>CM053624.1:4529087-4560465 GCA_028646595.1 Phalanger gymnotis | reverse complement strand
ACCAGCGTGGAGGTCCTTCCCATGATGGGGGGATGGGGACATGCGTGCCAAGAACAAAACACTCACTACTCATAAGGAGCCCACAGTCTAATGGAGTGTCACCAAGTACATACGTCTGTCTGTGTTCTATTGTTATATGTGCCTATAGCTAGCTATCTAGCAGAATTCTCAAGGGGATCAATACAAATCTACACAAAGCGGTTCAACATCAAATAGTTTGGACAGGGGGACACGGGCAGCAGGGGAGAATCAGGAGAAGTTCCATGCCCAAGATGCTACCTGAGCTGCATTTTAAAGGAAGAGGCCAGGGTGGGGCACGTCCTAGGTAAAGCCTGAGGTCAGGAGCTGGTGTGACAAGTGTAAGGACCCCATGACAAGCATCTTGCAAACTTTGCAGGACCATGTGGAATTAGTTATAAATAATAATTGTAACATACCCTCTCAATTTGGAAGAAAGATACATTCAATTGCTGTCAGTCAACAAGCAATTCTTAAGTGCCTACTATATGCTGGTACCGCATTAAGTGCTGCTGAGACAAGAAAGGCAAAAGCCTGGTGCCTGCCCTCAAGGAGTTCTTAGTCTAAGGGGGGAAACAAAGTGCCAATAATCAAAAACAAACAAGATACACCCAGGAGAACGGAGGTGATCTCGACGGGACGCTGGAAGGGGCAGGCTATGCCAAAGGGGTCGATGGGAAGGAGGCCGGTGAGGCTAGAAGGGGCCGTCACGGGCTCCAGATCCTGCTCTGCAGGGTGGACACAGGGCGGCCTCAGCCTCAGAAGCCTTGTTTGGGTGACCCAGATCTGTCGCCATCTCCCTCGGTCCTCATGGGTGGCTCCCATCCTCCCCAAGCCTCTCTTCCCCAGTATTCCCAATGGTGGGCTTGGGCAAGGTGATCTCTTAGGGACTTTTACCTCTGGGAAGGGCCTGGCTCCTTCTCTTCCAACAACACACCAACAAGAAATATAATAATAGTGTTTTAAGTGGCACTTAAAGGTTTGCAAAGTGCTTTACAAATATTATCTCACTTTTCCCTCACAACAGCTCTGGGAAGGAGGCACCCTTATCATTCCCATTTTGTAGGTAAGGAAACTGAGGCAGAGAGAGGAAGCAACTTGTCAGGCTCACTCAGCTCCTGAGTATGTATAGATAGCATAATTTTAAAGTGATGACATACAAATATATACAAAACACATATTTGTGCATAAAATACAAATATACAAGATAGTTTCAGCGACATGTCACAGGCAGTGCTTGAAGCCAAGCCTTCCTGACTGAGGTTGAAGCTCTGACCACTGCGGCATCGAGCCGCATCACTATAGGACTTAATGTTGAGAAAGATAAACCATCTGGGGCCTAGCCATTAGCTTGCTCCGCCTTTGAGGCGCACAAGCCCAGGGTGTCTGTCTGAGTCATCTTGGGTGTCGTGGACCCTTTGGCAGCCTGGGCCCCTTCTCAGAATCGAGTTAAAAACATAAAACATAATACTCGACATTTCAAAGGAGCCCAAAGGTGAGCCTAAGTCAAGAGGTAAGGCTTTTTCTCACCCGAGTTTACAGACACCCTAAGTCTTCAGTTACTTTTTAACTTTACATCCCTGTCATGTCCCTCCTCCGAACAATCCTCATCACTGTCACTGTCATTCCCTTCACCCAGAAGGAGACCCCTTTTGTCACAAGTGGCTGGAGTCAAACAAACCAAATCTCCGCGATGGTTGTGTTTGGAAATAACTGCCTCCTTCTATGAGTTTTCCTGCCATAAGGAAGATGTGTCATTTCAAGGAAAGGCACATTTCAACAGTTGACCTGGAAAGCCCAGGTACTTTAGGGCAGGCTCTAGAGCCACCATTTTCTTTCCCTTATGGCAGTGGTTTGTTTTTCTGGAACTCAAGGAGGAAGTGCTGGTTTCCCCCACCGCCATCTTTCATACCAAGTCTAGGTTCCCAGCTCTGTGCTGTGCTGTGAGACCTTGGCTGTGACTCAACACCCCTTGTCACTGGCATCTGTTCCCTCTGCTGACCTTGTGTGCCCTGTCCTGAGCTGTGCAGTGGCTTCTTCCACAAGGCACTGACCCAGTTCGCCAAGTACTTCCTCTCCCAGTGCTAGATCTGTCTGCACGCAATTGTTCCCACCTTGGCACTTTTGGAACCCAGCCTCTGAACCAGGAACACAGCCTCCTACCATCTCCCCAACGCAAGCTGAAATTTCATCACCAGACATTTGCTCTTGTCTCCAGACAACTTCCCATAAACTTCTCGAAGGGTGAATGTGAATCTGTTACTTGTCTTTAACACCTTCGTGTCAATGTTTTATCAGTTGTTTTTCCTCTTGTGACAAGCTGACTGTGAGGCTGGAGTAGTTACGATAGGAAGCAGCACATGGTGGAAAGGAGACCAGATTGGAGCCAGAGGGTCTGGATTGGAATCCTGGCTTGCCTGCCACTTCCTACCTGTGAGACCTTGGATAAGTCTCTTCTCCTCTCGAGCCCTGTTTCCTCAACCCTGAAGAAGGATGCTGGATGGGATGACCTCTGGGATCCTTTCCAGGCCTAAATCTACTTTCCTAATAAGGGGTTATTTGAGGGGAGAGGAAGGCCTCGGGGGACACGCTGCTCTTTCAGAAGATGCAAGGGCTCTGATGACCTAGGAGAAGGGCTTTAGGTAGTAAGAGAAAACCCAAAGCAAGCCAACTACACTGGGTCATGGGAGCCTCGCTCTAGTCTCTTGATGAAGTATTGATGATCCCAGATCTTTTTCTTCATCCTGACCATCTTGGATCGATCACTGGCTTCTGAACTAATAAATTTCACCTTATTGAATTTATTGGATTCTGGGATTGGCAGCAAGAATGTTTGTGATTGATTCCTTGCAGTTTTGTGTGTTTGGCAAATTACACGCAGATGCCCACTGTGCCTTTGTCCAAGTCAGTGGAAAAAAGTTCAAGCAGCTCAGAGCCAAGCACAGACTTCTGGTCAGCTCCATTAGTGACCTCTCCAAGCTGACATGAACCCGTTAATGCGGCCTCGACTCTGACTTCAGTCACTCAGCCAGTTCTAGGTCTAACTCTTCCCTTCCCAGCCCACATCTCACCATCTTTCCCTCAAGGGGACATGAGAATCTCCGTCAAAAGCTCTGCCAGAATTTAGGCAATTTGTACTTACAGCAATCTTAGTCAGACAATTCTGACAAAAAAGGGAAAAGGAATTGGCCTGGTATAGTGTGTCCTTGATGGAGCCGTATAGCTGGGGCTGGGCACTTCTTTTTCCAAAAATTCACTCTGCCCTCCTTTCAATAATAGAATTTACCAGGAATCAGTGTTGAGCTTGTAAAGCTCGCTGGCTTATGGTTTCCAGACTACACAAGCTCCTTTTTCTTTAAGGTGAGGACCTTTGCCCTTCTCCAATCCCAAGATGTGTCTCTGTCCTCTCTGATGTTTCACCACAAGTGAGAGTAGTTCGGCAGCCACCCATGCCATGTCTGAAGTTGGGCTGGGCCTGCTGACTTGCCTGTGTTGGGGAAGTTGGGTGTTCTGTTCTTGGCTTCGAGCTTCCTATGAGCCAATTTTCCTCTGTCCTCTCCAATTCAGAGACCATTTTCCTGTGAAGAGGAAAAAGGATCAAAACTGAGCTGAGCAGCTTTCTGTCCTTCTGTCATCGGGGCCATCGATGATTCCATCCACTCCCGGCTCGTGGAGCCTGCCCTTTTCCCCAATATATTTCCCATAGATATTTTCTCTGTTGTTGATGTTAGTTTTCCTCACCTGCCTAAATCAGTGTTAGTATGGCTAACGCCATGACCGGACTCTCCTGTGCTTTTGTATTTATCCTCCATCATCTTTGTTTTCCGTCAGGGTTGGTCACTCAACTCCCTACGCATCCACATTAGATTCTTCTGATAACTCCTTCTTTTTCTCCTTATGTGAATTCTTTCTCTTTTTTTTTTTTTTTGTCCTCAGATGGTCATTCTTTGGAACTTTCTATCCTTTCCTTGTAAAATTTTAGGCCATTGGATCCAAAGTATATTTTCTCTTAACTCTTTAGCATCTATTCTCCTTGAATATGCATCAGATTATGTTTTCTTCTCCTTCATGAATTCCAAGTTGGAGCATTTATTTAAGTTGGAGCATTTATTCCCACCCAAGGTTACCAGGATTTTTACCTCAGCAAACTATTCCTCCTTATGGGAGGACACGAGATATTAAAAAAATGAGTTCTCTTTGTTGGTTCCTCCATCTTTCGAAGGATGGAATTATCAATGGAAGATGTCAAGAAATTATTAAATGCTTTCTTTTGGTCAGAGTGAGTAGCTTCAAAAGCTACCTGGATAATTCAGAGTAATCTATCACTATGCTGTCCTACTCTGTGCCATGCTGTTGGGTTTCACAAATGAAAGAATGAGAAGTGGATAAATATCCATTTCCTCTTTCTGTCCAGGTGGTCTATAGTCTAATATGATGATCATATGACTTCTGTCTTGCCCCCGTTCTTCTTTACCCAGTTGCTTTCTAAGATGCTTCCCTTCTGTTATGCCTCTTGGATTTTGTTACACTAATTATCTTCTTAATATACAATACTCTCCTAGTTTGTCTCGTGTTTGAATAAAGTGCTTTCTTTCAGAACCAAAATGTCAGCCATGAGTCCCATTCCACCAATTCTGATATGCAAAATCTCTAGGTCATTTGCCTCGTGTGTTCAGAATGTCCAGTTTTGACTTGTCCTTTATTCACAGTGTTTGCATAGGTGTAGATTTGAAGGATTGCAGGTGTAGGATAGGTGTAGATATGAAGGATTGTAGCCTAGAGTTCCAGGGGATCTTGGGCCAAGCTCCTCATTTTATAGCTGAAGAAACTGAGACTCTAGAAGATCAGTGACTGGCTGTGGACCCGTGGGCCTGGATCCGAAATTAAGATCCATGGTTTCCTCCCTTGGCCATTCATTTCCCTTCTCTGGACTGGAGCTTCTCCATTTGTCAGATGAGAAGGGGGGATGGGCGATGTTTCCATCACCGTGGTTTTAAAGGTTTTGTGAGGCAGGTCAGCCCCGCCCTCCTCTCTTTCACCTCCCTTCCTCTCCCTGACCCCTCCCCCAATGCCTGACTATCAGGAGGAAGAATGACAGTAGAAGAAAGTGACCTAATTCTCAGCGTTTGTGGCATCAGCGCTTGCTCATTCCTACACTTTGGGCATCTTTAGAGTTACCCTGTTGGACAAGGCAGGATCAAACCTTTTCTTCAGCCAATGCCAAAAATAAACATAATGTTTATTTTTCTTCAAACTTAAGTGTCTGTGGTGGTTCTTCCCCACCTGAGGCTGATTTTCTTCTCTCTTAGTTCAGAGATTGAAGGCACCAATAAATGCCATTTCTTTGGGGAGGAAAAAGGTGAGTGGAGCATTGGGGTGACTTGGTGTGACTACTACTCAGTGGACAGCCAGGGAGGAAGCTTGCCACCCTCTTGTTCTCCATCATCGAGCAGACACCCCACACAGCAGAGGGAGCCGGGCAGGGCCAGGGAGAAGACAGAGGGCTCCAACCAGCAGCTCCCAGGCATCAGCTTGCAGTGAAAGCTTCCCCCCTCCCCACCCTCAAGACCGTTGTGTGCAAACCTGAGAGTGGATGGCCCAGAAGCTTAGGCGGTTGACAAGCGATGTCAGCTTGGGGTGTTTCATATCACCAATGATTCAAATTAATTTTTGCTCTCCTTCCCTTTGCTTCTTTTCTAATTCTACAAGCTTGACTTCCTATCCAGTGAAACTTACATTTATTTGTAATCTCACTGCTTCCACTCCACTGAACAATAAAAGAACAATAAACTTAATAAAAAGCCCAAGTGATTGGAAATTGCTCTGGGAATGGCGGTCCAGTATGAAAGCCATAAATTTACTTGTAGACTCGTGACAATGTCAGCTAATTTTTATGAAAAGCCCATCACACGGCATTGCACCAAAACACTGTGATCAGCCGCATGTCACCCATCATACTTCCCCTGATAACAAAATGGAAAATGCATCAGAAAATGATGTTTTGAACCACAGATTCATCTGGAAATGCTCACAGTACCCAGTAACATTTCTTTCCTGACCCTGTCTTGCACCTGAACTTTGAATTAATCATTCCTTTTCTATAGAGCCATAGAATATCCCCTGGTACCATAGTGAAAAGGGAAACAAAGCTAGAAAAATAACCACCAGAAATATCCCCCTCCTTGACGTGCTTCATTGGCCGATATTACCAAAGTCAACTATAGACCTAATTAGTCTGCAGAACAACAGCAGTGATAAAGCCTAAAAACTTAATCTGAACCCCATTATGGCCAACAATACACTTTTAAATAAATCATCTGGGGTCTGTTTCTCATCTCACATAACCCTATGGGAGAGCTCAGTGGTTGCTTTCTCCCAAATGATTATGGAGAATGAGAAATTGGGCCTTCTTTCTGTCAGTGGTTAGAAATACCCAGCCTGATCGGTCACACTGCCTTCTCATTCACTCTTTGCATCCACAAAATATTTCTCATGGACTCTGGAAGTGAAGTTGGTTAAAAACAAAGTCCAGTCTGAAAGTGACTGCTGGGAATATAGCCAACTTTAGACAAATAAATTGTGTAAATGTGGAAGACATGAGAAATGCCAACTTGGTTTTGTTTTATGGAGAGTTTTATATGCGAAATCTAGCTATGAATTGAGAAACAAGTGTGAAGCTGTTATCTTGTATAAATAGACATTCCCAGAGATCTCTTGCTTCCTTACCAACCAATCTCAAATAGGCAAGAAGGGGGACCTGGGATTGCAAGATTGAGATGGGAATGCATGGACAGAAGAGGAGGCGGGTGGGTGAGGGAGGACACTGGAGATGCAGGGATGGGTCCAAGTCCAGGAGAGTACAGTCTTGGGGATCCAGCAACAGAAACGGGGTATCTCAGATGGTCCAACGGTCAGGGGTTTACACCAGAAAAAGTCATCTGGTCCAATGCTCTTATGTTATAGGGAAGGAAACTGGATTGCTTTAGGTCCCACAGAGAGTAAACCACAGAGCTAGGACTTTCAAGACTGAAGGGGCTTCAGTTGGGGAATTCAGAAAGGTCTTGGCTCAGAAGTCATTTCTGAGGGACCAGAGGGCTTTTAATAGGCAAGGGGAGGGGGTAACGTGTTCCAGGCATAGGGTTCAGCTAGGGCAAAGGAGCAGAGATGGGAGATGAATGCTGTGGGTGAAGAGCAGTCGGGAGAGTTGTTTAGCTTAGCTGGAATGAGGAAACAAGCATTTAAGAAGTGCACACCATGCATTGGGCGCTGTACTAAGCACTGGACACACACTATCTCGGTTCATCCTCACCACAACTGTGTGAGACAACTCAAGTAATAATCAGACGTGTCTCATAGAAGTAAAAAGGAGAAGAAGGAGTCTTCATTTACTATCTCTGGAGAAAGGGCTGTCTCCCAGCTGATAGACAATCATGGGGAAAGGTGGGGCCCAGAGGGCAGAACCCAGCTATATATTTCTAATGCAAACAACCCCCACCCACCTTTACTCTCATTGGTGGAATTCAGGCTCACAATCTAAACGTGGAAATCTACCCCAGGTACAAGGGACAAGGAAATGCTAACTTAGCCAAGGCCAACTCTTATGAACACTTTTATCCTTATTTGGCAAGGCTTGCGCCGGGGAGGGGGCGCCAAGCTGTTCTAAGTTTCAGATTCCTGTGGGTCAGGAGATTTGAAACTTAGGCCTAGCTATCAATCAGAAGCCCTGAGCCATGCTGAAAAGTCCTCCTCTCCATTTATCCCACTCAATTCACAGAAAGGCTGAGGCCCAGATTCCATGAGAGGTTTTTACTCACAACTGTGGGAGGTGGGTGCCATTATTATCCCTGTTTTACAGTTGGGGAAACTGAGGCAGATGAAGGTTAAGTAACTAACCCAAGGTCACTTGGTTAAATACCTGAGGCAGGATTCAAACTCAAGTCCAGCTTTCTTGCCACTGTCTTGACAGAAGAGAGCTCAGGTGAGGACTGGATCGTGAACGCTTTTAAACACCAAAGAGCAGCCTTTGAATTTGTTCCTAGAGGTACAGTGGCATTGCTGCTGAGCAGGGGGAGTGACCTAAGGAATCGGGGGCAGGTGCTTGGTGATTCAAACACATTTCCATTTGGATTTTGCTTGCACAGGAGGGGAGGTACCCCTGTGGGACCGATTATCAAGCTGGCATGCGTGAAATTTCATTTATGGTCAGCGTCTGGCCCCAGAGACCTCCTCCTGCATTCACTGCCTTTATTAAGCACCTTCCCTAAGTGAGACACAAAGACAACATCAAGACGCTACTTGTCTTCAAGGGGCTGATGATCGAGGGGAAACAACAGTCTGTATAAATGAATGAATGAAAAAGTGAAGGAAAGAATGAATGGAGGACTGAATGGCTATGAAATGAAAGTGATTTCTGAAGGAGTGTCACTGTTGGTACTCATGAAAATCTCAACGATTTCTTCCTCATTTATCCTCCCACCAGATCAGAAGATTATTTCAATCAACTTTCCCATGCTGCCTCTTCCTTGTTACTGATAGCAGAACTTACAGCACATTTAATTTTCCCTAGGAAGCGCTCCTTTGATGCTTTATGTACACAACAATGGGCTTTTAGCTGTAATTGTTGAAAATGAACATATATTAAAAAAAAAAGACTGGATTTAAAATCCATTCATGTGAAATTAAGAGACAGCATTCAATTTCAATGAAATGACAAGTACATAATGGATTTTAAATGCAAGATAAATGCTGAGATGAAGCTAAACATTTACGAAGTATAAATGGAGGGAAGCTGAGAGATTTATTTTTCAAGTGATAAAACATCATCCCGTCTTGACGTTGGCTTTTATGACGATATTATGCCAAATCATCTCAAATTGGAGTAATTAGACAAAAAGGCGTGGGCTGGCCAGAGGCGTGGAGGCAGGTGATGATGCCACTTTTCTCCTTGTGGTGAAGTGGCTGGTCGAGTTGCTTGGGGACAGGCAGCTCAAAGGACATGAGGAGGCTCTGACAAGTGGCATACCACAAGGATAGGAGGATCAGCCAAATGTTTTTCTCCATTGCTCTAGTTATTAAAACTTGATTTATAAGAGCTCATCAAAATACTTGAGATGTCCTCTGTTAAAGTTTCATGTTCTCAGTATTTGATTTCTAGAGACTGAAGCAAAAGCAGATGAAGCAATAAGGCTGCTCTGTGGCTGACTGAGGTTAGGAAACCACTCTGGCCCCTTCTCTAGGCTTGGTTCACATTTTTTAAATTAAGGGTTTTTATCTTACCCACCAAAAGTGTAAGGGTGAAGATGGGAATGGAGCCGTCCCCTCTGGCCCCAGGCCAAGCCAATCTGGAGAAGAGACAAGTTTCCCATAATTTGAAGACTAGCAGTAAAAAATGAAGCTATTGCTTCTCTAGCTTTTATTTAGTTGTTTGCAATAAAAATAAAATAAAATAAATCTGTTTCTATATTGCATTCCAGAAAACCAGTCTTATAACTTTGTCTCCCACAAGACAGAAAAGTTAGTCAAGGGTAGCCCAGATTGGGTCCCCGCCTGGCAACTGGCTGCAGAGAGACTCACTGGATGGTGAGAATGCCTTGAGAATCAGGTTTTCCATACTCTCAACATTGCAGTCTTAGGTAGATAAAGCTGGATGAGGAAGGGGGAGTAGAAGAGAATACATATTTACAAGGCACTGTGCTAAACACTTCCTACAAATATTATCTTATGTGATCCTCACAACAATTCTATGCAGTACGTACTGACCAAACCGAAGCAAACGGGGTTAAGTGATTTACCCAGAGCCACACAGTAAATGTCTGAGCCTGGATTTGAACTCAGGTCTTTCTGACTCTAGGTCTGGCACTCTACCCACTGAGCCACCTGGCTGCCTCTTAGAGGAGGTAATGATTTCTTCTAGAGCCTCGTACATACATCATGAGGATAAGCGCCCAGCTACACCAAAAGAGGCTAAGCCTGGGTTTCGGGACAGACGTCACCACTGCCATTTCTACGATCCGTTGCAGTTTACTAAACCCTCTCATATCCATCGTTGCTCTTGACTCAGTCAATAAGCCTGAAAGATTAGGCTGGAGCTGTCTTCATTTTCAGAGGAAGAAAATGAGACTTAGAAGGGAAGTGACTCACCCAAGATCATCTGGCTCCTGTGGCCCATTTAGTTCCTTCCAAGTCCAAGTCCAAGTCCATGGGGCCTCACCTTTTTCACCATGATCTCTAAGGGCCTTAAATCATAGATTTGAACTGGAATGGCTGGCTTCCTCATTGAATAGAGGAGGCTTCGAGCAGTTATGATCATTTAGATCAGTCCCTCCTAAGTCAGGTCATAGACTGAAGCTTAGAGAGGGCACTTGTGTGACCAAGGTCACAAAGGTGCCAAAGATCATGCTGGCATTCAAACCCAACTCTCTGAGCCTAAAAGAAATGTCTTCTTCTTATATCAGGTTGCTTTGCACCAGCTAACCCTTCTGAAACTGGAGGGAAAAAGGGCTTATTTCTGACATGATGTGAAGATATTTTTAAAGAATGTAACTCTTTACTCTGAAGTTATAAGTGTGTGTGTGTATGTGTGTGTGTGTGTGTGTGTGTGTGTATTCCAGGCCATTTTAGGGACATGTATATGTCTTTAAACCATCTTTTGAAAGCTGATGCTAACATATCCAATTTGAGCCAACTAAGCAGAGCCGCGAGAGATTTTGTGTTCATGTGATTTCAGAAGTAGTTGTAGGCCCCTGCCCCCAATATAACTACCTAAGAGTTCACAAGGGGAGGGGTGGAGGGTCAGGTGGAGGGATACTCTCACCTGGAGTTTGATTACTTTCAATTGGACCAGTGCTGCCAAATGGCCCCATTGGACTAAAGTCATGAGTCAACGATCGCTCCTTTTGCTTTGTAAATATTTCATACTAGTTCACTAGTGTGTGTGTGTGTGTGTGTGTGTGTGTGTGTGTGTGTGTTTTCCATTTGCCTCTTGGAGGATAGAAGGTCCTTGAGGACAGAGGTTGTTTTGCCGTTTTTCCTTCAGCATCTAGCATTGTACCTGGCACACTGTAGGCACTTAATAAATGCTCGTTGAGTTGAAATGAATTTTTTCTTTAAGAAATCAGCTAAACATTGTTGAAACAACCTCTTAAAAAGTTTAGGTGACAAAATCTGTGATTTTAATCAGAGGCACCGAAGGCCCAAGGACTCTCCAGCTCTTCTGCTAAGTGATATGGACATCATCTTAACATGACTCTGAAGGCAAGTCTCCAATAATCATGGTGGCCGGTGTCTATAACATGCATCCTTTCCCAATTTGCCTTTGAGATAAATGGACACAGTCTTGAGCCTTTTTGGGAGGTGATATGGTGTATTGGGAAATAGCATTAACCTTGATGTTGATGAGGAGACCTGATTTTGAATCCTGGCATAGTAGGCACCTTACTACTGCCATAGTATGTGTTCCCTCTGCTCTGAGCCTCAGCTTTCTCCTCTGGACAAGGGAGTTCCTGAACCCGTGCTCTTCCCTGCATGTGATTAAAGCCCAGTGTAGACTTTGTCAGCCTAAAAGTTCTTTTTAAAGAGAGTTCCTTAGGCAAAGTGGGGCTTCTAATGGCACCCCCAAGTCCCCACGCAAAAGCAGCCTGAATTCTGTCTCCGTTTGTCGTTATTGCATCCGTATGATTCTGAAGGCTCCGGCCTGACTCTTGGGAGAACAGATTTATTTCATTTCAACTCTGACCATAAGCTGTATTGTTTCCAGTTCCATCTTAATGTGGTTTGGGTGGGTAGTGCTCTCAACCATTCCTAATCCATTACTTGGAACATTCTTCACTTGGGGGACCTGGAGAAGTTGGGGAATGTCAGAGCATTTTTTTTCTTAGCACAGCTCTGGTAGCAACACAGTCCTGGAGAGTGTATCAGCTAGTGAGAAACAAATGGGCAATACATGTAGGAATTCACACATGTATATACTGGAGGGATTTCTTGGCAAAAACCAACTTTTTTCTGGGAGTTGATGAGGAATTCTGGAGTTGAACAATGTCCCACAGCTATTTACTTGGACAGTTTTCCTCAAGATGAATTTTTTACTGATACATATTGTGTTGATACAACAGATGCCTTCCAACAAACGCCCCCAAAGTCCCCCCCCCACCAAATGCTTTCTATAAAGATGCTTAGTTTATTGAACAGAAGTGGATGTGGTATTCTTGAGCTTTGACAGGACAGTATTGCCATTTTTTAAATTAATTAATTTATTTTTAGTTCTTAACACTCACTTTTATAAGATTTTAACTTCCATATTTTCCCCTTCCCTCCCCCCTCCCCCAAGGTGGCACGCAATCTGATACAGGCTATACGTGTACAATCATATTAAACATATTTCTACTTAGTCATGTTGTAAAGAAGAATCAGAACAAAAGGGAGAAACCATGAGAAAGAAAAAACAAAACCCTCACTAGGGTGTTTGAAGTCAGACTTCAACTTGAGGATTGAAGACCAAACATTATTCAGATGATTGATTTCACAAACTTTCCATGAAAACTTTATTTTTTTTCCTTTTTTCTTTTCTTTTCCTTCTTTTTTTTAACCAATACCTATTTTTGTGTCAGGTGAGAGCAACTCATATTTTTACCAGGAAGAAGACCATGTCAAGGTGATGAGGCTTTCTAGTGAGGGAGCAAGTGAGCTTTCTGGCAATTACTTTACAATCAACATCTCCCACACGATGACCCAGTGGCAAATTGGGCTTCCTTTCAGAACCTGGGACACATCTGACACCGTTCTGATACCCAGAGAGCACGTTAGCCATCTCTTGAGGAATATTATGGAGCAAATGCTGACAACAAAGTCATTCGCCCTTAGATAGCTATCCATCCATTCATTCAGTGAGTCTTCATATAGCAGGAGGTGAGTGGATCAATTAATCAATCAACAAACATCTATCAGTCCCAGACGATGCACCAGGTATTCTGCTAAGAGCTCAGGATATAAGGTAAAGAGCAAAACAAAAACCACAACCACAACCACAACCACAACAACAACCACAACAACACGATCCCTGCCCAGGGAACTTCAACTTCAATGGGAGAGACAGCATGCATAGAAATAGGTTCATATGGACACATGCGGAAATCTGAGCAGGGAAACATCGAATTTCTAGGGGATTGAGAAAGGCCTCTGTCAAGAAGGTGGGGATTCAGTTGAGTCTTGCAGGAACCCACAGATTCTAAGAGGTCGAGGTGAGGATGGAGAGCATTCCAGGCACCAGGGACAGACAATGCAAAGGAAAAGAGACAAGAGGCGGCATGTTATGTTTGAGGAACAGAAACTAGGTCAATATGGCTGAACTGTAGTCAATGACTAGAATAATGTGCAAGAACACTAGAAGACGTGGCATATAAAAAGTTTGAGAGATGTAGTATCTGAATAATTAATCATTTTATTAATTATGCCAGTGGACAATTACTAAAAAGGGTCAGTGACATTCTCAAATGCCAATGAGCCCTCATGGAACCCACTCAATGTTTATATGCCCTTGGAAGAGTGGGTGTTCCTGTGGGTGGAAATCAACTCTAATTGGTTAACAAGTAGAGAGAGTGAATATTATAAGGAGAGTGGACTTATTATAATAAGGGTCTGGGAGGGATGACTTGGATCATTCTTGCTATCACATCACTCTCAGCCTAGGTAATCTAGACAAAGGATCTACCCCCACCCCACCTCACACAAGACTGAGCAGAAATGGGTTCCCCCATTTGGGTGGGGGGCTGAACAAGATTGAAGACAAAGTTAATCCAATCTCGTTATCAGCAATGTCCTTCAGCTGCTACTTGACTTAGTAGAGAATGAGGATATAAGAAGGCAAAAAACCCTGGATCTCCCCAACAGTTGGTTATTTAATAATCGTTTCTCTCAAAGGATTGGGAGGGGTCAGATTGTGAAGAGCTATAAATACCAAAGCTTTTCAACTTGCTCCTGGATGTAATAGGGAGCCACTGGAGTTTGTTGACTCAGTTGGGATAGAGAGGGTGGGTGACAAACTCAAGCCTGAGTTTGGGGTTGGGAAATCAATGGAAGGTCACCTGACACAGGGGTGAGGGAGGCCTAAGCTAGAATGGTGGCTGTGTAAGGAGTGAGAAGGAAAAGGATTGTGAGAGATAATAGAGAATAAAATGACAAGATTTGGACGTGGATTACATCCATGGACTGAGTGCGAATGAGGAGTTAAGGGTGATACCTAGGTTGGGATCTGCACGCCTCAGATGGCGGTTGTGACCTTAACAATAATAGGCAAATTTAGTAGAGGGGTTGGCTTGGAGCAAATAGAATGAATTCAGTTTGAGACATGTTGAATTGGAGATGCTGACCTGACATTTAGGTTAATAGGTAGTTGACTGTAGGTCAGAAGAGAGATTAGGGCCGGATATTAAGATTTGGAAATCATCTTCATGGAGATGAAAGTTCAACCCATGGCAACTAATGAGGTCACCAAGGCAGAGAATATCCAGAGAAAAGAGGTGAAGGTCCAGGACAGAGCCCATGGTTGGTGGGAATGACATAAAAGACTGAGAAGAACAGTCAGGCAAGCAGGGGGAGAACCAGGAGAGAGCAGGGTTCTGAGACCCTGCACAGGAGGAGAAGGGGTCAATAATACTGAATTCTGAAGAGAAGTCAAGAAGCATGAAGATTGAGAAAATGCTATTAGTCAGAAATTAAGAGATTATTGGTAACTTTGGAGAGACCAATTTCACTTGAATGATGAAGTCAAAATCTAGATTGTAGAGGGTTTAGAGGAAAGTCAGGAAGTGGAGATGCTGATTATAGATGGCTTCCTCAAGGAATTTAGCTGAGAAGAGAAGAAATGTAGGCAAATAGATGGTGAATGGAGAAAGATCTGGTAAGGGATTTTAGGGATGGGGAAGACACTGACAAGCTTGTCGGCTGTGAGCAAGTAGACAGGGAGTGGCAGGAATGAGAGAGAGTGGAATGATAGATGGGAAATGTTCTGCAGAAAAGGAGATGGGGTGGGATTATAGGTGGATATAGGAATTTGCCTCGGCCAAGAGAAAGGGTCACCACTTTGAGTGAAATAGGGATGAAAGTGGGAGAATGTAGGGGAAGAAGGCTTCTGAGTGCTGGGAGGGGGCAGAAGAAGGAGGTCTTGATGGATGTCCTAATTTGTTTTGTGTGTGAAGTATGGGATGGGGGTTAGGGCCTGGGGCTACTCTTGCTGCCCTCCCAGTGCCTATCCTATAATGTGATAATTCAAGCGCATTGTTACAACAAGCAATCGTTAAGTGCCTGGTATAGACAAGGTGCTAGGGTGGTCTTTGAGGAGCAAGGACAAAAATGGCTGTCCCACCCTCGAGAAGATTGCAGTCCACTTTAGATTGAAAAAATAAAAACAAAAACTTCAGTAATTGTTTAGGGGAAGTCAGGCTAGATAGAAAGATGATGGAAGGAAGCAAGCTCAGAGAAGCTGAGGAAAAATCTCCTTGTTTCAGGCCTCCAAGTTTTAAAGGCTCGTACAGTGTATCAAAGATAGGCAGCAGATAGGCAGAGACCCTCCAAGAGTAGGCTTTGGTAGATGTAGGTGCAGTCCAAGGACAATAATAAGTAACATTTATGTAGCACTTACTGCATGCCAGGCACCGCACAAATATTACCTTATTTTATCATCACAGCAACTCTGGGAGGTGGGTACCGTTATTACCTCATTTTACACATGAGGAAACTGAAGCAGATAGAATTTAAGTGACTTGTCCAGGGTCACACATTTGCTAAGTGTCTGAGGCAGGATTTGAATGCAGGGCTTCTAGACTCCCACCCCAGTGTTTTGTCCACTAGGACTTTCTAAATGCAGCGAATGAAAAGAGTAGAAGGCTTTGATATCAAAGAGAAAGGAAGGTTCAGTAGACTTGGGCCAATGGACATTGAAATGCAGATGACCAAAATGCAGTTCCAAAAGCTCAGTACCGTTTTTCAGTATAGGCCAGTAGACTTTGGCTGAAGCCAATGGACTGTCGCCCGCAATACTCGGGGGGCTATTTCGTTGCATCCACTGACTGTGGCTGAGATGATTGTAAATATCCTGATGATGTAATGGCCTTCTCTCCAGCTTCACAGAATACTGAGTAAACATTCAATCTCGACCCTGGCTCCATTTTTGGTGATTGGAGAGTTTCTAACATCCACACACATTCATGGGTTTCCAATTCCCATTCCCCAGCTATTCTGTTTAAAGCCACTTTCCGGGAGGCAGCACATGCTAATGGTTTCATGGTGACGGCCTGCTTTATGGGACCATTCAGAGGGGGAAAAATCAATGTTTTTCATGCACTTTGGAAATGTCAACTATGATTTGGATGCTAAAAACCAGACTCTTGCATGTCATTTTTTTTGGGGGGGGGGAGAGAATTTTCCCAGTTTTCTCATCACTCTCAACCCCTCCTTTTGGGTCTCTCCACATGTAGCTTTAATTTCATCTTTGGCTTCTCTTACCTTTTCTTCCACTCATACAGGCAAATTAATAAGAACAGAGATAGTTTCATTTGTCTCTACCATAGTGACAGAAAGAATCTCAGAATCTTTTAAATACAGAATTGAATTGAAGAGGACTTCAGTCTAAGCCATGCCTCCAAAAAAATGCCCTTTATGCAGTAAGTGCTTAACAAATGCTTGCTGGAGTGAATTGAACAAAAATAACGTAATCCACATAAACCAGCAATCGACAATGACCCAGCTCTGGGGTATGGGTGGGAAGGATATTTGATTATAATTTACACCCCACCCCCACCCCTGGCCCCACAGGCAAACACAAGGCAAGTTCTGGTATACCCATTGTCCTGAGAGAGTATTAAGGCCTGCAGAGGTTGAGTGGTTTGCCCGAAGTTACTGAACTTACAATGCAGAAAGCCACTTAGGAGAACCTACATTTATTTCCTAACTGAGAGGCCAGCGTTTTCCTGCTGTGCCCCACTGTCTAATCATAGCAAGGACAGGATAATTCCAGGTAATCCACGTATTTGAGCTCTCAGGATTTAGAAGAAACACAAGAGCACTTACCTTTAAATGCTTGTGTGCATGACCCAGGGCTCTAAAGCTGATGTCTGAGCAGGGACTGCTTCCTTGGGCAAGCACATTAAGTGTTTGGTGTGTGAGCGCCCACATTAACATGCAAACACCCCTCCCATCCACACCCCAGACTGTGGAAGAAAGGAGGCAGGGGCATTTGAACAGATTGTCCTTGATGTCATTGGCAAGCAAGGGAAACCATTCATATGGTTGTCACTGAAAAATGAAGGATTTGTGGTGGGTGGAATGGGTTCTGACCAAAGGCAAGGCAGACCTTCCTTCTCTTGGTGGGGCTTGGCTCTCAGTGAGGGATTATTCTCCACAATATTCCTGTTGAGAAGCATGAAGAAAGGAGATTCTGTCTCTTTGAGTCACTCCAGGAAGTGCCTTGTGGTTTTAAGGCAATCGCCTTGTCATTTGAGGGTCAAGGGAAGATCTTCTTTTTCTTCTTTTTCCTTGTTTTGGGCATACAGCACGCGCACACACACACACACACGTTGTTGTTGCTTGTCCTTCATTCTCAAAGAGGACCACGACATCAAGAAGGTGATGCCCTGACTTGCAAGTGAATTGGGTTTGAGTGAGGGAGGACTGTGCAAAGTCTCCAGCTTCACTTTCTCCTCTGGAGCCATTTGGGTCCAGGATGACTGGAGATGGCCCAGGATGCAGTGGGAGACCTTGGCCTTTTTAAGCTAAAGTCTTTCTCAGGTATCCTTTTCATTGAGGCAACTTCTATTCAGTGATTAAAGCTAAGTAAGAAATGAGCCAAAGGATGGCCCCTTTTACCTTGTCAAAAATAATCAGTCTGGGAGGGGAAGACCTTGGTTGTTTCTGGACAAACAGAAGCACTTGCTATTTATACTCACTCTGAGCCACTGGAGCCCAAACGATGATTAGGTGAGGCTTGGGCTGGGACCTGTTGTTGGCCGATCAATGAGAGTCAGAGTGATTTGAGTTTAAGAACACACATAGGATATATGAGTGCTTAGTGTATTTCCGGCACTGTGCTAGGCGCTAGGGCAGCTTCAATAGATGATGTCTGTGGCCTCATTGACCTGATGATTTAGTCACCCATTCAGGTTTACTGAGGTCAAGCTTCTTCAGCCAGAATTCCTTCAGTTTTCTCCCCATCTCCTCTCTTCCCTGGGACATTGTCTCCTCTATGGCTCATCTTTTAAAATTCTACAGTCTGGGATGGGGAGGAAGGCCTCATGGCTGTGGGGCTGCTCCTGTATGCTTCCTCAGGCAAGATTCCTGTAGCCAGACCTACTCAGATGGATGCCCTTAATGTTTCTGACCTGGGTGTGGGCAGCATTCTGTTGGGCTGGGGCAGGTGATTATACAATCACACACACAACCTTTGCTGCAGACTGGAGCAGCTTTGAGGTACTGCACTGGGCTCTAGGAGGCCTGGGCTGGTGTCCTGACTGTGTGACCTGGGGCAGCATCTCCACCGTCTCTGGGCTTTAGATTCCTTCCTGTCTCTCACCGATGGCCAGTAAGCTGCTGAGGGCAGGATCTGCGGTTTAATCTTGTCTTTGAATCCCCAGCACCAAGGACAGAGCCTGGTACAGAGTGGGTGCTTAGTATAAACACGTATTAGATTGACTGCCTTGCTTTGGATTGGGCCGATGATGTCTAAACTCTTGTCCGGCTCCAGTGTTCTAGGATCTCTGGTGGCAGATAGCTCATTCTTGGTTCATTCCAGTGTGTGTGTGTGTGTGTGTGTGTGTGTGTGTGTGTGTGTGTGGGAGTGAGCTCTGGGTTTGGGTTTGATGGTGGCTTTGGTTCTCCCTAACCATGGGGCTAGGGGCCACTCTTGCCTCTAACTACTGAATATGCCTCCCTAAATAGCAATGGGCCTTTTGCCTTTATTCCATTTACTTTCATTGTATACAGAATTGTATACACACATGTTGTCTCCCATGACAGAAAGTGAGCTCTCTGAGGGCAAAGACTGCTGGGTTTCTGTCTCTGGATCTGCAGGACCTAACAGAGTACTCCTAATAGCTGGTGAGAACATGCGTTTACGTAGCGCTTTAAGGTTTGCCAAGCACTTGAGGAACGTTATCTCATTGGTCCACACAACAACTCGGGGAGGTAGCTGCTATTCTTATCCCCATCTACAGATGAAGAGTTTGAGACAGATAGGGGTGACTTGCCCAGGGTCACACAGCTAGCATGTGCCTGAGGCTAGATTTGAACTCAGGTCTTCCCGACTCCATGTAGTCTTTTATCCATTGCACTACCAGCTGCCTCAGCACAGAGTAGGTGCCTAATAAATGCTTATCAACTGACTGATCGCTTGATCTGTCCAATGGGAAAAAATAACAATGATGTCTCTTACCCGGGACTGTTGTGAGAAAAATATTGGGAGCCATAAAGACCTCTCAAGTTCCAAGCCCTCGCCCTTGTTTCTCCCTTTGCCGGGAGAGCCCAATCAGCAGATAATCTGCACCAAGTTCTCTCGGGACAGCTGGGAAGATGGGTTACTTCAGCACACCCGAAGCGTTTCACCAACAGCAATGCGCCATGGCCGCGGTCGGGGCGGTTCGATCTTACCTTGCTTGCTCTTTTCTTCCCCTTCCCCCTTGAGGTCTAAGAAGATCCATGAACAACAGAGGAGGCAGCTTGGCCCTGATCCAGAGGCGGTCTCGGAGCCGAGAAGACCAGAACTGTTCGTCTCTTGGTGCTCGAAGAAGCCTTCGGACGATTCTTCTCTGCAGAGAAGATGCTGGCCTGCTTTGGTGGAGGGAGTTTCCTCATCTGGGAATTCCCTATCCTGCCCCCACCGCCCACCTCTAGGACCAAGTTTCCCCTGATCAGAGGTCCTGGGAGGACCAGGGCACGTCGGTAACATTTGGGCTGGGGAAGGCTGGCGACTGTTCATGTTGCTGATGTCCACCGAGAGCCCAGCAGGCTTCCTTTGCTCTCTCTCTCCATCCCTCTGTTGCTTCCCTCTGACTGGGCTGGCTCGTGGCAATGATGGCTCATTGGTCCCAGTGGGGCTCCATCGGAGGGACCATGATTCTTTGCCTAATCTGAGCTGGGCCTCCTCATCCAGTCCTGCTCTGCTCAATGATTTGTGGGACTTAATTCAATTATTGTTTGCATTTTCATGCAAATGAAGAGGAGTTCTTCCAGCACTTGAATTGTGCATTTAATAAAAGTACTCATGAGGTGAGGCACCCCTCACTTGGGCTCGGGCTTCTGGGGTGAGTCCCCCCAGCTAGGTGTTTTCCAGGGCTTCCTCAGAGCTGCACTGAGCTGGGCCTAATAATTCCTACTGACTTTGTAATTCATGGGCAAGCTCCTCTCTCCCTCCCCTTCATTTTCTTCTCTGTATTCCACAGAGCACTCTTATCTCCACCTATCAATTACTAAGGCGTTAATTTATTTCCCTATATCTCCCCCCGCCCCCATTCTTGGGGGTGGCATGTTCAATTCCTTCCCCTGGCTGGAGGAAGGTCCCAGGGGAACCTAGCAAAGGCTCCCCTCCAGGGAACCACCAGGTTTCCCAAAGTTTTTGATGCATTCATGCTGAAAAATAAGGCTGTGAAAAACTGGAAAAAGGAGCAGCCCCAGGAATCCTGCAAGCAGGAAGTCGTTTGATTATGTGCACGGGGCAAAATTAGTCAACGAACACGAAATTGTCTTGTGCCCAGACATTCTATTGTTCTCCAAGTGCCCCTTCATCTATTTTAACCTCTGCGAGCAGAATTCCATTGGTCCTGGTTCTTCCTTTGATTGTGAACTGCCTAATTGAGAGGTGTGGCCCGCTGTCTGTTTTGGCCGTTAGGCCTATGCCTTTTGTTTCCCAAACTCCAAGTGGCTGCTTTCCTGTCCAGCCTTCCTTCATGTTTTCTGTTTTGGGGATGTGATGACAGACTTACAGTGTGTTTCCTTGGGTGTATGGTAACAGATGTTTATGGGAATAACAGACTTTTTTATGAAGGCATACACTTTATAGCCAAATACTAATTAAAAATAATTGCATGTAAGCATTTTTGTTTATTCCCTGTTGTGCGTCTTTAATCATTCGAAATCACCTGCAGTTGAAAATCGAGGCAAAGATTTGATGCTGCAATTATCAGAGGCCATCTGACTGTATATTGAAGAAGAATGGATGAGGATTTGGAGAAATTATCAACTTCCCTCTAGGTGCCAAGTTGGTCTAGATTTGCTTGTATTTTGGGTCAAAATACTAATATGTTACTTTGTTTAACTAATAGGATTTTAAGGTATTTGCTTCATCTACCCAAATCCTGCTTCATGAATAATATCCTATACATGCCATATTTTGTGCACTAACAAGCTTGTTACAAGGATGTTTTAATTAGAGGTGTAACAGATGGTTCCTAATAAATATGGCCAGTGGTAACTTGTTGGGTTTTTTTTTGTTTAAAAGACAAAAAAATGCAGGTAATTGCGAGGCTCAGCATCTTAGTTTGGGTTTCATAGGATGCAGGCAATTAAAATGGAGCACCAGGAACGTGGCTGAGATTGGGGAACCTGGAGAAAAGAAAACAGTTAAAAATAGCTTTCCGGTTTGAATGTGAGCTTAGATATGGCAGTCTGTTATACAAATGAAGCCTGGGAGGCCCACCCTGACTTAGTGCAATTGAATGGAATAAACATTTTTAAGAACCTACTAAGTTCCAAGCTCTGTATCAGGCACTGGGAATATAGGAGCAAAAATAAAACAATCCCTGCCCTCACAGAGATTATATTCTACTGGGATGGGTGGTGGACAATATATGATATACTTGGAAAGATAATATAGATGTGTGTATATATATATATATATATATATATGTATGCACATACACATATACATCTACACACATAGACACAGTACATACTATGTACTATGTGTATATACACAAACACAAAGTAAAGTGTATGCTATATTATATACATATATTTATACACATATTATGTGTGTGTATGTATATGGTAGTTTTGAGGAAGAGTCCCCTTAGTTTTAAGAGTTAAGAGTTAATAAAAATTTAAATCAAATTAGGGCCAGGGCTAATTTAAGGTTAAATAAATTCAAATCAATGAAGAATTATTCAGACAATTCAGAGCCATCGGGCTGTCCAACTGAACAACCTTACTGGGACATTTAACATAAAAAGCATTTAACCAGAAAGTACAAGTGTTAGTGTCAGCACAGCACACACACACACACACACACACACACACACACACACACACCCGCACACACACATACACACACACACACACACACACACACACACACATACACACACGCACCCCAACCAAACTCTGTGTTTCTCACCTCTCAGCATTATTCAGGTGATTTGGGTATTTGGGAAGGAAGGGGAAGAGATGGTCCTCAGCTACATCACAAGCTCCGCTCTCAGAGTTTCCATTTGAGGTGGATCCACATCTGCATTTTCAGGAGGCTCAGGACGCAGTGAACCTTGAGAAGATCACGGCCAGGAGGTGGGAGATGGAGCAGGGAGATGGTGGGTCAGTCCCATTCTTCTCTTAATTGTCTGGGATGAGGAGAAAGACATCTGAAAAAGTCGGAAATTCCCACAACAAAGTAAAGACAACTCAGAGAAAGCATCCTCAAAAATGGATTTAAAAATAGCCTTTTGGGGGTGGGCATGGGCTGAGGGCTGGATCTTTGAGAAGCGGCTTAATGCAGTGGAAAGAATGTGGAGTTTGTCTTCAAGGCACCCGCGTTGAAATCTTGCCTCTACTACTTACTGTCTGTGCAACCTCTGGTAGGTCGTTAAATCTTTCTCGGTGTCAGCTTCCTCGTTGATAAAATGAAGAGGCAGGACTGCACGTGCGCTGAGGTCCCTTCCGACTTCACATTAGTTTTGCCAAAATCTAGGAACACTCTTGGTGTTTATGTCATTTCATCTCTAGCCAGAAACCAAATGCCCTCTTTCTTTTTAAAGCTTTATTTGATTTATTTTTTTCAAATAGTAAACATCTATTTCACCCCTCCTCCTTTCCCATTGGGAAAAAGAAAAAACAAAGCCCTTGTAACAGATCAGGACAGCCAAGTTAAGCACGTACACATAAAGTATGGATGATGCAGGTATCATGTACATATACATCGTATGTAGACGTGACTAATGGGGTCATGTCCAAACCAACATGTCTTCTTCGGCTTCCTGAATGCTCTACCCCTCTCTCTGTCCACTAATACTCAGGAATGAGGGCTGCTCATTGCCTCCATTGGAGTATTTAAGCGTTTCGAAGTTGGCTTTGTTTTTATTAACTGGTCTCCAGACTGGAGCATCTGCCTAAGATTATCCTCATTGGTGGAGATGCTGATGACTTTGCCTTCTTAAGGGGAGAGTTGGTGAAAACTGTGGAGAGGAGAAACAGTCTTCCTTTCTGTTCCAGAGACAGACACACCTGGTTGTAGACTCTTTGAGCAGAGATCTGGGAAGACAGAGAGAATAGACTTTGGAAGACAGATACGTAGGGACAAGCGAGATCCTCAACAAGTCAGTGATTTCCAGGGTGCCTTCTTAGAGACTTTGAGGATTTTCCCCTGGGTGAAACAGGGGATCTTCTCTCTTGGTTGGGCTTTCTTGCTCCTAGTGGAAGGGGCAGAGTAAAGGGAATAAACATTTACAAAGCACCTACCGTGTGCCAAGCACCGTGCTAAAGCATTCTTTTTACAAATATCACATTTAATCTTCACAACAATTCTGCAAGGTAGATGCTATTATCATCCCCATTTTACAGTTGAGGAAAATAAGGCAAACAGACATTAAGTGATTTGCCCAAAGCCACACAGCCAGTAAGTGTCTGAGGCTGAATTCAAACTCATATTTGACTGAAGACAGGCCAAGTGCTCTGTCCATTGGGCCCCAGCTGCCTGGGAGAGCTCATTCGCTCTATGTGTTTTTCTAACCAGTATAACTTTTTTTGGATTTTTGTTTGCTATCGACTCGGATTAATAGGTTTATTCGTTCACTATTTGTGATGGTTTTTTTGTGTAACTAACATTTGGTGGGAAGAAGCCAAGTCGTGGAATTAAGTTAGGGTACCTCTTCTTCAAGGGGCAGTGACCAGAAAATAATCTGAAACTAAAAATAAATCCCTTAGATCAGCAAAATTTAGACAGTAGCTAGATATCATTGTAGGCCAGCGTCTCTCTCTTCCAAAGGAGAAGAGCCCCACCAGCCTGTGGCACCTTCTGCTCCATTGTGGCAGGAATCAAGCCGAAGAGCTGGGAGAAGGGTTCCAGAGACACCTGTTCATGCCTCACATAGACAGCTCTTACGGAACAGGGGCAGTACACAGGCCTGACACTGAGAAAGTTGGTGTTCTCATAGAAATGGCTCTCTGGTCTGCTTACTCCGCTCTTGGTGCGCTCACACTCATCTTCTCAGGTTCTGTCTGTGACCTCTCTGCACCATAGTTTGTTCAGCTATTTCCAAATTGAAGATTTCCCCTCTATTTCTGATTCTTACTCCAACTAAAGAGCTTTTAATACTCTTGTACATAGGGTCCTCTTCCTTTGATCTCTTTGAAGATTTAGAGTCTAAACTAAATTTCTAGGTCCTTGGCTATGGCCTTTTGACCAAGGCCAAGTTTTATAGAACAAATCCTTTTATTAAGGAGATTTGTTCTGTGAAGTTTGAATTCAAAGGGCTGCACTTGAAGACCTAGAGGGCTACATGTGGTCTCAAGGCTGAAGGTTCCCCACTCCTGGTTTAGATCTACTGGGTCAGAAGGTATGTACAGTTGAGTGACATTTGGGGAATCGTTCTGAATTGCTTTCCAGATTGTCTGGTCTAATTCACAGCTTTAACTACAGTGCACAAGAATGCCTATTTTCCTGCAGCTTCCCCAATGTGGCATTTGGTTTTTATTTTTTTGGTCAACTTAGTCAATCTGATGAGTGTGAGGGGGAAATTTGCATTTCTCTAGTTATCAGTGCATTGGAGTATTTTTTTTTTGTTGGCTATTGATATCTTGGATTTTCCCCTAGAAAATTGTCATTTATTTAGTCATTTAAATAAATAAATTTAGTCATTTATTAATGGGAAAGCAACTCTTATTCTTCTAAATTTGAATCAGTTCTTTATATATTGTGAATGAGAATCTTGTTAGAGAAACTTGCCGCAAATATTTTTTCTCAGGTACCTGTAGAACGCCAGCTTTCCAAAGTTAGACCTGGATACCTCCTGGCCCTCTTCCTAGCAGGTCAACCCAGAGTTTTGTTGCCTTGAGTTATTCGGGGAGCCTCTCAAACAGCCTGCCCCTCCCCATTTAGTTGTTTTCCATTGCCTGGAAAGAATTTAAACTTTAGATTTAACATTTGTTGTTCAGTTATTTCAGTCATGTTCAACTCTTTGTGGTCCCATTTGGTGTCTTCTTGGCAGAGATACTGCAGTGGTTTGCCATTTCCTTCTCCAGCTCATTTTACAGATGAAGAAACTGAGGCAAAAGGGTGAAGTGACTTACCCAGGGTCCCACAGCTAGTGAGTGTCTGAGGCCAGATTTGAACTCAGGGAGATGGGTCTCTTCCTTACTTCAGGCCTGGAGCTCTATGCACTGAACCACTAGGCACCCTTAGGGATTATGTATTCCACAGCCATCCTCTGGGGATGAAGTGACTGGCTGCCAGCAAACAGGTGGACACAGTCACATAGTCTCAGATGCAGCCCTCCCAAAGCCAAAATAGCATTTGTAATAGTTCACAGGGCTTACTTTCATTAAGAGGTTTTGTTTCGACAGCATTTCACCCCAAAGTCTTGTCCCAGCTGGTTCATGTCATTTAGATGGTAGGGGGAGGATGAACGGGAGAAAGCCATCTCCAGTCTTCAGAAACTATTTCTTTAGAGGTTTGGAAAGGCCCTGAACCTTCCTTTACCTGAGTAGTGGGTTATGTGGATGTGTCCTGGGCATCTAGGAAGTCATCAGCTGGTCGAATGAGAATTGGGCACTTCCCTCCTCTATATACACCATGATTCTCAAATTCAGAGAGTCCACCCCAAATGTTCACACGGACTATTTGTGCCCAACCTGTGGTAGAGCATTCTGAGCTCATATCAGTCTGGTCAGCCACAGTTGGACACACTGTGACTTGGCTCTAGCATAGCGATGACATTTTGGTCCTCTTTGAGAAAGGACAACAACCAACCATATTGCACAAAGAAGGCAGAGCCATCCATGCCAGTGGGGTGACTGCCAACTGCACTGATGGTGACCTGGAGGAAGGCATATGTGCGGAGGGCGCTATGCCACAGCCTAATCAGCCACTCCCCAATGTGTGGGCAGTTGTGGGTTTTTTCAGTATTAAGAAAATAACTAAGGATTTTCTTTAAGACAGAATAAGTGGCCTATTTTCATTTCATCCATTCATTAATCATTCAGCCAGTTAGCAGTAGGAAGAGCCTACCATATGCCAGGAACTCTGCTAGGTGCTAGGGACACAAAGCATAATCCAATCTCAAGTGCCCATGCTCGCTCTCTCAACTACAACTTGGGGACATCAGTGAAGTCCCATTGCTTGGCCTGCAGCCTGTGACCAGACCACCATGCCCAGGCTCAGCAGTCACTGTGTCCCCCAGGGATCTGGGCTGTCACCTTTCATGCTTAGCTTGCTCCTGAGGCCTGGAGTCAAGATTAATAGATGTCCTGGCCTCCCTTCCATCAGTGCAAAGATGAAACCCAGCTATCCATTTGACACGTGCAATAGCCTGGTGAAGAAGGGGCATCATAGGGGAACTGAGGAGACCTCCATCCCAGCCCAGGATATCTGTCAGCTGGCTGACCTTGGAAAAGCTGGTGATTTGTGTTTGCAGCAAGTCCAGCCCTACTTCCAGCCTGGCTTCTAAAATGGGCATATAGCATGTCAGATGCCCCATCAGCTGGAACCCTGAAAGCCAGTGAAAATGTTGGCTGGGAGTTCCGGGCTTCCAGGGTCCTCTTCTGATTGTCTGTTACAGCAGGCAAGGTCTATAAGTGGGGCCGTGTTGTGGAGGCTTGGCCCGGCATCCGGGACTGCACTTAATAATAAGTGCACGGCTTTGAATCCCTCTCCATCTCACCTCCCCCAAGAACTGGGGATTTATTAAGAGAAGGAAGCTCAGTTTCCCCATGTCTTCTGCTCAGTCAAGGCATGGCCATATGAAACCCAGCATTGCTGGAAGTATCTCCATGTTCAGCTGCTAAGTTTTTGCCCCTTCTCAAATATAAACTCTTCCAGACTGGAAAATTTTCAATTGGCATCAGAACTTTCTTTTAATCTAAGACGCCTGTCATATAGCCTTTATGTGTGTTCAGCCATAATGAGACTTTCATTCATCCATTCACTCACTCATTTGTTCATTCATTTATTCATTAAACTTTTTTTTTGGAGGGGAGAAGGCAGGGCAGCTGGGGTTAAGTGACTTGCCCAAGGTCACACAGCTAGTGTGTCAAATATCTGAGGCCAATTTGAACTCAGGTCCTCCTGACTCCAGGGTTGGTGCTCTACTCACTGCACAACCTAGCTGCCCCCATTCATTAAACTTTTACTGTACACCCACATTATCCCACATGCCTGACCTCATAAAGCTTATTATCTACATTTTTCTATCACTCGGAAACTAGGGCTAGCATAGAAACCATTCAGAGTTGTATTCGGTTCTCTGAAAAAGTCTCCCAGAGAGAGCTGAAATCGCACAACCTCAGAGGTCAAAAGCCTTGATTTTAGGTGACTCAATGTCCACAAAAGCATCATCTCTCATAATATAGGGTTAATTTGTGTGATACAAGGAACACTGGATTTGGAGTCCAAAGAACTGCATTCTAATCCTGCCTTTCAAGCCTCCTCAGCTTTCAGGACCTGTTTCCTGATCTGTAAAATGGGATGGTCACCGTATGTTAATGTATGTTGTCATTTTCCAGTCATGTTTGACAGTCTGTGACCCCATTTGGGGTTTTTTGGGCAAAGATACTGGAGTGGTTTGCCATTCCCTACTCCAGCTTATTCTATAGATGGGAACTGAGGCAAACAAAGAAGGTGACTTGCCCAGGGTCATACAACTAGGAAGCGTCTGAAGCTGGATTTGAATTCAGGTCGTTCTGACTCCAAACCCTAGTGTTCTCTGCACTGTGCCACCTAGCTGCCTCTGCCAGCACTAAATCCTATGATCCCATGACTGGACTTAATTCTGTTGCAAGGGAATAAGACTTTCTCAAGGTCACACAGCCAGTAAGTCTCTGAGGCTAGATTCCATCTAGGCTCCCTAAGTAATGGTTTCCAAATAATCATTTAAGCCAATTGCCAAATTATCTCAAGGACAAAGGTGGTGAATAATCTAATCTAACTCTATCTATGGAGGTGTGCTGGGCACTGTGGGGTACGCAAAGATGAGGAATCTGGCACGGTTCCTGACCTCAGAGAGTTTAAGGTCTAGAATGACTGCATCAAAGGTTCTAGGAAGGAGGGAGAGACACAATGACTTCTCTGTCTCAGCTTGCCTTGTCCTTAGTTGGCTCCACTTCACAGTGTGCTGTACTCAAATAATGAATTGAGGTCAGAGGTCAGATTCAAAGCTGAGTCTTCCAGACTCTATCCATTGACCATGATGCCTCTCTTTATTTCTTTATTAATTTTTATTGATGACCTGTTTTTTTTTTTGAATCACAATGATTCCCTAGTAGTTCCCTCTGTACCTTTCACTTTAACAAAGGAAACCATTAGGCAAAATGAACAGTCTGTCTGTCAGTCAACAAGTATGCATTAAGTACTATTGACTCTGCCAGCAGCATCACCAGCATTCTGCCCTTGTAGCCCCCTCCCGCTCCCCCAGCCCACCTCTGTACCTGGGGGAGTGAGCTGGATTTCATTATCTGCTCCTGACACCAGCATGGGCTGTTACCATTAGGCTGAACTTGGCTAACTTTAAGCTTCTCTTTCATTTGAATCATTGAAGTCACTGGGTATATTGTTCTTTAGGGTCTGATTACATGGCTTTGCATCAGTCCATGTAAGTCTTCCTGTGGTCCTTGGAATTCTCCATATCTGTTCCCTCTTATGGCACAGCATATTTAGTTATGTTCCATCCTGGGGTCTACCCAGCCACTCCCCTATCAATGGACACTCAATGGACTTTTTAGCTTCCACAAACAGTCCTCTGTGTGATTTTAAGTTCACTGCTTGCTATTCTTTGAGGGAGGCACCTGATGAAGCCAGGTGTTTTTCATTAATTATTGAACTAATTAATTCAGCAGATGCTGATGAAATGCCCACCATCTACAAGGTCTCCACAAAGCTCCTGAGAAGGAGATTGCTAATGATCTCTGGTTGACCAGAAGGCTAGTCTTATCTCATCCTTATCTCTCTTGATCTCCTGCAGACCGTGACACTGTTGAAGACCATCTCCTCCCAGCGATCTAGTCCTCCTTTGGTGGCTCCACGATGAGGAAGTGAACCTGGGTTCCCCAAGACCACAATCCTAATGTCACTGGCCTCAGAGTAAAAGGAGGAAGCATGCTTTTTGGTCCCCATTGCCCCTTCCAGACACTCCCTTGTCACCATCAGCAATTTCTCCTTTGAGATTTATGTTGTCTGTATTTATCACCATAGGGTGTATGGGATATTCAGGACTGGCACCTCTGGGGTGAGGGCTGCTCATCCCTTTGGTGTCTACCTTTCATGCAACTCTCCCCTGTGGCTCCAAGGAGCTGGAGCAGGTGTAGCAGCTGCACCCCAGGAAACTGTCTCAGTGGATGGGCTAAACCAGATTGAGAGCAACTGATAGGCCTTACACTCATGGGTGAGTTAGGGCGATATCTGTCTCAAGCTTGTAAAGCCTTTCCATAGCGGAATGGGCAGAGGAGAACCATTTGTTCCACTGGCTATGAAGGCAGCTGAAGCAGATGCTGTGGAGTACTTAGAGCCTGGTCAGGCATTGAAGATGCCAAGGTCATCCACTGTATACTGCCTTTGCTGGTCATCTTGACTTTGGTCCTGACTTTTGACTGGACTTTGATGCCTCAGGAAGAGAGAGTGAGGCTGACGACTTTGGGTAATGCTACCTCACTTAAATCCAATTCATGCCCAAGTCAAGACATTGTCTGTGATGTCATTGGTCTTCTTTAAAAATCACCACATCCAATCCTTGAGGCGATTTTGCCTTGGTCCCCAACCTAACCTTCCCTCTTGCTGCCCTTATTCTTGGGATTTTAACGTATATGTTGATGTCTCCTCACACACTTTGGCCTCCCAATGCATGGACATTTTCAACTTCATCTTGACTCCCCCTTTAGTCACGTGTGGGGTTGGTCATACCCTTGATTTCACCGTCGTCCAAGTGTGTTCCATTTTCATGATTACGATCTCTGAAATGCCTCCATCCAACGTAGCTAAGCATCCTTCCCTTTCTCGTTGGGTTTCAATCCTCCAAAATCTGCTTCAAGTCCCTGCATCCCCTAGTGCTATTCTAAGCCATCATTGGCTTACTTTTCCTCTCTTCTCCATTTTAACCACACAGCTTACTACTTCAAACATGTGCTGCCTTCCCCTCGTGCTGTTATCACCTTACCAAGTACTGTCTTTGGGTTGACTTCACCTTCAGCCTTTTTCATGCTCACTCACTGGCTACTGAATGATGTTGGAGGAGGACATGGCCATGTGGGCTGGATTGCTACAGACCTACAGGATCTGGTCTTCCAGGAGCCCTCCCGTCTGCCTGGTATTACTTGTGTTCTTCTATAAGTGACTGTCTTAAATTCCCTTAAGCACCTGTTTCAGGCCTTTTATTCTCTCCTCAAACCACGTACAGCATGCTTCTCCACTCTCTTTCAGTGGAACATGTTGCCTTATCATTTACTGGGAAAATAGAGGCCTTTCAACATGAGCTACCACCTTTCCTCCCTACCGTACACCTCAGAGTCCCTCCTATTCGTTCCCATTCTCTCTTTCTTTGCTAAAGTCTCTGAAGGAGAGGCAAGTAACCCAAACCAAGCCCTTCACTTTTAGCCCTGACCCCTCCCCTCTCATCTCATTCAGTCAATCAACAAGTGTTTGTTAAACACCTGGCACTGTGCCAGATGCTGGGGATACAAAAACAGGCAAAAGACAGTCTTTTCCCTCAGGGAACTCACAATCTAATGGAGAGACAGCTGTGTATAAACATTTTCTTTACAGAATAGCAGATTCTATTCCCCTCCTGCAGACATGTTTTCCAACCTATTGGCTCATTTCCCATTGTCTACAAACATTCCCTGGACCTTGCCATCTTTAAAAAGCCACCACCTGATGCTGGGCTCCCCTCAGGCTATTCTATGTCTCACA
>CM053624.1:4512044-4528587 GCA_028646595.1 Phalanger gymnotis | reverse complement strand
AAAGGAAAGGAAAGGAAAGGAAAGGAAAGGAAAGGAAAGGAAAGGAAAGGAAAGGAAAGGAAAGGAAAGGAAAGGAAAGGAAAGGAAAGGAAAGGAAAGGAAAGGAAAGGAAAGGAAAGGAAAGGAAAGGAAAGGAAAGGAAAGGAAAGGAAAGGAAAGGAAAGGAAAGGAAAGGAAAGGAAAGGAAAGGAAAGGAAGAAAGAAGGAAGAAAGGAAGGAAGAGAGAGAAGGAAGGAGAAGTCACTTACTAAATATGCCACCTCTGTTCTTGCACATCACAGGAGCCAGAAGGCTTGCATTAAATTCCTAAACTTTTATCCCCTTCTCTCTTCAGGGGGAGCCTGAAAGAATGAGGCTCTACCTTGGAAGGTAGGCAAAGAAATGTGGATGCTTGCAACCCTGAGATACGGACTGTTGCTTGCATTTTATTATACTTTTATCTAATCTAATTAAACTGCTTACTAAAATAATGGCCCTTTGCACAAAGGTTTTGGTAACCCAGTAATTTGAGAAGGGGAGGTAGGGGCAAAGCCAGCAGGTTTGTGACGAGCTGTAAAATGAACAAATCACATTCCCAGATAAATGATGGCCAGGAAAGTGAATGTAGCTATGGAGGGAGGGTGGAGAGTCGATCGATGGCCACCCCATCCATGACTCTGATTGCTCACAAAAGATCACGTACAAACCCTGTACAGCTCATTCTGGTACATTATTACCCAATAAACGTTCCGCTCTACTTAGACATCTTTCTGCTTTCTTAGTGGGCCAATGAGACGACTCACCTCACTATCCTGCCCTGTGTGGGAACCAACACAAGCTGGTTGTAAGCAGTCACCAGAGTTGGGGGAAGCCCTGTCCACTCTGAAAAAATAGGGGTAGGGTTTGAAGCAGGACCCAAATGTAGAAAAGTCGGAGACCAGGCTGGGTCAGGAGCCAGTATTTCTCTGGCATGCAAGAGCTGTCTATATGGGACTGGGAGGCATGCCGATGTGAGGATCCTAAAAATGCTTGTGTGACACCATCTGCGCTGCCAGGATCTTGACCTTGGAGATCCTCTTCACCCCGCTCTGGCTTCTGTCAGCCTACTTACAGGTTAGATTCACCGTGTTCCCTCTTGACTCCACCACACTGGTGAGACTGTGAGCTTAGGCATCTGCTTTCCCCATATGTGTGTTTATGTGTATACGTTACATATACAGTCACCATATGTCTCAGATTTGCTGGCATAATTCTGATTTAAAATATTCTGCCCCATTCATAAGTCAGAAAACAAAATTCATGATCAGACCATATGTCCTGATTTGGGAGCTGGAAAATTTGGTCACTGTGAGGATGTTCCACTTCCAATACTTTATTTCTGGCTTCTTATGCAAAAAAAATAGTCTTGGGTTCAGGCTAAGAAATAGCTGCCTGGTCAGATATCAGTCTGTCATCACCATCTTTGTTATGATCCCCACCAAGAGACTGGCATCCCCAGCTCCTCATTTCAAACTGCAATCTAACTGTTCTGACAACTTCTCCTGTCCCTGTCTACCCTCCCTTTCCTCTGCTGGGGCCAGATGTGACCATTCCTGTTGTAGGAATGGAACCACTTTTCCATTGTCCGACGATTATTTCAGTGACTGTAAGGGCACACTTGGCATTGCTATGATTCTCCTTCCTCCCCCACCTACCCCCCATCCCTTGATTCTCATTTGAGGTCTCCTGGCCAGAAGGAAAAAATGAAAAATCACAATCTCAGCATCCAAATCCTCACCTCTGAAAACATTTTCAAATCATAAAAACTCGTGCAACTTCCCAGCATGGCCACAGTGAGCTCTGCCCTCCCCTGCAGAGGCCCAGGAGCTCGATGCCCACGGCTTCACATCACTTAAAACACTCAGTCGAGGACCAGTGATGTGCTTCAAGCCAAGCTTTTATGATAAATAGATCAGAAACACTTTGTTTAAAACGCACCCCTGCTAAAAATTTTCCATCCTATACAACCCAGTATCTCTTAACACACTCAACCCCCCCTTCCCTGCTATGGGCTGGTTGTTTATACGTGCAGATAGCTTCCTTTCATAAGCAGGTGTGAATCTCAAAGGCTGCCTTCTGTTTCTTGGCTCATTTTTTACTTCTGATTCTCTGCATCATTCCCTAGTTTGTGAAGAAATATTTTCTTAAGGAAGGCACAGAAGGAATATTATTCAAAATTCAAGTCACATGCAATTCAGTAAGGCTTTACTGGGTGGGTTAAATTTGAGGCTTCCCTCTGTTGTCGTCCTATGAATTGTATCCATTTGCAATATGTCCTCTTTTAATATTGCTGAAAAAAAGATTCTTATATCCTTTACTGCTATGTGGAAGTTGGATTCTTTTTTTCCTCACAGTTTTGAGGAAGCCCGATGATTTTCAACTTTCTTTAAATTAATCTTGCCCTCTCCTCCAGATCTATCTTTTTTCAATATAATCAGAATGTTTTTGCAGTTGTTTGATTTTCTGGGCTCATTTTTCTTATTTCCTTTGTAGTTTCTGGCATTCTGACTTCTAGTGAAATAATCCTACTTTTCATTGATCCGGTGTTTTATTTGCAAAGTCTTCTGTTTCATTCCTGTTCTCTTTTTCTGAGATTTCTTAGGATGCTCAGTGCCTTAGCTATGCTAGCTCATCATTTTTGACATTTTCATTTCTTTTCCTTTAGTTTCTTCAGTGTGCTCATTAGCATGTTAATATACTTAGAGTGGAAGCCTCACTCATCATTTATGACTGGGGTAAACAGTGCTTAGGACAGGTAGCACCAAACGGGGCAAGCCGCACAAAATCATCTTTGTATTTCACGAGATAAAAAATAATACAAGATGTAGTTAACTTTAAACAAAGACCATTGAGTGGGGGCAGGGGATGATAATGCATTGTGAGAGTGACTTGGAAGACAACCTATCAGCATCGGAAGGTACTTTGGAGGTTACCTGGGCTGGTCCATGAGGTGGAGGGAAGGCATCTGTTGATGTTTGTTCTCTCCCAAAGATGTGAGCGCCTCTGTCGAGCGTGTGAGAGGGAAGGCAGCGCAAGAGTTATTCCCCCTCCCCAGATGAAAAGAGGCTGGCCTGAACTGGAAAGAAAAGATGGGGAAGGCCTGGGAAGTATCGGAACAGAATGAAGATTTCTTTATGGAGTGGGGAAGATGGGCTGAAGCCTATGGGCCCCACCAGAACCTGGAACCCCAGTCTCGTTCTCCACTTCTCAATCAGTGTCTGAGCTCCTATTCTTTGCTCCTCCCACCACTCTGTGGAGGGAGCTCAGGGGCTAAAGTTCCCATCCTCTACATTTCTCAGCCTGGGGCAAAGCCCCATTTGCCCCTCACTAAATTATATTTCTGATGTCGAGGAATTTCTGGCATTGCTGTTGGTACTTGGTACTTGATTCTTTCTTTTCTGTTGCTTTGCCTCTGTTTTTTTTCTTCTATGATACTTTTTCATCATCAAGAACATATTCTTTTGTTTGTTCATTTATTTTCCAAGATCGTTCCCCTTTAAAATTTTTCTTTTGAAAGTTCCTGGTAGTTCTATTCTTTGGGATTTAGGGAGTTTTTAGGCTTTCATTAAGGAGGATACGATATCCCTTGGCACCTCTTGCTCAACTATCTCCCAAGAAGTCTCTCAACACAATCCTTCCCTGAGTGCCTACTGTGTGCCCCACACTGTTTGGGGACTAGCAGAAGATAAAAACAACATAAAAACGTTGTCTTTCCTTTCCAGAAGCTTGAGGCAGATTGGACTAGATAACACTTAGTCCAACTGGAAGGGATGTTAGCAGCACAGAAGCTGTTAAAAAAGATTTATGTGGTTGCGAACTATCAAATGACATTCATTTACTTACCAGATTCTATTATAATCAACATGGGGGAAACAAGACTTAAATACATGCAACAAATTTGGAACAACAAAAGACAGTTCCAAAATTAAATTCTAAGATGTGCCGTGTTAGTAATATACAGCTCTGTGGGAGGCGGCAAAGTGTGGGGGCAAAAACTTGATTGAGAGTGAGAGAACACAGGAGCCTGGATTCAAAGCTAGAAGAGACCTTGGGGGCCATGGAGTCCAATTCTTTCATTTGACAGGTGAGGAAACTGGGTCTCTCAGAGAGCTGAAGTGATTTACCCAAGGTCTCTCAGCTGATTAAGTATCTGAGGGAGGACCGACTCTAAGTTGGGCTCCATCCAGTATGCTACCTTGGCTCCAGTCTTGGTTTGCCATTAAATTATCAATTACTGCATTTTTAAACTTTTACCATTTTTTCCTTTTTTTTTTTTTATAAAAGTAGGAGGCTAAAGTAGATGATTTCTAAGTTTCTCTCCAGCTCCAACATCCTATGACTCTATGGTTCTAAGTCAGGCAAGGAAAGCTAAATTATGGTTTAAGCTGTTAATAGTGGTTCATGGAGAAAGTGGGTTTCAGATGGTTTTTTAAAGGATATGTAATCCCTCCATTCATCCACTTGTCATCTATTTTTCTATTTGTTCATCTATCTACCCATCCATCCATTCATTTACCCACTTCCTTTATCCATCCATTCACCCATCCACCTATCCATCCAGCTATCCATCCACCCACCTGCCTACCCAGCCATCCAATCATCCACTCCTCCATCCATCTACCTACCTACCCACTCCTCCATCCATCTGCTCACCCACCCAGCTATCATCCTTCCATCCATTCAACAAAAATGCAATGCAATTGAGTGGAAAAAGCCCCCAGCCAGGACTGAGTCCTTGCTCTAAAACTTGCTATCATTGTGGACTAGGCCAGAATTTCCTGATCTAAAAAAAAATGGTGGATTAGAAGACAATCTCTAAGTGCCCTATAGTTAGAAAAGTTTATATTGACCAGAGTGCATCATAAAAGTCAACAATTTTACTCTTGGAAAATATACATAATTAAGGTAGGAATGCCAAGGAGGGGTGGGGGTGGGGGGGAGTAAGCTGCCGATTTTGAGAAGTCTTTTTGTTCTCACCCCAGGTTCATCTGCATGTTGATCAGGGAACAATCTGAGAGCTTGGGTGAACCCTGTTACCCCACTCCCTCCATAATTCTTATGGTTTGTTTTTCTGGGGGTGGGGGAGGGAGGAAAGGGAATCCCCGAACTGGGTTGGGAGATATAGATGGTAATCAAAGTGAATTATTTAAATTCAGGTCAGATAGTTGTTTGGATTCAGGGATGGTCAGTCAGAATCAGGAAAAAGGCAGCCAGAAGAATAGGCTTTTTATTTACCTGGTAGCTTTAGTGGGTTTCCTGGCTGGGTTTGGTACTTTGTAGCCCGAAGTTACAGACTCATCATGAAGACAGTAGCCACTGAACCCTAGCATGTGGCAGCAGAGAGCAGCAGATGGCCATAAAGAGGATGAGGAGCTGAAACCCAGAAAATGGTAGTTGACAGCAGCTCAATCACCATGAGATCCCAGCATGGGTCCACAGAGTCCCACCAGAGACGGTGCAAACCCGGTGCAAAGCATTCCCAGCCTACCCTCTCTCCCAAACCTTCACCTCTTCAGAATTTTCCTGTCCCTGCTGGGAGGGCAGCAACATCTTTTCAGTCACCCTGGTCGGCAACCCCAGGGCCAGAGTCATTCTTATCTTGAAATGAATCAATGTTGGCTAAGTCAAATTGAATTCTTTAAATTCATGGTTTGGGGAGATTTGGGGCTGCATTGCCAATTCCCTCCTTGGCTACCTTCCTTTGCTTCACTCTCTCTTCCCTCCTCCCAAGCAAGGGGTTCTACAGAAAGCGCATTGAGGAGAACTGCCTTCTAAATATGGCCCTCTCTAATCTACACAGCTGGGAGGATGGAAGCCGGTGTAGAGGCTCCTTTTCTGATCTGATCCTTCCAGAAGTCAGGAAATAGCCAGTTCAGGCACAATGCTTGGCATACAGTAGGCACTTAATGCTTGCTGAATTCAATTAGTATTAGTGTCCCTACTTAATAAATGAGGAAACTGAAGTTCAGAGACTTAATGAATTTGTAGAGACAGAGCGAGAAGGCACCTCAAAGACCATTGAGCTCAAAGTCTTTATGTGAGAGAGGGAGAAGTCACTTGTCCAGGATGGCACAGCTAGCACTCTGCTGAGGTCGTCATTGGAACCCAGGTTTTCCTGATTCCAGGCCTAGGCCCCCATCTACATGTTGCCACTCAATCATGGGTGACTCTCGTCAGTAAACTCTTGGCCCTGAAGCTTCTGGGTGAAGGGCCCCAAACCCAGCCCACTATCAACCTCCTGCCTAAAGCCTTTCCAGTTTGGAGGGACTGACGGGAACTCTTTTTGGCAGGGTCACCTCCCTAGCATGGGGAGGGCTCCAAGCACAACATTAGTGGAGGGCACACAGAAAGGGAAGAAATTCTACTGGGTTATTATATGAAAGGGGGAATGACAAATAGTCATGCCAGCTCTGGATTAGAGGGGCTGCCCCCCCAAAAGAAAACACATGGAAGCCCCCTAAAACTGGGAGGGAGGTCGACAGTGGTTTCGTTCTGTTCCAAGACCATCACGCGTTTGTCCAGAGGCTGGGGCTTCCAAACCGCATCTGTTTTTATTTGATCATTATAATACCCCTACATTTCCCAAAGGTGGTGTGGGAAGAATAAGGCTTGACTACTGGATATTGGTTCTTAGTAAATGCTCTCTAATTTCCCAACAGTAGTATGAGAAAAAGGCTTATTAAACACATTTCTTTGGTTACAAACTATTGGAAACAATCAAAAGCTGTATTCCTTTAAGCTCTCAGATACCTCTTAATATTTAAAGAAACCAGGGAATTTAGCATGGTTGGGTTCAATCCCTTAAAGAATTTTGGTCAAATCCCGAGGAAATTCAGTTGGGGTCTCAAGGAAATGAGGGCTCTGGGATGGAGAGCAGGACGGATTTGCGCAGTAAGAGAACTGGCCAGGACCCAAATAGCTAGTGTGGTCAGCCTGTACCCCAAAGCATCCCCCACTCCAGGATACTCACTTTGCTTGAAGACCTCCTGGTTGGAGACACTCGCTATGGACCAAGGCAACTCATTCCACTGGGGGCCACAGCTCCTGCCACCCAGCCTAAAGGAACAATTTGCAATTTCCATTCATTCCAGGTTTTGTCCTTTGGCCTAAACAGAGCAAGTCCAAGGCACTTTCTGGTTAAGTGGACTTTCAAGTATTTGGGAGCTACTGGGGAAGATCTGAAGCAACCCTCTCATTTTACAGATGAGGAAATGAAGGCCTAAAGACAAATGACTTGGGGAAGGTTGCATAGGTTGTAAGTGACAGAGTGAGGATTTGAACTCAGGGTCTCTGATTCCCAAGGACCTCATCCCCTCAACTACTGCCAGCTGAGAAAATAACTAGATGATTTGATTTCCTTCCTTCCTTCCCCTTTGTGTTGATGAAACTGTCCTTACACACAGAACTGAATGTAGGCATCTATTTTGAGCTGACCTTTCTATTCTAATAACCTATGTGATGTGCAAAGCTGGAAGAGGGCATTAGATATAATCCACAAGGAGAGGAAGAATTGATAAATGTTCTGATAATGATGCAAATTCTTTTGACTTGTGGAAATTATGACTTTGAAGAATGAACTTGTTTGCAAGGTTTGCCCAGTATTGGCTGCATTAAAACTTGGTTCCCTACTTTAGGAGGGCCATGATTTGAAGAAATGGGTAGAAGAAAGCACTCATTAAGTGCTATCTGTGTGCCTAGCATTGCTAAGCTATGGGCATACCAATACCAGCAAATGAAAGACAGTTTCTGCCCTCAAGGAGTTTACATTCTAATGGGGAAGAGACCACATAAAGGGGAGCTGGGTGGGGATAGTACTCTTGCCTGGGGATAGTGAGGAGTCTGCCAAGCAGTGGCAAAGAGGGACAATGGACCCTGGACAAAGCAGCTCACTTAAGCCTAGGAGTAGGGGAGCTCAGAGCTGAGTCCAGGATTGTGGTAGGAAGGTTGTGGCGAGGGGATGAATAGAGATAGCCTGGTGAGGAGACAGACAGAAGGCATGGAATGCCCCCTACTGATGCCAGACCCAACCCTTTGGGCCTCAGCAGTTAACTAGCCTACAAGAACCCTGGGTTACCCAAGAACCAACTTGATGGCATGTCTGGTTTGTTGTGCTTGAATCCCAAGGCCACTTTTATGGAGGGATTGGCCCCTGGGCTCTGGAGCATTTACAAACATGTTTCTCAGAGTCCAGCCAAAGCCATGAGAATAGAAACCTTTTGGTGAGGAGGATGGAGCCAGCTCAAAACTGGCTCTCCCTAGAGCTTATGGCTACATTTTCAGTGTAACTATTTGTAACTTTGGAAATTCAGAAAGGCTAAAATTGGGGCTTGATTTATTATTTTGTTGATTGTCTAGACTTAAGAGTGATGGAGAAAACCCTAAGACTGAAGATTAAACCTAAAAGTGGACTGTGTTATATGTACATTTTATTTTTTCCCTGAGAATCTGCTGTTAAACACTCATAACACACCACCGCGCCTCTACGAGAAGAGGCCTAGTAATTCACCAAGTCAGACTCTGAGTGATGGGGATTTGCTCTCCCCTTCTTTTCTCTCTCCCTCATCCCTTCCCTACTTGAAATAATGCTCAAGATCTCACTGAAGAGATCTGAGAGGAAGAAAAGTCCCCAGGCCCTTGCCGACCCCGCCCCCCCCAACCACTGCCCCAGAATCCCAGTCAGCTGGTCCAGCGATGTGGCTCTTCCTGAGTAAAGGAGAAAAGTTGTTCTTGGAACCTCCCTCCCAGACTGATCTCCTAGCCTTCGATAGCAGGCCCTCACACCAGACTTCTGTATCAGAAAGGCAAGTGTCACAATATGGATGGTGACCATGAATATACCTGTATAATTCTGTATCACAGAATATAAGAGACTCTCCATAAAGAAGGCAGAAGAAGTAAAACATTTATTCAGACACCAGAGGACCAGATCCCATAATCAGTATGTCCAACCCATCCAAGCAGCAACTACCTCCCAAAACCAGTAATCATAACAACAAGGAACTCGGAACACAATATCGCATGGGGAGCCTAGACATCCCAAAACCTTCCTCTCTGCTGGGGCCCTCCCATAAACACTCACTCACAAATCCTAGTTGTCTACTTGCCTTCTTCCTCTCTTCCCAAAGTTTGGAGAGCTGAACAGATACCCTCTGAGTATATATACCCTTTTTGGGGTTTTATACCTCTCCTGACCTAATTAGCAAAAAGGTGTGGGCCTTCCTACAAACAAGCCTCTCCTAATCAAACTTCCCTTAATTAGCTCCACCTGAGGACTATTAAGGGGACTAAGGGTGGGGAAGATCTTTAATCACAGTAAAACCTCACCTTTGAGGTCTCTGGTGTCTGCAAAGAACACAGTACTTTCCAACAAAATTCATTTGAACAGGAAAGTTTTGTGTGTCACTCCAAGGACCTTAGAGTGACCTAATCGGATCCTTCCCCATTTTGTAAATGAGGGAATGGAGGCCTGGAGCCCACTCCCAGTCACATGTCAATAGCCATCATCGGAGGCAGAATCTGAATCCAGGTCTTCTGCCTCCAAAGCCAATCCTCTTTGCCCTGACCCTTTCTGTCTTCCATTTTTCCTTCTTACTGTAGATTTACTTAAAAAATCATTCATTTAAAGACTTATTTGCCACAAATGTGGAAAATTCAGACAGGAGAAAGAAATCACCTCACCTTTCCAAATTTCCCCCAATAAGCCTAAAAGGCAGTAGTAATTCACTTCCTCCTCAAATCATCCTGGGCATCCTTATCCTTTTGGGACTGCTAGGTGAGGTGGTGGATGGAATGTGTCCACGTCTGGCCTCAAACTCTAGCTGGGTGACCCTGGGCAAGTCCCTTCCACCCCTTGTCTCAGTTTCCCCATCTGTGAAATAAGCTGGAGAAGGAAATGGCAAAGCACTCCAGTATCTTTGCCAAGAAAATCCCAAGTGGGGTCACAGAAGAGTCAGACACCACCAAACAACAACACGCTTACCTGTTAACTGGTAGTACTCCTTCCCAAACTCCAGGAGGAATGGAAGGTCCTTGAGGGCAGGAGATATTTTTGCTTGTTTTTTTTTTTTTATCTCTTTTGCCCAGCACAACCCCGCTCATCATTGTAGGGGTTTGATAAATGCTTTTTGGGTCACATTTTTTCGGGGAGCTCGGAGACTAGAAGGTATCAGCAGCATTTTTTTTTTTATTGACGGCATATATGTGTGTATTCTATATATCTGGTGTTTGTGCGTGTGTGTGTAGAGTGTGGAGAAGTCTGGACTCCAGGAAGATCTGGGTTTAAGTCTTCCTTTTGACAGACTATAGTTAGGTGACTGACTGGGGGGATAGAATGCTGGTCTTGGAGTGTGGAAGACCTCGGTACCAATTCTGCCTCAGACCCATATTAGCTGTAAGACCCTGGTCAAAAGGAATTTTAAGTTTGTACAGGTTTGTCAAAGAAGGGCCATGGTGGAGTGGGGAGAAGGAACGGGCGGGGTGTGTCAAAGGAGGGGTGGGGCCTGAGGACAGAGGAAGGGGAGGGGTCCTTTGGGCTAAGGATGGGAAGGGGCTCTGGGGGCAGAGGAAGGGGAGGGGCCCTGATGCTGCCCTTCAGGTTCCCTGGAGCTCTCCTAGTTCAGCCTTCCCGGTATGTACCTGTTGTGTACGGCCTCAAGTTTCTGACTTAAAAGCTCTTGTCAGTGAATGAAGGCGCTGGGGTGTCAGTTTCCCACTATGCTTGTACATTTCACTCCGGGGGTTTCGTTACTTTCAGTCTTTCTCTCCTTGTATCCCGCGGACAGAACAAGTCTGTTTCCTCTTCTGACTCTACCCGGGGCTTTTCTCTGGCTTAGGACGCAGTTAATTATTGGGCAGCCATTTTCAGCTGAGATCTTTGGGGCAGAGGAGGAAGCAGTTGTTTGGCGTTTCTTGGAAAATGTATATTTGTAGATATTTAAATGCCCTGTTTGCGTTTCATTGTTTCCTGGGGAAAGCAGACCACCTTTTCTTAGCATCTTAACGCGCTCATTCGCAGTTGTGGTCCTCGGCCCTGCTTCCTCGGTCTTGCCATATTTCTCTAGATTCTTCCGTTGGGTCCTGCTTGTTTCCTCTCTCCATTACATTTGCCTGCCAATTGGTTCAGCTGTTCACATTTTCTTTCCAGATATTCGTTTTCACAAATAATAACGCTGTGAAAATCTGAGTAACTAAAGGCATTTTCCTGCTCTCAGTAGCCTCCTGGGCATTTCAACTAGGAGCATAATCTCAAGGGCAACGTGCAGGAGCATTTTAGCCATTTTTTTCTGGAAAATTCCATATTGTTTTCCAGAATGGTTGAGTCACCAGCAGTGAATGGAAGAGCCGGCCTAAATACACCCCTTCTATCAATCATAGTTTTCATCAGTTTTTATCCTTACCAGTGTGATGATTATGGGATTATTTTAATTGATATCTCTCTTATTAGCAGTGATTTCGAAACAGTTTTCATATAGTTGCTGGTTGTATTTCACCTGCAGAAAACTGTTTATATCCTTTGCTCATTGTCCTCTAGGTCTTAATTTTATATATTTGTGTCAATTCCCCTTAGGTTTTGGATATTAGACTTTTTTGGAGATATTAAAAAAACAAATTCCCCCCCTCCCAAATTCTTCCAATTGTAACCTCATTGATTTTGGGGGGGGGGACAAAAGCTTATTGCCTGTGTTTTTTTAAAAAAGATATAATCTTTTTAAGCATTGTGTTTCGTTTAAAATTCTTCCCCATCTATGAGTGTGAAAGATATAACCTCTCATTCTCCAATGATTTCTTTTTGAAAACGATATCATTTTTTTTAATATGTGATTGTTGATTCATTTGTAATTTATGGTAGCATGTAGTTTAAGGTGCTTATTTCAATCTATTTTTTCTTAACCAATATCTTATCTAGTTCCACCAGAACCTTTGGCAAATAAAGAATTCTTTTCTCGGTAGTTTGTATTGCTATAAAAATTGTTTTGTAGGGTTTTTTCCCCCCTTTTCTGTAAGTCCTATATATATCCTGGTGGGTTAACTCCCAGATAATTAATGCATTTTGTTCCTATGTGAAATGGAATTTCTCTTCCAATCTCTTTCTCCTAAATCTTGTTAGAAATGTACAGAAATACTGATGATTTCGTAGATTTATTTTGAATCCTGCCTCTATATTGAACTGTGTGTGTGGGATGGGGTGGGGTGGGGGTGGGGTGTCAGTCCACTTCCCCAAGTTGGAGGTGTCAGCTACTGCTCCAGTCTTTTGCTGGGTAGATACTCGATAGACATACTTCTCTTGTTCCTTTCCCTCATAATTCTCGTTGAACATTCAAACTTAACACGTGTAAATGTAACTCAATATCACCTTCCCCCATATGCATGCCTCTTCCAAACATACCTATTTCTGCTGAAAGTATTAGCATTTTTCCAGTTACCCAAGGTTTTGCAAACTTGTAGTGATCCACACTCTCCCTGGCCTTCACATCATTGTGTCTACTCAGTTGATTGGGCTTTAAAAAAATAAAAATGATGATGTCCCTTTTTATATTTAGATAGTTGGTCCATTTGGAATTTATGTAGTTTAAGCTACTAATTTCAGTTTATTTTTAAAACTTTATTTTTTCCTAGTTTCACCAGAACCTTTTGGCAAATAGAATTCCTTTTTTAGTAGTTTGCTCCAATTCATTCAACTCTTGTGGAGTTGACCTTTACAGTGTGTCTCTCTCATCAGGGCCCTCCCTGTTTCTTCTCCTTACCCTGTCTTTACACACTTAGTTCTCACCTACTTCTGCTCTAGATGCCCCCTCTACAGGTCATCATTGGTTTGGTACAACTACCAAAGGGATATTCCTAAAGTATAGGTCTAACCATGTTATTTCCCTGGTCAGAGAGCTTCACTGGCTCCCTAGTCTCCGGGATGGGGGTGATGTGGGGATGGGTCCTTGACCCCTAAAAGGAAAAGACTATGTCTTTGAAAGCAACCCAGTCCCTGAATTTTCCCATGCTTTTCAGTAGCCCAGATCACTGGTGCTTCCTAAGCATCTGGCCCACCAGCAGCCCTCGTTGATTATTTAATTAGTCTACTTGACACTCCTTAATCCCAGACCACCCCAGGCTATTTACCACTCCTTAATGCCATCCAAATTTTCTCTCAGTCTTTTTCTGTATAAAAGTATCAATCTTACCCCCATTAAATTTTGAAGATATTAGAACTCTCTCCTGCTTCTATAGGCATCACAATATTGTGCAGATTTACTAGAAATCCCGCCTGCCCATAAACCCTCACTACTCTTAACTGAAAGAAGGATTGAGTAGTCCAGTTCTTTCGAGGCAGACCCACCCTGTGCCCTTGCATTGTGGGGTTCCCAGCACCCCAAACTGCAACCGGGGTTTTTAACTTTTTTTGTGTGTCTTGGACCCCTTTGGCAATCTGCCCTAACCTATAGTAACCCTTTCTCAGAATCATGTTTTTAGATGCATAAAAGATTACAAAGGAACCCAATTAAATTGAAACAAGGATATAATTATTTTTCCTGCCCACGCCATCAATTAACAAGTATTTATGAAGCTCTTCCTATATGCCAGGTCCTGGGCTAAGTGCTGAGGATACAAAAAAAAAAAAAAAGGCACAAATCACTCCCTGCCCTCCAGGAGATTACCTTCCAATGAAGAAAACAGTGTATACACACATTTAGTTTCTACCAGATAAATATAGGGCAGATGGAAGGTAACCTCAGAGAGGAAGGTTTTAGCAACTGGGGGGTTGGGGTGGTAGAGAACGGCATAGATCTCCTGTAGGAGTGTTCTAGGCATGGGAGGCAGCCTGTACAAAGGCCTGGAGGCCTTGTGTGAGCAAATAGGACTGTATGCCTCCCTATTGAATTCAGTTCAATTCAATAAACATTAAGTGCCTACTATATTCCCAGCACTGTGCTAAGCTCTGGGGATGCAGAAAGAGGCAAAAAATAGTTGCTGTCCTCCAGGAGCTTACAATTTTTTTTTTAATTTTAAGTTTTTAAATTTATTTTAAACTTAAGTACAAAATAGAAAAGAAAAAAAATTGCCATGTATGCAGCAGAACATAAGAGAGGATTCAGTCTAAAGCAATAATTTCCATTTCAAGAAAACCTATAGAATAAATACTACACATTGTTTTCAAAGCTGTCTGGCTTTTCTTTGTTTCCTTGTAAGTTGTCTTTTGTTTTCTGCTGTGCCTTTTTTACTTTTTTTCCCCTCCCCCCAAAGGCTACAATTAAGGGTGGACATATATAATGCATATACATATATACACTCATACACATACACTCATACATATACACACAGGACAGTACTATGCATATTTCTACTTGTCATCTGTTTCTTTGAAGGTGGAGAGCATCTTCTTTCTTAAATCCAAGTCTTTCTGTGTTTTTCTGAATTAACCAGAGGAGTTTACAATCTAAGGGCGGGAGACAGCATGCCAACAAATCTATACACTAAGAGCTAAGATAAACAGGAGATACTTGACTGAGGGAAGGCTCTAGAGTTTAGAGGGGTTGGGGAAGGCTTCCTGTAGAAGGTGGGATTTTTTTTTTTGAATCTTTTTGTTTTTTTCTATTTGAGGGGGAAAGGCAGGACAATTGGGGTTAAGCGACTTGCTCAAGGTCGCACAGCTAGCAAGTGTGTCAAGTGTCTGAGGCTAGATTTGAACTCAGGTCCTCCAGATTCCAGAGCCTGTGCTGTGCTCACTGTGCCACCTAGCTGCCCCAGGAGGTGGGATTTTAATTGGCATTTCAGAGAAGTCAGAAAGGAGAGGGAGGGCATCCCAGGCTTGGGGAACAGCCAGAGAAGGCCTGGAACACGACTGAGATGGAGGGTCCCTGGCTCCATGAGTGTGTGTCAGCAGTGTGGTGTAAAAAGATCAGAAAAGTAGGCCGGGCGGATCACAAAGGGCTTCTGAATGCCAAAGCAAGCTTTTGTGTTTGCTCCTGGAGTTTATTCAGTAGGGGGATGAGGCCATGGGATGTGCCATTTAGGGAAATCACTTTAGTGATTTAAGGGAGAATGAATTAGAGTGTGGAAAGCCTGGAGGCAGCACCCACTCCCCACCTCCCCAAAGCAGGCTTCCACTATAATCTGGGTGTGAGGTGAAGAGGGCCTGGACCAGGGGTGGCTGTGTCAGAGGAGAGAAGGGGCCATGTTCTGGGGGTGAAAGATACAGAGGCGCCTAGGATGACGCCTGGGTTGGGAACCTGATGGACTGGGAGGAGTATTGCCCTCTATAGTAATAGGGAAGGTGGGGGAGGGGAGGGTTTAAGGTTAAGGTGTCCATGGGCATCCTGTACCAGATGTCTTCAAGGGAGCTGGAGATGTATGATTGGAGATCAGCAGAGCGATTAGGGCAGGACAGGTAGTTTGGGAATCATGAACAAAAAGATGGTCCTTAAGTCTGTGGGAGCTGACGAGATCACCAAGGGAAGAAGTCTAGAGGAAGCCGACCAGAGGGCCCTGAGGGACACCTGTGGTTAGAGGGCTGGATCTGAAGGAGGATCCAGCCAAGGAGACAGAGAAGGAGGAGTAGAATGAGAAAGGGGAGGGGGGCCCTGAAAACCCAGAGAGCAGGAGTGATCCACAGTGCCCAACGGCCCGCCTCCATGCACAGACAGAAATCACATTCCCGTGCCTGGCATTTAAGTCATTCACAGTCCAACATCTGGACAGACTTCTGTCCCATCACCCTGCCCTGATCCCGCAAGCTGGCTGCCTCAGTTTCCCCCATGCGCCCTCACACCTACCACCTCTGTGGTCAGGCTGACCCTCAGGTCCTGCCGGCACGCCCTTTCCCCCTCCACCATTTCTCACCATTTTCTGTCTATTTAGTATCTAACAGTAAGTGTTGGCAGGAAGGTCTGAGCTCAGCTGGTGAAGGGAGGAGCCGGGAGCTCTGGGCCGGCCCAGGGGCGGGGACAGGACGCCGACTCCGCCCAGAAGGCGTGGCCTGAGCCCCAAGTGGAGCACACTGGGCATGCGCCCCTGGTGAAAGTGAAAGTGGCCTCTGCTTCTTCGCCCCGTGCTCCAGCCCCGCCCCCTTCCCCAGCCCAAAGGTCCCCTGGACTAGCCCGGGCTTGTCCTGGTCGCTGAGGCCTCGGGACACGGACGGAGCTGCTGCTGCTGAGCCCCAGCGGTGAGTGCGGCTGGAGACCCCCAGGAGGGCCCTCCCCTGGCTGGGGGCCCTGCCCGATGGGCGGACCGACGGGGACCCCCCCACCCAGGGAGGACCCCCGAGTTTACGAACTCCCCTCCAGGAGGACCCCCTAGTACATGACCCCCCAAGGAGGATCCCCCAAGTTTATGACCCCCACCCAGGGGGGAATCCCCAGTACACAGCCCCCCGCCAAGGTGCACCCCCCAATACATGACCCTCCCCCGAGGAGGACCCCTCCAGTCTATGACCCCCTCCAAGGAGGACCCCCAGTACACGATCCCCCGGTACACGAGCCCCCCAGGGCGGACCCCCTCAGTATGTGACTCCACCCCAGGAGGACCCCCCCAGTATGTG
>CM053624.1:4491612-4511544 GCA_028646595.1 Phalanger gymnotis | reverse complement strand
GCCATTTGAGTTAGTCTGTTTTTTAAGGTGTTGTTTTCTTCAGTATATTTTACGGTTTTTTTTTGGGTCTCCTTTAGCAGGTCATTGACTTGTTTTTCATGGTTTTCTCTCATCCTTCTCCTTTCTCTTCCCAATTTTTCCTCTACTTCTCTAACTTTCTTTTCCAAATCCTTTTTGAGCTCTTCCATGGCCTGAGACCAGTTCATGTTTTTCTTGAAGGCTTTTGTTATAGGCTCTTTGACTTTGTTGACTTCTTTTGGCTGTATGTTTTGGTCTTCTTGGTCACCAAAGAAAGATTCCAAAGTCTGAGACTGAATCTGGGTGTGTTTTCACTGCCTGGCTGTTTTCCCAGCCAACTTACTTGACCCTTGAGTTTTTCAGCAGGGTATGACTGCTTATAGAGTAAAGAGTTTTATGTTCCAAGCTTGGAGGGATGCGCCAGCTCTGCCTCACCAGCACTCCCACTTCCCCAAGAACCCCCAACCCAGACTGGACTTAGATCTTCAGCAGGCTCTTCACTCCTGGTCTGATCTGCCACTTAATTTCTCCCACCAGGTGGGCCTGGGGCCAGAAGCAACTGCGAACTCCTTCCACTCCTGCAGCTTTTCCCACTAACCTTCTCTGTTGTCTTTGGTGTTTGTGGGTTGAGAAGTCTGGTAACTGACGCAGCTCACTAATTCAGGGCGCTAGGGCACGGTCTGCCCAGCTCCTTGTCTGGTTGGTCCGTGCTGCCCACTCTGGGCTCTGCTCTGCTCCCAGCTCCATGCGGGATATACCTTACCCAGAGACCATCCAGGCTGTCCTGGGCTGGAGCCCTGCTTCCCTGTGCTATTTTGTGGGTTCTGCAGTTGTAGAATTAGTTCAGAGACATTTTTTATAGGTTTTTGGAGGGACTTGGCGGGGAGCTCACACTAGTCCCTGCTTTCCAGCTGCCATCTTGGCTCCCATGGAAACATTTATTTGATGGAGCTGAGCTCACTTGCTGGGGGTCCAGCACAGGCTTATCTTTTTGCTTGCTGTGTGACTATGGAGAAGTCATTGCACATTTCATTTACCTCATGTCCCAGATGAGATTTTTGGGTCAGGTGATCCTATAAGACTCCTTCTAGCTCTTGGTCCCATGACATCTTGAGACCCACAACATTTGCCTGGGTGGGGGGTGGGGGACTTCCTTCCCCTGGGCTGCTCAGGCTTTGTTGACCTTCCTAGAGGTGGGAGCTACTCAGCTGCAGGGGGTAGGTGGGAGGTTTTAAAAACTTTCTCCCAAGCCACTTATGGAAAGTGGGCTCACAGACCTAAAGATTGGTCCAATAGTAAGGCATCGTTAAGGTTATGGCAGGAAAAATGTTAATTAAGCTGTTAACTTTTACTTCACGTCCCACGTCAGTGCTGAAAACCACTTTCCGGCTCAGGCCTTACATGACAGTCGCCATCCAGGCTAAACTCCTAACCTTTAAAAAATAAGCTGTATGCTCGTCCCCGCTGGGCTAGCATGTCTGTCACGGGAGGAGAGGCCTGCTCTAATTAGTACAAATCAAGTCCCATGTAGTGGCCGCACTTGGTGTTAGGTTGTGCTATTAATATTTAAAATGCGGATTTGAATTCTTTTCAGTTATCTTTTTCTTTTTTAGCACAGCTATGTTTGTTGTTAATTCCATAGTGAGAGTCTCTAAGAATCTGATTAACCCTGAGGGTCATCTTATAATGTAATTATTAATGATTGATTCTGTTTATCCTAGAAATCAATACAGAAGGCAAAATGGTTCGGTCTGTGTTTGGACTCGACCCCTTACATTCCGCAGACACGGTCCTGTGACAAAACGCACGCGCCTTTATCACCCTGAGCCTGCTGGAGGATCGGAGGTGTGTGAGGAGTCCCATGTAATTATTGGGATCGGTAGCGCTTCTTACATGACTTATGTTAATGTGGCCAATAGTGTTAACATCTCCTGCCACTGATGGTTAGGGTGGGGTGTGTAGCCATTGATCTTCTTGGGAGTGCTGCGATGGGAAACAATTCTGGCTGTTTGAAGTATATTTTACAAGCGCGCGCGGGCCTTGGGGATGTCGTACGGGAAACCCAATTGTACGGTTGCCATGGGAACCCAATTAGAATAGATTGCTTGAATTTTTTCTGTCTTTCATCTTGACCAAAAATCTAATGTACTTTAAATGTTTTCATATGGAATTTTATTCATATACTGACTTGATATAGTGATGGATCTTTCTCCCTCTTTCTTTCTCTCTTCCTCTCTTTCTCTCTTCCTTTCTCTCTCCCCCTCTCTCCCTCCCTCCCTCTCTCTTTCTTTTTTTCTCTTTCTTTCCTTCTTTCTTTCTCTCTTCCTCTCTCTCTTTTCCTTCCTTCTTTTCTTCCTTCTTTCTCTCTTTCTTTCCTACTCTCCTCTCTTTCTCTCTCTCTTTCCTCCTTCCTTCCTCCCTCCCTTTGTCTCTCCCTCCCTTCGACCCTCCTCTTTCTCTGTCTCCCCCTCTCCCTGTCTTACCCCCTCCTCCCACCCCTTCCCTCTCTCACATGCACATGTTACATATATATGTTAAGGCTTGGGGATCATGTTCTCCATCATTGCAGATCATAGCCCAGGTCTGCCTCCCCTGTGCCCAGTCTGTCACTTTAGGGTCTGCAGGGTGCTTTGTGGACACCAGATCATCTTCTCCTTGCTGAGCCCTTGTGACATAGGGGCTTCCTTGGCTCCTGTCTTGAGGCCCAGAGGGCCCCTTCAGAGCTAGGCCTTCCTGCCTCCAGGCCCAGCCTCTGGGCACAGTGGCCTCCCTTTCTGTCCTGCCACTCTTGCAGATACATCTGCATGTCCAGATCTCCCTCTCTTTTTAGATACACATAGATCTGAATGTCAAAGCCCCTCCTCACATGAAGCTGAGCACAAGCTGGCAGGTCACAGGAGGGAGGGCACTGCTGGCTGAGCTCCTTCAGGGCTCTGTTGGGAACTGGAATTTTGACAGCTGTTCAGTTAATGTAGAACTGAAAAATACTCCTGTTTCAGATGCTGTGCTGTGTCACCTTGGGCAAGCTCTTTCTCCTCTGTTGAGTCTCAGTTTCTTCATCTGTAAAGTGGGGGCTGCCCACATGCCGCTTCTCCCTGATGTGGGTTTCCACGAGCCTTGGGTGACTCAGCCCTCAGAAAACTTTGCAAACCTCCAGGTGTTGGTTGTTATAGCATCAGACCCAGGCTGCTGCTCCCTCTGCAGGCCTTGAGATGGGCTGGGCCCACGGTGTGTATTTAATCCATATTTGACAATTGCAAGGTCTAAAAATAAATAATTAGAAGCAGGTTCTCCTGAAGTGGATCACAGGGGTCCTTACAGGGGCATCACCGTAGGTGCTGGATACTTTTGATAGAGGCCTTCCTTCCTGCCTCATTGGCCCTGAGCTTCCTTCCCTCCCTTCCCCTCCCTTCTAAGGACTCTTGTCCAGAATCAGAACGGAGGCACCTTGAGGGCAGAGACTTTATTTCTTCTTGTATTTGTATTCCCTACACTCAGCATAATGCCTGGCACACAGCAAGCACTCCGTAGATGCTTGTTGACCTGTCTCAGTTGTCCTCTTCTTGGTGCATGGTCCCATCCTTGTCTGGCAGCGCCTTTATCTTTCCTTCCCGACCACATCATGCTTTTGTGGCCATTCTCCCAGCCTGGTCCTTGCGTCCCCCTACTCTACAGGCCTGAGAGCCCAAGGAGGGAAGTTCCTCATCCCCGTCTCATTGCAGTTGATACTCCGTGGCTCCATTTCTGAGACCTTCCCTCCTTCCTAGGTGGGCTGCTGCCATGTCATGAATCTCTTCAGTTCTCTTGAGATCCTTTGAAATCTGCCCCAAACCCTGGGGCCAAGGGAAGCTGGGCCATGGATGGAGGGCTCATTGCCCCTCCTTTCCCCTCCGTGCTGGCAAGAATCTGACGGAAACAGGACGGTCTCTTGTTGCTTCCTTGGCCTTTTGTGGTTTGAGGGGATTGTTAATTCAGTCAACAAATCTATGTCTTCTTTTGGCAGAGGGAGCACTCTCTGTCTCTGTTATATGTGCATGTGCATGCACACACAGTACATATATGTGTATTACAGATATGGTATCCATATACACATATATCACATGTGTACGATACACATGTATGTTTAACATGCATGTGTACACACACACACATCTGTCTTTTACGTCTCGACAAGTCAGCAGTGGTGTTGGTGGCCCAGGACAGCCTGGGCCCCGGCTCTCCCTCTGATGTACCTTCGTGGGTAGTCATGGTGGTGTACCAGGGGTTAAACAAGCGTTTAGGAAGGGTTTACTGCCTACATGCCTAGAGGTCTGCTAAGCTCTGAGGATATGCATACAAAAACAAGCTCAGCCCCTGCCAGCCTCCAAGAAGCAGACAGCTCTTTCCTCCTCTCTACAATTAGAATGGGCTGTGCATTCCTGGGCAGGCTCTGGATTCTTCTTCGTCCATCTGTGTGCCCCTCTGTACTCCCCCTCCCTTGACCCATCCTGTTCCTTTAGGCCGCTGGCTTCCTTTTACAGTTGAGGAAACCAGAGCTGTGGAGGTGGAGTGACTTGCCAAAGATCACACTCATGTCAGAAGTAGCAGAGTTAGGCTTGGGATCCAGGCCCTGAGTACAAGCCCAGACCTCTCTCTGCACCGTCTCTTAGAAGCCAGGTTGTCAGGACTGAACCAGCCCACCCTTCAGTCGTAGAGAAGAGTGGGTGGTAAGGTATTGTCAGCTCAAACAAGCCAGTCCCATGGGCTTTGCGGCCTTTTTTAATCAGGATCTGCATTCTTAGGCAAAGAGGAGCTTCATTTTGGTTTGTGCTTGAAAGTCCAGGTGACGGCTCAAGGGAGAAAGTTACCTTAACTTCACTCATGGATCAGATCATCAGGGGCAGGATTCCAAGAAGCTGTGACTGTAAAAGTCCATGTGTGCTAGAAGAAAGAACGATTTCATCTCCGAATCTGGCCGGATTGTTCCCTAAGACTTGGAGTGTTGGCCTCCTCTGGGCCAGAGCAACTTCATGGGGAAGAGGCAGAGTAAGTCTGAGTATTTTAGCAGAGGCTGCCGTGGTAAAGGAGAGCTTACAACAAGAAGGCTGTGTGAAGGGCCTGGCCATTTTTACTTGTGTGGATCGAAGCTTTTATAGAGCTGGTGATGAAAGGCAGCCCCTTTACTGGCTCATTTGTTGATTGTGACTCATTACAGATGATCGATGACCCACTGAACTTCGAAATTCTTGTTTGCTTGCCAAAAAAAAAAAATGAAGGAAGACCATTTCAGCGTCTTTTCATCCTCCGTCGCCACAAATTCTGAGGCCGAGTTTTACAGCTTTGACTGGGCAGTACAGCCCAGAGTCAGGGGGGAGTGATAACGATGACACGTTTCCCTGTCAGCCTTTATGAATTGGGGCTTATCTCCTCCTGCCAGGATCCTGGTTCCTGTTTACCTCAGCAGGGCTGTTCCATGGAGGGAACGTGCTGTCGGGACTTCATCAGCGTGAATGCCCCGGCCCAGATGGGCTTGGGGAAAGAGATGGCGTTAGTGGTCTTACAGCTGAGTTTAGTTCCCAGGGTTGGGTATCCCTGCCCGGCGTCCTGGCCGCATAAGGGATACTGATGACATTGACAAGATTGATGCTTCCTTGTAAATTCCTGCATCTTGGTCATGGTCTGTAACTTTCTGTAACAGACCTCTGCCCGTCACGTAGCCAGCTCTCTTTCCCAGAGCAGAAGGTAGTGGGAGGATGGCTTATTTGAATAGTAACAACTGGGGGGCCCACTCGAATTTTATGCTTTATGCTGTTTTTTCAGAGGCTGTCATTGCATTTCTTTGACTGAAATAAAAATGGGTAGATGTGGACATGTTGCTATTAGAAATATTGGAAGAGATGGAAACAAATTGTATCTGTGTGTGTGTGTGTGTGTGTGTGTGTGTGTGTGTGTGTGTGTGTGTGTATGTGTGTGATGTGCTGTGCATGCAGTCTCTCTATAAGGCTCCCGCCCAATACTACTGTCCCCCTAGTCTCTCCCACATGGCAAGTGATAACTGTCAGCAAGCTCCCTGTTTCCTGCTTGACCGTTGTGTGGGAGCCAGTGACAATAAGTACATTTTAAAATTTATGGAAGTTTAATGAATGACCAGTGAGCTGAGAGACTACTTTTATGACAAGATTAATACCTTGGCTCAAGGGACGTAACATTTTAGTAAAATCAAAATTTGTATAGTAACCCTAGCCATGCTTTCAACTTCGGGCTCCCTTATAAAAATGTCTAAATAAAATACTGGCCGTCATCTCTCGCCATTATTTCCATCTGCTTTACATGACCTAACATAGAAATAGACTCAGTATTATGAAGTCTTTGCCACCTTCTAGCTCTGTCTTTGTGTAGTAAACCTATTTTTTACAGTTGAAGGAGCTATTTTAATATAACTAATATTCTCTGGGCTTTTATTGGCCAGACATTGCCAGGGAAAGATGCACTTGGAAAATCTGGAGAGGTAGACTTTGATACTGTCTTTGAAAAGAAAATAGATAGAAATGCGCACATGTAATACAGACACAAAAATAAAACAGAATAGATAAAAATATGTAAAAGCCAACGTGGGGTCCTCTACTTTTCTCATACCTTCCCAATTACTGTGCCTGAAAAGATATGTTAATGTCTTTTTTTTTTGGCTTCTTTTTTTGTGGCAAAAAGGAGAGAAAATTCTGAATAGTTTCAAATGTTTTGTGGATCTACTTGCTTTGTTTAATTTGGAACTTGACCCAAAGTGGCTGGTCAGTCCTTGGGCACTAATCTTGCTTCATTTTTTATATACCTTGATTGTGTCCTCCTTTCCTTTCTTCCCCCTCATCCCTTTGCAGCAGCACCATGTTTGAATGGAATACAGATGGGTACCATTGGAGAACAGTGGGGGATTTTAAACGAAAATATTTCTTAGGCATCTTGTATATTGGCCGTTGATGTGTATTTTGCCAGCAGAGACTGGGAAGGAGGTGTAGCCCACTCCCCACCTGCCTCTTGGCTTTCCCTCTCCATTACTGTGATGATGGAGCTTTTCAGAGCCAAAGTCCCTACATGGATGTGCCTGCAGGTAAGGGTGTTGGGCCCCCTGTGCCACAGACCGTGACAGCCCCTGCTGTTGAGGAGAGAATAGGCCACAGAATCTTAGTCTTGTGGAGCAGGGAGGGACCTGTGAGATGCTTGCCCTCCTCAGTGGAGCGGCTCCCTTCCCAGGTGCAGATGGCAGCCCTCCGTGCCTTCTTGTTCAGGCCTTCCAATAAATCTCCCCTGGAGCCTCCACGTGGCACTCTGGCAGTAGCTTCCTTTCCTCTGTGTCTTTTAATATTTCATGGAAACCAGTACAGACTGAAAATGAACAGGAGCTCCATAAATCCAGGGTATTAGGAAAGTAAATACGTTAACGCCTCTTACTGTGGACTGCTCAACACAGGCTTTTTCACTTGAAAATTTCTTGATGTCTTGTACGCACTTTTGTGAGACATTAAAAATGCCAATGGGCTATTTGTCCTTCCCCAATAGTGGCAATCTGTGGATTTGGATAGTAGTTAAGCGGCATGGGATAATTCACATACGGAGTGATTTGACGAAAAGGTATGGAGGTAAGAGGAGAAGAGCTCGGCCTGGGACCCTAGTCTGTCCATCTGTAAAATGGCACCGTTGTACCAGATGACTCTGGGCTCCTGGAGAGCCCTCTTTGTACCTCCAGAGCTGGAGATGGGCCACGTCCATGGGGAGGACTTCCCCATTGCTCGTTGACTGGCTGACTGATCCAGCGGCACTCAGGTTTCCTGTCATAGCAGACCCAGTGACCTTGCAGGTGATCTTCACTCCAATGAGAATTTGGTCGATGGTTCACTTTATCGACTCAAGAACGGAGTCTTCCGCAAGAGGGTACCAAAACTTGGAGCTCTGGGGGGAGCCCGAGCAACGGGAGAGGGGTCTCGGCATCACCGTGGGCCCAAGAACTCGGCTCCTCTGACTACAAACCCACGACCTCAAGGTGACATTGACCTCAAAGGAAAGAACCAATCCCCAGAAAGAGAAATGTGTTGGTTGGAAAACTGGAAAAGTTGCCCATTTCAGCTTGATTTAACAAAACATTGTGTCAGGGCCTCAGAGGAAATGGTGCAGATTTTCTTTATGTGCAGCCAGTGTCCCAGAACCTGTGAGGCTGGAGTGGACCTTGGGCTGTTCCTGTCTGCCGGGAGCCCGACTGGAAGCCCATGCAACTGCACACTTCTGCATGCTGGGAGGATGGGAAGATGGAAGCAGCCGGTGCTCTGGCCTCAGAGGCTCCAATGGAACCATCAGCCAAAGCTTTGGTTTAATAGCATCGGAATACAAGCTTCCTACTTGTGGGAACACAAACTGGCTGAGTCCCTGTGTCTGCTTATTTGCCTGTTTGTGTCTGGTGAAATCACCCTCTTCTTGTGAAGAATCCTTGTTGGAATCAGAGATCCTTTGTGTGTTGTGTTGCTCGTTGACCAAAGGCCTTTCCGTGCCCATGTATTTACTGGGTTATTAACTTTGGAAAACACCTTGTTTGGGTTCTAGTCAAGAAGCAACATCCAGCATTTATTAAGCACCTGCTGTGTGCCAGACAGTGGACTGTGCTAAGTGCTGAGGCTGCAAAGAAAGGCAAAAAGCAGCCCCTCCCCCCAAGGGCTGATCTCACCTTTCTTGTGGAAGTGGGGGGTGGCTGTATTAGCTGCCTCCTGTGAACTAGCTCCTCCATTGGATCAGCCGACGTCTTATTGACTTAGGAGAAATCACACTGGGGGGTTCAAGCGTGTCTCCTCCCTTCCTTCTTGTCCTGAAAATCAAATTATCCTCTTGTTTGCACAATCGCCTTCTGGAGAAGATGAGGGGCAGAAGTGGAGCCTAAGTGGCCCGTGTGGCACCCACTGCATCATCGCTCCTCCTCTGCCTGGTTGGTCTGGGGGCACTCACCCAGGCCTTGCTTCCGCTCAGGCCCGAGTCCTATTTCCTTTCCGTTTAAAATTAAATTGAGGCGTATGGATCGAACTATTTAGAGTCCTGTTCCCTCTGTGGTCCTCCTCCCTCCTGCGGCCGTGGATGGGCCTGCCGCCACCCTGCTCGGGGCTTAGCTTATTATTCTCTGGCTCCTGCTCTTCAGGTGAGCAGCTATTCTCATGTTATGAAGAATGATGGATGGTCTAGGAAAGTTTCTTTGGAAGTGGTTCTGATATTGTGCAATGCACTTGGGGGTCAGCACCGCTTGACTGATGCATGATTCATCCTCCGTCCCTGCCGCTCTCCGAGATAAAGCGGCGATTTGATCAAAAATGCCAGCGACGGGGATTTAGAATAGATAAACCTCCCTTTTCAAATAATTGTTCTGATGACTTTCGGGCTTGGCAATAAGATGATAAAGGTAATGGTACACAAATGGGAGCTACCCCAGAATACAATAGCATTAACCTGAATTAGCTCGACTTGTCGATGAAAAGTATTTATGAAATGTAGGCTTGCAATAAGGGAGACAGAGATTATAGCTGGAAGGTGAGTTATCGCCTTAATGTCTTCCTCTTTGAAACTTAAAAAAGGGCCTGTTACTGTTGAGAAGGATGCAGCCTTTAAAATCAAGTCGAGGCGATTCTTGTAATTGGCAGCAAGAATGCGCGGTGAAGGCAGCAATAGCTTTTATTGGGTTATGTCTGCGTCGCCTTTCATTCAGCTGGGTTTTGGACACGTGGGGACCAACTAGTTTGGAATTTTCTGGGATCTGTAGGAGTCAGGTTTGGGGAAGCATTTTCATCTTGGATTCTGCTGGAATGCTGACATTTGCCCGATGTTGTCTGTTTTGTGGTTTTAGATCTATTCATTTGCCCAGCTTAATTAAGCCATTTGGATACTAAATCATTAAAATGAGTATTTAAGTGAAAGAATGGCACTTTGCAGACTTATGGAATGTTGCCTTTCCTGGAGGACCCCAGATTTTGGCCTTCTAATTCTCAGAGGAAGACAAACACAGATAAAGTTGTAACCAAAATAATAGGGGATGGGGGCAGGGACTCAGTCTGTTGGGGGAGGGAGGGAGTAGTGGCCAGGAAAGGGAGTTTCAGGCTTAGCAGTAAGGATGGTGAATTGATTCATAGGACAGTTTTCTGAAGCACCTTTTCCCTGGTATAGGGAACCCTTTGTTGAGGAGACTCTGAGTACCAGTGCAAGTCTGCACCTTCAGCTTCCAGGCAGAGCATTGCCTGGAGCGCAGAGGGTCTTGGAGCCTGGACGTGAGCCCAGGTCATACTGGCTCCAAGGCCAGCACTGCCACTACACCATGGCTCACGGCAATGATTAAAATGTCCCTGTGATCATTCCTGCTCCTCTGAGAAGCTCTGGGCTTGAGGTTCTCGGGGCTGGGGTTGCATTCTTGCCTCTGAAGAGATGCCACGGACATGACCAGGTGTGGTGGCTACTGGTGTCCTACAGAACTGCTCTCAGTTGATGTCTGTCCTGACTCTAGGAGCCACTGCCAGGAAGCATCGTGACCTGTGTTTAATCATGGACTTCTTCAGTGGGCCCACAAGGGAACCCGAAAAAACCCTTGGGTGGGAACATAGATTCCTTTCATTGTTTAGAGTGGCCTTATTTAGGCTTAGGCTAACATGGTCAAGAAAGAAGCACTGTCTGTTGGCTTTTGTTGTTGTGTTCTGTCCATCAATGTTCGAGTGATGAAATTAGGTCTTTGGTTTGCTCCAGAGAAGAGAGCTTTGAAATATTTAACCAATGGGAATTTATGCTCTTCCAGTGAAACTATGGCATCTGTTGGGAGATAAGCCCAGCCTTCTGTGGAGTTAGTCCTACAGTACTCTCGCCGTTGACTGGGTACTTCTCATGCAGCCTACACATAGACTCAAAGCCCTACACACATTGAACGTTTATCTTTGTTTATGTGCCCGTGTGTAGGTTGTGTGTGTGTGTATGCACATGCATGTGCACACATACCATGGGTGTATACATGCAGAGTAAATGCACACACATATGCAGACGTGGTGGCTTCCTAGGACTCCTACATTTTCGCAAATGGCACACACACACATCTGTCTGCTCTTTTCCGGTGTAGTACTGGGCCCAGTTTGCTCTGCAGCTGTGAGGCCTGCTCCAGAGGTTTGGACCAATGGACTAGGACTCTGTTGCCGTGACTTCTCTGGGGGTATTTGCTCCTCTCCCTTCAGTTCTGGGCTCAGGCCGTCTGTGACGATGGTGCTGATGGACACTCTGCTCAAGTGGGCTGTCTCGCTTGCGTGCTATATGTGGGCCATGGTATTTCCCGGATGCTAATTAGGCTGGCGTCTTCTAAGTGCTTGTGGATCCTCCAGAGGAGGCCACGAAGTACCGTGAGGCCATCTGCTTGATGCCACCTGTGGTCCGGAAGGGTCTGGGGGATGTTGGCCCTTAGAAGACATCCATCTGCTTCTTTTGGACCCTGCAGGAGTATTCTCCATGACTGTGGAAGGCCAGACCACCTTTGGTTAGTACCCAGTCCTGGAGCATACAGGCTCCTCCCTGGCACAAGATACCACCCCTTTCACCAAAGACCATGTTGTTTCATGCCATGTGGGTGTGGAGTGTGACCTGCCTGCCATTCACACCCACAGGCAAGGGATGCTGTGAGGCTGAGGCCAGAGTGGCCGCTATCAGAAGTAGTATCTACAAGGGTCTTCTTGCCATTTGTGCAAATCTGGAACAGGGTGGAGGTGCAGCCAGAGGGATGGATCCCATGGACTGCCATGAAAGGGGCAGAGACCCCAAGAGAGCTGCAGGGATGAGGGTTGACCTGTGACAGGCAGCAGGTAGGTCCTGTCATGGGGTGTCCCCTCTACCATTCTAGGCTGCTGGTCCTAGGGTAGAGAGGGCCAAGCTTGGGGTCAAGTGGTGACTCCTGCAGGCTGTAGCTCCCGTGCCCTGAGCACCTTCTGATGGGTAGAGCCTGTCGTGTACCCCGTGGCCTGTAGGGGCTGGTGGCTGGGATCGTATGAGCCTGTGTCCTTTGAGCAGGCTCTTCCTCCAGACAAGGGGACAGCCTGCCATTGGCTGAGTGATGGGAGGCCAGGGACCCAGACTGCGTAGACTCCTGGTGTGTGATCATTGTGATCATGGATTCATTGGAGAGCGTGTGTGTGTGTGTGTGTGTGTGTGTGTGTGTGTATATCTGTGTGCATCTGTGTGTTGGAGTGTACTTGTGTTCATATGTATATCTGTATTTATACCTGTATGTTTATGTGTAAGTATATCTATGTTTGGGGCTGGCAGGCGGTGCAGTGGATTGAGTGCTGGGCTCAGAGTCAGGAAGACTCTTCCTGAGTTCAGATCTAGCCTCAGATACTAACTAGCTGTGTGACCTTGGGCAAGTCACTTCACCCTGTTTATCTCAGTTTCCTCATCTGTAAAATGAGCTAGAGAAGGAAATGACAAACCAGTCCAGTATCTCTGCCAAGAAAACCCCAAATTGGGGTCACAGAGAGCTGGACAGGACTGAAATGACCCAACAACTACAACAGCAATCTGTGTTTGTGTCTGTGAGTGTACCTGTGTGTATGTGTGTGCCTGATTGAGTTCAAATGTAAACCCCGGACTTAACAGAGAAGAGTGTGTATGTGTGTGTGTGTGCGGGGTGGGGTGAGATGGTCCACTTTTAGGAAATTAAGACTTGCAGGCAGGTCACTGGTGCTTCAGGTGTCTGGCCACACTGAGGATGCAGAGCCAGTCCGGGTGTGTCCATTTCACTCAGCCTCATCTTTCTTAGCTCTTTGACCAAGCAGAGCTTGGGGTTATGGAGAATCATGGGGCTTCCTTGTCCGATCCACTCTTTTTGCCTTTCCTCTGCTGTCATTTGGTTGAGCAATCCATGAGTGGTCTCAGTGCCAAATACCTGGGGGACTTGGCTCGCCATTGTTCCCTTAGTCATAGAGGAGCTAAGCTTCTTGCCCCCCCCTCCAACTCCCCACCAGTATGTGTCTGGTCCCTCAGAATGTGGTTAGTATAAAATAAGCCGAAGAAGTCGATAGTTTGGAGCCAGTGTGGTGGAAGGAAGAGGACAGAGCTCTCCCATGAGCTCACAGGCACCTCCTTTAATCTCTCCCAGATTTGGTGGCTTTATTTGCAGAATGAGAAATTGAGCTAGATGACATCTAATTTTGTTGTGGTGGTTGCTTAAAAAAAAAAAAAAGCCAGATTGGTCATTTCATTCCAGCGTCGAGTAGCTGGGGGAGGCTTGACCAGACCACACATTCTCCGCAGCTTATACTCTTGGACAGTTTCCCTGGCCATTGGGGGTTAAATGAGTTGCCCAGGGTCACCCAGCCAGTGTGAGTCCTGGCCTAGATCCTCCTTCCTCTGGGGCAGCTCTCTATTCATTAGGTCAGACTGCCTTTAAATAGCTAAAGTATCCACTCTTTTAAAAAAAACCGAAAAACTTCACAATGGAATCATTTCTAAAATGATGCCTATTGTCTCTCTCCCAGTTGCCCTAATCTTTTCCAGCTCTCCAGACCCCAGCAGCTCTCCTCATTTGCTGATGTCAGCCATAGCTTCTGATTGGTCAGCTCCTGAAGTAGCTTGGGGGTATGAATTTAGGGTGGGAGTGACTAGAGCTCTGGCCTCCTCATGAGGCTGCCCATGCTAGTGGTCCATAGCTCTGCCTCTTCCATTGGTCTGAAATGGTCCTTGTCTCCTCTGGGGTAGAGCAGAAGCAGAGGACTTTCTTCCTGCCTTATTCGTCCATGTCTTACCTCCCCCCTCTCCCCTTGCCCCCAGGCACAGTTAAACTTTATTGGATGGGTAAGTGACTGGTTACCAGTTTTTCTGTGAAATATCCAAAAAAGCTTAAAATAGACAAACCCACTTAATACAATCACATTAAATTAAGAAAGGGCAAGGTAGATTAAGCAGTTAAAAGAGTGAAATGCATTTAGGCAAGCTATATATCCTGTAAGTAACGTATCTGTTGAAAGTGATTGTCTTACCCAATACTTGTATTTGTATTTTTTTTTTTTATTGAGACAAGTTGGTGTGGTTGGTGGACAGAGTGCTGGGACCGAAGTCAGGAAAACCGGGGTTGAAGTGGTGCTTCAAACTCCCCTGTGTGGTGACCTTTGGGCCGCTCTTGTAAACTCTCCATGGGCTTCTGGTATCTCCTTAGGACTTGGGAGGACACTCCTTGTTGATGGAAGAGCCTGGTAACCAGCATTAATTAAGCAGCTGTTGAGTGCCAGGCATTGATAAATGGGGGATCCAGAGAGTAGCTCACAGTCTGATGAGAGAGTACCCCTGAAAACAGCTGCATACATGTGAGGGTGACTTGGAAGGAACCTCAGAGGGAAGGAAGATATTAGCTTGGGCTGTGGAGGGGAAGGAAGACTTTCCCGTATTTTCATGCACTGGTGCCCTTTTAACTGCCTGTTGTGATGAGGGCCAGACCTTGAGCTCCAGCTTTTGTGTGTTGTCTTCCTCATTAGACAGTAAGCTCCTTGAGGACAGGGATTTTTTTGGGAAACCTTTTACTTGTATTTATGTGCCCAGCATTTAACATGGTGCCTGGCACATAGATGTTTAATAAATGTGTATTGACTTACTTTTCAAACTGTGGCCAAATCACAGTTGTTTATTTTGAGTAATATTTAATAAGACTCATTTCTAGTCCAGTGAAGGGCTTGGTGTGGATGCCAACATTCCCCCAGTGGGATTGATCCTTTCAGAGGATGATCCAGTATCATCTGTTGGCTCTGCTTCACTTGGAACTTAGAACCAGGTTCTCCAGTTTTTTTCTTTTTTCTGGCTTGAAATTTTGTCTTTGTTTCTGTAAAAGATATTTCTTATTGTTCTAGAAAAGAAGGGCTGGGAATATTTGTTGTATTGTGTAGTAGCGTTAATTTACTGTGGTGATGGCTTAATTTTTATTGTGTTCCCATATTGTAGTTGGTTCTGATCTGATGATACACAGGTGACACCGGCCCCTCCGTCCGCCTCCTCCCAGAGTGGCTGCCCTGGGCAGGGAGGGAGAAGGGGCTCTTAGTCATTTCTTTTAGGGACAAGATGTGTGATTTCATTAATATAGAGACTTCCTGCATGAGCAAATGCCCTCCACCAGTATAGGTAGCCATCTGCTCTTCACCCTAAAGTCTGAGAGAGTTGGGGAGAACACTGATGTCAAACTCGGAGAAAACCAGGAATCGCTCCCCAAGATGTAAAGATCCTCTTGCTCCATCTTAGATGCCTCTGGCCTAGAACTCTGAGAGTCAGAGTGATTCCCCAGTTTGGGCTCCCTGGCTCCCAGGGTGTTCTTTTCTTCATCAGAGAGATGTTCAGTAAATCTTGGTTGACTTGCCCTGGGGGACATCTCCTGTCAATAATAAGTGTTAACCTGTTTTGCCTTCATTTCTTTTCTTCCTTTTGGGGACCAAACCCTGGCAGGTTTCTCGGTGCCATGCCAGCGTTCTTTCTGTAGGAGGCATTGGCTTTTGTCTCACAGTCAAACACTCTCTAACAATTGACTTTAGTGACTTCGGCACTGAATTGTTTGTAATGGTGGTGCTGTTGAAGATCCTGCTGCAGTTCTCCTCCTCAAAGACTTACTCTAAATGTCACAGTTTTCATTATTTTCATGGTGGTGCCACCGGTGCATTGAGAGATGTTCATGTGGCACTTTAAGGTTCATAAAATGTTGTACTTGTATTGTCTCATTTGACTTTAGCTCGTATTTTAACTTCCTTTAACAAAAAGTTAACTTTATTACATACAGCCCAAAGACGCGACCTGCTGGCTAGAGCGACAGACATTCAGAGGCTCGCTGTTTTCTTGGAAGTGACTGAATCCCCACATATAGAGGCACATACAGAACTGCAAGCATCCTGGACAGTGTTAACCTTTGCTTTGGGCGGGAGCTGGGCCTTCGTTGCAGACCATATTGTTCCCTGCGATTGCCCAGATTTTATGTCGATTTATAAAAACTGAAGAACAAGGTATGTGATCAATGTCCTCATGCCAAATATTTACCATCTCTCAGGTGGGAGGGGCAGAGTCTTCCCCAAAACGGAGACCTGACAGGAGAAATCAAAAAATGGCAGAAGGGGACGAGAGACACGGCCGTCCGTCCGTCCCCCCGTCCCCTCGTCAGCCTTGGGAGTTGTGCTGAGGATGCTTTCCCTGAGCCTGCTCAAGGATGACCTTACACTCCAATAATTGGGGTCTGCTACAGAACCCGGTTATTTTATCCACCTGTGTAAAAATCTACAATGCATTAAGTGAAACATTAGTACAGGTGTAGCAAATCATCTGGTCAGGTGGGTGGTACAGCGGATAAAGCGCCTGGCTCGGAGTCAGGAAAACATGGCAAAATCATTTCAACATCTCTGCCGAGAAAACCCAAAAAGGGGGTCCTGGATAGCGGGACACAGCAATGCATCCCAGGAAGGTTTTTCTCTCAATTTTGTCAAATGACGGAAGAAGGAGTTTTCAGTGATGATGATTTGGAATCAGACCATCGCCTCCCAGGATTCTAATGCCTCTCAGATGCTCAGCAAGACAACCACGTGGCCAGAATTATTTACTGGAAACTAGCTGTCCTTCACTAACCTAAGAGAGGACGGATCTCTGTTCTACAAATACTGACCCTGGGCTGGCTTTGAGAATTCAGCAAATAAACTACTAGACCCAGTCTTACAATGAAAATCGTTGTCTACAATCCCCCCTTTGTAACGTTAAATCCTTAAAAATTGGTAGTGGTGGTTGTTCAGCTGTGTTTGGGGATTTCTCGGCAGAGACACTGGAGTGGTTTGCCGCTTCCTTCCCACCTCGTTTTACAGGCTAAGAAGCTAAGGCAAACAAGTTTAAGGGATTTGTTTAGGGTCGCACAGCTAGTAAGTGTCTGAGGCTGGATTTGAGCTCAGGAAGATGTATCCTCCTGACTTTAGGCCCAGTACCCTATCCACTGGCTCACCTAGTTGCCCTAGCTTCCCTGAATATTTCTTTTAATTTGTGCTTTTGCTTTGTCTAAAATCATGATTCCTTTTGTTTTTTGTTTTTTTTTTTTTTACTTTCGATGAAACATAATAGTCTACTCTACTTTATTTTAAATCTATGTGTGTCTGTTTCAAATAAGTCTTTCTTGTGAGGTGTGATAATTTATAGAATCCAGCCCAAATGTTCACAGGGACCATTTGTGCCTGACCTGTGGTAGAGCATTCCCAGCTCATATTTGTCTGATCAGCCACAGTCGCACCCACTGTAACTTGACTCCAACATGGTGATGTCATTTTGGTCCTCTTTGAGAAGGAAGGACAACAACCAACCAAGTCTCTTCTAAGCAGTGTTTCACTGAATTCTGGTTTCTAATCCATTCTGCTATCCACTTGCGTTTTGTGGCTGTTCTCAATCCCTTTACCTTGTTGTGATTACTGTGTATTTCCCTCCTCTCTATTTTCTGTTCATCCTTCTCTCCTCAAAAGTTTGTTTTTCTTCTGATCCTGAATCCCCTTAATCATTCTCCCTGTTCATGTCTCTTATCCTCTTCCCTCCTATTTTCCTGTTGAATAAGATAGATTTCTGCATCCTGCTGATTATGTATAGTTTTCCCTCCTTGAACCATTTGCTATGATAATGAAGTTCAAGTATTGCCACTCCCATTCCCCATTTTCCTTCCACTATAAAAGCTCTTCCTTGTTCATGTCTTTCATGTGAGAAAATTTTCTCCATTCTGCCTCTCACTTCACCCTTGCCTAGTGCATCCCTCTTTCTCACTCCTACATTTTTTTTTCAGATTATCCTAGCATAATTAACTTATGTTCATGCCTTTGGTCTAGGGATAGTCCTTCTAACTGCCCTAATAGTGATAAAAATTCTTACAAGTTACATGTATTAACTTCCCACATAGGAATGTAAACAGTTTAACTTTATTGAGACCCCTATGATTACTCTTTCATGTTTACCTTTTTATGCTTCTCTTGAGTCTTGTGTTTGAATGTCAGATATTCTATTCAGCTCTGGTCTTGTTATCAGGAATGCTCGGAAGACCTTTGTTTCATTGAATGTCTGTTTTTCCCCCTGAAGGATTATACTCAGTTTTGCTGAATAGATTATTCTCGTTTGTAATCCTAGCTCCTTTGCTACCTTCCAGAATGTCATATTCCAAGCCCACCACTCCTTTAACATGGAAGCAGCTAAATCTTGTATGATCCTGACTGGCTCTATGATATTTGAACTGTTTCTTTCTGGATGCTATCATTATTTTCTCCTTGACTTGGGAGCTCTGGAATTTGCTATATTATTTTTGGGAGATTTTCTTTTGAGATCTCTTCCAGAAGGTGATTGGATTTGGATTCTTTCAATGACTATTTTACCCTCTGATTCTAGGATATCAGGACAGATTTCTTTGATCATTTTTTTGAAATTTGATGTCTAGGCTTTTTCATTGATCATAGCTTTCAGATAGTCCAGGAATTTTTTTTAATTTAATTTAATTTAATTTATTTAATATATTTAGTTTTCAGCATTGATTTTCACAAGAGTTTGAATTACTAATTTTCTCCCCATTTCTACGCACCCCCCCACTCCAAGATGGCATATATTCTGGTTGCCCTGTTCCCCAGTCAGCCCTCCCTTCCATCACCCCACTCTCCTCCCATCCCCCTTTCTCTTCTTCTTTTGTAGGGCAAGATAAATTTCTATGCCCCATTGCCTGTGTAACTTATTTCCTAGCTGCATGCAATAACTTTTTTTTTTTTGTTTTTGAACATCTGTTTTTAAAACTTTGAGTTCCAGATTCTCTCCCCTCTTCCCTCCTAGCCCACCATCCCTAAGAAGGCAAGCGATTCAACGTAGGCCACATGCATGTCATTATGTAAAACCCTTCCATAATACTCGTGTTGTGAAAGACTAATTATGTTTTGCTCCTTCCTAACTTATCCCCCTTTATTGAATTTTCTCCCTTGACCCTGAACCTTTTCGAAAGTGTTTGTTTTTGATTACCTCCTCCTCCGTCTGCCTCCCTTCTATTGTCACCCCCTTTTTTATCTTCTTCCTCCTTCTTTCCTGTGATGTAAGATACCCAATTGACTGTGTATGGTATTCCCTCCTCAGGTCAAATCCAATGACAGCAAGATTTACTCATTCTTTCTCACCTGTCCCCTCTTCCCTTCCTACAGAACCGCTTTTTCTTGCCACTTTTATGCAAGATAATTTACCCCATTCTATCTCTCCCTTTCTACCTCTTTCAATATATTCCTCTCTTATCCCTTAATTTGATTTTATTTTTTTAGATAAACCTCCCTTCATATTCAACTCACCCTGTGCCCTCTGTCTGTCTATCTATCTATCTATCCACACATATATATGTATATACACACACACCCACATATATACATACATAGACACACACATATGTATATATATATACATACACACATACATATATATATATATGCATATTCCTTTCAGCTACTATGATACTGAGGTCTCATAAATCATACACATCAGCTTTCCGTGTAGGAATGTAAACAAAACAGTTCAACTTTAGTAAATCCCTTATGATTTCTCTTTCTTGTTTATCTTTTTATGCTTCTCTTGATTCTTGTGTTTAAAAGTCGAATTTTCTATTGAGCTCCATGTGTTGGAGCAAAATGGCCTTTGTTTTGTTTGAGTAATTCAGTGTATTTCATTGAGCCTTACTAGGTGCTAAGCCCCAGGCCCAAACCCCTATTAGTTGTAAATCCTATGTGGGTGTAGATTGGTGACTGGGGTGGGGCTCAGCGTGGGGCTAATTCCAGGGAGGGCCTAGTTTACATGTCTGGGACAGCAGAGGCTCTTAGACCACATGGGTTTAAGTCACCTATTTGTGACAATTTTAGGTCACGTGGGTGAGTCGCATGTGCGACTCACCCC
>CM053624.1:4459629-4491112 GCA_028646595.1 Phalanger gymnotis | reverse complement strand
ATTTTTTGGGGTCTCCTTTAGCAAGTCATTGACTTGTTTTTCATGGTTTTCTCACATCCTTCTCATTTCTCTTCCCAATTTTTCCTCTACTTCTCTAACTTGCTTTTCCAAATCCTTTTTGAGCTCTTCCATGGCCTGAGACCACTTCATGTTTTTCTTGGAGGCTTTTGATGTAGGCTCTTTGACTTTGTTGACTTCTTCTGGGTGTATGTTTTGGTCTTCTTTATCACCAAAGAGTCTGAGACTGAATCTGGGTGCATTTTCACTGTCTGGCCACGTTCCCAGGCAACTCACTTGACCCTTGAGTTTTTCAGCAGGGTATGACTGTTTGTAGTGTAAAGAGTACTTTGTTCCAAGCTTGAGGGGATACGTCGTTGATTTCAGAGCTATTTCTCTACAGCCAGCTCAGCCACACCAGCACTCCTGCTTCCCCAAGAACCACCAGCCAGGGCCTGATGCAAATCTTAAGCAGGCTCTGCACTCCTGCTGTGAGCTGCCACTTAATTCCTCCCACCAGGTGGGCCTGGGTCTGGAAGCAACTGCAGCTGTAGTCCTGTAGCTGCACCACCCCCGCTGCCCCTGGGGCAGCTTTTCACTCTTCACTCTGTCCCCTGCAGCTTTTCCCACTAACCTTCTTTGTTGTCTTTGGTGTTTGTGGGTTGAAAAGTCTGGCAACTGCCACAGCTCACTGATTCAGTGTGCTAGGGCCTGTTCCACTGGGCTCTTGGTCTAGTTGGTCCTGCCGCTGCCCACGCTGAGCTCTGCTCTGCTCCCCTCCGCTCCGTGCGATAGACCTCATCTAGCAATCATCCAGACTGTCCTGGGCTGGATCCCTGCTTCCCTCTGCTATTTTGTGGGTTCTGCAGTTCTAGAATTTGAGCCATTTTTTATAGGTCTTATGGAAGGACCTGGCAGGGAGCTCATGCAAGTCCCTGCTTTCCAGGTGCCATCTTGGCTCCGCCCTTTGCCTGAATGCAGTAATTCTTAAATTATGTCTCCTGGATCAGTTTTTGAGACTTCCAAGGTGGTGTGATCTGGGAAGAGGTCACTGTAGTCACTGCTCTCCTGGTCTGTGCTCTGGTCCTTACACAGGAAGATGGCCACAATCAATAGTGCTCCTCTTCACCCAGAATTGTGTGTGTGCAATAGAGTTGCTAGTCAGTGCCAGCTGCACCCAGGGCCACCAGAGGGTCCCTGTAACCTCCTTCTGGCCACACCCTGTTGCTGTGTCTGGGCTGAGAGCTCCTGAAGCTGCTGCCACCTGCAGCGCCCACAGTTGGTGATGGTGCCATGATCAGGGACTGTGCCCACACTGGTGTTAGAACCGCTCCTGCCAACCCCCAAAGGTGGCTTAGGCTGGGAAATGGCTCACCGTGAGCTTTTGTTGGGTCTGCTGCTCCAAAATTTGACTTGAGGTGTTACTTTAAAGTTGTTTGGAGGGGAATATTGGGAGAGTTCAGCTGCCTATCCTTCACCATCTTTGCCCCATTTTGTAACTCATTTGAACCTCCTAACAGCCCCCATAGAGTAGGTCCTTGGGGTGTTAGAGTTAGCAGTCACACACTTGCTCTCAGATATAGGATAACTCAGGACAAGCTCCTTTACTCCTCAGACCCCATCTCCCAGGGCAGTGGTAAGGATTAAAGGAAATCATATTTACGAAGCACTGTAAAACTCTATGTAAATTCTGTTTATTGTATTATTGTATTGTAGATTAGAGATGAAAAACAAGGAAGCTGTTCTAGCATATTGAATTCAATAATGATCCTGTGTGACTTGAGACTGGCTTTGAAACTGAAAGTCAAGGACTCTGGACTCTAACCCTCTCTGATTTCCTTTGGTTTTGGAGTCACGCTTATGCGAGATGGCCGGGAGTCTTAACAGACCGTGGATGTTGAGCAGCCTGTCCACCTGGGCGCCTTCTTGGCTCCACAGTATAAGGTGGTGTGGGGTGTGTGTGTGTGTGGAAAAAGAAGAGAAAAGAGGTGAGAGAGATAAGAGGAGAATGGGGGAGAGGGAGGGAGAGGAGAAGACACAGAGAGACAGAGGGAGAGAAAGAAAGAGACAGACAGACAGTTGGAGAGAAAGAGAGCCGGAGACAGAGATAGATTCAGAGATAGACAGACAGATGGAGAGAGAGAGATGGAAGGAGAAGGGTGAGGGTGGGGAGAGAGAGAGTGAGAGAGAGGGGAAAGAGCTCATGTTGTTACTGTCTTTCAAATGCTAGGTCAAGGAGAAAAACAATTAAAAAAATCTGCATGCAACTTGGTCCAGACTTTGGACCTTAGAAAAGGATAAGCTTAGAAAAGAATAAGAAATATGGCGTTTTGCCTTTTCAAAAAGATGCTATAAAATAAATGAGAGAGAAATAAGCTGTGAGCCTGTAAATTCATCCCCAGGATCCTGGGCTGCTCTTCTCCTTCCTCTCTTCTGCTTTGTCCCCCTCCTCACAGTCAGCCTAGGTGCTTCGTGCTAGCAGGAGTCTTAGGGGAGATGTGACTAAATTTAAAAGGAAAAAAAAAAGGAAATTCATTAGGTTTTTATTTAAAAAAATATTTTAAAGAGGTATGTAATGATAGTTTGTCATTAGCAGGTTAGGTTCTTGGGAGTTTAAAGAAATGGTTAATTATAAAAATCCACTTCATACTAGGATGGTCTGAATTTTTCTTTTGTTTCAACTTACCTTTGAAATGAACATTGCAAATCTTTTACTTTTTAATGAATGCGATGTTTGAGTGAATTCTTGCTCTAATCAGTTAGGAAAATGCATTTGCTATATGAGGCATTTATTTTCTCAAAGTTTGACATTTATTTTTTCCCTCTTAAATATGCACCAGATGTTTCCTTTATCATTGTGGGCAAATAAAAACAGTAAAGAAATTTTATCAATCCCTGATTTGTGCAAAGATAGGAGACTTTGCTGTCGCCTCTAATTTCTAAAGAAAACATTTTGCACTGCAGCCTGTCACTTTCAGCTCACTCAGTTTGGTGGTTTTGAAAGTCAGTGTGGTGTATACTGTGGGCATTTTGTACTTAACTAACATGGCTGATACCAACTCAGCTTGGGCCCAAACTCTGTTTTTCTCCAAACAGTATGATGCTTTCATTTTGAACAGCCCCACGTGCCCTCCTTCAGTGCCACGTGCTCACTTCTGATTCCTCGAAGCCTCCTGGGTCCAGGCTCAGCTGAGCTGATTCCTGATGCCCCCTCCCTTCTGGGCTGTCTGTAGGGCACTCAGTCAACAAGCAGGAGAATGTAAGCTTCTTGAGGACAGGGCTGGCTTTTTTTTTCGTCATTGTCTCTGCGACTCCCAAAAGCTCAGTTGAGCCAAACATCTGCAATCCATCCCGTTTTGATCTGGGGATTCCCTTGAGGCCAGCCAGAATGCCGAGCAGCCTGGGCAGCCCGGGCAGCCCACACCTCTTCCATATAAGGACTTCAGAAGAGCCGCTCTTTGCTGGGCTTGACCCAGCGGGTGCCTCACAGCTGAGAGTGGTTCCCAGCGCCCCGTGAATGGTTCAGAGACAAAGTGAGGCCACAGGAGGCGGCAGATTTCTTTTTGCAGGCCCATCTCCCATCTTGGTGGCCCCCATTCTGGAGGCTCTGTCTCCTTAGGCTCCACCTTTCCCAGTGCCCTGGTTGCTCCTGCCTTGCCCCACAGGTTACTGTCCACTGACCCTGAATATATCTCTCAGGTCATGAATCCTTGACAGGCCGTCTTCTCTATCAGAACAGGAGCCCCTTGAGGGCGGGTACCATGTTTTTGCCTGTTATACACTAAACCCTGAAGAAGTCCTTGGTGTTTGATTTTAGTGGTCATCTTGAAGCACAGCCGGGATGGCCACCGCTTACTGCAGAGGGTCTGGAGAGGCTTCCTGTGGGTGCCTCTGGACTTTTTTGCATCTTGGAGACACCCTGAGCCTCTTTGTGGGCACTGGGAGCCTGCTGTGGGGTGCAGGTGGCAGCAATGAGGAGATGAGAGAAGAAGGAGAATTGGATCTGTTGCAGCCAGTGGCATACCCCGGGCCGCCTAGGCCGGGTCATGTGCAGGTGACAGGTCCCTGACCCAGACTCGTGATGCTGTAGTAAAGAGGACTATCCTCTCTCCAGATGTCTGTTGGCACATACCCTTGGCACAATAGCTGATAAACTCTTGGCTTGCTTGGTGGGCCGGCTCTCATGCCTTTCGGAAGCTGGAGGATGTGACGGCATCCAGCCCTGGCCCTCACCAAATAGGAAGAAGCCCTTTGGGAAAGTAGATGTCTGGGGAACTCTGGGAGGTGGGGAATACTGCCTTAGTGTGCATTTGTGACCTTCAAGAGTGGATTTCCAAGAGTTAACAGGCCAGGAGTCAGGATCCCAGGGCCGGAGGAAGGAAAAGAGCCTTCAGGGCCAGGACGCTGAGGATCAATGGGAGGGCCTATGGCCTCCAGGGGTCATGGCTAGAGGCCAAAGCCCATCTTGAGATTAGGTTTGCAGTGCACTAGAGCAAAAACAACCAACTTTTCTAGCTCTCACTGGTTGAGGTGGAAGTTAGAGCAGCTTTAATTTCTGCCTAATTGGTTATAGGACTTACAGCAGACATGGGCCCCTTTTGACTATGTAGATTAAAGATCAGACCAAGAAGAACCCAGAGAAGGCTCGCAATGCCATTATCCCCAAGAGGGAAGACGAGAATATTCATGTTTGTCAAGCATTCGAGGGGATGAAGACGCTCCGTGGGGTGCTTCCCCAGCCGATGTGGCCATGGCGACGCTGGCTGCCAACCACATTTGCAGGGAACATGAAGGTGAGAGTAGCTAACACAATGAAGGACAGACTCCACATCTAAAAATGTGGTAGCAAGTTCTTGTGATGGGCTGGAATTAAATCGAATGGGAATAAAGGTGAAGCCTTTCTCTTGGCTTCAAGTGAATCTTACAAGTATAGAATGGGGGTAGAGGTGCTCACCTGGAAATGACCTTCAGGGCTTGGCCCCCAACACTCAAACCAACTCATTTTAGACTGGCACTGGATGGTGCGGTGGTTAGAGAGCCAGGCCTGAAATCAGGAAGCCCTGAGTTCAAATCCAGCCTCAGATACTTAATAGATGTGTGAATATGGCAAGTCACTTGACTTCTCTCTGACTCAATTTCTTTAACAGTAAAATGGGGCTCATTCCAGCTCCTCCTTCCAGGTTTATTGTGAGGATCACATGAGGTAATATTTGTAAAGTGCTTAGCACAAAGGTGGATCCAGTAGGTGCTTAATAAATGCTTATTCCTTCTCTTTAGACTGTGTAATAGAAGTATTGTTAAATTTCTTCCTAAGCCAGTTCTGCCAGAAACATCACAAATCCTGTGTGCGTTTCAAATGGTGCTGCAGTGATTAACACGTTTCTCAGGGGCCTACCAGGGATGAGGCTTGTGTAGGGCCGTAGGCCGAGCAAGGCTGGACGTGTGATCCAGAGCCAATCTGTGGGTCGCTTGAATGTCAGGGTAAGGAGGTCAGCTCCACAGTCACCAGCTTAAGGATTCTAGGGAGAGCTCAGGACCAATTTTCTTAAACATCGTGTACGAAGTCTGACCCATCTCGCTCCATTTGGGGCCCGATCAGAAGAGCCATCCCCTAAGCCAGTTTGTTCAGGAGTTTGATGTTTGGGTGGCCAGGGGATGTCTTCACACGGCTGATGTCTGGTGTTGCCGTGAGAAATGTGTTGCCAGAGAGTAGCACATTCATAATTGAAATTATATTATAGGGAATTGTTTATAGATGTGTGTTATCACATAAGGAATAGCTGTTTCTGTAAAAGGCGGATTGCTTAGCACAAGCCAGCCAGAATTAGGAGAGCCGGTAAACAAACCCCCGGCTGCCCCATGACCTTTGGGGAGGGCGGGGGGGTAGAACGCAATGATGGAGCAGCCCCTCCCTGCCTTTTTCCATCTTGTGACAGTTCCTGATCCCCGCTGTCTTCACAGAGACGTCAGGTGTGATGACTGCGGAGCTTTGTGGTGAGCGAACAGGCGAGTGAGCGCTGTGGCTGGGCCTAGACTGAGTTACCAGGAGGAGGATTGGAATCATCTCACAGACAGCGCTGCTCACACGATGCTTGCCAGAATTCCTCTTGAATCAAAATCTACCATTTCAAACTTTCATTGAATTAATTTTAATATAAAGCTTGAATCAATAAAACGAGGCTTGGGAAAACTCCAGCCCTCCCCAAAATAGCATTTTAAGAATTCAGGGCCTGTATTTCTTGCTTGTAATTAGAAGGAAGAAGCAACTCCCTTGGCATTTATTGATTCTCTGTTTTTGGAGACTCATCTAAATTTTTATTCTTTTATGACAGGTCACTAATATTCTATGAGATCATAGGAAAAAATGGGACCTGTTAAAAAAGGCAGTTATCAGAAAAAATAGGAGCCTCGGAGAATTAGAGAGCACAGGCTGTCAGAATGCAAATGGCAGTGCAGTGGCCTCTTTGTTTGGAATGCTAAAGGAAGGGAAAGAAGTTAGGGAAGAAAGCCCCCAGTCATCCTGCCCAAGGCCCTGGGACAAGCCCAGGGTGGCTCTGTAGACCTTGGCTGTGGCTGGGGCAATCAGAGAAGATGGATGGGGCTTGGAAAGGGGCTGGCTGGGGGCTGCTCCCAGTTCAAGGTGGAAGAGGTTTAACATTTGTTCTCCTCAACCCCAGAGGGCAGAATGCCAGGCCATCCCTGCTGGACCTCAGAGAGGGCAGCAGCTCCACGCTTGATTTAAAAGGGGACAGAGAAGGCGTGGGGGCTTTTGAGGCCTGCAAGCCGATTGAGGGTACAGAATACAATATGGCAGCCTACCAGAGCAACTCATGCCTTCTCAGCTTGGGGTCAGAGGCCTGGTGACCAGCAGAGGGGAGGGGAGAAACCTTCTTCCCTCTGTCCAGATCACTCCTGGGAGGACTGCATGCTCAGTTTTGTGCCCCCCTTTTAAGAAGGACATTGAGAAGCCAGAGTGTCTGGGGAGGGTGACTAGGGTGGCAAAGACTCTCGAGATCAGGCTATAGTAACAGTGATCTACCAAACAGATGGGGAGCATTTGGCTTAGAAGAGTGATAATGTGGGACCTCTGGTCAAGTGCGCAATAGCCTTTCCCATGGAAGAGGGCTGAGACTTGATCAGCCTCACAGCTGACCCAGGTTGGGCCAAGAGAGGAGGAAGAAGCTCCCTGGGCTAGGTCTTTCAGGGAAGGCGTGGAGTGGTCATTCCTAATCATGGGCAGGTGGGATCAGCTACCTCTGCCAGGCTAGGACTCTGTGAGCAGCTAATGAAATCACATGTCAGATGATTGGCAAACTTTAAAGTTCTATGGAAAGCTAGTTAATATTATCAGTAGCCCTCAGGAGGTAGTTGACTTTCCACAAAGGCACGTCTCTATGTTCAGCTTTAGTAGATGAGGAATTTGGTTCACCCAATGTTGGAGCTTTGGTGAAACTTTGCTGCTGCTGACGACGATGATGGTGGCTTGATTTGAGCATTATAAACATCCATAAGATAGACGTTTCTCAGCCAGACATGTGACTTACTCCATGGGCTTTCTTCTCTGGCGCTAGATGGTGATGTGCAGGTAACTTGGATACCCACAGACGGTAGACCCCTGGAGGTCCTGCCCGTCAGGCAGAGAATGCTTCTGTACAGCCAGCAATGAACCTGGGTGTGAGATCTTTGAAAGTCAGGGTTGTTTGTATCTCCCATCCCGATCGATTGATGACTGACCTAAGGATTAACCTAGCCAAGGCCCCAGAGGGTTGTTTTTTTTTTTTTACTGGGTTTATCCTAGAGGGGTAGGATGAAGCTTTTGGCCATGGCAACCCTGCAAACACTCAGCTGGGTAGAGGAGGTATGGTCAGTACTGGTGTACAGGTCCTGAGACTGATGAAATCTCAGACCCTTGGAGGTTAAGTAGCTTCTGGGGTTTCCTTCAGGTGCCTTTTGGAGGACAGCTGAGCCTATTAGCATACATCTCCCCCTCTGTGGATTTGAATAGATACTGTGAAGTTCACCAGGGCCCCCACTTTGCTCATCTGGTCGAGGGAAGAGGGAAGTTTGTAGAGATAGGGAGGTCTGTTTTGGACATGCCAATGGGACATCCGGTTGAGAGGTTCATTTAGTGATGAAGGCCTGGAGCTCGGGAGAGATACTGAAACTGGATAAGTACCGGACTGAATTCTTGTTCCATTATGTCCAAGATTATTACAAATAACATTTCAGCTATTGTACTTAAGACTTTAAAGTCCCGAACAATCTTTGGGGAAAAACACAGAAATCTTTTTCTGAGAAAAAGTTAATTGTTTGAGCCCATGGTTTTTGAAGAATTTAATGTAATATAAAAGACTTGAGTATTTAATTTTGCATTTACAAGTATTTAATCAAATGGGAAGTACATTTTAGGTCCATGGATCTTGGCTTCATCATAGTGTTGGACTGAATTACTGTGTAAAGAGTAAAAGGTGGAGAATTTTATATTTAAGCTATCAAGCCAATGAGAGGTTCTAGGTATAAATACACTGTATTTAGGCCATAAAATTCACTGTCATACGGAAGCCTTTGAATTACAGTGAAGTGAACCTTGGATTGGTGATTTAAAGTCTATATCTCCATGTCAGCCATAGCATCAGCCAGCCTCGGGTCCCCAGTTTAGAGCTCTTGGCCCTGAGGGACCACTGAGGCACACACTTCACTCACAGGAGTCCTTCTCTGGAGGATGTTAAGTCATGATCATGCTAATGTTCACACCAGTGAATTTTCCGCAGGGAAGGCGTTTGCCGCCAATTCTCTGTTAAGAGTAGAAGACTTCCTTCTTTCTGCTAGTGGTGGTGCCCAGGTGGGCATGTTTGGCAGCTGAGCTCTCACTCGGCCACGACAGTGGAGCTCCAGGATAGGTCCATGACCCTGTGCCCAGTGTCCCTTCTTTAGCATGGATTTTGGGAAATCTAAGATGGTGGCACAGAGATAAGGAGAGGGGACATCAGGGTCATGCTGGTTTAAAACTTGTCTGCTACTTGGTCTATGTGAGCTCAAATCACAGCAGAAGGTGGTTGGTTCAGAATTGATTAATTGGTCTTTTCATTAGAATGTTTTGTGGTCCCAAATCGCTTCCAAAGCTCCTCCCTTCAGTTCTCATCCTCAGTTTCTTTTCTCTTGAGGAATACGTATCTGTGTTCAAAGTTAATCCAAGAAATCAGCAACTTCAGTCACGGAACCAGGATGCTCTTTGGCATCAGCTCTTACCAGTCCCACATTTGAGGTTACAATGTATTGGAATTTTTGAGATGTGGACTAATCAAACCAATAAATTAAAACCCACCATTTCTGTTGCTTGAATAATGGGACCAGTGCTGTGTTTGAAATGAGAAGAATGTAGTTTGAATCTAGACCCAGTTAGTGACTACTGGTATGAATTTGGGGAGATCACTTACCGGCTCATCTCCTCAATAAAAAGAGGGGATGGACTAGGTGGTCTCCGGGGACCCTTTCAGCTCTAAATTCTGTGATCCTTTGAGCACTGAGTAGGACAAAACAAAAGTTTGTTTTGTAGTCACAGAATCACCAAAGCTGAGAGTGGCAGGGGACCACTCTGGCCATGGAGCCGCCCAAGCCCCAAGGAATCCCTAGTGCCCCAAGCCCAGCAAGTGGCTTTCCAACCTGTCATTCAGCTTATTTTCTAATGGAACAAGGAAGAGCAAATTATTCATTTCTTCTGTAACTGCTATTGTTTCTTGAAATAGAAGCTAAAGTTACAGTCGCTGGTATGTCAGGACTGAACCCACTGATCCCAGCAGTATTTCACCGTTGGGGAGCTGCCGACCTTAGACATTCTCAGCAGCAGCCAATTCTTCATCATCTGTGTTAATGGACAGGAAAAGAGGTGCCTGTATTACAGGTGATGCCAGATTAATTAGATGTGACTTGGAGATGCTGTCAGTGAGAGACGTGCACACACATATAGTCTCCATGGTGGCCGTGTGACCCGGGGGCCAAGCATGAGCCCCAGTGCTCCTGAATGCTGCAGAAAGAGCCAGTTTAAAATGTATTGGGGGAATAGTTAACAAAATCAGTAAAAATACAAAACCAAATATAAACACCTGGAAACGGTAAAAAAATAGGAAAACATGAAGCTCGGTCACTATGTGGGCCTGCTGGGATCCTCATTGTGGTTTAGTGGCCCCGTTTCTGTTTGAGCGTGACCCCATGCTTTGGGAAGCTCTCTCAGAGGTGACAACTCGCATCCACAGAGGGAGTTTCTTCACCTGGGAGTTCCCTAAAGGTGCTAATAATAATAAAATCACAGGTGCGTCTTCCTTCCCTTTGGTTCTTTTTGGGAGTCTGGGGTTAGCGTTCTTTCTTGAGACCCACGCTGTGCTTGGATGACTGAGTAATGGCAGTAGGCTCGATGGTGGACCTTGTGGATGGACCCCTGAAGCAAAGACCCAAAGCAGCTCCCTGTTCTTATAGAATCTCTGCATCCTGAGTCAGATCAAGGAAGCTTCAGTTTTGAGAACTGATGGCTTAATCCCCTTCTGTTGCCTCAGGGTGATGATGAGTGCCCTAGGCTGGCTCTATGCATGCCAAGGGATCCTGGTACTGGGGAACTCAACCTAGCTAGGAGTCATCCTCACCTCCAGCAGCATTTGAACCCCACAAGAAGGATAGCCTTCCACCCCGGAAAGCCATTTATTTCCCAGTTAATTGGTCAACACAACGCTCTTGGGTTGATATTTAGACCGCTGGACATTAAGTGGATGGCTTGGACTCCCATTGCCTTGCTTCTGTTTGGGGAGCACTTTGTGGTCTATGTTCTTGTGGTACCTTAATAGGTGAGATTTGGGATCCTCTCATTACTTGGCATAGAAGAGTTTGTAAAGTCTCTTGGATCCATCTCATCTGGGGAATATGGAAATACCCTTGCCACACTTTGGAATGTGATGAACGTAATTGACGCATACACAACAGAAAAGGTTTTTATTTGAATGCAGGACTGATAGAGACTTCCATTTTTGAAGGGTTTGTGATGTGGGAACCACACTCCTTCCATGGATGGCGTGTTTGGAGTTGGTCATCTTTAAACCGAGAAGTGTGGTGGCTTCTGTATAAAGCTAGAGCAGAGCTGGCCCATACCTGCAGTCCGGGCCTCCTGCTAGCTAGGCACGCTGCTGGGTTGGCCTTGGAGAACACAAGCTCCCTGCCATCCTGGGATGAGGCTTTGTTTTAACAATCTGGCTTGCAGCTTCTGTGGGGGTGCAAGATCCACCAACAACCAGCACCCAGAAAGCTGGAGCAGCACAGGTTCTTTTGATCTGCTTAACTAAGGAAAGCAAGGTGAAGGGGTTGGCAAGCTTACTTTAATTCAGCACACAAATGTCATTCACTTAGTTCAGGAGAAAAAGCCAGCACCCCGAACTTCAGAGCAAAATACAAACAAATTACAAACATGGACAGACAGACCCTGTCTGATTCAAATCCCAATACATAGTTACCAGTCAACAAAGTCTCAGCATCTGGGTTGACAAGCTGGAGGGCTCCTTCGCTACAGCTGCCCAGTGTCTCCTCATCAACACCATCTCCAGAGCTCTGCACAAATGGCTCTGTCCTCCCTTCTTATAGGGCTTCAGACATCATCTGAATGACCAGAACTTAGGCTGCTATGATTGGTTCTTGAGTTAGCCCCTCCCCTTAAGACCCTGGGAGGTTCACATCCACATAGGTTAGGTTAACACCTAATAGGGCATGGCTCTAGAGTTAGCACCTCCCCTTAGCCAGCCCCACCCCAGTCACCAATCCACACCCACATAGGTTCCACACCTAATAGGGGTTTGGGCCTGGGGCTTAGCACCTTGTAAGGCTCAATTAAATACACTGAATTACTCAAACAAAACAAAGGCCATTTTGCTTACCAACACAGGCTTCCAGCTGGGACAATCCTGATGCAGCTGAATTTTGATTTGTGCTTTTAGAACATAGAGGAATGTTTTTCCTTCTGCCTGTTTTTGTTTGTTTTGTTTTATTGATGCCTTTTATTTTAAGGCTTATTTATTTACAGATTAATCTTCTCACCTCTCCTAACCAATGAACTTTTCCCTGTAAGATGAAAAGACCAAACCAACCAAGAAACACTCAGAGGGCAGCACACCCTGGCAGCCCAGCAACTATGCCTGGCGTTCCACGTAGCCTCCGGGGCCTGGGCTCCTTGGCCCTTTTTCACACCTTCCTGGAGGATTCAGGCTTGGCCGTTAGTTGCTTAGTGTCCTTTCTCTCTGTTGGAATCACTGTTTAGGTTATTTTCTTGGTCTTGCTCACTTCATGTACATCTTCCCACATTTTGCTGAATTCCTCAGATTCATTCTTTCCTTGTTTTTAAATAAAATTTGATTCTTCTCTTGTTTTCACAAAACAAACCCTCCTAAAGGGCCCTCCCCATAACCAGGAATGTTTTGTATTCGTTGTGTGTCATAGCATAGTCAGACTCAGTTGTTTTTAGGAATTCACGAGTAGTTCATTTAGTCAGCTTCTTATGAGGATCTTCTTTGTGGTTATGAGTCAAGGCGATAAGTATCTCCTAAGCACCTACTGTGTGCCATTCCCTATATAGTGGTGCTAGGAATAGTGAGCTCTCTCACTAACCTTTCTTTCTGCCCTTTCCCTCTGCAGTAATCAGATTGATTCTGTATCAGTTTTTAATTGATTTGATCCATAGTTCATTGATTTTGTGCTTGAGCTGCCTAGGCCATGGTTCTTTGTCTCTGAGCTTCAGCTGACCTGTGGTGGGTTCCATTTAGAAATCCAGTTTTCTTGTTAATCACTGTGTTCTTCTTGTGTCTCAGATGTCTGGTTTGTTTTCCAAAGGACTGTGGGCCGCTTCTGCTAAGGCAGAACTCAAACAAAGAGCGCTTCTTAGTCACAGGAGGGAAGGAAGGGGTGGTTGCTAGCCCCTCACTCCCAAGTTCCAACCATTCATTTGTCCCTTGTGCCTCAGCTCTGGAGCCAGTCAGATGGATTTTGATATTTATGAGGTCAAGCCTACACGTACAAAGGCCTGTTCTTCTTTCTGTCCTCTCTACAGAGACAGCGCGCCATGCCCCTCACTCAGGGTCTTAGCTTTACTGAGGAAGCTGAGATTTTATTTATTGGTAAATTTGCACTTTACTGATAAATTGATGATGCTTGGAACTTTGTGTCTCAGTTTACCTTATTTTAACTGTTACACCTCTGTGAGATCTGTCTCCCAACAGTAGGATCTCTTGGTCACATGGTCTATACCATAGGACCCAGGCATGTTTTCAGGGCCCCCCACATGATTCCACAATTTTTTTTCAGAATGAACCGATTCCCAGCTCCCCTCCAAGTGTATTTGTGTGCTGGTCCTCTTGTAGTCATTCTGACATTAACTCTTTCCATCTTATTCGTCTTCTCCAGTTTGCTGGGGGCATGCTTTGATTCTGCTTTATTTTTCTTTATTAGAGATCTATAGAAGTCTGCCCTATTTTTCAAGGTTAGATAGGGGAAACGTAACCCAGTCACTGTCTCGGAATTTTCAGGCAGTTGCCTTTAAACCGCCTGTGTTTGTGTTAGTCCGTGCGCAGATTCAAGAGCAGAACATTAAAAAGTGTATAGATGATTTCTTCCTCTTAGCAAATAACAAGGTATTTATAAATGGGGCTTGGGCGGTATTATCCTGGACAAATTACTTGAGCTCAGTGAGCCTTGACCAGGCAGCGCACAGACACATGCACACATGCATGCACACATATGCATGCACACATGCAGTGTAGCACACAAGGCAATGCATTGCGCACGTGCACGTGTGTACATATGTGCATGTGTATGCACATGTACACAAGTATACAACGCAGTGCCAAAACACACATATGTGAATGTGAACACAGTGTAATGCAAATGCACACATACGCCTCTCTGATCCAGGCCTTGCGCTAAGAGTCAGGAATGCAAAGACAGAAGCGAGGCGACCCTCGTCCTCTTGGAGCAGACAGAAGGGCCACGTGTCGGTGGGCACGATCCAAATGCTAGCCACTGTTTGGTGAGGGAGGCTCTGGCAGCGTGGGCACCTGTAGACATAAAGGAGAGGCCCACGTGACTGGAAGGCTGGTGGGACCTCAGCTTGAGGACAGCTTTGGGCGCTTGGCCTTAGGCACTGGGCAGTCATTGGAGGATCTGGAGCAGAGGAGGAGTGTGGTCCTGTCTGCGCATGAGCCAGATTAACTGGGGCGGGGGATGTGGCAAGGGTGGTCTGGATGAAGAAGAGAGGGAGGTGGCTGCTGACAGTGATCCAGGAGGGCACAGAGGGAGGATGAGGAGGAGGAAGGAAGGTGGGGGAGGAGGTTGAGCAGCAGCAGCAGCGGTGATCTGATGGTTGGTCTCATTTACAAAGCCCCAGTGCCTTTTTGCTCCATATACTGTGTACTTGGATCCTGCAATCTTAGTGACACATGCCATACTTTTTCTACATCTGGACATTAAACTGGGTCATCCAATTTATTGTAGGATCTGTTTATCTGCTTTAAAAAGAGTAATGGGTTACCTGGTAAGTGTCCTTTTAGAGTGTGTGTGTGTATGCGCGCACGCATGTATACACATGTGTGTGCACGCAGGTGTCTCTGCATGTGCTCATGTGTGTGTGGGGGGGTGGCAGGGGTCACTCGGGCCACTTCAAGTCCTATATGAATTCTCCGGAATAATTGCTATGACCCTGCCCGATGTGAAGCTGCTGCTTACGTGCCCCAGAATGTGAGTCACCTGGACCCACGGGTCTGAACACAGCCAATTTGTGGAAATAATTTTCCCGTTTATACTCCTCGTTTTAATGTGGTGTCTGCTGGCTTGCACATCCCAGCTGCTGTCTGTCCTTGTTTTTAGGTCATAGCTGACCTGTTTTCTGAAGATGCAGAGGGTTTTACATTTTTCCTAACTTTTCATCATCACCTAATGGCTTGTCTTTGTGTCCAGTGGAGTGCCCGGCACAGCAGAAGTTCTTAACTCTCACTTCTTGGTTTGGCTTGACGTGGGGGCACTCGCTTTTACTGACACCCCCCCCCCAATTATCTCTGTCAAGTTGCATCTCATTGTTTTACTTAAACGATGAAAATAGACCTCACGGAACGCTGTCGTCACCTCTTTGCTGACTCCTGGTGAAAGGTTTGCTCCGTTGGTGGTGAGGAAGTGTCACCTCACGTGGAGATTTGAGGACACAACAGACAGTAAATGGATTTGCTCCCATTCAGGGACTTGGTTCATTTTACTTAATCTTTAAAAAAAATAAGTTTTTTATTGATTTTTTTCTCCTCCAGATCTCAGTCATCTCCCTTTGGTTCCCTGCACAGGCAGTAGACCCTTCCTTTGTAACCCACACGTGTAGTGATGTGAGCAAATCAGGTCGTTTATCACTTTGGACTGTGATTGGTGGTTTCCTTGTGATGGGGCCCTCGGTCTTCCTCAGTCCTTGGAGGGCACAGTCGGGCCTTGCGCTGATCAGAGCAGTGACTGCTGACTTCGTTCGTGGCATTGTGGCCATGGCGGACGTTGTTCCCTACTTCCTTCTCTGTGCATCCATTCATGTGAATCTTCCCTAGGTCTCTGAATTCTTCCTGGTTATCATCCCACCATGTTCATATTGCTTAATTTACCCAACTGCTTTCCTCCTGGTTCTGTGCCTCTATGAAAAGTGCTGCTGGGCAGACTTCCCCACGAGTGAGGCCTTTTTCTTTCCCTGGGAGCTCCTTGGGGAAGAGGCCTTATAGTGGTGCTGCAGTATCCCAAGGCGTGGACCTTCCCGAGGTCCTGACTTTGGTCTCTGTTCTCACTAAGTCAGATCTGACTGTACAAAACTGTTGGTTCAGCATCTATAATGACCCAGCCTCTATAATCAGTACTTTTATTTTTCCATAGCTACCATGAGTCTAGTTTGTGTGATGTTACTTGGTGCTCACTCCGGCCTTCAGCCTCCCCACTTACTTCTTGAAGGCCTTTTTCATATTCTGGGTCTCAACTTTTTTAAAAAATAATGTAATGCTACCTATATTTTATTATTTTAAAAAAATTATCTTATCAAATATGTTCCAATTACATTTTTTCACTTTCTTTTTTTTCTTTTTAAATTAATTTACTTTTAGTTTACAACATTCAATTCCATAAGCTTTTGAGTTCCAAATTTTCTCCCCCTCCTTTTCTTCCCCCCCACCCCCCAAGACAGCATGCAATCCAATATAGGCTCTACATATACCTTCACATTAAACATATTTTCATAATATTCATGTTGTAAAGAATTATAATCAATGGAATGAACCATGAGAAAGAAGGAACATAAAAAAATGAGAGAGAGAGAGCGAGAGCGCAAATAGTTTGCTTCCATCTTTATTCAGACTCTGTAATTCTTTCTCTGGATGTGAATTGCTTTTTCCAACATGAGTCTTTTGGAGTTGTCATAGACCTTGTGTGGCTGAGAGGAGCCAACTCTATCAAAGTTAGTCATCAGAGGTACAGTGTGTCTGTAATTGTGTACAGTGTTCTGGTTTTGCTCCCCTCACTCAGCATGAGTTAAGTTCATATATGTCTTTCCAAGTTTTCCGAAGTCCACCTTCTCATCATTTCTTATAGCACAGTAGTATTCCATTACATTCATATACCACAACTTACTCAGCCATTCAGGGCATCCTCTTGATGTCTAATTCTTTGTCACCACAAAAAGAGCTGCTATAAATATTTTTGTACCTATGGGTTTTTTTTTCCCACTTGTATGATCTCTTTAAGATACAGCCCTAGAAGCGGTATTGCTGGGTCAAAGGGTATGCACGTTTTTGAAGCCCTTTGGGCATAGTTCCAAATTGCTCTCCAGAATGGCTGGATCAGTTCACAACTCCACCAACAATGCAATAATGTTCCAATTTTCGCACATCTTCTCCAGCATTTATCATTTTCCCGTTTTGTCATGTTGGCCAATCTGACAGGTGAGATCGTACCTAAGAGTAGTTCTGATTTGCATTTCTCTAAATCAATAGTAATTTAGAGCATTTTTTTCATATGACTATAGATATCTTTAATTTCTTCCTCTGAAAACTGCCTGTTCATATCCTTTGACCATTTATCAATTGGGAAATGTCTTGTATTCTTATAAATTTCACCCATTTCTCTGTATATTTTAGAAATGAGGCCCTTATCAGAGACAGTGGTTGTGAAAGTTCTTTCCCAGTTTTGTGCTTCCCTCTCAATCCTGGTTGCATTGGCTTCGTTTATATAAAAACTTTTCAATTTAATGTAATGAAAATTATCTATTTTGCATTTCATAATGTTTTCTATCTCTTGTTTAGTCATAAATTCTTCCCTTCTCTAAAAAACTAACAGGTAAACTATTCCTTGCTCTCCCAGATTGCTTATACTATCAGCCTTTATACCTAGATCATGAACCCATCTTGACTTTATTTTGGTTTGCGGTATAAGATATTGGTCTATACCCAGTTTCTGCCATACTACAAGGTGTTTCTAAAGTCTGGGCATGTATGCAAAAATGCATATTTTCAAGAAATGAAATGATTGAAATTTTCAACAACATTTTATTTAATTGGAATATTAACAAATAACATCTTCAACTTGAAATAACATCATATGATTTCATATTCGTATTCCAAGAATGAATGTGCTAAAATTGACGGCAATGTGGAGTTATTGAGTTATTGCATTGAGTTCATGCGAATCTTGCAAAGCGTGTTAACCTTTGCATCATAAATGATGGAAATCATATTGAAGATGTTATTTTTAATATTCAATTAAATAAAATGTTGATGAAAAGTTCAATCATTTCATTTTCTGAAAATATGCATTTTTGCATACGTGTCCAGACTTTAGAAATACTCTGTATTTTCCAGTTTTCCCAGTAGTTTTTGTCAAACAGTGGATTCTTATCTGTAATGGCAAGCAAAGTGGGACTTTCTGTTGTTTTTTATTATGGAGTGCTTCTCAGCACTAAGGCATTCAAGTGCCTTTGACTGAGTCTTGTCTTTGTTTGAATCAAGAGTCTTTGATGACCTGCTTAAGTCATAAGAAAGCCTAAGTCACATGAGTTTGAGTCACATGGTTGTGACGCCCTGTGTAGGCTGACCTTAAAGAAGTGTGTATACACTCTGAGGTTAGAATTTTGCTTTGGGAGCTCACTGGTTGGAAGAGTGTTCATGTGATTTGGCCAGATGAGACTTTGGGTAGGTGTTGAGGAGCCCCTCAGCTTTGAAAACAGATATTGTTGCTTCTCTTTCTGGTAACTATGTATGTATTGATATGGACAGACAGAAGCCCTGTCTGCTGATTTGTGTTATTTGCTCTGTTTATATAATTTCTGCTTCTAATTTCTGTTTGCGTTTTCTCTGAAGTTCAGGGTGCTGACTTTTTCCCCTGAACTAAGTGAATGATATATGTATGTTTAATTAAAGTGAGATCGTAAACCCCTTAAAGTTGCTTTCCTTAGAAAAGCAGATCAAGGAGCCTGTGCTAGCAGCCCTCCTGGGTGCTGGTGTTACTGGCCTTACACCTCCGCAGCAGCTGCAAGTAGCATTGTTGTTACATTATTCTAGAAGCTGGAGTCTTAGGGTTTATCAAACAGTAGATTACTATAGTCATTGACTACTGTGTCTTGTGTACATAACCTATTCCACTGATCCACCACTCTATTTCTTAACCAATACCAAGTGGTTTTGATAGTTGCTGCTCTATAATATAGTTTAATATCTGGCATGGCTAGGCCACCTTCCCTAGCATTTCTTTTCACTAATTCCCTGGATATTCTGGACCTTTTGTTCTTCCAGATTAATTTTACTATTACTTTTTCTAGCTCTATAAAATAAGTTTTTGGTAGTGTGGTATGGCACTAAATAAGTAAATTAATTTAGGTACCTCTGCTTTCTTACTCTGGAACCACATGGTCCAATGCATTTTTCCCTGTTTCTTGGCCTATTCCTCGTTTTGCATTGAAGTTTCAGAGTATAAATTACGTGTTGATTTCACTGAGAAATTCTTACTGAGCTCCTGCTGCCATGGAAATAGAAATTATTTACATTTTTTTTCTTTATCGTGAACTTAACTAAGCCCAATAAACATGAACAATTGAATGTGCAGCATACGGTAAGAACAGGGATGGCACTCTGAAATTCAGTTACGTGTACTTGAAATGGTTATTAATTTAGCATGATAGTACCAGAACCATTCTGCTTGTGGTCTCATCTGTATGTTGTTTTTAATGTGTCATTGACCTGTCTTTCCTTCTTTGTCTTTTGTTTCCCATTTCTGTAACTACCTCCCATCTTCTTTCTCCCACACCCCTCCCCCAATCTAGAAACCTCCCTTGTAACAAATGAGTGTAGAAAAGTGGAGCACTCGCCCACACCGGGCCAGTCCAAAGATGCGTATCTCCTGCTTCATCCTCCAGCCTCCGGAGCCTTATCTGGCTGCCATCTTGACCAGACTTCAGAAGTCTTCTCATTACTGCGGTCATAGTCCGTGTGCTTGATGAGAGTCTTCAGAGATTTCTTGGTTTCAAAAGATTTCCTTTTGTTATTTCTTATAGTACAATCACATTCCGTTCCATTCCTGGGCCATAAGGAACCCAGCTGGTCCCCATTGGATATCAGGGTATCCACTTTTTTCAGTTATGCACTCCAGCAAAAAGTGACCCTCCACTGTTTTTGTAACACGGGTCTTTTCCTTTAGTCTTTGCCCTCCTCGGTGATGTAACTGCATCGTAGAATCTGCGTGCGCAGCTTGGTGAGCTGGGGCCGTTGTTCTCAATCGCTTTCCGCAGCGGCTGGACCGAGGCAGAGCTCCGCCCGCAGGGCATGGGTGTGCTAGTCCTGGCAAAGGTGCTGAACGACTGGCGATTGACCGACTGATCGTTGGGCCTTCGTGGCCTTCCCAGCAGTTGCCATTTCCCCTTGTTTTTTTGGCTAACCTCACAATGGATGTGAATTAGAGCTTGAGAAGCCGTTTTATTTTGCGTGACTCTTACTATTAGTGATTGGCGGCATTTTTATGTAGTGGTGAATGGTTTTTTCAAAGCTGCCTGTTCATGTCCTTTGACCATTTATCCATTTGACTCTTTTTATGTATGTTCTTCTTGGACATTGCGATAGGAGATGACAGTGTTCCTTTTGGAGGAGAAATTTTTGTTGCATTTGGGCCTGGGATCTAAGCTCTTCTCTTCACTCCTTGACTGAGCCTGTAATCAGGCTGAAAGATGAGTTATTCAGGACTCTTAGAGCTGAGGGGGTTTGGGAGATTAGCTGGTCCAGCTGCTCAGTCTACACATAGGAAAACTGAAGTCTCATCCCCCAAGGTTAGTGGTTTGTTCAAGGTCCTGCTGCGGGGAGGCCTGGGATCAGAACCAAGTCCCTCTGAGTTCTGGCTCCTCCATACGGCAGGATTGAGATGCAGGCCTTCATCACCTCACTCATGCCTGGCCTCTAGTTTTGGTTCTGACCTCATCACATCCCACTCTCCCCCTATTCACTGAGCTCCAGCAGCTCCCTGTGACCCCTGAGATCATCTAGACACTCCTCTCTCCTTGACAGCCTGGCCTCCCCTTCCCCTGGTGTTTCCAACCTTACTAGAAACTGAACTCCCCTGAAGTCCTCAGCTCTTTAGTCTCTCAGACTGACCTTCTGGCTATTTTTCTGGTGATGCTTCCATCTCTTCCCTCTCTGCCTTTGCCCTGGCTGCCTCCCCTGCCCAGAATGCAGAATTCCTTCCTTCCTTCCTTCCTTCCTTCCTTCCTTCCTTCCTTCCTTCCTTCCTTCCTTCCTTCCTTCCTTCCTTCCTTCCTTCCTTCCTTCCTTCCCAGGCCACCTGGAGGAGGCAGTGGGGGGGCTCCCTGCCTGGGGGTCTGAGCCAAGGCTGGAGGATCATCTCTTGGTTATGTTGTAATGGAGAGTCTCTCTGGGCATTGGTCCAGCCAGATGGTCACTGAGGTCCTTTTCCGTGCTTGGAGTCTGAAAAAGAAAAACTGGCCTCATCTTCCCTGCCTAGCTGAGAGAGATGCAGCAGTATTGATCAGGGAGGGCTCAATACTTGGTGCCGCCTCATCTTTGGGCTTGGTTTACCATTAGAATTCTCTCCTTTTTTCTTGGTACATTTGAGATAGATCCATTTTTGCTCCATCATTTGCATGCTGCTTCTGAATTCAGCTGCAGCTCTTCCCAGTGTAGAATGAAGGTCCACCTGATCCCTGTCAGGAGACAGGCAGAAAAGCGGTCTTTCTGGAGAATTTTGAAGTATTTTTTCCTTGGTTTTTGACAAGCCTTTTAAAATTATTTTTTCCCCTTAAGTCTCCATTTCCCACCAGGCACAGAAGGACATTATCCTTCTGGCATTTTGACTTAAAGATGATAAAGATATCAGAATGATTAAGTTACTAGTTTTTATTGTATTGTGGCCTACTGGAAGGCTCCTGCTCACTTGATCAAGTGGGATTTTCCCTTCCATACCACCCTTAGCAGCAGAAGATCCCACTGCCAAGGGGAATCACCATCTTGCCCACCCTACTGCTGGTAGTGGAAGCACTTCTAAAGATGATTTGTTCTGGAGTGGCTGGTGGTCCCCTTGTATTGACAGCTTCTGCCAGTTAGTGGGCACATTTATTAGACACAAAGGATTGGTGGAAGTCTATTATTTCTGAGCGCTTTAAAGTACCTGAGTTCATGCCTAGGTGACTTATAAAACAGTGACAGGTTTCTTTGCTGTTAGTGTCTTCTGACCGTTGGAATGAGAATTGGGGTGAGGATTTTTAAAGATTACAGGTGCATAAGATATTTATAGCAGCTCATTTTGTGGATGGTTAAGAATTGGAAGCTGAAGGGATGCCCATCAATTGGGGAATGGCCGAACAAGTTGTGGTATATGATTGTGATGGAGTACTGGAAATGACAAGCCGGGGCAGCTAGATGGTGCAGTGAGTAGAACACAGGCTCTGGAGTCAGGAGCACCTGAGTTCAAAAGTGGCCTCAGACACTTGACATATGTACTAGCTGTGTGACCTTGAGCAAGTCACTTAATCCCAATTGCCCTGACAAAAACAAACCAAAAAACCCAACAGCAACAACAAAAAGAAATGACAAGCAGGGTGATTTCAGAAAAACCTGGAAAGACTTATATGAACTGATGTGAAGTGAAGTATGCAGAACCAGGAGAACATTGTATGCAATGCACACAGCAATATTGTATTGAAGAACTGTGAACGACTTAGCTGTTCTCTGCAATACAGTTAGTGATCCAAGACCATCCCAAAGGACTCATGATGAAAAATGCTGTCTGCCTCCAGAGGAAGAACCAATGGTGTCTGAATACAGACTGCAGCATACTAGCGTTCATTCTCTTTTATGTCCCAGATTTCCTGTACAAAATGACTAATATGGAAATGTTTTACATAATTGCACAAGTATGACTTTTATCAGATTGCTTACCTTCTTAGGGAGAGAAGAAGGAGAGGGAGGGAGATTGAGATTGAGAGAGAGGGAGGGAGAGAAAGACTGAGGCGGGGAGAATAGAATTTGGAACTCAAAACTTTAAAAAAAAAGCAGATGTTAACAATTGTTTTTACATGTAATTGGGGGAAAAATAAAATATTATTAAAAAAAAGATTACAAGTGCACCCCTGAAACGATGGTGTGCCCAGAGGGGCCCAGGATGTTAGGAATGGGGGATGCTGACTTAACATTTTTCACATAAGAACTCCATGAGTTAATGTGGGATTCCCAACCTCTGAGTGGGACTGATTAGCGAAGAAGCTGATGGACTTCGGTGTCTCTTCTTCTCCCTGTCCCCTAGTATGTTCCAGCCATGCTGCACCTGCCCTTTGTAGTAAATGCTGTTGAAGTAACTCTGGCCACAGCTTAGAGAAAAGGGTAGCTTCCCTGTCTCTTCTCCTTCAGCAGGATCCATTTCATTTTCAGAGATCCGAGGAAGAGCCCTTCTCCCCTCCATCCCCTAATTCCCCATCGTTATCTCAGATGACATAATAATTGTAAAGTGCTTAGCCACGTAGTGCCTGGCACATAGGAGGTGTTCTCTACTTACTTCCTCCCTCCCCTTCCGATCTCGTTGCAACTGCAGGTAAACGCGATGACCGTTGGAGCTTGTGTGGCCTTGCGGTCTGTGGTTCAGCACTTGGCGCCATCCTGGTTGCCATCCTATGCCAGGCTGGATGGATGGTGTTGGCTTCGTGCTTGTCAGAGAGTGGGAAGCCAAGAGCAAAGCCCTTCAGCATTGGCCATATCTCCACTGGGCTATTTGAATGTTTAAAATGTTGGTTGTTACTCAAAGTTTTAAAAGCAGATGTTCAAAAAGAAAAAGTTGTTTTTGCATGCAACTGGGCAATAAGATACACAGGCAGTGGGGCCTAGAAATCTATCTTGCCCTACAAAAAAGTAAGGGAAAAGCGGGTGGGGGGGAATGGGGTGACAGAAGAGAGGGCTGACTGGGGAATGGGGTAATTAGAATATATGCCATCTTGGAGTGGAGGGGGAGGGTAGAAGTGGGGAGAAAATTTGTAATTTAAAAATTGTGGAAATCAATGCTGAAAACTAAACATATTAAATAAATAATAAAATGTAAATTAAAATAAAATGTTGGTTGTTGGTAATAGCTGTGAAATCCAGTTAGGCAAGCAGTCATTGTTGGAGTCCATGCTTGGCCCCCAGGCAGTGGGCACTCTGAGTCAAGGGGGAGAGGGGAGAGGAGGCAGGTGGAACCTTTCTTGGCTTAATGACCATTGGTTCCCTCTGCAGTCGGAGGCGACTCTGGTGCTCAAGGAGCCCAGACCAGATCCATTTTAGGGAGACCGCTGGGCCTTTAGCTCATCATTCTACTTGAAGCAGGCAGTCTAAGCTGACCTTTGATTAAAGTTCACTATGCTGCTCTTGAAGGAGTAGATTTTGTGGATTTACGTTAAGAGAAATAAGGATTCCTGGTGTCTAGCTGCAGCTTTGCCGCTGAACCGAGGAACCCGGCTAAGTCTCTGATGTGCCTGTAACTCAGTTTACTGCTCTGTTCACTGGGCATCACCGTCTACCTCACGCAGGTGCATAGATAGCCGATGCTCATGGAGTACCTTGATTTAGGCGCCTCTTGGCTGCAGAGCCTCTCTGGGCTGTTCTGTGAAGAGCCATGGAAGCTTGAACTGTCGAAATTAGGCCAGTTTAAAAACACCAGGCGAAGCAAGAATAATGTCTCTTCCTTTATTCTGTTTAGTTCTTCTGTAGTAATGCCCACAGTTATGGCAAATTGGGAGGAAATACCCACATATAAACGTACTTTTTGCCTGAATATTTATCTGAAGGGAAATTGTAAGCTAGTTCTGCTGCTTTCTATATCCCACCAGCTCTCCCCATCTCTGTGCTGGCTTCCCAGCTCTTCCCCCTCCCCTCAGTTCTTGCTTCCCCAGCTGTGCTCCCTCCCCCAGCTCTTCCCTTCTCTGCACCACCCCCTCTCCCCACTCTGTACTCCACCGCACCCCGTGGCCTTTGAATCAGGGTGTTCAGTGTCGTTCCAAGTGCCCAGGATATTTGAATTTTGTAGTTCATCCTTTTGGGAGATTGTCATAATAATTGATTGTGGCTCTTTCTGTGTCCTTTCCCCTCATCCTGGCCTTTGGTCTTAGACTCAGCCCGTTTATCCTGTGTGCTCTGGTGTCTCCTTATAGACTCTGGTGACTTGGAGAGTGAAACAGAGCCAGAAGGCACTGAAGCCCCCTGACTAGTGGAGCTGCTTCAAGACAGGTGAGAAACGCAGATTTGGAATTATGCTTAATCAGTAGTATCAGACTGATTTTCCTTGTGTTAAGACTTTTTATGCTTTAATAAACTTAATCAAATTATTAAACTTAATCAGGGAATTAACTTTATTAAACTGAAACTTTTATTGGTAAGTTGTTGCAGTTTAATGTCCTTATTCTTTTTTTTTTTTTTTTTTGGAGGAGGAAGGCAGGACAATTGGGGTTAAGTGACTTGCTCAAGGTCACACAGCCAGTAAGGGTGTCAAGTGTCTGAGGCTGGATTTGAACTCAGGTCCTCCTGACTCCAGGGCCAGTGCTCTACTCACTGTGCCACCTAGCTGCCCTATGATAGCCCTATGCTCCTTATTCTTGTGAACCTGAGCCCACTGCTCTGTAAGATTTCCTTCTTTGTGAGTTTTAAGTTGCGCTTTTTGCGTGAGTTAATTCTTGATTTTGACTCAAGGAAAAGTGGCGATTTTCCACATGATGCTAAACTAAGATACTGATTTAGTCAGTAGCGTATTAATCAATAAGCTTGTGTAATGCCTATCCAGTCAGAGAAGAAGAGTGTTTGCTGCTTAGGGATTCTAGTTAGTGCCTCATTTCTAGAACCATAATCTCCCTATTCTTGTCCATTTTTAAGATGCCTGGGTTATGTTGGCCTACCGTATGGTAAGCTGATAGAACTTGTGGTTAACATCCTCAGTATTTCATAATTTGTTTTAGTTTCTCTTTATTGACTATAAGAAAGCTCTTTGAATATTCCACAGTATTCCTTGGCTCCCGGAGAGTCCTGGACCTGCTTTATTAGCAGTTGCTAGCTTTGCTAATAAATTGTTTGTGCTCTTAACTTCGTTGCCCCAGTTTTTCAGTATCACAGCCATTCAGGTGGTTGAGTGATTGGATCCTAGCCCTGTGGCAACCCTCTCCGAGGAGCCTCCTGGAATGCTCTAGTAAAGAATTTTCACCCAGGGATTTCTCCAGGGAGTACCAGCTCCAGGTCAGGCTCCTCCTTAGCCTCAATACCAAATAATCTGAGCCAAAGTAAGCCTTAAATGGGAGAATCTTGCCAGCACAAAGGGAGATAATTTCATATGCAGAGTAATTTCTACTACAGGCAGTCGCTCTCCCAGATAGAGGTGTCTTTACAGCTAAAAGGAGAAGAATTATCTCTCCAGCAAATAAGAGATTCTGTCTTACAAATACATAGGAAAATCTTTGACAACAAGGCCTTGGAATTGATTTATTAGTTTTTAAATTAAAGTTGTGTCTGCTGACTTTTGAAAATGAAAGCAGAGCTCAGATAATAGAGATGTTAAAGTAAAATTTGTAATATCAAGTGACTTCCTTTTTTAAATTCTAAAGGCTACAGTCTAGTCTGAGATCAATATCACAATGTTCCCTTGACAGTTTTTTTTTTTTTTTTGGTAAGGGAAGGATCCCATTGTCATTTCACTTAGGCAAAGAATCTCGAAGGGGAGAGTTTCAATGCAACTCTCCTGGTTAGCAGGGACTTAACTCTCACCAAACTTCAGTGGGAGTAAGGGAGGAACACTACCAGTAAGTACATAATTCCCCTGGCAGTAGTTTGGAGAAAACTCTCTTGGGTGCCCTTCGTTGGGGAAATTCTCTCTCTGGGGAGAAACTCCTTTGGGGGACGCCCCAGGCATGCAGTTGGGTGTGGCAGTGATATTTCAAAGGATACTTTCCTGCAGAAGTTCCTTATATCTTGGAACCAGGGAAAATTCTCGGTTCAGCAGGGTGTGACATGAGATTTGATCTTCCACTGCAAGAGATTCGGCTGATAAATTATTTTGTCCTAAAGTGGGTGGTTTTGATTGTCTTTCGAGGAAGTTAAGATTGTCTATTAAATAAAATGACCCAAAGCAATTATAGGCTTTTGCTGGCCAGCTCTGTCCAATAGGCCGTGCCCTCAGCCTCCTGAAGGTCTCCCTTCTGTCCTCCTGTTTTCTCCTTCTGCTCTTCCATCTTGTTCTTTCTACTATAGAAAGGAATTTGATTTCTTCTGAGCAAGAGTGGCTGGCTACCTGTGTCTTTCCCCTCCAGGAAAGATTTATACCTGATATCACCCAGATTGGAAATACAATGCTCTAAGTCTCTATCAACCTTTCAGTCCCTCTGACCTGTCCACATGGAGGAGAGGCACTCCTACATTTGATGCGAATCCTGTGGCAGTCATAACTCAATTTAAGCCCTATTTAGGGGGTACAGCCCAGTCTGGGGAGATGTAACTGATTCAGTAGGAAACTTACTCTTCCCAGGAAAAAAAACCACCATCAGAGAGGTGGCTGATAGACAAATCCCCATTGGCACTGCTCCTGCCGGCTCAGGAGCTCTTCATAATTTCCCTTTTTAAGACTACCGTTGGGACCCTAATAATCCAGCCATTCCACCTGGCTGTTACAAGGTAGGGAATCCTTCATCCAGGGAATGGAGGCATGTGCCATCCGTCCATCCTGATAACTGGAGCATATTTCAGGAAATCATTCAGGAAGAAGAAGAAACGCCTACCCTCTTTTATGATAGGCTGTGCAAGAGTGCTTAGTGGTATGGAGGATTAGATCTGATTAACCCAAGAGAGGCTTAGTTTATTAATGCAGCTTTTGTTATCCATCCTAGAAATTAAAAAATGCTTTCACCATTGCTGTCCCGCCTGGCCTGAGAAAGGGCATAGGTGAGCTTAAAGGCAGAGAAAGGCAAACAAAAGGAGAAAGAAAAACCCAAGCAAAAAACTAAGACAGTCTTGGCCATGGCTCAGATTGTTCCAACTCCTTTTTATGCTCTGCTGGAAAAGCAGACAGTACATGAAGGATTTTACTGTCACCAGAAGGGTCATTTTGTCAGTCAATGCAAGAATGCAAACAAGAGTAACTGGGGTGGGGGACGGGACCAAAAGGCACTTACAGCATAAAGGAGTGCGTGTGGTGGGGGGGTGGGGGTGGCGCAGGGGCCCTTGATTCTGAGAAGGATCCTTTTGTTTTCCCTGATCCCAAATATCCTTGCACTCGCCATCCCAGTCTCTGCCTGTCCCCACAGTGATGAGCCCCACATCATTGTCAAAGTTGGTGACACGTTTTAGGGGCACTTGTTAGATACTGGAGCTTCTGGTTCAGTTCTGAGGTACTAGACCTGTGTGTATGTCTTTGGATCCAGGATATTTTTGGAGTTACTGAATAGCTCCCGCCTATCCTGAAATTATCTTCCCAAAAAGTTAGCATTGGCTTTCTTTCAGCAAAACATACTTTTCTTTTTATGTCCCAGTCTCCAGTAGAGATCTCTCACGTAGATCAAGGGCCACTATTTCATGCTCTCCTGATGGCTCCCTGACTTCACATCTCCCAAAGGACTCCCTGTCCTTATTTGTTCTTCCATGTCTCGTGAGGCTCCCTGTTGGACGGCGATAAGCCCTTTCTCAGCTTTCTTTAGCATAGCTCTTTACCGAGATCCATGATACCTCTTTGCCCTTCCCTGGAGAAAGACACAGTGGACGTGGACCGCTCTGCCTCAGGGGTCTCTTGAAAGACCCACCCTGATCTCTCAATCTAGCAGTGGGATTAGACTTTTATCTTCAGGGGCTCTGGTCCTGAGTGTCCCTTGATAATCTACTGGGGCACCTGTTCTTGGGATCTGCCAGGAAGATGGCCGCCACGTTCCCCTCCAGCTTCCTGGAGAGGCCAGCGCGTCTCCCTGAGTGGGAAGGTGTCTGCTGGCAGTTGTTCTGTCTCCTCGGAATGTGTGCAGGCTCTACAGCAATTGTCAGCTCTGAGGAAGCAGCAGCCACGTGTGCATGGGTAGCAGCTGGATGCTGCCCACAGGGGATTCCATCCTTTGGTGAGATTACTAAACCTCTAAAGGCTTGGACTCAAGAGCCTCAGCACCTTCTTGCCCTGGATGAACTCAAGAAAGCCTTGCTGTCGGCCCCACCTCGGGATCCCCAGATGCCAGTGAGCTCTTACGAGCACGTGAGGGCGGCCTCCAGCATCCTCGTTCCAAGGTTCGTACCCTCTTCTCTCCCGGTAGCACATGGCTCTGCTCAGCTCGACACCAGAGCTGTTTGCAGGCCGTGGCTGCCGCTGCCTGTTTAGTGGAAAAGGCTTTTGGTGGGTTTGGGGCGCCCCTCCGATGATGTAGCTCTCCAAGAGGTTCCAGCTCTCGTGCTTTGCCATGGAACTCAAGCTTGTTCTGATCAGAGACTTCTAGCTCTGAAGTGGCTTTGCTAGAGGAAAGAAAATATTCCTCTTTGCCACCCTCAGCCCTGCCATGTTGATCCCCAGTCTGCAGTCTCTGGGGGGCCACTACCTGACTGCCTCTGTAATAGATGTGACTGAGAAACCCTGCTCTGACCTGTCTGGTGCCCCTGGCAGAATCCTGGCTCTGTTCTGAATACCCATGAGGAATGATGACATCTGGTGCTCAGGTACTGCGGCAGTCTCCAACCTGACACCGTCTGGGCAGCCTCTTTGCCATCTCCTCTCTACGTCCAAGCAGCCAAGCACTCACAGAAGCATGTGGGTACGCTGATGGGCGCGATGCACCCATCTACACCAACTCATGGTGTGCAATTGGTGTCTGTCATGTGGCTGGCACGTGATGGCTGCAAAGAGGCTTTCTGACTGCTGCTGGCCGAGTCATCGCGAGCGCAGACTTCTTCAGGGCGCTTGTAGCTGCCGCCAGATGACCGGCTTCGTTGGCTGTTGTCCGCTGCTCTGCTCACACAGTGGGACCACTCCTGTCTTGTGAAGGATTGCTGAGCAGATGCTGTTCCACTCTTGCTGCTCTGCAAGGTCCTCTGTATGTTTCTCATCTCTCCCTGCCTGCTGAAGACAATTTCTGTCTTGTCTACAGCAACCCAGAGGTCAAGAAATGGAAACAGCAGTTTCAGGCAGATGTAGTCTAGGTAATTATGGAAGGCAAACCCTCCTCCCAGGTGTGTCTTTCTGTTCATGGGTGGGGGGTGGCAGGCGTTCTGGGACTTGAGGAATAGTGGATACAATGCGGTGGGCACGGGGGCCCTGGGCATTCCCATCCTTGCATCTCGTATCACTTCTGCCTGTCCCACTTGTCAAGCACATAACCACATGCCTTCTGAAACTCTGCCTTTGGTGGTCACCCTTTGAACGTCTGCAGATTGACTTCATGTGCGTGCCAAAATCAGGTCATTAGAAAGCTTGCCTTGTTATTGTCGATGCGCTCACTCGGTGGGCAGAAGCATTTCCTAATTCTAAAACCGCTGCTGCTTTTGTCGCAGAAATGCTTCTCAAGGAGACTGCCCCGGTACGGTCCGCTGGCAGGCGTTGCTTCAGATGGGGGTCTCGTTTTACTGATTCTGTTCTGCTCCTTGGTTTCATCCCCCCACCACCCACAGAGCTCTGGCCAAGTTGAAAATATGAATAGGGAACTTAGAATTATGATTGGCAAATTGTGCTCTGAAAACCACTTGAAGAGGCCAGATGTTCTTCCTGCTTTGTCTCGTCTGTGCAGCAGACCAAGGGGAGGGGGACGTGGCTCCTTTGGAAATACTTTTTGGTCACCCCCCATTGAAGCAAAGCCTTTTTCTCCAGTTTCTGCATCCCTGCTGGTGGGAGTTACATCCATTGCTTCTTACATGTGGGAACTACCAAACAAACTGAGAACCTTTCACAAGGCAGGGGACTGGGCAGGCCGGACCTTGGCACTTTGCGCATCCTGATTTTTACCCTGGTGATAAGGTCTGCATCAAGAACTTCCAGTAACCCAGTGGAACCTCAGCCCCCCCAGAAAGGCCCTTTGCAGATGCCGCTCGCTACCCCACCTGCAGTCAAGACCAGAGAAACGGCCCCTGGGATCCCCAGCTCTCACATGGAGGCTTCTCCTCCGTCGCCCCCCTCGCACCCCAGCGAAGCAGGATTGATACGGGCTGATAAGCATAGCTATTGTTCCTGGCGGCCCCCCACGCCACAGTGAGCTCTAGGAGAGCGCTGAGGATCAAGCTCCTCCAGGACGGCGGCCGCTCTTGTCTTGCCGGTTGCTTTAGGCCTTATGCTGTCAGCCACATAGTGTGCTGGATAGAGAGGGCGGGGTCAGGCCCCAAGCCCCATCTCCCCTTATTCTTTGTTCAGTGATGGTTTTGTTACCCGTTGTCCTGTCCGTAGCGTCTGAGCCTACGGACCAACTGGTCACTTGAGATCACCTGCTTGCTGTGCGGTGAGGGTGCTCATTACAGTGAGAGACTTCACCATCCTTCCCCCCTTGCGGGGGGGCTTGTAGTGTGTCTGGTGAGTCTCCTAAGAGGTCTAGCAGAGGCAGCCAGGTAGCACAGTGGGTAGAGCGCTGGTTGCCTATCAGGAAGACTCATCTTTCTGAGTTCAAATCCAGCCTCAGACACTTACGGGCTGTGTGACCCTTCACCTCTTTGCCTCGGTTTCCTCATCTGTAAAATAAGCCGGAGAAGGAAATGGCAAAAGACTCCAGTCTCTTTGCCAAGAAAACCCAAAATGGGGTCACAGAGGGCCGGACACGTCTAAGCACCAAGACATCTAGGACTCGGAAAACCACTGCTATAAATGATGGGCCCGAGCCTCCTAGTAATGGCCAGAGAGGAGGAGCCATGTGCTGGTATGATTCTGGTTCTCCTCACCCCTTTGCCTTGGAAAGGCAAAGGACAAGCAGCTCCCCACAGTCTCTTGAGTTCTACTCCGCTCCCTCCTACCT
>CM053624.1:4402056-4459129 GCA_028646595.1 Phalanger gymnotis | reverse complement strand
TGTAGGAAGAGAAGGCAGCTGAGGGAGAATGAGTAAATCTTGCCCTCATCAGATTTGACCTGAAGAGGGAATACTATACATACTCAGTTGGGTATCTTACCCCACAGGAATGAAGGAGGAAGAAGATAAAAAAAGGGAGGATGATAGAAGGGAGGGCAGATGGGGGTGGAGGTAATCCAAAACAAACACTTTCGAAAAGGGACAGTGTCAAGGGAGAAAATTCAATAAAGGGGGATAGGTTAGGAAGAAGCAAAATACAGTCTTTTACAACAAGAGTATTGTGGAAGCGTTATACATAATGATATGCATGTGGCCCATGTCGAATTGCTTGACTTCTTAGGGAGGGTGCGTGGAAAGCGAAGAGGGGAGAGAATTTGGAACTCAAATTTTTAAAAAACAGATCTTCAAAAACAAAAACAAAAAAGTTTTTGCAGGCAGCAAGAAAATAAGATACACAGGCAGTGGGGCATAGAAATTTATCTTGCCCTACAAGAAAGGAACAGAAAAGGGGATGGGAGGGTAGTGGGGTGACAGATGGGAGGGCAGACTGGAGAACAGGGCAACCAGAATATACGCCATCTTGGAGTGGGTGGGGTAGAAATGGGGAGAAAATTTGTAATTCAAACTCCTGTGAAAATCAATGCTGAAAACTAAATATATTATATGAAATTTATAAAAAAAGTGGGGTAGAACTTCAGTTTAGCTCATTTAATTTACATTATCCCCTCTGTGGTAAATCACTGAAGGGCAATCCAACCTCAGCACATGGTTGGTGTAATTTAGACATTTTTACATGTCTGTGAAAGAGATGGAATCTCTACCTTTCAGAAGGCCATCTTGAGCACGATGGCCAACAATTCTGGATCTGACTTTTATTATTCTTGGTTACCAGTCAGAACTTGGGTTTCACATTCCAGATTTCATTATATTCAGAATGTTTCAACATTTTATACATCTGTGATTTCACAGAGTGAGAGTCCACTGGAAAGGGCCTCTCCAGGGCCACCTGATCCCACCCCTACATGAAAGAAATCTCCAGTTTGATAGACCTTCCACATGGTCACCCAGCCTTTGCTGGAAGTCACCAGAGACTGCAGCTCATCTCGCCTCGTCAAAAATTCCTAGAGAATTAGAGCTGCAGCTCGGCAAAGTTTAGTAACGGGTTCACGGATGTAAGATTTCCATTTCCTGACTCCAAGCCTGAGGTTCCATCAACTATGCCCCACTTCCTCTTATGGAAAAGGAAATGCCAATAAAATGCAACAAATCATACAACTCTAATCAAAAGTCATAATAATAATGTAATTTACAGAGCACCTAATGTGTACCAGGAACTAAAATTTTCTCATTTGAGCCTCACAATAGCCCTGGGAGGTGGGTGCTATTAGCTCTGTGTATTTTAATAGCTGTTACAAAGAAAACAGCCTGTCTTTCACCCCTAGTAATTTTATTTCACCAATTAAATAAAGCTTATGAAGGTTCTGTGAATATTTGTGAAGCCCCATGTTTCTAAACTACAGTAATCTCATTGATTGAGTGGGGAGCAGGACTTCATATCCTCAGGTGCCCAGACGTTTTTATTTCCAAAATTCTGGTGGAAATCTTTGTACAACAAATTCCCCATTTTTCTGCCTCCTGTAACAGTCTACTGAATTGATTTTGGTTCTTCTTTCTCTTTATCAACATCCCATAGTAGGCCCCCAGGAGATGCATACCAGATTGGACCTAGTGGAATTTGAGGGTTTCTTGCCCCTGCATGAAAAGGGCCTGGGAGAGAGATGATTTCTCCGCTCTTGGTTGCTCTTCTGGCCTTTGCTTGCTGTCTGGGCCTTACTCTCAGCATCCACCGTCTATTCTCTCTTTTGGATTTGTTCCTTCTCCTTTGACCTTGAGAGGTGGTGGCTTGGAGTCAGGAGATTCAGGTTGGAATCCTGGTTGTGCCCTTGCTGTCTGGGTGACTCTACTCAAATTACTCAGCTTTCTTGAGTCCCCAGCTTCCTCTTTTTCAAAATGAGGATAATAGTAGCTATACTCTGCACCCTATATACCTATTGTGGTGGAAGAGTACTTGGAAAACTCTATAGTTTCATTTAAATGTACACTCATTATCACAATGGATAAATTTGTTAAGTTGCTTACAGTTATATGTTAAGTGAAAGTAAATAGGTTCTGAATAAGGACCTGATAGCCTCTGTTCTACAGAATAAATTACAGGCCCCTGGGGACAGATTTTGTTTTTCATGGATCTTTTTTCCTCCTGGGCTTGTGGCTGTGTTCTGGACACCAGATTAAGGGGACATATTATGGACATAAGAGTATCACTCTGGGATCTGCCTTTAGTGTGGAAGCCAAAAGAAATCTTTGCATTTATAGGCAATCCCTAACTTGTCAAACTTTGTCTGGGATCCCACACCTGTAAAAGAAATGCTTGACCCGCCTCCTCAGTGTGGCTGAGCTCTGTAATTGGTCTGCCCTGTTGCATAAGAGAAATTCTGTCAGGATCTTCTGATTTCCAGGATACTTTTGATTTTGTTGCTCATCTATCTTGAGCCAATTAAGATCTGCTGATGTTTAAGCCGGCCATGATTAGTGTGTAATCTCCAATTTTTGTTTTCAACACTTCGGGCTGGTTTTTCCCCTCTTTAAACTGACAAAATGGACTTAGTTTGTTAAATTTATTTCATTTAAAATTGTAATCTTTAATTAGGTGCACTCTTCAATATTACTGTTAATGTTGAAGACAGCTTCTGCATACAGATCAGTCGAGAATTTAAATTGAGTTAAAGGTTAAATGAGTTTAATTTCGGAATTGAGTAGAAGCTTTGTCTTCTTTTACATTTACCGAGAATTTGATCTCCAGTTGTTTCATCAAGTGAAAGAGACAGATTGGCTTTTGGTTACAAACTTAAATAATTTTCTAAAATATGTTTTTATTGGTGAGACAAAAGAAGTCAGTTGGCCCCCATCCTCCTGTAAATGATTCCTCCCTCCTTCAAGGGAGAAAGCCTCTGGACCATACTAGGCAGTATTGGCCTGGATGGGCTGAAGACTCCTCCCCGAAAGGACCTTTCTCTATCACCGGCCTGAGAAATCCTCTGTGCAATGTTTGCCTTCCACAGAGTCATAGATTGATCGCTTATAAAGGAATTGTTCTAGATCTGGAGATGTTGGAGGCACTGAGGCCACCCCCTCATTTTATAGATGAGGAAGCTGAGGCTGAGAAGTTGGGGGCGGGGCTGCACCGCCACCGTGTGGCCATGGTGGGATTGGAACTCACATCTTCTTGACTTCAAACTCTCTAGCTGCCTAGGCCACTGGAGAGTGAGCTCCTGGATTTGAACCAGGGTCTTCTTAGTCTGCAGTCAAATGCTCTGTTCTGCTAGTTGGCTAGAAACAAGCCTAGAGATTGTCTGGTCCAGTTTCACAGACGGGGTGACTGAGGTGCAGAGGGCCTGGTTCTAGGTCACACCCTTAGTGGCTTTCTGGGTTTTCAGACAAATTTATCTCTCATTTAAAACAACAACAATAGCCCAGATTCTTAACTGCCACAACTTGGGCTGGAAAAGCTGTTTGCTTGTGAGAAGAGACTTTGTTCTGCAGGACAGAGAAGTGAGAAGCTCCACCCCACCCCGTCTCTCCATGTACGCAAAGATGAGAGGCACTCTCCACAATGTAGACGCTTTCCATCCTGACCAACATTTTTCCATAGCCAGAAGGGAGCCAGAGACCATGGAAAGGAGATCCTTGGAGTCCTGGTGACCCCAAACAACATTTGAGGACAAACAGAGTCTGCTTTAATGCTCATTCACTAAGAGGAGGCATCTCTAGGGTCAGCTAATGGTGCAGTGGATAGAGCAGTGGGCCTGCAGTAAAGAAGACCAGAGTTCAAATCGACTTTTTACCTCTGTTTGCTTCAGGGGATGATAATAATAGCACCTATCTGTAACAATAGTGTTGCTTGCAGCTGCTGTGGAGGTGTAAGGCCAATAACACCAGCATATAGGAGGGCTGCTAGCACAAGTTCTTTGACCTGCTTTTCTAGGGAAAGCTTTAGGGGATTTACAGTCTCACTTTAATTAAACATACATGTATCATTCACTTAGTTCAGTGGAAAAGTCAGCACCCTGAACTTCAGAGAAAACACAAACAGAAATTATAAGCAGAAATTATATAAACAGAGCAAATAACACATGTCAGCAGACAGGGCTTCTAATTGTCTGTCCATAGCAATACATAGATAGTTAGCAGAGAGAGAACCACCAACATCTAGGCTTTCAAAGCTGCAGGACTCAATCAAAAGCACTTGATTGCCTTAGTGGTGAGAAGCGCTCCAAAATAAAAAAAAGTAAAAAGTCCCATTTTGCTTGCCATTACACCATCTTCCAGGGTTGCTGTGAGGAACCAGTGACATCATAATTATAAAATACACCTCTGACTCTAAGCCTCACCTTACATGTGTTAAAGCACAGGGCCTGGCACATAGTAGATGCTTCATAAGTGCCCGTACTACCCTTCCCTGCCCCTCAACAGATGAATATCTGGCTTGGTGATCATGGAGTCCTTCTCTTCCACTGATGAGTCAAGGTGAGTCACTCAAGAAAACTTTAGGAAGCAAATATTTGAAGAATGGCTATTTGGTCAGCAGCCCATACCTTCCCTTGATCTCACACTGAGTCTGTAGCATGCACACGGTCATCCTTTTGAACCTCTATTTTTTGGCATTTGTTCTCCAGATAGTTCCTCACCTCCTTGGAAAGACTATCAGAGGTCAGTCTTCTTCATCCTTTGGTATTCTGGTCAGCTTATTGCCTCAGGGAATGAGGGGTTGGGGTTCCCCTCTTGGTGTCTGTTTGTGCTGCAAGCCAGATCATGGAAGGCAGTCATGGAATGATTGGGGGGAGATGACTCAGGGTGGCAGAAGAGACCCTTGGGCTTTCACAAAGTGGGTAACTTGGCCAGGGTCAACTGATGAGTTACTGCAGAGGAAGGCCTAGGATTTGTGTCTTCTGACCCCCAGCTCCCCAGTTCTTTCAACTCTTCATGTGAAAGTTGGTCAGTAAATGAAAATATGCCTTGACATTGGCCTTGCCCATGTGGTCTACTTGGCCGAGTTGGTTGCTCTGTCATGCGTTCAGAAATGAAGAAAGATGGAGCTAGAAAGAAAGGAAGAAAAGAGAAGGAAAGAAGGAAGGATGGATGGACTGAGCATTTATTAAGAGTGAGAGAAGGGAGTAACATGCCTGGACTTCCGCTGAAACCAGATGACAGCCCCCATTACATTTCCTCGGTACTAGCTTGAGTGGCCTTCAATGCCTTTGTCAGGATTAAGGAGGAATTATGTGAGCTCAGAAATCTCTCTCCCATAGTAAGTGTATGCTTAGGCTTGGCCTACTAAGAAGAGATTGAGGAAATTCTGGGGAAAAGGGAAGATGAGGGAATGCAATAAGAAACCACCCTATAAAAAGAAGTCAGTGCATTTCAGGAGGGCCCTTGGGATCCAGAGAAGGAGCTGAATTCAGACTCTACAAGGTAGTGCACATTGGGAAGGAAGCCTTCTCTCCTCCCCTCCTGAAAGAGAGTGTTTCTTTATGGCTGGAGAGCTTGCTGGTCTGGGAGTTTAGTTTGCCTAAAGAGACTCAGGTCCCTCCAATGAAAGTATGTGTGTGTGTTGAATGTGCATGTGTGTGTGTTGGTTCTGCTTGTGAATGTGCATGTTGAATGTTGGTGCATGTGTGTGTGTGTGTGCATGTAGGAGTTGAGTGTGTGATGAGTGTACTTGACTGTGCAAGTTTGTGTGTTGACTGTGTCGTGTTGGATTATTTTGTGTCAATGTGTATTAGTTAAGTGTTGAGTGTTTGCACTTGTGTATGTTGATTCTTATGTGTGTATGTGTATGTGAGTTGTGTGTTGGATGTGTGCATGGAGGTGTGTTGACTGTGTGTATATGTGTTGAATGGACTTGAGTTTGTACGTATGTGTTGTTTGTGTTGACTTGTGTTGGGGGAGTGTGCGTAAGTGCTGACTCTGGGTGTGTGTATATGTATAAGTTGAGTGTATGTTGAACGTACTTGAATTTGTACACACGTGCATGTCTAATCTCTGTGTGTGTAAAGTCACAGCCATGTGTGCGGTGATTCTGGCTGTGGTGTGGCTTCACTGCCATGGAGCTTTTGGAGGAGTAAACATTGGGCCCCCAGGATGGAACGGACTGCGGTTTTTAGTATCCCCGTGGCACAGTTGGGTGCAGGAGGCAAGGCTGGGGATTATGGGCTTCCAGCTACAGTGGTTCTGGACAGGATCCACGTTGTTATTTGTAAAGCTCCTTATCCTGTTCCTTCTTCCAGAAAGTCACCTGGCCCTTCCTTGTTGGTTGAGAGCAGGCGAAGCATTTAGACAGCTCCCTTCCTCCTCCCTCTTGCCCTGTGCTACTGGGACAGGTCTGGCAGTTGTCTCAAGCCCCCTCCGCTGCTTCCAGAGGGGTCTCCAGAAACAAAAGCAGAGTGTGTCGGGTGGGACAGGGGCAGCCCTGGGGAGAACCGGCCAAGTTAGTGCTAAGCTGAGAGCTTTCTCTTTGGTGTGGGAGGCAGCAGTGTTGTCAGGGGCCTACAGAACCACAGGTCTCATGTGTTATCACATGATATCTCAAGACCCCAGAGGCAGAGGGTCTTCAGAGAGCTGGGTCTCACCAGCCACAAGTTTGGCTTTTGGTGTGTGGCTGGACTATGCATGAATGTGATTAGGTCTCAGAAGACAGCTTCGTGAAGGAGCTCCTGTCTGTGTTTGCACTGCATCTTCTGTTGTTGAATCGTAGCATCTTCTAGCCTCTTTCCCTCCAAGTGGGGGGAGGGCCACAGGGGCCTGCAGATGTCCACACTCACACTGTCTTTCCTTTTGTCAGACTTCCCATGCCTTTGGATTATTCCAAATTATTCAGCAGCACTTACCAAATGGCTTTCCTGTTAAGGACATCTATTTCTAATACCACATGAAGACCAATGATTTATTGTCTGGATGAAAGTGAAAAAAGGAAGGCCCATCTCCTTTCTAAAAAGCATCTCTGGAAATATGGAAGGCTTCTGATCTTTATTTCATCAGTCTCGATAGCCGGACTAGAAGTTAATGTATAACAGAGTACTGCTGTTATTAAAAAAGAACTGTTCTCGTCACTCCCTTCAAAGTATCGTGTGGGTTTAAATCTTCTCCTAGAGAAGCAAAATGCTTATGGAAAACCATGTCATAGGCATGAAGACTTTAAAGAGTAAGAGCTCCAGGAAGTGCCACGTATGCTACCGAACCCACGGTGGCCTGGATATTAGGATATTTGGGAGGGCGGGAGATCCGAGCTCTGTGTGGGACCAATGAGATCCCAGGGGGCTGAGCCTTGCAGAAGCCTTCCAGAGCATCTCACAGGGTGAGGAGGGCCCTGAAGTCCGGGCCCAGACAGATGGCGGCAGGTGCAGCGGGAAGATTTTCAAACACTCTTAATTTCGAATCAGGAACCTTCTTAGCATGAATCAGATTGTTGGGTAGCCGGCTGTTCTTCCACAAGCTCATTTATATTTCAGAGATGGACCCTTTAGCTGTGCTTTGATAAGGAGAGGTTGAAATGAGCATCAGGATCACTATCTAGGAGTATTTGCATGTGCCTAGACATGTGTTGTGAAAGTCCTTTAAAGCCAGTCAGTTTTTTCCTCCCCTTCCCCCATATCCAATATGGTTCCAAGGCCTGTCAGTTTTACCCTTAGAACGTCTCTCAAATACATCTCATTTTTTTCTCTGACACTACCCCGACCATGGTTGCAGGCCCTCATTCCCTCATGACTACACTATGACCATAGCCTCAGCTGGGGCTGCCTTCCTGAGGCTCTCCTCATGTCATGCCATCCTCCATTCAGCCACCAAAGGGCTTTTCCTCAAGTGCATGTCCCATCATGTAGCCCCCTCCTCATTATACTGAGTGGCTCTGTCACCTCCAGGGTAGAACATGAGATCCTCTGCTTGGCATGAAAACTACAACCAGGCCCACATTCACTTTCTGTAACAACAATGTTACTTGCAGCTACTGTGGCTGTGTAAGGCCAATGACACCAGCACACAGGAGGGCTACTAACACAGGTTCTTTGATCTGCTTTTCTAAGGAAAGCAACTTTAAGGGGTTTACAGTCTCACTTTAATCAAACATACATGTATCATTCACTTAGTTCAGGGGGAAAAGCCAGCACCCTGAACTTCAGAGAAAATATAAACAGAGCAAATAAGACAAATCAACAGACAGGCTTCTAGCTGTCTAACCAAAGCTATACATACATAGTTACCAGAGAGAGAAGCATCAGCCTCTGGGTTTTCAAAGCCTGGGTGCTCCTTAAAGGCTACCCAGAGTCTCCACACCAGTACTCTTCCAATGAATGAGCCCCAAAGCAAAATGCTAACCCCTGAGTATATATGTACTTTTTCAGGGTCAGAAGGTGTCACAACCATGAAACTTAAACCCATGTGACTTAGACCTTCCTGTGACTTAAGCAGGTCATCAAAGACTCCTGATTCAATCAAAGACCCTTGATTGACACAAAGGCAAGACTCAAAAGCACTTGATTGCCTCAGTGCTGAAAAGCACTCCAAAACACAAAACAGCAAACAGTCCTACCGTGATTGCTGTTACAACTTGCAGTGTCCTTACACTTTACTCTCCTCCATGGCCCTCCACCACCCTTTATTTTCTGAAGGGCCTGAAGAGGCATTTTGGGAAGAGGAGGGAGAGGAGATGTATGAGAATACACAGTCACAGAGCTTGGCAGACTCCCATGAAGCTCACTGGTGGGAAAGGTGATACAAAGGGTGTCAGCACAAATGTGATGGAGGTAGAATGTTGGTTATGGAATTCACAGGGTACTCAGATTGCTCCACTGTGGAGTTTCCTGGGTTGGGTGGGCGTGGCACACTTAGGCTACTATGCAGGTCCATTGATTACTTGCATGGGATAAATCAATAAATGAATGAATGAATGAAAAAGCATTTATTAGGTGCTTACTTTTGCTAGTTAGAAATGCACATATGAAAAACGAGACACTTCCCATCTGTCAAGGAGATTAGTTCTAAAGGGGGAGACAACCCGTGTTAGGGGAGTGGCGGCCAAGAAGGGAGGGTCTGAGGAGTCCCAGGGAAGGGGCAGAGATCACTGCGACGGTCAGGCTTTGGAAGGGTTGACTTGTTCACTGAGCTCAGAGTAAGGGGCAGAGTGGGAGGCAGAGTCAGAAACAAGATCCCATCTAGTGCTCTGGGGGGCAGTGACACCTACTTGGTGGACTGGCTCACTTTCTATATTCGGAGTAATAGATTAACTAAATGCCCCAGGAAGTAAGTTAAAAATAATCAAGGAGATGTGTATGCATGCGCGCACACACACACATACACACACCCAGAAGAGGAGTTGGCCTGACCAGTGAGAGGTAGCCAGTGACCAGCACCAGCATTAAACTGATAGATGGGAGATAGGAACAAGGACCTACCCTTTGGATTTCATTGGTTCAGAGAACTCTTGGTGGGGAAGGGCCCTCTACCAGGGCAGGGTGGCATCTCCTCTGAAGCTCAGGCTCAGAGAGCTGTTTAGACCACTGAGAGGTTAGGTGATTTGCTTCAGGGCTTACAGCCTGTATGGGTCATAGGTGGGATCTGAACCCATGCTAGGTGTATATCTAACCACAATGCCTTGCTGCCCAGTCATGCATGAAATATGAAAAAAATAATTGAGAGGAAAGATTCTACCCTCTTGGGTAGGTCTGTCGTTTAGACTGAGGGAAGGCCATGGATGAGAATGGTATGGGGGCCTTGGGTGCCCATATGGAAGAGAAGACAGTTCTAACACAAGAATATTTCACATTGCTAATGCATTTATTTTAAGAATTTCAAGCTAGAGTTTAAAAAAAGTACAACCAAAACTACACAGCTCTTTGGTTGTGGCCTTAGAATCTGAGAAAACATGCCTACATGTTGTAACTTTATGTCATTGGAATCATTCCGTGTCACCTGTCTCCTTAACACCCAGCCACTGACCTCCTTCACTCAACAGATGGAGACAGTCGGGGCACAAGCAAGGTTTCTGCCTATGAATTGTTCATCTGCTTTTTTCTCCCAATCTTCTTCTGTTCCATCTTTCTTTCTGCTAACTGTTCTCTCTCCAGCCCCTGGACATATCTCCTGTTAAAGGCTAACTAATCATTGGGTATTTCCTCTTGTTGCTTTCCTATTTTTCAAGAACTCGTCAGATCCTTATGGCCTAAAGATCCATATGCCATAGAGATAACAGTATCAGCAGTAAATTGCCTTCTGCAGAAGACCCTGATAAACAACTTCACAGTCGTATTTTTATCTTTAAAACTGGAGGCCAAAAACATGGCCAGGATTTATAGTGTTTGCCAAACTGGAGACAAGCAATCCAGCTGTCTGGAAGTAGGTCTCTGTCTAAAGACGTTAGACAAAGGCCTTCAGGTTACTTTAGCATATGACATTTTAATAGAAAGTTTAAAAAAAATTTTTTTGACAAATTGAATATCTACAAATTAGCTTGCTTGCATGAAAAGTTATCTCTGTCTGCAAACATGAACAACTTTGCTGATTAAGCAATTGAAAGGTAATGAATTTTGTGTCAAAGTAGGGTTTACAACTGGGACGTTTGAAAAAAAATTAAATCCATCATAAATGAGAGAAAAGGCTAGTGGGGATCCAGAGGAAAAACAAACAGGGTTGCTTCAGTATAGAAGACAAGGTGGATAATTTTTTATGTAAGATTTAAGTCAAATTAAAGTAGCTTCTTTTATTGTGACAATTATCTCCAAAGTTATAGCTAATGAAGAGGTAAGCTGGTATTGGGGGTGGGGGTGGGAGAGAATGAGGCAGGATCTCTGCATATTCCAGAGTTCCAGGAAAAAACCTCACTGACTTTCCACTGCTGCTTCCTGGTGGGGTTGGTATTAACAAAGCAGAGCTTGAGGTCAGTGGGCAGGCATGAGCTCTATGGATGAGACTGAGGGGCAAAATCACACCTGCTTATTTCAGTTGGGGCTGGGCTAAGGGGATCAAAACCCCTGTTTACTTTGGGCATGCACAATCAAATTTATTTTGAGCAATTTGCACCTTTGTGTTAATAGCCAAAGTGGCCTGAATTCCCCAAAGGCAAGATAAACAGTCTCAGGAGATATGGGGAGTTGGTGAAGTCGTTTTGCAGATGGGAATAGAGTTGTTTTGATTTCAACCGCAGCCTGGCCATATCACCGATGGATGGGTGGATAGAAAGTAAGTAAGTAGATGGTTGGATGGACAGAGGTAGATGGGAAGACGGACAGGCAGATCAATATAGATAAGCCCGTATCTCTCCAAGTACAAGTCTAGGAGATGTGGACCATGTGGAGATGAGGCCTAATTGTGCCCCCTTTCTTTTCCTCCCTCTTTTCCATGGCCATGGCCCCTGTGGTTCTGTGTCACATTTGTCTCAGGGCAGTCCGTGGTACCTTATTAGAAGGTCTTGTACAGGGGAGGTCCTATTCTCAAGAAGATGACAGTCTTCATTTGTATAATTGTGTTCTTCGAGATCAGAGACCTGTGAAGGTTACAGACCGGAATCCGCTGGTGGGGTGTTCTTAAACTACTCTGCGGGACTTGGTTTCCAGGAGGAAGGCAGCCTCTCCAAGGAAGGCCTGGGTTTCACTTTTCACTTGTGTCCCAGCACCTGGGCCCCTGCGTTCAGATTTCAGTTCTTATTGTGATTCTGTGACCTTGGGTAAGTCATTTTACTTTTTGAAGCCCTATTCTCTGATATTGGCCATTGTAAGGGGATCCCCTTGTCTGCCTCTCCCTCCAGGCTGTTTGGGGGGAGGGTGATGACAGCTGTAGGTGATGCTGTCATCTCATCACTGATGCAGCTTTGAGGTCAAGGGGTCAGAAGGGCTGCGGTGGAAGTGACCGCTCCAGGCACCTACCCATCATGCTGTGTGGGTCATGCAGGCTTCATTTCTTGTGCTGGGGGTGGGAACCAAACCTGCTTCTTAACTCTTCTCTGTTTTGTTCCTTCTTGGCAGCAATCTCAGAGTGGGCCAACTTCACGCTTTCGTTTTTCTCCTAAAGATGCAGTTAAATTGCTTTGGGGTAACCCCACAGTCAAGATGATTAAAATAAAGACAGCCAAAGAAGGCCCAGACTTGAAAACAGGCCGCTCTCAAGGGAGGAAACCAAGGCTATCTTTAGTCATGTGGAAAAAAATGCTGCAATTACTACTAATTAGAGAAATGCACATTAAAGCAGTTCTGAGATTCTATCTCATATCTATCTGAGTGGCAAAACTGATGAAAAAGGAAAATGATAAATGTTTGGAGGGACTGTGGGAAAATGGGCAGGTGGATGCACCGTCAGTGGACCTGTGGATAAGTTCAGCCATGCTGGAAAGCAAATTGGAATTCTACACAGAAGTTACTAAACAGTGCATGTCTTGTGACCCAGTTGCTAAGCCTAAGGGATCAAAAAAAGAGGAAAAGATCCAGAAATATCTATAGCAGCTCTTTTTGTGGTGGCAAAAAGCTGGAAACTAAATACAGAGGGGTCCAATTCCAGGCCAGTAAAACTCTCAAGTGTGGGTGAGCCAGACTGCAAGGTCATTGGGAAATGTTTAAAAAAAATAAAGATACAATACAATGTAGATAATGGTAGTTTGTGGTTTTCTATGTCAGTATGCATGGCAAGCATCCATTTTTGAGTTTGGCAACAGTGACTTAAAGAATGTCTAACAGTTGAGGGATGGTTAAATAAATTGTACATGAACATCATGCAAGAAATCAGGAAATGGATGATTTTAGGGAGATGTGGAAAGATGAGTCTGAAATGATACAGGCTGAAGCCAACAGAGCTAGAAGAACAATTTGTACTGTGATGTTAATGTGACAAAAAGCGAATGGTTTTGAAGACTTTTATAAACAGACGAAGGAGGAAAGGAGCAGAACCCAGAGAACAATGTTATCCAATAATGATAACCCTTCAGATACAACGTTGATAGCTGTAAGAGGGCTGAGGACAGATACAAAACCCGCCCTTCCTGACTGGTGATATATGGAGGGGCAGAATGAGATCCCTTTGTTTGGGCTTTGTTTTGCTCTGCTAGTGCATGTTTTTACACATTTTTCTTTTCTCTTTCCCCTCCGATAGGGTGGGGGTGGGAGGGAAAGAAAATAGATTTCTGTTAATAAAAAAAAAATCAATAAAATTGAGCAGCGGGGGAGGAATGAGTTCACTACATGGTTCATTTTTCTTGCTTTACCTTGTTAAACAAGACCTTTCACCGAACAGGCATAATCTGTAAACGTTTAATGTAAAAAGAGAACACATCAGTAAAACGTGAAGCAAAAGCAAAGGTGCACACCGATGTCTGAGTGCACGTGGTCCTTGCTGTGCGGGGCACCCCAGAGTACCCACTGCGTAGAGGAAGATGCTGTTGACATCTTCAGGGTCTTCTCTGCAAGGCGTGACGGCCCTGAGATGATTTGCGTTTTCACTGTTGGAGGGCAGCATTTCCACGCTGACCTCGGGTCTGGTCGAGTCGGTCCATTTGGGATGATTTCCGCCAAGCTACTTTCCCATTGAAACCCCCTCGTTATGCTTCGCAAGAGATTGGGATCTGCCCAGGTTGTGGTAGATCCAGAACTCGACCCTAGACCCTCAGCCTCCAAATCCCGTGCTCCATCCAGCATCCCACCTCCCTTTCTTGTAGAAAATACCCCGTTGAGGAGATGGGGGAGGGAATAAGAAGAGCCAAGTTCGAGACGAGATGTGTACCTGCTGAGACAGTGCGCTCGATCATCAGATTAAAACAGAGGCTGCCCTTCATTTGGTTAAGGCAGTTCTGTTTTCTCATAAACCTGTGAGCTTTTGATGGGGTGGGTTTAGGGGCTGAAAATTTGGGTTAACATCTAAATCCCAGTGAATAAGGCATTTCTTCATTACGGGTGGCCAGCCGCAGTCCGCCATTGTGGGGATATTTATTTCTGAACTGAAAATGCGTTCAAAGAAGATTTAGTTGTGGAAGCTTAATTCCTGCTTGATGACAAAAATGAGGTATTGGACCAGCCTTTTGTTTAGACTTTATTCTATGTATATTCTCATTGCTCTGGTGTCTGTTCAGGCCATGTGGCCAAAAACAGTCCTTTCTGGTCTCTCAGATGGAATGGTCAGAGGTACCTGGTCAGAGGGTTTGCATACATATCTCACCAGCTTTTCCTGGAGGTTATTTTTTCTTTCTTTCCCCATGTTTTACTTTTTAAAAGCATTTTCATTAATGTATGTAAAAATATTAAAAGCCCTTGTATATTACATTAAAAACTATGTCAGCTGCCCTGCTTTTTTCTATTTATTAAAACTTTTCAAGCAGTAAAAACATTTTACTTGTTAATGAGGGAAAGTGGGAAAATTAATGACATAGAGCTTGGATCCACCAAGATGTCTCCTTTTAACCATGCACAACCAGCTCCTTTTTTTTTTTTCACTGTATGTAGTTTAATTTCTGTGATAGGGTTCAGTAAGCAAATGCAAATAGATTTAATGATTTGCATCAGTAGATCATTTCTCAGTTTAATATCCTCTGATATTTTGGTCAAGGACTTTCTCTTTGGGAGGCTGGTACAATTCCTAGAGCAAAACTTATTAATATTAGTAATATTACATTATGTTCAAGTGAAGGAAGATGAATGGATCATTTTTTTCAAAGCCAGGATTGCACATTATTTCCCTGAAAAAGTTAGTTGTGATGAAAAGAAAGGATACTTTAAATAGGGAATGAACCCCCCTGGGTTGGAAGACCCACTATTTCGTGGGCATGTCATGATTTAGAAGTAGATTCCGAGGGCTTCCTGGAGAAGTATCAAGGCAGAATTGGCTCCGTTCCCAGATGATGCAGGCACACTGAATGCTAGAGAAATCCCACTTCCTCAGTTTTGAGGGTCATCAAGGTAGAACTGGAAGGGATGTTGGAGCCTCTGAATCCAGCCCCCATTGTATGGAAGAGGCAGTGAGGTCTGGAGATGGGTCCGAGGTCACCCAGGCAGGGCTCATCAGAGGCGGCGTTGGGGCCTTGGAGCCAGGGATGGTGGAGGAGTCCCTTGGAGGCGTCCGCTGGGGCTGCTCCTGTCTCTGCTGCCCAGCATCCTCCATGCTGGAAGGCATTTGTCCTCTGACCCCACTTGAGACATCCTTCTCTTCCTTCACATGTTCCCTCCCCTGTGGCTTTTCACACCTGAGTTTGTCTGTGATTCTCTAAGGCCCTGTTGCCTTTATTCTCCCTCCCAGTCTGCCGTGAATGACAGTGGTTTCTTTACAATCCAGCCCTACAGTGGAGTGGGCAGTTTGGATACCAATGGTGCTAATAATGTACCTCTCCAGGGGGCCACTGTGGCTTTCAAGGTCTTTTTCCTGAAATATTTCTGGGACTGGCTGGGTGGTACAGCATTTAGAGCACCAAGCCTGGAGTCAGGAAGACCTGAGTGCCAATGCCACCTCAGACCCCTGCTGGCTGTGTGACCCTGGGCAAGTCGCTTAGCTTTTTTGTCTGTCTCAGTTCCTCCATCTGCAAAATGGAGATAATCGTAACCTCTACCTCTCAGAGACATTGTGCGAATGGAATGAGATAACAGCTCTAAAGCCCTTGGCACGGTACCTGGCGCGTGCATAGACATGCCAGCTAGCAGCAGCAGTGATAACTGTATTCAGCGCTCCAGAACCCTGCCACCTAAGTTCCTCCTAGATGAGAGGCGCCTGGGCGTCCTCACGTGCTTCCTGACATGCTTCCTGATGTCCCTGCTTCCCTCTGTCGTACTAAACAAACACAGCGCTTTCAGATAGCCTTGAATGGCCAGCGGGCACCTTCAGAAAACTTGTTTGTGATTATCTGGTGACTTAAACGATCGGTGAAAAATAAACTTAAAAAAATCACGAGGTCTATGATTTTTCAATACTGGCAATTCAGCAAACTGCGTCCGTGCAAAGATGCTGCTCCTGGATCGCGTCAACATCGTTTTCTATTTAAATGCTGTTTTCCCAAAACTCTCATTGGATTGTGAGCTCCTTGAGAGCAGGGATTGTCTTTTGCCTTTCTTTGAACCCTAGTGCTTATCACAGTGCCTGGCATACAGGAGGCAATTAATAAAGACTTACTGATGGGTTGATTTGGCCTTGCAGGGAATGTCAGTTTCTGCATCATACCACGTACTTCTCATGAATGTTTCCCCCCTCATATCTCCAGAGCCAAGCTCTGGAAGGCTCAGACAGAAGCAGTTCATAGGGAATGTGGCCCTTGGCAGAAATTGGAATTCATTCCTTAACAGTACAGAGCCCAAACAGCCCGTGGGGTCCCTGTCTCCCGCCTGCAAGGTTCTGGGACTCTTAAGTCACTGCTCTGAGTTTGCTCTGTGGTTTTCCTGTAAATGCCTGAAGCCTCCTCTCCTTTAACTGTGACAGAGCTGCCAGTATTTGGGCATTTTCCATGTACTGATCCTCTCCCGTCATCTTGTCTATTAAGTTCAATCATTATTTTACTCTGATTCATTGTTAGTTTCAATTTCTCTTGGTCATGGTTGGCATCCCTTATCAACGCCCGTAGGTGACACGTCCTCTACAAGGCATGTTATTGCTTAGGAATCGGAGAAGGCTCGGCTTTGTCTGCCCCTCCTTCTGGAGGCTGCTCTGTTATAGCTGATGCTAGATGAAGCTTTTGTTCAATGTGAAATAAAGGATAGATTTTTCTGTTGGTTATTTTCCTTGATTTTGGAAAGTCGTCTTGTTCGTCTCCATGTACCCTCTGAGATAAGCTATCTCTCTAGCTTGAGCCTCTCCCCTTTATGTCAAATTATTTCACTACTGATATGAAGATGTGATGACAGGAGGACTTAGTGTATGTATGTCAGATCAATGATAAATGTAGCCCCAGTATTTTCAGGACTCATGGTTTAAATTGAAAGCTTATCCATTGTTGATAAATGATCAAATCTACATGTGTAACACCTTGGTTAGTGGGCATGACGAAATAGAAGGTGGCCTTTGGTAGGCAATCCTTATTGAAATACTGCCCATTTTGGACAAATCTAATAGTACCATGAGCCAACAGCTTAGTGAAAACATTACAGAATGCAAATCAAAAGCTTTGGGAGTATTTTTCATCATGAATTTGTTGTTCTCTGTGAGGAAGTGAAGAATATCAATGTTTTATGGGTTTTCTCAGGATTCTCATGTCTTTCCCCAGCTGGTTTTTTGCTTTTGCCCTTTGACTCTCTCCATCTTTGGACCGTTTGTGGCCTTGCTGAATAAATAGCCCCATTGCTTTTCTCAAAGGAAGGCTAAGCTGTGTTATCCCCGCCCCTCACACACACCTCGGAGTTGAAAACCATATTAATGTGGGGTGGTTTTTAATCCGTTTTATCCTTTTAAACTTCTCGGGGAAAATCTCATCTCTCTCGTTACTGCCATTGTGTTTGTCGGTTGGGAAAAGCCATTCACGGCTCCCTCTACTTTACGTGCGTTTCTATATTCTTCGTGTTCTTGCTTTCATGAAAATAGAGTTGATTTGGAGTCTTTCATAAAGTGTGTCAGATCATTTTGGGCCATTGCTATTTTTCTTTTAACTTTCTTCTATTTTCCATTTAGATTTGCAATGCCCATCTTAGGAAGTCTCATGCTTGATACTCCATTTAGATAGTCCCATAATGGGGGTGTGAAGAGCTGTCAAGTTGGGCATTTGTGGTGAACGCTATTTAGCTTTCGCCGAAGCTTTGGTATCCTTGGTGTTTGTTGACTTGGGCGTCTGCTCAGCAGTTCATTTCACCAAGCAGTTATTATGCACCAACTGTGTACCAAACACTGTGTCACACATGGAATGTGTGTTTATGTATGTGCGTGTGTGTGTGTGTGAGAGAGAGAGAGAGTGTGTATACGAGGGGCAGCGGGAGAGAGAGAGAGAGAGAGGGAGAGCGTACAAGCGCATCTGCCCTAATGGATCTTACAGTTTGAGGGACTGATCTGGGAGATGGACCCTGAGCACAGGAGAGAGAATGATCTTTGTTCTGTAGGGGGTCAGTAAGAGTTCCCAGGGAAGCATATATCTTCACAGAGCCTTGAAGGACAGAGAGGATGCTGAGGGGAAGAGGACGGGGGGAGGACCTTCCCTCCAGGGGAGGATTCTGGCTGGGAGGTAGGTGGGGGCCTTAAATACGAAGCTTCAGCGTTCCCGCTTTTTTCTAAGGCGCAGTAAGGGACCGCTGAAGATTCTGCAGTGGAGTCTAAAGAGAGAGTTCATCATTTGAAGTCAGAGGAGTAATGTCTCTGTGGGGGATGGTGAGATTGTTTGTTACATGGGTTCTTGGCCATTGGTGTGACAGAGATTCTTTGGACGTTCTGGTGAAGCTTGTGGCCCTCTTCTCAGAAATATGTTTTTAAATACGTAAAATAGAATACATGGGAATGTCAGTGAAGCCAATTTTATTGAAATACAGTCATCAAAATGATTTCAAACACAAGTTTGTGGACCCCATTTAAGTACCTCTGTCTAAAGACTTTATTGTCACCCCAATAACAAGGAAATCAAGACCCGAGACATCAGTTTTCTGGCCCAGATGAGGGCCAGGGATGGGGTAGAGTGGGAGAGACTATGAGATCTGCCCTGAGCTCATTACAGAAGGAGGGAGAGTGATGGAGAGGTCAGTAACCAGGACCTGAAGTCAGAGATATCAGCGGATACAACAATCCCTCAAAGAAGAGGGGCAAGTGATTGGGGGTCCAGAAAGGCCAGTAGGGGAGCAAGGAGCCTGCCATGCCCTCTGACCTCATCCATGTGTTAGAAAGAACGAGCAGCACCAGAGGAGGCCAGCCAGGGGAGAAGGACTTTCCAGAGAAAGCCACATCTCCCTATGATCGAGAGAAGGTGGAGTGGGATGGGGTGAGTTCCAGGATGAAGGGGAGCTTGTCAGCATGAGGGCCCACTGGGAACAGTGGCAGAGAAGGATGGAGACTGGGGAAGGGGAGGGGGCAGGAGCTGACCAGGGATGAGAGCTCGAGATGGGACGACTCTTGTCTAGGCATAGGTGGCCCTGAATTAAAGATTAGGGGAGCAGTAGGTAGCATTAAGTCAGCCACAGGACAAGGGAAGGGCTTCTGGAGTGGGCTTACACCTTGATGGGCTCTGTGGTAATAGAGGGAAAAGTTGTGGGTCCCAGGGAAATTGGCAGTGTGGGCTGTTGCTTCCCAGGGGACGCCTAGGGTATTGTTTTTTGGGTTTCTGTGTGCCTGGCACTGACTGACTGCTCCTGGCCTACTCTGGGCCAGTTAGGTATAGGCTACTTCTTATTCAGGCCAGCTCTGGTTTGGGGACCGGGTTCTCTGTGCTGGGCCTTCTCCAAGGATGGGACAGTGGTGATTTCTGCATGATGCTATGGGGTGAGCCTCCAGTACTCCCCAGAAACTGGCTGGGCTGCTTGCTTTCCCTTTCCTCCAGAGGGGCCACATGCCTCGTTGTCACATGGGCAGAGTGTTCTGAGGGACGGCAAAGTTTCTGTGGCTGTTAAGTGGCTGGAATGAGGCCATCAGAAAAAGCTCGCACGTTTGTCTGCAGATTCTTCTTATTTTTAGGCACCTTTTTTAAACCTTTTCCTTTGTGTCTACTTTAGGGATTGAATGAAATGATTCAGAGATTATTCACAATGGTCATGTCCACTAGGGAGTGGATGGACCCTAAGGTTGTGATTGTTGATAGGAACTATGGATTTTTGTCTTTGATATTCACCCATTATCAATAGACTCCTTATAGTCTTTTTGGAGGTGGGGCAGTGAATCAAGGACCTGATTTTCTGTCCTGGATGTTTTGAATTTTACTTATAGGTGCCTTTCCCCCTCTGAGCCTTGGTGGTTTCATCTTCCAAAATCCAGGTCATCCCTCCCCAGACCTCTCTGGCTCCCCTTCCTCCCATGCTGTGACCTCCTGGCTCTGGTGACTCTGACTTCTCAGAAAAAGTGTATTATTTCCGGTAAGAATTCTACATACATCCCACTCAACATTCATTCTGCATTAGAGGGTATCACTTTGCCCTGGGATCCCATCACATCTTGAGAGCTGAATCCAGAGCAGGCCCCCAGGGGATGGTAAAATGTAGTAATCCAAGTGCCTGGGAATGATGATGGTCAGCAAGGTGGGAGGATGGACTCCTTGAGGAATTCTCTTTTTCTTTGGATTATTAGAAGAATTTCCTGTCTGCCATAATTTTCTATTATGTTAGGGGGGAGCATTCTAGCAGTTTTAGGGGATTTTTTTCTTTTGCATCTAATCCTGCTGTAAGGTAAATGGTCTGGGCTTGACTGTGTTGCCTTGATGGGTTATTAAATTGTCACTGCTAAAAGATTAATGTGGGTTAGAGAGTGCTTTGTGTCATACATCATCTGAGCCATCAGCAATGTTTCAGAAAACTGAATAAGAGTAAATTCTTTTAAATTTATGATTGAAATGAACTCTTTCATTGGGTTCCTTTAAAAAAAAAAACAACCAAACTTTCAGAATCTTTCTCATAATATGCAAAAGAGCGTTGGTTGCCCAGCGCCCTAATTTATCTTTGGAAAGGACACAGAGTTTGAGCAGAATATGGATGCTGGGGCATAAGGCCGATGGATGCAGGTGCTATTCCTTGGGTAGTCAGCCCTAGAAGGTTGATGTGCTCGAAGATTTACTGGGCATCACCTTAGCCATCATTCCCATAAGTATTAATTTTAACTCCACTAATAAGAAACTGAACAAAAGTGGAATTATGAGTTCAGTAGTATTCTATGAAAGGTCAGTTGTTAAAAAGGCAGAGTCTGACATTCTGTGAACAAGGTGCCTTCATTAATCATCCTGATAGGGGAGCTCGGTATATTCTTGACCAATACCAGTGAACCTTGCAATTTAAAGTTTCAAGGAGAGATGCCTAAGTCATTATCCAAAAACAAGCATTATCTGGTTTTTGGTTCAATTATTTTTAAAAAGAATAGTCTTATTCCATTCTTGTGATTTGAAAATGATTATATAATGTGTGGAATTTTTTCTTCTAAAATCTCTATTATTATTTTGCCTCTTAAAAGAAGAAATACACTTGAGTTTATAGGCAAATTAACAGGTCAACAAGCAGTGGGTGCAAGCTTTAACCAGTTAAATGCAACTTGAGGTCATAAGGTATTTCAAATCAGGTTGGGTGTGGGGTGCTTCCTTACATGCCCTTTATTTACAAATGTCCTTTGACTTCATTTAGTCTTTTGGAAGCATGTGTGCTCATTTATTTTATCTCGCAGTTATATCTCATCCAATTTGCAAATGTAGCATTTGAATTTTTGCTCATATCTAGCCTTTTTAAAAATTTTTTTAGCTGAATAGTATTTTATGTTTTTCCCCACTTACATGTCAGGAACACGTCAGCATTCATTTTTACAAGATTTTGAGTTCCAGATTTTTCTCTCTCCCTTTCCCTTGCTCCCCTCCCCCGTTCTGAAAATGGCAGTCACGTAAAAATGTGCTGTCATGTAAAAATATTTCCATATTAGTCATAGTTGTGAAAGGAAACACAGATCAAAAGGAAAAAAAGAACCACAAGAAAAAATAAAATGAGTGAAAAACACATCTCCATCTGTGTTCTGAGTCCATCAGTCCTTTATCTGGATGTGGACGGCGTTTTCCTTCACGAGTCCTTTTTGTGCTTGTCTTGGGTCGTTGTGTGGCTGAGAAGAGCTGAGTCATTCATAGTTGATCATCACATGACATCGCTGGTACTGTGTACAATGTTTTCCTGATTCTGCTTGTTTCGTTTTGCATCAGTATGTGTGAGTCTCTCTAGGTTTTTCTGAAGTCTGCCTGCTCATCATTTTTTATGGTACAGTAGTATTCTATTGCATTCATATACCACAACTTGTTCAGCCATTCCCCAACTTATGGGCATCCCCTCACTTTCCAATATTTTGCCACCATGAAAAGGGCTGTTACAAATATTTTTAACATGTAGGTCTTTTCTCTTTTTTTATTATCTCTCTTGCATACAGACCTAGTAGTGATATTGCTGGATTTAAGATATGCACAGTTTGCTTGCCTTTTGGGCATAGTTCCAGATTGTCCTCCAGAATGGTTGGATCAGTGCACAACTCCACCAACAATGCATTAATGTCCCAATTTTCTCACATCTCCAATATTTATCATTTTCCTTTTTTGTCATATTAGCCAATTGCATAGATGTGAAATGATAACTCAGAGTTGTTTTAATTTGAATTTCTCTAATCAATAATGATTTAGAGCACTTCTTCTTTATGTCTATAGACATAAGCTTTGTTTTATTCATCTGAAAACTGCCTGTTTATATCCTTTGACCATTTGTCAATTGTAGAATGGTTCATATCCTTATAAATTCGACTCAGTTCTCTATAGATTTGAGAGGTCTTTATCAGAGAAGCTTGCTATAAAGATTGTTTCCTAGCTTTCTGCCTTCCTTCTAATCTTGGTTCCATTGGTTTTGTTTGTACAAAAGCTTTTTTAATTTCATATAATCAAAGTGGTCTGCTTTACATTTCGTAATGTTCTCTACCTCTTGTTTGGTCATGAATTCTTCCCCTCCTCATAGATCTGACAGGCAGGCTATTCCTTCCTCTTCTAATTTGCTTATGGTGTTACCCTTTATGTCTAAATCATGCACCTATTTTGACCTTATCTTGGTACATGATATGAAGTGTTTGTCTATGCCTGGTTTGCATCCTATTGTTTCACTGTTTTCTCAGCCATTTTTGTCACATAGTGGGTTTTTATTGCAAAGGCCAGGTTCTTTGAGTTTATCAACATTAATTTACTATGGCCATTGACCAATGTCTCGTGTACCTAATCTACTCCGCCGATCTGCTGCTGCCGTATCTCTTAGACAGCGCAGTTAGTTTTGGCGGTCGCTGCTTCATAGCGCGGTTTGAGATTGGCATTGCTAGGCCGCCTCCCTGCTGTCTTTTTTATTAGTTCCCTTGACGATGAATTTTGCTGTTATTTTTTTCTAGTTCTATCCAATAGTTTTTGGTAGTTTGATTGGCATGGCACTAAGAAGTAAATTAGTTTAGGCAGAATTGTCATTTTTATTACATCGGCTGAGCCGATATATTTTTCCAGTTGTTTAGATCTGACTTTATTTGTGTGAAAAGTGTTTCGTAATTGTGTTCATATAGTTCCTGGGTTTGTTTTGCAGGCGGACCACAACTTTTCTTTTGGAAACTCGCCGCTCTTGGGCTTGGCCGCCTCTTCTCTCTCTTATTGATTATAAAAACTATTGAGCAGTGCGCCAAGGACACCATTCAGTAGAACATCTTTTCTTGGGACCCTCATCGACAGGTTATTTTCACTCTAATAGACAGCATCGTTGGAGCCACAGTCCATACCTAGATTCCCTTTGTCCAGTTGGCTTCCGTTGAATTTCGTTAAAATATTGATTCATGGGCTAAATTTGTTACTGACTACTGACCAGGCAGTCTAATCCCTTCCCCCACCCCCACCCCACCCCAGATATACCAGTAAAGGGTCTTCTAGCTTCTTCTCAAAGATCTCCCATAGAGAAGAACCCATTCCCCTTCTTGGACAAGTTTAATTATTAGGAATTTTCCATTTATTGAACCTCATTTGCAATTTGCAGCCAGTACTTGTTGCTTCTTGGCCATTTTCTGTCCTTCAGGGCTGAGGGAACGAGTCTGTCTCAGTCACGGGCGTGGCCTGCCCCAAGCTGTGGAGTGAGGAGCGCAGTACTCCTGTGAGGGGAATGTGAGGGGACCAGTTTGACCAGAATGTCTGATGCGTGAAAGCAGCTCACAAGCATTTAGGAAGCACCTACTGTGTGCCGGAAAGCGTCACAGGTGCCGGGCAGAAGTCACAAAGAATGAATTATTCCCTGCTCAGAGAGAACAGACGTGCTGATGTGAACAAGAAGGAGGAAACATGGAAGCGCATACAGAATAAATGTAAAGACAGGAAAAAAAAGTTATCAATACAAGGGAGTTGGCGGGGGCGGGGGCATCGTCAGCAAAGGATCTGCGCTGAGGAAGGAGGCGAGAGGCACTGTGGTGGTAGAATCCGCAAGCTTGGCAGCCGGCGGCCGTTGAGTACCACGCCTGCCGTGGTCCCGTTTGGCGTCTGGTGACCCTCCACCGCCCACAGCCCCTTGGGGAGCGGGGAGCCCCCGACAAACTGCTACGTCTGCACTCGTGATTCTTCGTCCTTAATGTCGTAATTTTGGCTTAATGACTGTTTGTGCTACACTGGCCAAGACCATGGGTTGCATAACATAAGTGATTGCATTTGCTGATGATTAAAAGCATTTTCCATTAGAAAGAGAACGAGGGAGGCTTGGAAATAATTTGTTATTAAAGCGCTCTACTTCATTAGTCACTTCGTGTACGATGTGGAGTCGTTGCCTAAGAGTCAGGGACACTTGTAATGAGTTGGGTGATAGAGACCTTTTAACAAAATTCAGAAGAGATGAAACCTTTCCCGAGCTGGTTAGCCAAATGCTGGCACTGTCATTGGCCCTGAGGGCTCTGAAGGGACCCTGGTTGTCTGTCCCATCCTGGCTTGTGACGATTGGTGGGAGAAGGAGCTAGATACCTTGAAGGAGGATGCTGGCACCGTCTGGGACTCGAATCCTTCCCAGCACTTGGGATCCCTCCCTGGTACCCCCACTTATTAAGCCTGGTGGATCTGCTGATTCTGATTTTGTTCTACCTTACGCTTTCTAGAATTCAGCGTCCTGTATTTGGTGTGATGTTTAGAGCCCCCCGGCCACCGTTTGTGCACCACTCACCTCTGTTTGGATCCAAAATGCCGAAGCATCATTTTATAGAACCACCCGCTCTGTGTGAGCTGCAAAGAGGAGAATCATCTGCCCGCCGGGAGCTTACCCTTTCCAGAGAGACAGCAGGTTATTACCAATGTAAATGTGATTCGACATACGATATGATAAGGGCAAAGAAAGGTGGCCCACCAGACTGCTGTGAGATGCCGTGAGGAAGCAGGGAGCTCCCTTGGAGGCTTCCTGTGGGATTGCCTCTGGCCCTGCTGTTTTCTGTAGGTTCCGGGGCCACCGGAATTGGTGAGTGGCAAGCACAGGGAAGGGGCCTAGCTAGTTGTTGGTGATGCTTTCCTCCTGTACAGGTGTGAGGCTTGAATGAGGATAAGAGATGAAGCCAGAGAGGATTGAGGGCCTGTTTGGCAATGTGGTGTAATTTCTCTGCGCACGTGGAGCTTAAAGAATTATAGGTACCTTGAGCCCCTGACAAGCAAAAGACAGTAAAAAAAAAATAGCGAAAGACACAGTCTACTCTCTGAACTGATCTACAAGGCTATGAAAGCATCAACTTGAATAATATTAGGTAGATGCGTTAGCACAAAGCAATACTGGTATGGGGGCCCGTCAGCCTCTCTGATCCACATGGCCGTATATCTCGGTGAACGATGAATACGCTGCTGTGTGTTTCGACTGCTCACGTCCTGCACCTAAAAGAAAAATATATTGAAAAGGAATGTAAAATATTGAAATCAAGGAGTTCTTGGGTCCTATTCTCATTTGTCCCTCATTTGGCCTTGCTAGACACGGCAATAATTATGTTGTGCGTAAGTGGAGAGAGAGAATAGATTCTTATTTCCTAAGCTTTTGCCAGGATGGCATGAAACGGCTTCACTGTTGGAAAAAGGGCATTGCTGGTGTCAGGGGTGAATCTTTCCCATCTCCTTGTGGCTGGAGAATCACAGTGGAAAGTGCCAGAACGTTTCTGTCGTTGACCCTCACTGGAACTGATAACGATGGCGATCATGATGAGGAAGACCATGGTGATGATGAAGAAGATAGCGGTGATTTGGTACTGGGCACCTGATTACTCTGCCTGCTCCCTTCATCTCCATATTTAGAAGCCATTATATGCAGAGGTTAGTTTTCCTCCTCTCAACCCCCTCAGGGAGATGCAGAAGCACCCTTAGTATTCTGGGCTGGAATGGATCTTCCAAAATTTTTCAACCCAAAGTCAACCAGACAGTCATTGTGCAAACATTGATAAAGGTAAATTGGGTACTTACATCTTTCTGCTTGTGCATTCCTTCCTACCTCCCCTACTGGACATTCTGAGGCAAACCATCTAAAAGTCTGCTTTCTCATTTTTACAGCCTTCCCCTCCCCGCTAATTTTCCTTTTGAAGGAATCACCATCTTTCCACTCCTTCCCTGCATCCTCTTGTACCAATTCTGTGTTTATTACATATGTCCTTAGTACCCCCCCAGTAAGCACCTTGAGAGCAGGAATATTTCATTTATCTGTGCATCCCCGGCCTCTACAGAACAGATACTCGATAATTGCTTATCAATGTGATTGATAACAAAAGCCAGCTCTCTGACGTTCCTATTCTAGGGAAAGCCCCTCCATAACTGCTTGCCCCAGACAGTCACCGAGTCTCTTCTCAAACACATCCAGGGCAGGGAATTCACTCCCCGAGGAGGCTGTCAATGCCATTTCTGGACAGCTGGGAAGTTATTTATATGGAGGAGAGCTTTGGCTAGCCTTATCTGCCAACCCCTGATCCTTGTTCTCCCGTCTCATACCAGGCAGAACAAATCTAATCCCTTGTCCATATGACAGGCCTTCAAACCCCCACCCCCACCCAAGTCTTTGGGGTGATCCCCTCACAACTGCTCAGAAATGCCCCCCCATTCTATTCATTCTTTAATCCACTGAACATTTATTAAGAGCCTATGACGTGGAAGTTACTGTGTCTAGTGGATGCTGATGAATCAGAGGTGAAAAATGGGACAACCCTTGTCTTGGGGCATTATACGTTTGCCGATCAGCCTGTGCTTTGTCTCCAAATATGTCTGTCCCAGAGCTGAACACTCCAGAGATAGCCTAACCTTATTCACTCCCTGCTTGTAAATACTAAACTTCTAACCATGCAGGCTGATGTCATATTAGCTTTTTTTTTTGTCTGCCAGACCACTCATTTATCAGTAGTCAGCTTCTGGTCCACTAAGACCCCCAGATCTTTTTCATGTGAATGCTTGCCTTGTCCTAGGCTTCCCCATAGTATGTACCTGTGTAGTTAAAATAGCAAACACGTGTGCAGGTTTTACCTTCTCTATGAAGTTAAATTACGTTCTCTAGAAATTGCTCTTCATCTGCCTGCTGTTCCTCACACCTGACTCTCCATCTCCCAATTCCATCCCTTTTCCCAGGAAGTCGCTTGGCTTGTCTCTCACCTCATCTTCACCCCTGGACTTCCTTAAATGTGCAGCTTCAGTCCCTCATTCTGCTAGAGGCTTTTCCCTGTCTTTCCCTGTCCCATGCTAATACCTCCTCTCCCTAAGCCTTTCCTCTTTCCAGTCCATCCAGAACTTAGATGGACATGCTTGTCTGCCTGTGATCTTACCCATTAGACAATGAGCACCTACCCCACTGCCTGGCATTCAGATTCTATGCTTGTTCACTGACTATGAAGTGCTTAGAAGGAAAGGCTGATGTAGCGAGCTCCTCTGCCGAGGTATTAGCATTAAAAATTGTTCATAGCAGATAAGGCCCAGTATAGTGTGGTGGAAGAGTTTAAGACTTGGAGTAGGATCTGGGTTCCAATCGTGCCTCGGACACATTCCTTGAGTGCCTTTTAAAGGGCCCCTCTCTATGCCTGCCTCGGCCTCAGTCTCCTCACCTTCAAAACAAGAAGGTTTGGTGAGATTGGTCAGTCGGCACGTTTGTGGATCACCCACGGTGGTTTGGACACATGGCTGGAGATACAGAGACAGAAATGACCTCAGAGGTCATTGTGATGCCACATCCTTCAGTGGCCTGGGCTCGAGGCCGTGACACTCACAGTAGTGTTTATGCCATGAAGTCGCTTGGCTCCTGTGGACCTGCCTCAGTTGTGTCGCAAAGACTCCAGGTGTAATGCTTGTTTTCACCATCCTGTGGCTTGACCATCTGCTTCTTTCCTTAAGTGAGTGTTGGCCTCTGTGAGCCCCGGGATGGTGCTCAGTACGTGTTGTCGATGCATTGATGGGAGGTGTTGGATCATCTTCCTCAGTGGTCAGCCGCCCACGCGGGAAGCCCGGTTCTCCTGATGGCTGCCAGGTTCCTTCATGGCCTCCTCATCCCCCCTTAGGTTTCTCTCTCTTCCCTAGAGTGAGGCCAGCTTCCCGGTGTCCTCGGTATTTCTGGCTCAATGCACCGTCTACCGCCTGCTGTCCTTTCAACCATTTCTCAATCGGGTCCTGACTTATTTTTTTTGAAACCATTTTAGTCATTGATACTTGATGTCTCGTTTTTTCCCTTTAATTCCTTTTATTTGTCTTGTCAATCTTTATCTCTCCTTTGGTCTTTTCCCCCACTCCAGAGTATCCACTCTCCTTCACGTAGCCTGTTGTCTCTTTCTCTCTGACATCGGCTGATGGGATATTAACCCAGTTTTTGGTCTGGACAAAGCGGGGCGTCCCCATAAAGGATCCAGAATACTCCGTTGTCGCTTGAGCCCCCCAAGCAGCCCAAATCCAGGCATCCCTTTGGGAGACAGGGTACCCAGATGGGGGTCTCAGCACCTCTTCCCCAGGCTGAGAGCGGCCCAGGGGCCACCTTATTCAGGAAATAAAAAAAAATGCACTGAAGTCTCGATCCAGTATCTTAGTAGTAATAAAAGCCCAGCTACAGATTTACTGGCATAGAAGGTTTAACTGTAATACTGCGGAATGGCGGGTTATTTTGTGTTCAAGAGCTACATTTATCACAAAAATGATGATATACAAATCACTTCCATATCACAAAATGTTCTTGGTCAAAATTGGCTTGAGGCAAGTGATATCTCCGAGTAAACAGTATATGAAGACCATATCTTAAAATGATAGATCACCTAATTTTGTTCTGACAGAGGTTTTTGCCGCAACAAACATCTGTCATTGAAATACCAATTCAGAGATATGGAAGCCAAATTGTAGAGGTTTTCTAGTATTTGTCACTCCTAACTTCCAAATGCTGCTGTTAGGCCCATACTGGAGATATTTCCAGATAGTCAGCCTTATTGCCTTTTAATTTTTTTTAAAGTGAAATGAACAGTTTTGTAAAAAAAAAAAAATGTGTATATATACACATACACACAAACAAAATCCACACAGAGGCACACATTTAAATGAAAGGTTACTCTTCACGGCACTAAAGTCAAGGAGGGCATTGAAATCTGCCTATTGCTGCTCTGAATGTCACACAAATAGGACGTGTGTTTAAATTCTGAGACGTGGCTGTTTGCACAGATCTGTGGTCAGATCTTGCCTGGCTTCTGCCAACTTAGATGGAGCCTTCCCAGAGCTTCCCTTCTCTAAGGCCCGAGTAGAATGTTGGGCTGAAGGGCTGTCCAGACAGGGCCACCGCAGGATGGTAACTCAGGCCCATCTTTGGGTCAGGTGTGCTCTGGGCATCCACGCTTCCCTTAGTGAATCACAAGAGTTCAGAGTGCCCTGGGAGAAAAGAGCATTGCCCTTTCCAAAGCCTTCAGCTGGCCTCTGTTCTCAGTGTGAAAAATAGATCCTGGGCCAGTTTGGAAAAATTAAGTGGCGTAAGTAGAATTTACGAAGCCCTTCCAAGAGTCACCTGAATTTTTCCATCTGTGACCAGTGCCCAAAGTAAAATCTCTTAGGTAAATGTACTTGAGTCCCCTGGGAGAAAACTTCCCTTCTGTATGTTTTCATGTCTAGAGCCCTGCTTGTCATGTCGGGGGGACCTACATGTGAGTCCCTGCTCTCCCCTAAGGCGGTCCCTTCTGCTCTCCTGGCTTGGAATGGGATGGCTGTACAAGGTCTTCTCGAAGGCCCCCTTTGGCCATCAGGCCTGTGACCTGGAGGAGGAGTTGACTGCTCTGTAAATGAAGACATGGTGAGGGGGCGAGGCCAAGGGAGCTGACCCTTCCATGCTGCCTGGGTGGCACCGGCCCCCTCCCACTGACCAAGCATTTTACCTCCGGAGGCATCTCCGTTCCTTGGAATCCTTTTTTGGCCAAGTCTCCATGTAACAGCTGGCCTGTCCAGCCCATGTCTTCGGCACCTTCCTCCTCTCCTATTTTTCCATGTTGTCTGTCACATTCCCAATCCCTCATTAAGAATCCACCCATGCCTTGGTTTGCTCATCTATCTTCCTGCATCTCCGTTGGAAATGTTGGTCCATGGCCTTCCTTCCAGCCTGTTCCTCATCGCTTTTCCTGTACCAGGAGGGGCAGCATCACTTAGGCGGGAATTCTGAGCCTGGGGTCCATGAACATTTTTTAAAATTTTGATAAATGTATTTCTTTATAAATGGTTTCCTTTGTAAACCTGTGGATTTTATTTTATGCATTTAAAAGCATGATTCCAAGACAAGGTCCATAGGCTTCCTCAGACGGACTGCACAAGGAGCCCAAGGCACCAAAAAGGGGAAGAGTTTTAGGCTTGGAGGATAGAGGGCTGCTAGTGTACATAGAAAGATCCGGATTCAGATGTCACTTCTTTGAACACACGTCTTTACCTCTCGCTCTCAGACCCCTCATCTGAAAAGGGATCATCATGGCTATACCTGTAGTTATTAGCTCACTGAGCTGTCAGTCACCAGAGAGAGAATGGTCGCCTTCTTTGGAAACCGGCTGTCCTTAGTCTTCTCTGAGAATACAAGAAGTCATTATGGTCTGCTTAGGCTGGAATGGAAGGATAAATGGATGAGCAGGTTGGGCGAATGAGTGAACGCAGACAAAAGCAAAGACAGTCCCTGCCCTTAGGGAGTTATATTCCAGAACAGCAGCAGAGATCAGGTCCGGAGGTCCACTAGGGTTAGGGCCAAATGCTTGGTAGTTCACCAAAGTCTGTAGCTGGAACCAGGGTGGACCAGGCTTGCCTGGAGTAAAGGCATCTTCACCAAGGCTGCTTAAATACCTTTGGAGTGTTGAGCAAGGGGCTTCTCCTCTGTGGGACTCAGTTTCCCTGACTGTAAAACAAGGGGTTTAGTCCAGATGTGCCCCAAAGGAACTCTTGGCTGTGAAGCCTGTGCCCCAACATGCCAACAGAGTATCGGGCAGATTTTCAGCCCTAGCTTTTACATACATGTTGAGAATTAATTTCAGATTTAGAAGAAAACAAATAATTTTTAATTATAATAAGACTTGCTACCCCTCCTTCCCTTGGGATGGCGCTGGAATGAGACCCAGAGTCAGACTTAATCCTTTCCCTTCCTTGCCAGACTGTGCTGGTCACAACAATCGCATGGCGGCCTCCCGGAAACGCTGTTGGCTCTGCTTGGCTGATTCACGTAGTAGGTTTCTCTTTATGCCCAAAGGTGAAGCTGTCCCCTGCCCTCTGTTTCTTTGTAGCCAAGGCATTTTTGTCTTCGTGAGAGGGACATCAGGGCATATTTTGGATGCCCTGCAACTAGGACTTCACTTGTGTGTTCTGACAGTCTTAATTTAAGCAAGATTATGTCTTTGGGAATAATACATTGGAAGTGATTTTGATGATTAGTGTTTTCAGGTAAAAATATATTGTTTTCATTTTAATTTTCATCTTTTGGGATGGCTTGGAGGGCAGGGCATTTATTTTGTGGGTACCCAGGTATTGGGTACTGAGGCTTAGGGTGACTGAGCTTGGTTAAGACCCTGCTGGTAACTCCTAGAAGCGTGTGGGCCCTTTGGAGGTTCTAGGCACGGAGGGCATGGCTGCGTGCCTGCCATGTCGTCTCCTCTGGGCACACTCGCCTAGCACCCTTGGTCCCGTCAGGACTGAACTGTGGATTCTCAAATTAAGTTACCATGTGAACTGTTGGGTAAGGAGCTTCTCCAAAAGCCGAGGCTGACAGTCAAGTAGACACGGCAGCAAAAATGATTTTCCTCTCAACATAATGCCTTCTGTTTTTCATATCTGGCAGATATTACCTACTAAATTTAATCTGCAATGCTGAAAATTCTACCATTTTTTATGATTTGTTTAATTTTGACTGAAAAAAAAATTGACTATTCATCGATTCTTGACCTGGGAGTATCAAGGAAAAAATTTAGCTAATAGGAATTTTCATGAGGTGTAAATTTAAATGTATGAGGATTCTGCCTTGCTATAATGCAATAGATGTTAATTTAAAAATTCTATAAGCGCCTGAGGGTTGGAATGTCTGAAGTACAGAAAGTCGAACCACTTATGGCTATTAAATGCTAGAAAAGGCCTGTTTGTACAAATATCCATTAAAATATTCATGCTCACTTCCAGTCAGTAGTTCAGACCTTCTTGGTTGACCAGATTTAGGTTGTTGACGTCTTCTCCTTTTTAATCTACTAACCCACTAAACTGGCAAACTTGAGGCTAAAGATCCGTATCTGATTTCAGAATTAAAAAGCACAATAACCCCTGACCTCCCCATCCCTAAAAGAATCTGGAGCACCGAGTCTGGAAGACTGAGTTTGGGTTCTTTGTGTCCTCAGTTCCAATAGGATTTCAAGGGATTCATGAAAAATGAAGGCTCTGAATATTGTGCTGGAAACATGTGGGTGAATATGGCATATTCTTTACACACCTCAACTGTCAACGTTTCTAATGAAATCATCCAGCCTTCTTGAGTCTTCAGTGATACAAGCAATATTTCCTGTAATAAACAGCCTTAAGTCTAATGAGAGGCCCTAAGGCCACTTCCAATGTATGAATTCATTATAATTGAACAACCTAATCTGCAGGGCAAGGAGGCCTGCTGCCCAGTCTTCTAACTTCACACAGCTTGGGTGTTTTATGAAAAATGTTGTGCATTTTGTTTACAACGCACTGCTCCCGTTTGAAGTATTGTACACTCCTGTAGCGCATGAGATGGGGACGCATAATGGAGGAAGAATCAAGGAGGCAATCTTTCATTTTGTTCTTGTATGAAAAATTCAAAAGACTGAAATCTCACCCAGAGAAATTTTGCAAGCATATTATTTTCCAATGTTTCGATCAATTTGTCTGTCAACCATGCTGAGAGGAGGAAGGGGCCGGCAAAAGCAATTTAGCCTGTGAGGTCCAAGCCAGAAATGTTTTAGGAAACCTTGTCACATGTTATTTCTTTATATTAGAAGTGCTGGGGTTTTTATTTGCTGGTCATATTATGAAGCAAAATTGGTATCAATCATCTAAGTCAGCTATGAATATCTGATATCAATATTACCTTTGTCCGCATAAATCAACAGGAGAGTAAATTAACCTCTTAATGCAGGAGAAAACCCCTGGAGTTGACAACAGGCTTCATGCTTTGAATTTTTCCATGTAACCATTCACTGATAGGTATTCTAATTGATTGGGCCCAGGCGACATCATGCCGAAGCATCTCCCATCTGAGTGTCATTGACCCTGCCAGGGCTCTAATTGAGCTGTAATCGGCTACTCCTGGCGCCTCTGGGTTGGAGCAGCGCACGAGGGCTGGGCTTTGCCGGGTGCACAGTTGGAAGGTGTCGATCCGGGACGTGGGGGCAGTTCACTTTTTGGGCTTTCTTCCCAAGTCACCTTTGGAGATCAGATCGCTTCTTCAACAGTTCTCTGCATTCTTCCCATTCTCCCTCCCAGTCTGCCTTGCCACTGTCATTGTTGGGAAGAGCAGTGTTTCAGAGAGGTCTGGTCAGCACAAGCACAGTCATAGACGGGGCTCGTCACTGACCTGTTAGAGGTGATGGAACTCATGCTTTCTAGTCGCGTTTGGCCAAGTTGGCTGCAGAACCCTTTAGTGGAAGACATTTCCGTTGCAGTAATGACAGCTGACATGTGTGTAGCTCTCCATGATTGGTCACCCACTGAGGGCAGGCAGGCAGGGGGCATTATTCCCATTTAATAGATGAGGAAATGGGGGCTCCAGAGCATCATAAGTTGAGAGCTGAAAGAGACCTCGGAGGTCACCTGGTCCAGCCCGTTCATGTTAACAGAGAGAAAGCCGAGGTAGAGAGAGGAGGGGTTATTTCCTGTCGAATGAATTAATGCATGAGGTGCTTTGCAAATCTCAGAGTGCGGTCTAGATGTTAGTTATTATTAGCTATTGTTGCTTTAAAGTTAATCCCAGGTAGGAAGTAGTACCTACTTAAGAAGACTCTGCATCCATCCCGGGTTCCATCGTGCTACCAGCCGAGCGACTTGCCTATGGGCGCTTAACGAGAAAGGGCCAGAGCTGAGTTTCCAGCCCAGGTCTGGCCATGTGGGTTCAGCCATCTTTCTAGTTTACTGGATCCTGTCCATTCTCAAGGAATAGAGCTGAGTTGGGCTCTCAGGAACACACCTCCTTGGGCCTTCTTCCCTACCAGCACATTGCCTGGAGATGGCTGTTTCCTTTTGTCCAGCTTCTCTTAAGGCAGTTCCTCTGTCATCATTGTGGACCTGGATAGACAGAGTGATCGAGAGAAGTCTCTAGGAGAGGACTCCCCTTCATCTAGGAAGATCTGCATGACTGCCATAGATACCTCTCTGTGTGTGTGTGTGTGTGTGTGTGTGTGTGTGTGTGTATTTTTCTAATACAGCCCATTTAGGAATAGTTTCAAAACAGATGTCCCTGGCTCATTCATTTCCTATTAATGGCAAGGATTATGTCAGAGCTCTTGGAATGAGGTGATCATCCCTACGTCTCAGCTTAATGTTTTTGCAGTTTTTATTTAATTGGGCTACCTTGTCCACATCCTTTTACTTCTGGAGAATTCTGAAGGAAATGAAAAGCCCCAACCCAGAAGTGGTTAGTTTTCAGTACTGTACCATGGGGAAATTTCCTTTCTGACCCCAGTCACTAAATAACATTCCCTGAAGCTTTAAGGATTGATAGAGCTTGTAATTGTTAGTATCTCCCAGAAGATGATGGTATTCATGTGTGTCTAATTCTTTTTAAACTTTACCAAAGTATTGCCTCACTAGGATCCCTTGGCAGTGAGTTTCGCAGGTTAATTATTCAAGAATTGGGGGGTTTGTTTGAGCTTCCTGGGTAACGCATGGCTCTTTTCCTTGTTACGATTCCAATGCCCCTTTGTCCGTAAATCATCTTGTATCATTTCAGCCCGTTGATCCACATTAATCCTCAATCAGAGAAGCACCAGGCAGAGGGCTACATCTTTGTCCACTTTGGAGAATTAAGTCTTCCTTGCTTCACGACTTGTTGTAATGGCACGTGTGTGTTTTAGGTTGTCTCGTAATTCATTAAATCAGCAAGCATTGATAAGTGTTTACTGTGTGCCAGGCATTGTGCTGAGTTCTGGAGATACAAATGTGAGCAGAAACAAAAAGCAATCTCTGCCCTCGAAAGACTTGTATTCTAATGGGAGGAAGACAACACATAAAAAGAAATTGGAGGTGGGGGGAAAACTTACCCTCCTGGGGCGTGATGGAAAAAGAAGTCCAGAGAGCTGGGAGCAGAAAGCATGGAGACCAAGGAAGCTGTGAACAGGGCTGGCTCAGGCACTTCCTTCACATGGAAACTCTTAAGAGAAGCTGAACAATTAGCAGAAAAGGCTGAAGGGATGGAGGTATCTTCCAGGGTGAGAAGGCCCCTAAAGAATGGTGGCAGAGGCATCAACATCCTTTATTAAGCACCTGTTGTATACCAAGTAGTGTGGTAGGCTTTGGAGATAATGCATTCAGAAATGGAAAGAGTGTGTAGCCTCAATGAGCCTAACTTCTGTCAGCATTGTCAGGGAGGCAAATTTTAGCTCACTTTCCCAAGAATTAGCTCTGATCCTGAGGGACGGGGCTCCCTCAGTGGGCAGTTAGGGCCCTGTTCCTGGAAGCCTTCCAGCTTACAGGCTGCATGATCTCTTAGGCAGAGGATGGCCAAGAGGCTCTATGGATCAGGGAAGGGATGAGATAAGTGCCTCCAACAACCTCTTCCAGAACTAACTCTTGTTCCAGGAACTTAGGAAAGAAAATGATGAAAATAGAAATGAATAACCCCAGCTTTTCTTTCTTGTACCTAGATAATGGTTTTTGGTTCACCTAAGTGGTTTCTCGTGTTGAAATGTATTTCAAAGTATAGATTCTGGAGAAACGATCTCAAAAGTGTGTTGGCCACTCTTAGGGTCTTCTGTTCATAAGGATTCTTTGTGGAGGCAATCCCTTTCTGATGTGCCATCCTCAAGCTGTTGGAAGAATTCTGGTAAGAATACCTCCCCAGCTCGATGGTCCTATTTCCCAGGGTAGTCATTTGGTTTCTTTCTTACCCTTAACAGACTTGGAGTAAGGGAAGTATCTTCGGATTCTGCCACAGGATAACTCCTCATGAATACTTTGTTACATTGCCCCTGCATCTTAGAATGACAGCATTTAATTTATTTTAAGCCAGCATGGAATGTATGCAGTCATGATCACCAGGCCTCTTACAGCTTGGGAAAGTGGCTCATTTGTGATATCGAAGGACATTTTTAAGAAACCAGTGTCTGAGCGCTGGCTGGGAGTCAGGAGGCCTGGGCTCAAGGCCTGGTTCTGGGCAAACCACTGGATCTCTTTGGAACCCAGGCAGCCCTGATCTCCTAAGGTGTAGCGTAGGTACTGATCACCATAAGGTCTGAGAAGGCCCTTGCCAGGCTTTCTGTCCTCCCCCCTACACCCATACCTACTTTTAAAAATGCCTTGTCTGTTGTTTCCTGCCAGGAAAAGCTAAGTTTCCTGAGAGCAGGTTCTACCTGTCACCTAACATAGTGCCCTCCTAGAACACAGTGCGTATTTCATTTGTGTTTGATAACAAGGAATTGTTGGGTCAGGAAGCAGTGGGCAGGCTGGACTGGGGAAGGGATAGTGAGACCAGAGGCAAGGGGACTCAGCCCCTGAGCTTGGTGCCAGTAATCCACCAGAACAGACAAAGGAATGAATGAGAGAAGCTGCTTTGGGAGTTGGGAAGGAGGAGACGGGGATGATATGAGAGAGAAACAAAATGTTCCATTTTCTACTTGTTTCCTTTTTGTTTAGATTTTTGTTATAAAATATTGGTTTATTGAGAGCTACATTACCCTTAGTTGACATATTGACATTTCTAGGCACTGTGGTTATTGTTTTGAGAAATAGAGCCCTACACTGACAAATTCTTATCAGTCTGTGGAATTGTGTGCAAAAGTCACGGTAAGATCTGACCCACAAATAATCACAGCAAATTCTTTGGGGGACATGGGGCAATTAATTTCAAGTCCGTCACGTTGTATTGGTAACTCAGTGCCCCGATGTGAGGGCATGATGATGCTGAGAAGCTGGCTTTAATATTCCACCATGAAAGTGATTCCCTTATTCCAGATTTGATTGTTCCTAACAGTGGAGTGGAGAGGCCGGTTTCAAACTGGGATTACATTCGGAATCAGAGAAACATGGGAAGATTGGTGTTCACTGATACAGAGCAGAACTCAGAGAACTAAATACAGGATGAAAATGGTCAAGGTCTTAAAGAAGAGATCTCAGTACCAAATGAAACATTCCTTCCCCTCAAGGAACTTAAATCCTTTTGGGCTTGACAATGTGTAAAATATAGCTAAGTAGAAAATGGGTACAAGACAGTTTGGGGGAAGGGGCACTCACAATTGGGGGGCCATCAAGAAAAGATTTTACCTTTTGGGTTGTCATGTTCTCCAGATGCTGAAGACAATGGACCCTTTCTTCAGGTAATGTTTTAAGTGTGTCGGCTAAATTCATTGGATGACAAAGGAAACCAATCTACTGAAATACAAGATATTACAAGATCAAAGTTTTAAATCAAGCCATCTTTACAAAATGTCCACAGGCATAGGATTCTGCACGTCTTTTGGAGAAGAGAAGAGCTCCAACGACATGGGATCTAAGCTTCACCATCTGCAGGACCGTTGTTGGACTATGCCCTGCTCCCAAAGTCCTCCTGAAATGCAGTGAAGCACCTCGTTGGGGATTTCCTAATTAAATATTTTAAACCAGCAATTTATTTTTAACTATCTTCATGCCAAATCTTTCAAAAATATGAGAATGTCAGTCAGGCTTCTCTGGTTAGTTTACAGTGCTTGGTGCCTATTTTGTAGACTGGGTTTAATGGATCCTAGGAATTCAGGTACTTGGCCCCCTCCTCCTTTTCTCCTCCAGCTTCTCTGGGATCTCATCCTCCCTCCCGGCCAGAGATGCCTTCTCTCTTGGTGGAGTCCTGGTGCCTCCTGCCAAGGCAAGGAAGGTCTCTGCCCTCAGGGCGCCCTCCTAGGGGTTGCCTTTAGCTGGAAGCCTGTTTGCCCATGTGCAGAATGGTTACAGTGTTCCCTGCTGGCTGACCTCACAGAGTTCTTGTGAGGACCAAGTGAGAGAATGTGGGTGAAGTACTTCTCCAGCCTTCTTAAGCCCAAATATCTTTGTTTTAGAGAGGAAGAAAAGCAGACTTGGGGCATCTGTGACCTCTTCAGATTCCCTCTGCCCTCACTAGGAGCAGCTTAAGTACATGGTCCTGTGCTTGCAAGGAGGTTAGAAGCAGGACCTCTGGGAGAAGAATTCTGCTCATTAGTTACCTATCATCACTTCCCGGATGGTTGAAGTACTCTCTGTTTGATTGGATCTTGGGGAGCATTCTACAGAGTGAGAGAAGACATGTCCACGGTATTACTGTATGCTTCTTCCTGGCTGGATTTTAACAGTACTTCTTTGGGGGCCTGGGGAATAATGCAGAGACATGTAAAATATGCAGCATTTTCGTGTGCCTTGTTTGGTTGGTTGTTTAAAGGTAACCCCTGAATTCTATGATGTAGCTTTCAGTCATTGGAGATGCTAAATATTCTTTCCATCGAGATCTGTTTTCATGCCAGATACAGTTATTACTACATAGATATTAGTATCGCTATAGGGCTGATGGGATCAGACTCCTACTCCTGAGAATTTAAAAAAAAAAAATTGAAGACAAAGAGAATCTGTTTTTTGGAAGTTCGGTACTTAAAATGGGCATCCACACCCTTCCTCTCATGTCTTTAGCTAAAAGATGAGAGAAGGTATGAGGAGGTTTCCTTACAAGGAAGCCAATGTGCATCCCAGGGCAGGTTGGGGCAATCCTGGCTCATGTGTAGACTTTCTATTGACTGCCATGACTCTTGACCAAAACAAGGATGATTTCTTTTAAGAGGCAGGATATTTATGGCTGAAAACAGTACTCAAAACCCAGGTGTATTGATCACAGTTTCAAGAGATGTTTGCTCTGCATCCCTCAATATACCTAAATATTGGCTTTATTCTATCTTCTCACAGACAGATTGCCAACACAAAAGATGAACCATCTTTGGGGGAAAAATCTTAGATCTTTCTGATGGGCTGGCTGGCTCCATCCCACAACTACAGGGAGCCGACGGGGCAGTGCATGTGCAGGAGCCAGCATCATAAGCGGCAGCTTGGAAGCTTCTGCAAAACTGCCTTGGGTCTATTTGATTTAACTTCTGGTAATAAGTTAAATTAGCACCAAATGGAAATTCAAATAGCTGAACATTTAACCAGTCTAACAATAAACCCTTATTCTAAAATCAACATGAAAATAAGGACCGTAAAGCATCCATTATTATTTTAAGAGCTTTTCTCTTTAATTTGCTGTTTTTATAGGAAATCCTCTGGGTTCATAAAAGGGCCAAGCCTTTTGTCTGGGAGGTGACTGTCACAAATCTTGCTGCTGTGCTCGGTGGAAGGCAGGACAGCATCTAGCTTGAGAGGGAATGATATTTCAGAGGGGACTGAGTGGACTGGACTGCGTCTGGGCTGCAGACCAGAGGAACAAGAGGTGGGGGGACCCGAACCTTCCATCAGCCCCTCCAGAAGCATCATGTGAGCATCTACCTCTGCCAGGCCCTGGGCCTTAGGAGACAAACTGAGACCTCCCAGGTCTAGCTAGGGATGACGTGTACATAGGAGTCCATATAAAAGAAAGACAGGGCAAGAAGGTAGCCCTTCACTGGAGTCTTGAAGGAGCCAAAGGAGCTTCCAAGGCAGAGAGAGGACAGATGTTTGGGAGGTGGGGCAGATAGGGTGTGGGGTCTGTGCTTTCGACTAACAAGTTGGCTGCTTCAAGTGAGGAGATGCTTGAGGCAAGGAGGCTAATTAGGAGGCCATCACAATTGTCCAGGCAGACTGGGGGAGGTGGTGGGGTAGAGCAGAGTTAGGGAGAGAGAAGAATGAAAACAACTTTGCTTTGGGCCTCACATCCAGAACAATTATTAAATAAGAGTTCATGTGACCGAGAATTTCAGACCAAAAGCAAGATGAAGCAATTGGTTGGAGAGCTGAATAGTTGGTCTTAGTCTCCAGCCATTTATTCACTCAGTAAACATTTATTCTTTGAGAGGGTCTCTGGGGATAAGTGCTGGGGGCAGAGACCAAAGGTCCCTGACCTCATGGAGCTTGGAGTCCCCATAATGGAAGAAAGCCCGAGAGAGACAACGTCTAGTGAGGACGTGAAGAGAAAATACTGACAAGATGGAGAAACGTCAATGGCAACAAGTCCCCCAGAGCAGCAGCAAAGAGAGGGGCCGCCATCTTGGGAAGGCGAAAAGGCTTTTGCTGGAGAGAACTGGGTGAGCCGGGAGGGGCCGAGGAGAAGGATGACGGTGGAAGTTGAGATTCCTCACGATTGGGGATGGGCAGGAAGGGCTGAGAGTGCGTCCTCATCACCTGCCTCTGCTTTTGTGAGGCTGTGAAGCCCTCTCCTTTCTGGTGATTTTCAGTTTCTGAACTCACTAGCATCTCTGAGTACCAACCATGCTCTTTGTTTGACTGACGCATGGAAAGAGAGCTTCTGCTGCCTCGGGATAAACGCATCCTGGGTCAGCGTGGGAGGTAGGGCTGAGCCTGGTGGCTTCTTGGGGCCTCCTCCCTCTTCAGGACCAAAGGCCCTTCTCCCTTCTTTCCCAGAGGAGCAGGTAGTGGGGAGGAACCATGGCGGGTCCAAGGAAAGAGTCAGTTATTTTGCAGACTCCCATAGCGTCCATGCTAAGACTCTGTTTTCCACAGCAGTTAGGAACCAGAGGACCTGAACCCCAGCCCTGACTCTGCCTTTTCCTCCCCCTGTGACTTTGGCCAAATCTCAGCTCTGGTTTTCTCACCTATAAAATGAACAGTTTGGTCTAAACGAGTCCCTTTCATCTCTGACTTTCTAATCCTCGAATCTTTTTGTAAAAAGACTAATGGAGACCAGATGTTTTAAACATGTATCTTTCTATGTCTTAGCAATTTCTGTGAAAATATACACTTTACAAAAATTCGTATTTTTACTTTTAAAATGTAGAAAAATAATTTTCTAGCTTTTCCGCCAAAGGGATGAGGGAGACCCCTACTCTGGGGAGCAGTTTCCACTCCATACCTGTGAAGAGAATAGGATAAATCACAGCAGTCTACTGCCAATCATCTTGGTTCTGGCAATCCCAGGCTTTGGCAAGCTGACATCCTACCATACCAAGTTCATTTGTTCCTAGGACAAAGTGATACCTGTTAGTCCACAAGGGCGAAATGAGAGTTGTAACAGAACCAGGTGCTACAAGGTTTTTTGGCATTTTCCAGCATCAAGCCAAGTAGGAGCTGGGTTTTACCTCACAGAAACCAAGGCTTTGCGGTGTTTTCTGGCTCTGTCCCCAGGCCAGGGAGGGAGGCAGGACTTGCTGGGCCAGTGGTGATGGGGACGGGGCGGCCGGGCTCACCAGCTGCCCCACGGCCGCTGGCCAGCGAAGGTCATTCCAGGACAGGGGCCGCCTCGTTCCTCGGGGCCCACTCAGTTCATTGATTTACCCCCAATAGCACCAGCTCAAGAAAAGCTCTCCTGATCCCCAGCTCCTCTGCATTTGTACTTGTATGTGCACACACCATCATCCCAATAGAAGGTAAGCTGTTTGAAGACAGAGGCCATCCCACTCTCTATCTACCTCCTGAGCCTAACCTGGTGCCTGGCATAGAGCATGCTCATTGATGGATCTGTTTGCATTATGCTTGTGGAGCATCTCCGATGTGGAGCTACTGCGTTAGATGTGGCAGCTACGTGGGGTGGGGTGGGGTGGGGTGGATTACTAATCGCTCCTGACTCTCAGGCTCCTTCACACTTATTTACAAAGTGCTTCTCTCGCAATGACCCCACGAACTTGGCAGGACTGAGATTGTAAACTAGCCTGGAAACTGCGACTCAGAAAGCTCACCTTACTCGTCCTTTCAAGGTGTTCTGGGAAGGTGAACCGTGCCCAGGCCAGCGTCCTCTCCCAGCATCCACTGAGTGTGAGATCAGCTTCCGCTGGGAGCTGGGCTTCACACCCTTTTCCTAGCACTGCCCTTCGTGCAAGGGTCAGGGTGAGAATCCTCCAGGCATGGCAGAGCTGAATAGGATGGAGTTATAGCCTTGTTTGATGAAGCATTCTGTAGGGAGGCAGCCTGTGTCCCGATTGATAGTCTTACCAAAGGAGGGAGATCCCAGGATGAACAGAAGCTTGGTTTCTCCCAAGACTCAAATGCAGTAGAGAGAATTTTAAAACCGGGCATGCCATCCCCTCTGCCAACATGTTTCCAGATCCTGAGTTAGTGTCTGGACGATTCTTTTTGAACTTTCATAGCTTGCTTCATAACTCTCTCCAAATACCCAAACGCACAGGCTATGTCGGGCATTTTTTAAAATTTTTATTATTTAATATATTTAGTTTTCAGCATTGATTTTCACAAGAGTTTGAATTACAAATTTTCTCCCCATTTCTACCCTCCCACCCCACTCCAAGATGGCATGTATTCTGGTTGCCCTGTTCCCCAGTCTGCCCTCCCTGGATATATCGGTTATTAAGGCTAGAACAATGAACCCAGTCTAATACAATAAAATTTGAGAGACAAATATGAAATTCTGCACTTCAGTTCAAAAAACCAACTTCACGAGCGCAAGTTGGTGAAGACTAGGATGTTAATCTTTTTATTTAAAAAAAAAAGATCTGGGGGTCTTAGTGGAGTCCAAGTGCTCAATCTAATTTAGCAGTGTTATTGGTAGCTTAAAAAATGCAATGAGATTTTAGATTAAATTGGGAGAAGAGGAAGGGAATAAACATTTATATAAGTCCTACTCTGTGCTAGGCACTATGCCGATTTAATTCTCACAATTCTGTGAGGTAGGTATTGTCATTGTCACTGTTGTTATTGTCGTTTCCATTCTGTAGCTGAGGAGATGGAGGCAATCCAAGGCTAAGCAACTTGCCCAGGGTCGTAAGACTAGGAGGTGCCTCGGGTAGGACTGGAACTCAGACCTTCCTGAGCCCAGGCCTGGTGCTCCGTGCACTGTGCTGCCAGCTGCCCATCCGAGAGGATGATATCTGGTCCAGTTTTACCAGACTCTCCCGTGGGCAAACAGACCTTGGTTCTCCAAGGCTATGTTTGGTTTCAGGTACCTTATTCTAGGAGGGCCTTGGTAACCTGTTGAGCCTCCAGAGGAAGGAAGGAAGGAGATCAGAAGGAGGAGGAGACAGGAGATTGTGCCATATGGGGACCACTTGAAGGAATCAAGTGTGTTTAGTCCAAAAAGGAGGAACTCTCTTTTTTAAATTAAATTAAAATTGGGGATGGGGTAGGTGTGTAAGTTAAGTGTCTTTGAAAGACTTTTACTTGAAAGAGATGCCAGGCTTGGAGATCTTGGTCCCAGAGGTCAGATCTGCAGTCTACAGATGGCCATACAGAAAGATTTCCATTGCAATGAAGGGAAATGCAGCTGCACGGGAGAACTGTCCGCATATGGAATGGGATCTCCTGGCTCTGAGTGGGCCCTTCCCAGGGGAGTTCTTGAAACAAATATAGGTGGCAATGTCATGGGAAGGGTGTGGTTCAGCTGTGGGGTGACCCTCCTGTCCTGCCCTCTGAGCTGTTATGGAGAAGACAGGAATGGGGGCTTGAGGGCCATGGTTGGGATGGAGCCTCGTCCATTCACAGGGAGTGCCCTCAAGTCCTCTGGTCTAATGGCATTTTACAAAGGAGAAAACCAGCACCCAGAGGGGTCATCGGGGGCCAGTGGCAGAATCACCTCAGCTGCATCATCATAATAAATGCTTTTTGGTGGTCGTTAACGTGGATAAGTAGTTTATTTTTATGCAGCACCTTTGGACCTCCCGAGTATGTTCTCCACAGTAACTCTATCAAGAAGGCTGTGTGAAGGTCATCACCCTATCGTCAGATGAAGAGACCAAGGCCCTGGGGGCTAAGTGATTGGCATAGGGCTGTTTGAGCCAGCCAGCGTCCCCAGGGATGTGAGGGCAGCCCTGGCCTTCCCGGCTTCCCCGACTGTTAGGATTAGGGGGCTGTGATCTGACATTCTGGACAGTGTTGGAAAGGTGGTGGACCCGAGCAGAGCTGCCCCTCCTCTTCTGCCTCCCAGAATCCTGCTAGAGCCAGTGTGTTCTCCCTAAATCACACCTTTTGGTGCCATCCCAAAAGTGCTCTGGGAAAGACACAACACATGTCCGTGAACATCAAGCTTGCCCCTGTGTGGTATAAATTAGGCAGATTTAAAGGAGCTTCATGGACCAGTATGTTCAGAAGAACTTGAATGTGAAGGAACAGTCGCAGAGTTGGTGCCTTAAGCAAGTTCCAGAAAGCTCTCAACCTTTTCCTTTCTGTGTGGTGGAAAAAAACCACCCGGACCTTGAAAACCAGAGCAGGCGTGCAGGGCTTTGTGTTGCCCTCCAACCCCACAGTCCCTTTTTTTCACCTTGAAAGCATAGGCAGGATTGGAAAGGAATCTGTCCAATGCAGGCCCCTCTGTGGGGATGGCGATTCTCCTCATCTTGTCCTATCTCTCATGTCCATTTTTGGCTTTTCAGCATAGTGGATGGAGCATCTGGTAGATTCACAAAGAAAAAGGAAATTCATAGTATCACTGGAAATTAAAAGAACCTTAGCGTAGATGTAGTTCTTAACAAAAGGCAATGAGAAGTTTCACTGAACAGAGCACAGACCTTGGGTTCAGGGGGTGGGAATTCAAGTCCCAGACACTTCCTAGCTGTGTGACCTTGGGTGAGTCACTGAGCCTAGGCTGCCTCAGCTTTCTCAGCTATAAAAGCGGAGCAGTAAAAGCCCCAGGCTTCCAGGACAGCTGTGAGGATCAGATGAGGTTCTGCTTTAAAGGGCTTCGCACCGTGGCGCTAGAGGAAGGCGTGCTATTGTCCTTCTTCTCAGATGTGGCACCTTCCTAAAGAAGAAGCGTCAAAGTGCTCCCTTCCCACTCCCACACGCGTGTGTTTGTATGTCATATGTATGGAGATGGATATAAAGTAATTAGGGATTTTTATCTCTGGCTTATTACTTTACAAGAAACCTTGTATGCCTGCATATACACATCTCATTTAGGAGCTCATTAGATAAGAAATTTGGGAGCTTCTGTGAGAAAAGCAGTCTGGATTTTTAACAAAAGGAGACATCCATAAATTATTCCAAATGGCAGCTGGAGATTTATATGGAGACATTTTTAGCTTTGACATAGCTGTTTCATGTACTGGAGAACCTATTTTGATTTCAGTTGCCCAGACCCCTTTAAGGACAAAAGGTGCCTATTTCTATCAGATCATTTGGCTTGACATCCCACCCCTTTTTTCTGATGTTAAAAAGCACACCCAAAATGTGTGTGGTGGAAGTATCAGTGCTTGTTGATAGATGGGCTTCAATATCTGATCTTTTAGTTCCAAAGTATGGGGGAGATGGACAGTGATGAGGCATGTGCTGCAGGAGAGCCTGTGAAATTTACTGCAAACTCAGGCCACAAGGCTTTCTTTTCCCAGGAAGGAAAACTCCCCTTGCACTGCTGTGCACTTAGGGACAGATGGGTAATTGCTGTGCTTCCTTCTTTTTTCTGGTGGATGACACCTGGATGTTGAACCGCGTTTAGACTGACTTCTTGCCCTGCTCAGGATGCCCACTTTTTTTAAATTAATTTTTAGTTTTCAGCATTCACTTTTATAAAATTTTGCGTTCCAAATTTTCCCCCTTCCCTACCCCTCCCCCTTCTCCAAGACAGCAAACAATAATATAGACCATACATGTATAATCATATTAAACATATTTCCGCATTAGTCATGTTGTAAAAGAAGAATCAGAATAAAAGGGAAAAACCATGAGAAGGAGAAAGCAAAAAAAAAAAATTATGCTTTGATTTGCATTCAGACTCCATACTTCTTTCTCTGGATGTGGTTAACAGTTTCCATCGTGAGTCTTTTGGATTTGTCTTGGATCATTGTGTTCCAGAGAAGAGCTAAGTCTATGAAAGCTGATCATTGCACAATGTTGCTGTTACTATGTACCGTATTCTCCTGGTTCAGCTCATTTCACTTGGCATCAGTTCACGTAAGTCTTTCCAGGTTTTCCTGAAATCTACCTGCTCATCATTTCTTATAGCATGGTAGTATTCCATTAATTTATATGCTACAGCTTGTCCAGCCATTCCCCAGTGGATGAGGATCCCACTTGTGTCTGATTCCCTTCTTGGTGCCTGGCCTCGGTTTGGAGAAGAGAGGATGTTTCAATAGTGTTGGTTCTGGGTCTTGTCATCTCGACACTGTGGAAGTTTTCCTCAAGCAGATCGTCCCTTTTTGGGAAATGAAAAAACAGGCAACTTTTTGCTCTTCTCTTTTTCACATATATGAAAAACAATGTACTTCCATGCTTTGATTCGTCTGTGAGCTCTTCAAAGTGAGCATTTGATTCCCCAGAGCCGGTTGAACCCCCTCCACACTTATTTATCCGGGGATGTTCTTGACCACATCCATCACACCGCCATATTGAAGGCTTCTTTTAGGTCTTCTCATTTTTAAGAGTACCTGTGAATCACTGGCTGGCCCTTCATTAGCTCTTGTTCCTACTCTGTGACCATTCCACCTCCTTTTTTAGGGATGCGTGTCATTCAGTGAGCATTTAGTAAGCACCACTATGTGTCAGAGACTGTGATAAACCCTGAGTATACAAAGATAAAAACAAAGCAGTCCCTACACTCCAAGACCTCACAGAAGACTGAATACATGCTGTAATCGGAGACATAGAGTGATTTCTGGGGGATGGGCACCAACAAGAGGTAGAAGGGTCAGGAGGAGCCTCCTGGATGGCAGTGCTTGGCCTAATCTCTGAGAATGTCTGATGCTGCTTCTTTCATTCAGCTTATCATTGGTATCGTGCTCAAGCCTCCTTACACTCACCAGGGGGCTAAATGACCCTTTTAGGTAATTGTCGGTTTTGATTTTTCCAAAATCATGGCCTTCCATGATTCTGAGCCACATAACATTCTTAGTTAACCTGTGGCCAAGGAGTTGAAGCTGAGCTTATACCAACTGGAGATTATGTTGAGTCCATCAGCAACCTTTCTGCTTCATGTCTTTGGACAGACTTACATTTTGGGGTCATTGGGCCCTCCCCTCAAGCTTTCCCCTTGAAACATCAGCATTTAGCTTATGTTCAGGTCTACACATGCACGCACACACACAGAAGCCAAAGGAACCTCGTCTCTATTGTAAACATTCCCGCTTCCTGATGGTGGAGTTCAGTGGTCAGAAAATGAAAACAATCAAGGTCTTGCCCCCAATCCCATAAACTGTTAAAATAATTGGCCTTCGCAGTGAGCTCGACCTTCTTTGGGAATCTCTATAGGTCTCTCATTGTGTAGAACTACCCTACAGTTAAGACTCTCCGAGAGCCAACCCCCTCCTCTGCAGCTGCACGGTCCATCTGACTCTCAGTACTAGTGAGGCTCACAGGGCAGGTCTGCTCTTCCACATCCTGCCTCGGTCCTCTGCTTTTCCTGCTTGTCCTGGAGCTCCTTTTCTTGGGGCAGAAGCTTGGAGCTCTTAGGAACTCCTTGGATAAGACTTTAAAAGACACAGCAGACAGGAAAAAAAATCTATAGCCAAAATGGTCATTGAGAGGTGGTGGTGTTTTATTAATATGTAAGTTCTTTGGTTTATACTATCTTGAAAAACTGGCCTCCGTTGTCCCAACTAAAATTGATAAGACCCCTCTTCAGTTAAGTTAGTTGGAAGGCATTTGTACGAGGGAAGAGTAATTGTGTCTTTCAAACTCTTTCTAAATGACCTTCTTCTAAGCATATGCGTCTTCTTTTCTTGAGGACCTCTGCAAGCTGGGTTCCTAAGCTCTCTCATCATGTTTTGTTTAAAACAAACCAGAAACCATCAGCGCGGGGCTGAATCCAGGGGGAACAAGTGCTCTTCTTATTCAGTGAGTTTGTTTCTGACCAGAAAGTCTGGGCTGCTGTTTCCGCTTAGCAGTGAATAGAAGCCAGCCACGGAATTGCGAAGAGAAGCAAGAAAGTATGAATCCGATTTGCGTGGCTCAGGCCCAGAAAGAGAATGTAAACTTTGAGAAGTGTGTCATTTGTCATTCACAGACTGATGAATAACTCAGAGAGGCTGGGATTTCTTCTGTAAAACCCCTGATATCAGCACCGATGCTCCAGGCAGGGAGGGACTATAGGCAAGGTTTGACCGTTTCCTCTTTACTGGCTCTCGAGACACTATGAATCTTGTGCTAGCAACCACAAGCCAGGTTTTATTACCACCGCAGCATCCTAGGACAAGGGACAGTGTGGGGGCCGCATGTGGATCGATTGGCCCCGTTGGATGCTCCTACTTTGCCTACACACTCTGGCCACGTGGAGATGAGCAAATGAGCTCGGTCCAGAGAATGGGCCATGGCTCACACCCTGGTGGCCTCTCAAAGAGCCTGAGCATCTCTGTGTACTTGTGGAGAACACATCTGCAAATTGGGGCAGTGGAAGCTCATCTCTGGGCACTCTTTAAATGAGTCCCTGTGGGAAGGTGTGGGGGCACCACGACAGGACACACGGACAGTTTAGCCAGTAGTGGTAGCGATGCTGGCGTTGGCTGCTGAGCTCGGTGCCGAGCTTGGGGCGCACGATGAGTGCCAGCGTGTGGCGGGGACATTTTCCAATGCTGGAGCCCTCAGCTGTTTGCAAATCTGTTTTCCAAAATGCTTAAGGCAGTTGGGCTGGTGGTGCATGGTAAAGGGTTGCAAGTAGTCACTATGGAATGATTCTGGAATGAGTGGAAGCAGAGACCTCCAGCAAACAGCGAGATAAGTCACTTGAGGCTCTGTGATTCCCCCACCTCAGCTCAAGCTTGTCCTTGGTCATGGATGTCTGTCTACTAAATGCAAGTAATGATCTTTAAAAAATGAGTCTGAGTAGCCTGTTCGTCTTCAGCCATTGAGGTGGCCAAGATTGCTGTGTTCTTTTCTTCCTTTGCATTGAGGATGAACTGCTGTTCTTGGGGATTAATCCAGCAGAGATGTGGAAAAGGGCCAAATGACCACCTGAGCCTGACTCCCCCCTTTAGTCTGCCTAAGTCATGAGCACAGCGCTTCCCACCCCTATCCCTGTACTCTCTTTGTGAATTATCAACAAAGGTGTTTTGCTTTTTTTTTTTTTTTAATGTTTAATTGGCTTGGTTAGACTCTCCTGAGACCCTGGCAGTCATAATTGTGAGAATGCCTGAATCATTAGTTGTGGCTGTTAGTTAAGGAGGCTTGGGGAGTCTGAAGTGTCTCAGAAAGGAAGACTGTCAATGCTGACAATGATTTGAGGTCAGTTTTCTTCTTTTTTTCTTTGTGAGCCATGAGTACCCAATGTGGAACGTGAACTTGACCCTTAATAAGGTCAGTCTTCTGATAAGCCGTTAAAATGCTCCCTTCTCTTCGGCCAAGGTCATGATGACCCCCTTCTTCAGCTGGGACATCTATGAGACATCTTCACTTTCACCATTCAAACAGTTGCAGAGTTGAGATGACTTGGGGGCTTACCTGGACTTAAAGACCAAAAGTCTGTCTCAGTGTCATCACATCTGCAACCTTGATTTCCAAAGCCAGTGTACAAAGATCACAGGATCATTGACTGAGCTGGAAGAACCTTAGTCTGAGATGTTAGGTGAGAGTCTAACACCCTACCTGGGGAAACAGGGTACCGTGGGGGGAGCTGACTTGCCCAAGGTCATACGACTAGTTAATGTCAAGATAGGATCTCAACCTGGGTCTTCCTCGCTGCAAGTCCAGTGCCCTGCCCACTGAACTCCCTGACCCCTTGAAGTCATTCACTGCTGCTTCTTGTCCAAAAGGAGTCACCGAAGCTCAGCCACATAAGCCAGCAGAATTCTCCATCCGGGAGCAGAGGAAAGGGTTCTTCACTTGCAAATGTACACGGGCTTTTTCAAGAGTCCTCCTCTGAGACCTGTGGTGACTGTCTTGTCTTTCCTGCATGTTCTTTAGAATCTCTGATAAAAATCAGCATCTGTGGGGCTTTTCTTGGGCTGTTTCCTAATTATCTTAAAAGGTCTGATGGCTTATCTTTGCCAAAGTTTCTCAATTTGCTGTTTTCCAGATTGGACACTTTGAGAATGCGTGTGGATTCCTCGAGCCAAACTGACCTCCCCTCCTGTAAGCACTGGTTTTCAGTGGGAGTTTCTAAACTTGATGGTCAATCTCTGAGCCTGGCTATGTGGTGATCTGGGCTGGGTGGTCACCTCTGAGCCTCAGCTTTACCATCTGTAAAGTGTAGATAGCGCCGTTGCCTTTAGGTGCTGTGGGAGGCAGTTGCTTTGACCTCGTGGAAGGTTTGGGCTGATTGGAGAGTTTGGATCATGGTTCGAAAGGAAGGGTGGGGCCAGGATGTCTTCTGCTTTCTAATTCCTCCCTGAGGAGAGTGGGCTTGCCTCATTCTATCATTGACTTCCATTCCAGCTCTGGCCACAGAGTAGTTTTCCAGGCCTTTGAGGGTTGTTGGGCCACTTTCCAAAGTAGGGAGCTCAGGAATACTAGACCTCTGGGGAGATCAGTTATTGGAGTCAGTCCTCAGGACATGAGTAGAGCCCTCCGTAAGCACAGAAGAACTTCACTGGTCACAAAATCCATCCTTGACCCATGGGAGTTGTGACGGGGCTTCATCTCTGCTGCTCGTCCAGGCCTGGCCTGCCTGCCTTTCCTCTGCCTGTGGAGCTAAGCCGTGGCCGCACAAACCCTTCAGAAAATCCCTTGGGCTTCGGGTGCAGACCCCCTGCTGGAAGGGACCCCCTCTCGCTCTCTAAGCCCTCTCTGCACCTCTCCTGGAGCTGTTTTCATTAAGCTTGTTCCTGTGACCTGCAAACTGGCATGTCTGTCATTTCAGGTTTTGCAGATTGCTGTACAGACTTCTGAGCTGATGATCACGACTCCCTTGGGAGGTGGCTCTTACTATCCCCATTTTACAGATGAGGAAGCTGAGGGTCAGAGCCATTAAATGAAGTATATACTGAATGTCGAGCTCATAAGTGAACTCACATCTCTGTGGATCTCCGTGGACTCTAAATCTGGCACATTTCCCTTATTTCCCTTTGCATCCATTCCCTGCCCCCATCCCAGGTCCTGGCACACAGTAGACCTTGTTAAATGTTTATTGAGTGTGTGGTGAATGGCTCTCACGTTATTAACATTCTTCAAAATTATTGATGTTCCCAAGAAAAGCAGACTAGAAACCTTCATTGAAACCCGGCGACTGCAGCACAGATGCAGGGCGGAGGAAGGGGCCATGGTCTGCTGGTCTAACTTAGACTTTACAGTGACAAGAGACAACAACAGCCCACTGGTCACCATTTGATCCGGGCTTGCTCTTCCGCCTGAGAGACTTCACACAAAGAAGGGGTCCCCTCTCTCCACTTTTGTACTAGAACAGCACACAAAGTCTGTGGGTGCCCCTCCACAGGGGGATGTCTGGGAGATGTCTCAGTGCATTAGGGTGCATGACTCTGATGGCATATTCCACACATTGGGATGGACCAGAGAAACCTGAGAAGACTGTAATGAACTGATGCAAAATGAAGTCAGCGGAGCCAGGGCAGCTGGGCAGGAAGGTACAGTTACCACCAAGCAATCACAACTGAGTGCTGCTGAATTTCCAAGAAAAAGCTTGGCTCCAAAGAGAAGACCTGAGAAGGTACCTCCCTACACCCCTTGGGAGAGGTCACAGTCCATAGGAGCATACTCTTGCATGGAATGTTAGATTTTTCTCATGTTGAAGCAATTTTGCTGAATTTTTTCCTTAAATTTTTTCAAGAGATGACTCCCAGAGAGGTCAGGGAGGATGTAAATACGATATCATTTCAAAAGAAAGAGCCATATTTCCTTTTAAGAGGGAAGGGATGCTATTGTCCTGCACGCTTCAAGATTGATCAGTTAATCAACAAGCATTGATTAAGCACCTACTGTGTACTGGGTGCTCATCCTGGTCTGGAGGGAGGTTTCAGAAATAAGAAGGCCTGCTGCCGTGTTAGTATACCACTGAGTGAGTCTGCCATCTTAAACTAGACAAGAGCAAAGAGCAGTAAACGTGGAATTTGATTCTCCTTTTTATAACCTAGTGCTTGGTCTTCCAAGGCGGAAGCTGGCCATAGAATGGATTTAACCCACAGAATTTCGAATTGTGATGAAGGGGCTGAAATCTGTGTGCTAGGTCAGGACTGTCCAAAATGCGGTCTGTGGGCCATGTGCAGCTGGCCCACAGTGAGATTTATGGGGCCCACTGACCAGCATAGAAATTTACATAAATGCTTTAGTAAACCAAGCTGAGTTACCGCAGAGCTCTCACTAAAATGGCAAATCAAAATTTATTTTCTGTTGTTTCAGTAAACCTGAGGTTGGACAGCCCTGTGCTAGGCCGTCCATTAAAAATGCTTCCGCCTCCCCTCCCATATGAACGTGGTATTTTTTAGAAAAATAGTCCAGCAAGTAATTAAAAGATTTTGAAGCGAAGATAGAACTCAATACTTCTATGTCAGTGGGAAATCTGGTGTTATAAAATACTATTCTAAGTCAGTGTATGTTCCCTGTAGCTTTCTTTTCAATAAACTTGAAGATGCTCAGAGAGTGGCTGCCAAGACACAGGGGGGTTTTAATGGGTGTTTTCCCTCCTTTTTAAAAACAAACTTTAACTTGCTCTGTGATTTCCTCAATGTAGGAGCTCCTAGGAGGAGCCTCCCTGCCCCATGCAGAGCTGGCCCTACTGGCCAGTCCACCATCTTGAAGCTTCATGAGCTTGTGGCAGAGGCGGGACTCAAACCCTGGTCTTCCTGACTCTTCATTACATGTTGCTTCTCTGTAGAACACAGAGTAGCAGCAGGCCCCTGAGGAGCATGGTCTGGTCCTAGTTCCTGGGGATGCAAAGACCAAAAAAGAAAAAAAGAATCAGTGCTGCCATCAAGGCACTCACGTTCAAGTATGTCTTCAACAGGAAATGAGGAGAATCACTTTCTTCCTTCCTTGGTTCTAGTAGTCGTTACAGAATGGTGAGCGGCCCACTCCTCTTTGGTGATTCAGTTTGACAGGGTTTTCCCCTCTCCCCAAAGTGCCCTGGCACTGGATTGGCACCTTGTTCCTCGTCAGTCAGTGAAGCAGTCAACGTTGATGAAGACCCACTGTGTGCTAGGTCCCTGCCTTCAAGGAGCTCCCAGTCTAATCATCTGATTGGATCTTAGCTTTTCCCCTTCCTGCCTTACACTTGAAAGCCTCCTTCAGGAAGGGTGTCTAGCCTATGAGCCTCTTGACTTTGGCTGCTTTGGAGGTGATGAAGGGCCACATAGGCCCTTGAGTGCCAGCGGCTCACACGGATTGACCTGCTCTGCCTTCCTTCCTGAGAAGCCTGTGTGGCTCATCGCTGCCTGCTATAGGCTAAAGATGGTGCCTTGGAAGCAGGAGGCCTTGGGTTCAAACCTTGCCTGTGGTGCTTCCTGGACTGGTGACCCTGGGCAAGTCATAGCCAAATGCTTCGTGCCTCAGTGCTGTAGGTAGCCCTCCAAAAGAGGTGATTGACTGGGGGAAGGCCCTCTCCTCCCCCTTGGAGTCCCACACATCCTTGAAATCACCAGTTTACTTCATTGGCAGGAGGACCAGGCTATTTGTTTTTTGTTTGTTTGTTTGTTTTAAGAGTAAGTAGCTACTGCATTTTAGGACAGCTGACCAACATCTTTGAAACATGTCGTCAGCAAGTACAGATGTGGGTGGCAGGCCGGGGAAGTGGGAGGGAGGCTGCCCCAGATGAGGCGGATGCCACAATGCGCCTGATGCATCTCAGCTCCCAGCGGCCCGAGAAACTTTCTTTACAAATTGCCCCATTGTGATGGTTGGCATTCTGGGTAAAAGTTCATCTAGATTTCAACCTCCCGTGAAATTGCAGAGTTATGACTGAGAAATCTCTGCCTCCTTTGAGAACCTTCAGGGATTGCTAAGGCCTCGCAGTCGGAACTGAGCGAAACACACTGGCTTCCATTCACTCACATTTCGGGGGCACCGCTTCCTATTTCTGTGATATTTTTGCTTGGAATTTGCACTTGTGTGCAGAGAGAATACTGAGGAGCTGATGAAGCCTCAGAGTTTTCTTGAGAAAACCTTCACAGTTTTTTTGGCATCAAAACAAAACTGTGGCATTTAATAAACTCAGGAGCCTTTTTGTGGTCTTCCTTTTTTTTGAAGCCCCAAGATGGCAGAGTGCTTGGACTTTTTCTACAAACCTCAGCTCTTTTTGCCGTGAGACCGAGAGACCAAGCCTTGATTATTTGGCGACTTCCTTTTATAGCTAGGATCTTGTGGCTTATCTCTCAGAAGAAAAAGCCTTACCTAGAGCTTCATCCAGACACCAAACCACGAGGGGATGGACCTCTACGTGATAGCAGCTGGTTCTGTTTGCAGTGGAATGGATTGCTGATGAACCACTGAACTTTTCTTCATTCAAGGCATTTGGACGAAGGGGAAATGGTTCTTGGGTCACCAAGGGCATCAGGAAGCAAGGACATACCAATGACCACTACAGCCCTTCCAGCTTCAGGATTTTGTGGTGGTGATTAGTATTGCCAATGTCATCCCATAAATCTTTATCAAACCTATTGAATCTATATCTGATAAATTTAAAAATTGGCCTTTGTTAATTAAATGGCCAAATTGCTCACAAGCATGTAAGAATATAAAACTATAGTAAAACCATATGGAGTCAAACCGATGATCCAGGATGTGTAGACCATATTTGACTATCGGCTTACACCCCTTCTTCAGGGGAGAGGGGACGAGAGGGAGGGGGAGAACGTTTTGAACTCAAAATCTTGTGGAACTGAGGATCGTAAACTAAAATAGAAAGGTGCCAAGAGTCCTATTAGGCTCAAGGTGGGCCAGAATTTCCTAATAGAGATGTCCAAAGTTAAACTAGGCTGCCTCAAGGGGGGATGGGTCCCTGCCTTTAGGAGTCTTCAGGCAAAGGCTGGATGACCAGGTCTCTAGTGAGTTCTGGTGGGTTTTCCTTTGAGCTATGGCTCGGCCCAGATCAACACCCTTCCTCCTCTCCAGTTTGGTGATCCTGAAACACTGGGGAGCAGCACTCATGACCCAAAACCCCATCTTCTCTCTCCTTGGGTTGTCTGTGGGCCCTGTCCACTGGTGAGGCTGAAGGGCCCCAAATGCTATTCACAGTTGAGTGATACCTTGGAGGGGATTTCTATCAGACTGGACCTCTTGGCAGTGTTGGCTGCTCCTGACTACTCTTATTCCTCAGCAGTCCAGTGAAAACTTCAAAGCAGGTGTGGCACCCCATGTTCTGGAACTCTAGTATATTCTTGAGAGAGACTGGAAGGCTCTAAGAAATCTGTCTTTTGTTCACTGAACTTGGAAAAATAATAGTCATTGGATCATTTGCTTAGAAATTAAATTAATCATATTAGACAAACGTCTGCATTTCCTGTTACAGCCTCAGTGGGCTCTTCTTTAAATTGTTAGAGAGCAGTCCTGGGCAAAGGGGTAAGTAAAGGCAGAGGGAGCGATCTCTCTCCACCCCCAGCCTGCAGGGCCCCGTAAAAGCTGCATGGACATTACGCACTGAGGGCTGAGCCTAGAGCCCTTGTGTGGGTGCCAAGCACCTGACCACATTATCTGATGGACCTTTGGAGTGAAATAATTGCAGAACATTTTTCATAGTCAGACCTGCAGGTTGAGCTTTCCAGAGGAATTGGATGTTTCAAAATATGTCTGGTTGGTTAGTGAAACATTAGTATTAATGATAAATTAATATTAATATCAGTATCAATGTTTATGTAAGTAGCCTGTGGGAAGAAAAGACTTTACAGACTGGATTCAGGCAGTGCCTCCCCCCACCCCCTATTTCAACATGGAGAATTTTTCATCAGTAAAAAATTTTGCGTACTCAGAAACTTGGGCGTGGAAAATCCTGGGCCCTGGGAAGACAGCCGAGCATTGGAACTGCAAATGATTAAACCTTTATGACTGAAGTAATAGGTTTGGGCACAGCACTCCCAGCGGACCAGCCACCAAAGGTACTTTTCAGTTTCCAAATAATAATAAACAAACTTTGCACATCCATAATACTTTTCATCTTAAAAGCCTTTTGCGTGCAATTGTGACAAAGGATCCGATGAATCATGATTCTCTTGTGCTGCCTTTGTTTCTTGAACCACTCCACGTAAGTGATGTCGCTTCTGACATTCGGCCTAGGTCTTTCTCTTTTACACCCAAGTTTTTCCAAACTGCTGGGCAAAACAACGCCCTCGGGTCAGAACTATCTTTCAAAAGCCTGCTTCCACCCATCCCCTGTTAGGGTTGTTTAACCAAGGACTGCCCATTGACCTTCCCAGCTTCTGACTCCTAAGCCTTCAGCAGAACCTTCTGTACATCCTCAGCCAAAAACAAACACTCAGGTATTTAAGAAGCCCCACCTAGGCGCTGGCTCCTGAGACCAGAACTGACCAGGAATGGCAAGTCAGGGGGCCAACTTGGGGGGGAGGGTGCAGTCTGTTTTTATTCACTTTAATTTGATTCAAAATAAATAACTCCCATCCTTCGGGAGCCCATAAAGGAAATGTTTTCTGAGCATCACATTCAGTCTTGGAAGAAGTATTGGTCTGACTCCAAGGTTTTCCTCACACGTCTCCGCTGCCCCGAAATGGGATATTCTCGCGCTCGCTCTTTGAGTGGCCGCTGTAATAAACACAGGGCTCAGTATTGTCACCGCGGTATATTACCACCATGGAAATTCCCTGTAGTTCATTGGTCCGTAACCAACAG
>CM053624.1:4384556-4399556 GCA_028646595.1 Phalanger gymnotis | reverse complement strand
TGTGACTTGGGGTCAGTCTCTGGATTTCAGGCACATCCTTTTGGTCACTTCATGAAAGTTTTATTGGGCTGTCAGAACCCATTTTTCAAAATTGGCATCATTTGGGAAGATGGTGAGTTCACCACTTTCTCGGTTTGTCTAATGAAAGGATTGGATCCCCTGGTGGCCTAGTTTGCAGCGAGTCGGGGCTGCTCAGGCCCTGCTCTGAAGGGCATCTCTAGAAGGCCTGGGCTCCGTCCCGCCTGCAACGCCAGGCCCTGGTCGGCTTCTGGCTGTGACAGGCAGGTCTTTTACATCAGCTGGAAAAGCCAGCCTCTCAGCCGGGCCTTTGGAGACACTTTGTTTCCAACCTCATTTTTGTCTGCCTGCAACTGCAGAGGGAAACGCGGTGGCGGGCCCCCTCTGGGCAAAGCAGCCGGTCCCGTCCTGGTGCGTGGCTCTGGCGTGGACTCCTGCCGTGGCATTGCTGCCGGTTAGAGATGACACCGGGCACTGTTTACCTTCGGAGGTTTTTAAGGCTGGCCTTCCCAGGACAAACATGGAGGTTTTCAACCAGAAAACAAACCAAGGCATCTGGGCCCTTGTTTCTGTGCTCCACCATTGCTAAAGAGTTATCCGTGAGTGTCCTGGTCATCTCAGATCAGAAGATGGCTGAGGAGAGTGTCCTCATGCCCACACGTCCCTATGTCCAGATGCACACAGAAAAACACAATTAAACAAAGCAAGATGAGGTCACTGGGTTTGCATGGGTGAGATTGATAACAGATTCTCCCGTGGCACCTGGACGACGGACTGGTCTGTATACATTGATGATTTTCCTTCAAATGCCGTTTCAAATATATTGTAAACTAATGGTATTAAAAAACCTTATTTTCCTATTTGTAGTTCTTGATCTTTCATTTCTTTTAATGTCAAAATTATTTATTTGGCCTATTCTACTCCAGATGTGGCTGTAGAGGGCACATTAATTTATATTCCGTTTTCATGGGCCCCTGTCCCCATCTGTACATCATTTCTGAATCTCTTTCTCCCTCCTGGGAGTTCACCTATTCATATCGAAGGTTTCATTTGCTGTGTAAACAGAATAAACAGACAATGCAAAAATCCCTGCCATCTTGGAGAATAATTCTTCTCAACAACCCAGTGCATCATGCTCGAAAAAACATGGAGAAGGCAATCCACGTAAGGCCGCATTTTCCACCATTATTGTCCTCTGGGGGCTGGGCTCATCTTACTAGACCACATGTTTCCCAGGATCGAATAAGTTCATTTTTATTAAACGTCGGCCGGAAACAGCACTTTGTGGTAATCCTCAAGCATGTGGGTCGACGGGCATCGGTTTTGTGGCTGGGCCCATGAGGGGCCCCCGAGGCCCCAGCCCCTCACCAGTTCTGCTCTCATGTTCTCATGAAAAGCAACATGTCCGGGCAGGGGGCCGGCGTGTGTGAGGGACACGAGTGCTCAAGCCCTTATCTCTGCCAGGCACTGAACGGGAATTTGTGGTGGGATTTGCCCAGGCTGCACCCAGAACTCCAGAGCCCTTCACTAATTTCCTCCCTCTCATAAAACAATATCATCTTCCTAACCTCTCAAGAGGCTTGACATCCGTGATGATGGTGGATGCAGGCACAGACCCCCTCCCCACCGGATAATGGAGGTGCTGGGCCTGATGGAAGCGAGATAGAGACGGTGATACCCAAATTTGCAGTGCGGGACCAAGAGAGGACTGGAGCTGCTGCCATCAGCAGATTGTGTGTGTGTGTGTGTGTTTGTCTCTGTGTCTGCGTATGTGCGTGTGCATGCGTGTGCTTGAGTGTGTGTGCCCATACACTCATGTGCTCCCATGCCTGGCGCTGGTCTGCCCTCTCCCTCCCTGCCTGCCTGCCAGTCCGGCTCCTCCTTAATGACCTCCAAATTTGTATGTCGTTAACACCATGTACTGAAGTGGGCCCCAACAAGGCTGGGGAGGGAGCCGAGTCCCTGTCTTCGTTGACTTTTGTCTCTTCTGGTAATTGGTGGCTTTTGCTGCCATATTAGCACAGCCCATGAAGCCAGTTGGAAGACCCCTGAGGTCTGCACAAACACAGTACGAGCCTGGCAAGCCGTGTGAGGGCTCTCCGCGCTCGGCAGTCATTTACATACTGGGAAGGCAAAGTCATTTAGGCCTGCAAAATTGTTATTGCTGGAGCACATTTAAATACTAGTCGTATGGAAATTGGAAATAAAGTCATATTAAAATTTGATGCTCAGATCAATACTGGGGAACCCAGGTAATTAAAGTGGGTTTGTTTATTTGGTGCCTTATAAATAAAAAGGGCTTAATACAGACTAATTACACCGACTCTTTTGTATACTGTAGGATAATAATGGCAGCAATTTAAAGTGATATTAAATGAGAATTAATAAAGGAATATTGAGTCACTTTGACTGTATTAAGCTGGGTGAAATGATTTCTCATCTCAATTTAACTTTCTGTCCAGAGCTCAGTGATTGATAAGCATTGAATTTTCATAAGAGATTGTCTAAAACAATATTTGATGGTTGTTCTTAATTAATAACAACAAAACCCATCACTTTGTGCTGCTTTCAAAGAAGTCAGAGAAGCCTTATTTTTCAGAGATCTTTCTGTGCCAAATGGTTTTCTGCAAAGATAGCTGCAGAGAGAGACAGAGACAGAGAGGGAGAGGAGGGAGGGAGGGAGGCAGAGAGAGAGAGAGAGAGAGAGAGAGTGAGTGAGTGTATATGTGTGTGTGCATGTGCGTGTGTGCATGTGCGCACAGGCCCGTGCACTGATTGGATCGGGAATCATTGTTAGTGTTTGCTGTTTGGGGTGGACTCCCAGGGAGGGAAGGAGGGAGGGAATGTTGACATCCCTTCCAGTTCTAAGTGAATAACTCATTGAAGACACAAGCCAGCAGGACTGATGGACACTGGTGGGAGGTAGGTAGTAACTCATCCCAAATGAGACCTGGAGCCTGCAGAAATCCAGAGAAGTTGCAGGCACCCCCCCCCACCCCCACCCCCCTTGAGATAACCTCTGGAGAATGACGTGGTAGCCATAAGCATTGTTTGGACACTATGGATTGAGCACGAGTGGCCTTCAGTATGCTGTTTAGGTGTCAGTGGCCGGCCCGACTCCAATTCTACATGAAACAATTAAAAAGAAAGCTCATGTGCCTGTGTGGCGGGAAGAGTTCTCACTGACAGTTTGGACTCACCAGCTTGGTAACCATTCAGCTGTGTTCAGCTAGCACGGTCATCACGGCCCCATCCAAATTCCAAGAACACCCCCATCTATTTCAGATACAGTTTATTTTATCGTTGACATAGAGCTGGGATGTAATTTCTTTTCAGCGAGTCACCCCGGTCTCACTCTCGGCAGCCGGTGTCATAGTCGTGTTAGCGTTTCTCCCCTTCTAGACGGGGTTCAAAGCTCTGTGGAAGGTCGAGACCTGGCACAGAGCACCCTTTCTCATATATTACAAATGGCGGGCATCGTCCATTAATTTCTGTCTTTGAAATGCCATGTCAAAGCTCTGAAGGAATTCACAATGCCAGTGTCCCTTGGACAGCTGCTCACCATGGTCCAGTAAGAGTTTCTGATGGAATTACAGGTGCAGGGAAATGCAGAATTAGAAATATATCTGATGTTGCAATACGTGGGAAGCCATAGCTTTGTTGATGACAGGACAATTCCATTTTTGACAGTTTAATTTACTGTTGCCAGTGGACAAGAGCAAAAGGAGAGTGTGGGGTTAGCCACCTGCCCCCTCATACTGTGTTTCACATGCGAGGTTGCAAAATCATGACTCCCTCAACCTGTCGGGCTCAAATGAGAAGGTTTTCTGCTGGGAAAATGGAATATATCAGTGCATGTAATATTGCCTGACCTCATAAAACAAAAGAAAAAATTGCAGATTCTGACAGCTATTATGAATCTCGTATCAGCATCCACAACGACGCTGAGCTGAGGTACAGTACATGTTTATAATAGAAAAAAAACAGGGTTGCCACGTTGACTTGCAATATGAAGCAAAAAATGACTTGTCAGTAATTCGTTCTCAGATGTTAAAGAGACTGTTGAATTTACTAGTATATACACAGAAAGATGTTTAGCCTGGAGCTGAATGTGGAAATAGTCTGTACACAGAGGTGGTCTGCTGGAGTTAGTCATGGAGCTAGATTGTAATAGAAGGGAAAAATGGAGGAAAAGAAAGCCCCAGCTTGCTAAAGAGCTGTTTATTCTGTGCCAGCTTTCTCATTACAAGATGGACGGAACCTCTGTATTTTCATCCATTGTAAAATGTATAAGTAATAGGACTTCTAAAGTAAGGCAAATAACTTTGTTTTGGAATTACAAAAATCATTTGAATCGAGTGGATGCCATTGGAAGGCTTCAGGATTGAGGCAGGGGGAAAAAGAAGTTTGTTTTGTACCAAAATAAAATATGGTCTCTTAGCCTCAAATTATGCAGCCTCTAATTTAACATTTCTGTTCCACAGCCTTTCTCCTTAAGCCTGCCAATTTACATTTTTTCCTTATTAATTTTTCCCTAGAAGGAATATAATTATCTCAGCTTTTTTTCAACATGATTTGTGGGAGGTGGGGAGGAGAGATTGGTTTTCCACAGGGCAGCACTGCTTCTTGGCCCAGTGCTAAGGCATTCAAAGAAATATTTGGTTCTCAGGTATTTTCCCTTTCTTTCTTATAAGACATATAGATTGTCATGAAAGGCAAGCCAGGAGGCTGAGCTCTGTATTTCCCAGGTGCTCTTTTCACTTCTTGACTTCTCAAGCCCCGTTGCTGATGTCCTCGTCTCCAGGTGGGCTGGTCTTTTCCAGGCCCCACTAATTCGATGGTAATGGACCCATCCCCTCTCTTCTTTCTTTAGCCGTTGTCTGTCTCCTCCCCGTTGCCATCATTGGCCTTTTTTGCTCCCCCTGCCTGGCACTAGGCAGACTCCCGCTCATATCCAGTATCCACATGGCAGCATCTCTTCCTGGCTGTGTCATTAGAGGTGGCCTCTCTTAAGTGCTGAGTAAAATTCTGCTGATTTCATCGTTCACTCCCAATTGGAAAGCCCAGTGGTTTCAGACCCAGTTAGCTCAGAAGGAGTATTATTAGGAAGAGTTGCTTGGAGCCTTGAGGGACTAGGAATTGTTTTTTTGTCGGGGCTAATTGGGCTGGCGTATGTGTGGGCAGGTTATCCTCCGTGCCGCCGGCGGCCGTGATATTTACCCAGGCCTTCCTCCTCCGGTGGAGCCCGGTGTACAAGACGGTGCGCCCAGCCGCTCCGTGTTTGCCAGAACTCGAGAGCACTCAAATCCAATTGTAGCTCATGAATGCGCCAAGAGCGTCAGCGTGCAGAAACAAAGCGAACACCGAGAGAACGGGTCAGGTTTGCAGTCGGAGCCACCATCAGTGAGCAGCCAGGAACTCACAGCTACAAGATCGTCATTCTGTCACCCAAGGAAAAAGGACAAGAGGGGACCCGGGTGAGAAACAATTTTAAAAGGCAAATACAGGAACACAGTCCAGGAGATGAGATTTTTTTTTTCCAATTTTATATAATAGAGAATTAAAGCCTTCTTAAGTCGCCCAGAATTATAGAAGCACCATGGTTTTGCTGGAGTCTGTGTCAACACACCTAAGCTGAATGACAACACCTGCTTGGAAGGCGGTGGCAGCGCAGGGAGAACATTAAAGCACATCATTCAAAATTATTAAACAACATAATGGAGTGAGTCCAGCGGCAGGAGATGAGATGTAGGAGACGTTACAGGAGAGAAAAGGGGCTGAGTTTCAGGCTGAGATTGTCCTGGTTTGCCCCTTGATCTGTCTCTGTAAACCGGAGCATGTATTACTCAGTAAAAAGAAAACGAGAGACATCTGCAGAGTACCTTTGGTGACAAATGAAGGTGGATCTTTATAATGCCACGTCCACTTTGGCCATAAGTGGGCCATTCTGTGGGGTCACACATTCTGGCTAAGAGAGTGTGACCCCACTGGGGAAAGAAATGGGGATCAAGTAAGGAGCAGCAAAAGTGCTCCTGGGGCTGGGGAGGGCAGCAGCACAGTCACCAGGGGTGCAAGCTGCGGGCCAGCCTGCTTACGGGGCACTCTGCTGCCTCCAGACATCATCAAACAGTCGTCAGTGTGCTTTGGAAATGCCCGCCGGTAGAAAACGAGGAGCCGGGAAGAGCGCACCTGCATGTCCCCCATTAAAAGAGAAGCTCCTTGAGGAGCAGAGCCTTGCGGGGCTTGACACATAGTAGGCACTCAATAAATGCTTTTGTAATTTTTGGATAGACTATTAGAGCTACAGCAGGGCAGTGAGGAGGCACCAGAATGCCAGGCCTGGAATCAGGAAGACCCGAGTTCAAATTCAGCCTCAGACACTTAACAGTGGTGTGACCCTGGGCAAATCACTTCACCCTGTTTGTCTCAGTTTCCTCATCTGTAAAATCAGCTAGAGAAGGAAGTGGTGAACCACTCCAGTATCTCTGCCAAAAAAATCCCCAGTGGGGTAACAGAGAATCAGACAGGACTGAAGAATGACCATATCATAGCCACAAGAGCTAGAAGGGGCCTTAGACATCATTAAGCACTAAAAGAAACCAAATCTGAGAAGTTTTGCCCAAGGTTACCTGACTAAAAAACGGTAGGGTTGAAATTAAAGCCCTGTCATTTGACTCCTAACTGTGTGTCCTCCGCTCACTCCTTCCACCCACATAGATTGCAGCCCTTCCGCCTCCAAGGACATGGCCTTCGGGACAGCTCATCCCAGGGTGGCCTCGTGGAGGCTCTCAGATCCACTGGGTGACCCATGCTTGAAACCTGACCACTTGGGAGGACCGAGCCTTGCTAATAAAAGGGGTGGGAGTCAGGCTCCAAATGAGCCCTGGCCTTGCCATGTGAGGATGATGGCAACATTTAGATGGCATGTAATATACGTTACATAGAAATGGTGTATGTAGATAAGCATTTATACAGTGCTTTAAAATGTGCATTATCTCCTGTGGTCCTGTGTGCCTTTGGACCATTCACTTAGCTTTTCCATGCCTCAGTTTCTTCCTCGTTAAAAGGAGAGGATTGAACTACAGAGCTTTGAAGGGGCCTTCAGCCCTCAGATTCTGACCCCAGGGTCTGCCTGAAATAGTATTCCGCTGGCATAGTTACCCAGAGCCTGGGGCTGTCTCCTCATAAAGGCCAGGTGTGAGCCAGGGGCCTTTCCAGATGCAGTGTCATCTTCCGTTTTGTTTTGTTTTGTTTTGTTTTTTTCCCATTAGGGGCCAACAAAGTAAATTGAATTCATCATAATCAACAATGATGTCAGAGCCCAACCATCGAAACCATGTTCAAGAGGTTGGTCTGTGACCTGTACTTCTATATATTATTTTCTTTTCTTTTCTTCCCTCCCTCCTTCCTTTCCTTCCTTTTTTAAGAAAAGCCATCTCAGTATTGGCCTAACATACATAGGGTACCACTTGAGCAGTACCATCTGGCAATACATGAGACCAGCTTCACCCACTATTTCTCTTCCTGTAGTCCTTGTCCATGTCCTTGAATTGTTCTTGAAACAATGCTCCCATGGGACCAAAATCTCAAGCTAGTGTGACATCTTTTACCATCCTTTGGTCCGTGCCTAAAACAGTTACATGCCACATTATATCTGAGTTCAGAAGCACTGCTGCAGCCTCTCCGAGGGGGGCATTCAATTATCCTCTCTTTATTTTCTTCTTTCTTTTCTTTTTTGTCTCTTTTTCTCCTCCCTTCCTCTTTCTTTTTTCTTTCTCTCTCTGCCTCCCTCTTATTTCTTTCCTTTTCTCCCTTCCCTCCCTCCCTCCCTTCCTTCCTTCTTCCCTTTCCTTCTTTCCACACATAGTACAGTGAGATTGTGGCTAAGGAATGGAGGGGGTCAAAGGGCTCCCTGCTCTTGGAAATCCAAAGAAAGAGTGACTTTCTCTGCCATCACAGGCATACACAGGGACATGTATGATTTCTGGAAATGGACACGTAGAGAAAAACAATTTCTAAAGCTTGTGGAAAGTGGACTCAAATGTCTATAAATTCTCTTGTTTTTTTACCCCCCCCCAAAAAAAAACAGAAGGTGGTCCGTTATTCAGGCTTTATTGGATACTTTAAGATGGAAAAACCAAACCTGTGCCGTACACAGTTCTATACCCTCATGGCACTATTAGAATTTTGTCCTTAATGATAAACGACCCCAGAGATGTTTCTCTTTTCTTCCTGAAACAAGCAAACAAAATCTTGGGAAGCTAACTGGGTGCAAGTCTGAAGCATGGAGCAGTGGAAGGAAAGCCAGGCTTCAGTGGCCTCTGCAAACAGCCCCTGAGAACCTTTTTAAAAGCATTTAATTACCTGCATTTGCCTTCTTCTGCTCTGAGCTGTAGAATTGGCTGCTTACACTATAGAAGCTAATAAATTATTAAAGAGACTTACTAATGTCTAGCTAGAGAAACTTGCTTCTAATTCAGAGCAGTGAACAGGTGGAATTATTAGTCCAAGAATATTTTCCAAGAGAATATCCTCTCCTAACTTGTCTTTCGCCAGGCTGATTGAGAAGTCATGCTGGTGGAATATTTTGCTCATAATTGATGTATTGTGTTTGTGCATTTGTGCCCTTCCCCCCGCTCCCCACCAAATAGATATTCTTCCAGATTTTTTCAGTGGCCTTTTTAAAAAAAAAAAATAGTTTCTTTGTGTAAAGATTGTCAGTGTACAATCTTCAGACGTGACATGCCCATATAGGCTAGTTTTTCCTCCTTCAGATCAGCAGCTTTGGACAGCGTCTGTTTCTTTGGCAGCCGCTTCAGCCTGCTCTGTCTTGTCAATATCTGCTGCTCTGAAGAAAAAAAAAACTGGGCTGGGTTGGACCATTGTATTTGGTCTTTTGACCCTCCATGTTGCCCATGAGCAGTGAAGGAGAACTTTTGACAAGCCGTGTCAGATGTGACAGGCAATCTCGTTGGGCTGAGTGGAAATGTGCTGTACAAGTTTGAAGCCTTAGTTGGGGGCATTTTCTGGTGTTCAATGCATTTAAATTGACACCAGACTTCAGCGTGTGTTGTTCATTTCAGAACGAGCACCGTGGGCTCACGTTGTGAAGGGTGCCCATCTGTAAGCGTTTCCGAAGCATTTTGCATATTGTTCAGCAAAATAGACCCTGGATTTACATTCCCAGTTTTCATTAGCTTTTTTTTTCCTTCTTTTTTAATAACTTATGTTTGATGTGAAATTTTCATGCTTCTCATTCAGTGGGGTTTTGTGGGGTCTTTTTTGTGGGATGGAGGAGGAGGGGGAATATCAAACACATTTTTGGGGTTTGAACTCCAGCCACATTTGGTGTCTTTCATGTGCAGGGTGCGGTGCCCATTGTCTGAGCACTATACAAGCACGATATTCTCCCACTTTTTGGTTCATTTCTTTAAACTGGACTATTTGAGCTGGAGTGCCATGAGCTGCTGCAATCTTTCCCTGCTCCTGAACAAGCGCAGGCCAGCTTATTTAAGTCCATGACTTGACTTTCCCATCAATCAGGTTATTGGTGGTGTCTCTATTTACTGGTCACTTGATGGGTCACACAAATTGTGTTTCATTAGTCAAGAAATATTAGTCAGAACTCACAGGGCTTTGTACTTAGGAAAGAGTGGATAGCACCCCTCCGTGTAGGGGGTTCATGGTCTAATGGGAGGGATTATACTGGCAAGCTTGGAACCACTGTGTGTGTGTGTGTGTCTGTGTCTCATTTATCTCTCTGTTTCCTCTCCTGTCTCTTCTCTCTCTTTCTCCTTTTTTCTGGAGAGATTCAGTTGAAGTAGCCTCCTCTCAAGTTTGCAATCCAATCAGGAATGAGTCACACGTACACAGACAACTAACCACTAGGAACTGAACAGTCATCCCTAGACATGGCCATTTCAAAACATAGAAAAGAAAAAAAAGAGGCTTGTGTTATAAAACCATGAACTTCTATACAGTTTGGTATTATAAAATATTTGTTATTTAGGCCTTTTCAGTTGTGTCTGACTCTCTGTGACCCCATTTGGGGTTTTCTTGGCAGAGATACTGGAGGGGTTTGCCATTTCCTTCTCCAACTTGTTTTACAGATGAGGAGACTGAGGCAAACAGGGTGAAGTGACTTGCCCAGGGTCACACAGCTAGGAAGTTTCTGAAGCAGGATTTGAACCCAGTTCTTCCTGACTCCAGGCCCAGTGCTCTATCCACTGCACCACCCAGCTAAATTTAATGGGGCAGTAACAATTTTCCCCTATTTATTCGTGTCACCTTCTGAAGAGAATGTGTGTGTGTGTGCGTGCGTGCGTGTGTGTGTGCGTGTGTGCGTGTGTGTGTGATGTTCAGCAGGCTGCTGTGTGTCCAGCTGGATATTGTGACTGCTTTTAGTGCTTGAGCACCAATATAGGGAGGTCCCCTCTTGTGCTGAACGCTCCATCGCTAAGGCAGAGAAGAGAAGTAGACCTGTCATCTGGCCATTGGGAAAGAGAAGTGCAGTCTGGGAAGCAGGTGGGGACCCATGAGAAAGGCATCAGGCAGCGAGCATTGGGCAGTGCCATGGACCCACAAGAGGCAGACGCACTGTCCTTGCCCCGTTCCAGAGTGTCTGGGGTCCCACAAGGGACATGCAGAGTAGATGGAAGGCAACCTGTAACCCTGAAAGGGAAGACCCCAGCAGCTGATGGGACCGAGCAAGGGGCAGGATCTGAACTGACTTTTGAAGGAAGCCTGGAGAACAGAAGTCGGGGGTTGGGGAGCAGAGCCTTCAGGCAGTGAGGGGACAAAGTATGAAGATAGCAGTTTGAAGTTGGCAGGATGGCCATCGACACTGGGTTTAGTGGGTGTGGAGGGGTGGAAAAGCCAAGAGGCCAGAGAGGAGAGGGCCTGCCACGCCAAGCAGCCTATGGGGCAGAGTGAGTGAGCAGCGTGAGACGGTGTCGATGGGTCAAGGAAGCTTCACTTGGACGAGGTCCAGGAGGCTGGGGAACGCAAGGCCTGTGGGTGGGGACGGGGCGAGGACGGGGTGGTGAGGGAGCCCAGCTGATTCAGAGCGCCCTAGAAGATGCTCGGGGCAGGAGAGGAAGGGGAATGAAGGATTCGAAAGTTCTCACTTTTTGATTTGGTTTCCTTTGGGTCAGTGAAAAGCAGACCTGAGCAGGGCAAAGCACTGGTGAATGAGGAGATCGCCAATGCCTCCAGAGGAGGGATGATGGTTGGAGTGGGCAAGCCCCTGGATTCCCCAAGCCTCAGTTTGCTGGTCTGTGAAGTGGGACTCTCTCCCTGGGTTGTGAGGGGTTCAAGTGAGATAATATCAGGGCTGGAGAGTCCCTTGTCATTTCCTCATTAGCAGCAGTGGGAGCACTGCCCTCTGGGATGGCTCATTCTACTTTGCCACTATTCTTAATTGTTAGGAAGCCCATAGTTACATATTGGTGACGTCTGCTTGCTAAAGCCAAGCAAAACTACTCAGTTGGTCGCCATGCATTTATTAAGCACTTGTGGTTTACCAAAAAGTCTTAGTCTTGCTCTCCCAGATAACCCTGTGCATACTTGACATCAGTCTCCATGCCTATCCCCCTTTCCCCGCTGTGACAGTATCTGGACTCTGTGATATGATTAGAGACCATGAACTTCAAATGAAAGGAAATTTCTGCCTAATGCTAGCAGAGGCAGTGAGAAACAAGTCGTTTGCTGGCAGTTTCTCCATTCTTTTTGGGTGGTTAGAGGCCTGTGGCAGGGTCAGGGGGAAGAAGAAGGTGGATCCCAGAGCCAAGCACCTGTGATGCCCACACAAGTCCTCCAGGGAAGCCAAAGTGGATGTGAACAAAGGCACTTGCTGCCCAGTACGGAGTGGCCAACATTGACCCTCAGACGTCCATCCAAGAACAGCTGCTGGAGATGGGGAGGGCAGGGTGTGAAAATGAAGTGGGGGCCTCTGGAGTTGAGGGAAAGGACAGTATGAATGCACTGCCTGTCCCCAGAGGGCTGTGAGGGGATTTTTTAAGAACATAATTGATGCTATTTTCCACACTGTAGTGCATGCCTGGTTTTTCACATTTCACATTTTTGTAATATTGCAAGATACCGAGTAAGCACCCATTGTGTTGAGACCTGTTCATAAGGTGCAAGGGGTACCACAAGTCAGCCAAGACAGAGTCTCTTCCCTTCCTGAGCTCCTGGCCAATAGTGATTCCAGCCACACAAGGCTCACATACCCAGAGAACTGAGGCACTCTTCAATGCATGATGAATGCCTTACAGAGGGGTGCCAGTTGGGGGGGGGACCCACCCAGGGTCGTGTCACATAGCATCCCCTCCTTCCTCTGTGATGGATGTTTGGGTGCTCTGGTCCTGTTCTGGGCAGCTTCTCTGGCAGCACAGATACGCCGCTGCCGCTGCGACCTCTTATCCACTTTGCAGCCTGTTGTTAAGCATGTAAACGTTTTCATTGTCTCCCTGGTGCAGGCCTGGTTCACCTGATGCAGCTGTGCCTGTGCCTCTCGCTCCCAGTTAGGCCCTTCCAACCTGAATTGCCTCTCAGGCACCTTGTCCTCTCTCATTAGAGCTCTCTGACTGAGTAACCTCATGGGCACCGTGTCCCTCCTCAACTGTATATTATTTAAACCAGGATACATTTATAAGTCCAATTAAGGTCTTCAATATTTCATCTCGTTAACCCAGACAGAAGTGCAGCTCTCCACTCTTGTATCTCCTGGGAGTCTCTGTTTTCCTTAGGTTATCCTCCTGTGAGTTTTCTTGGAGAAAAAATGCCCAATCCTTGCTGGCTCCTTGTAAATAACTGCAAACGTTGGGGGGAAGCTTGTGTACATTCACATTCTGGTTTCATTTCCTCTTGTTTGAGTCACTAGGAGCTGTCATCATCTTCGATTCTGGATGCCCTACTTTGTCTAATTCTGCTGCTCTATTGATTTGCGATCAAATGGAAATCATACATGCAAATGCTAATTTGCTCTGATTGGATTGTCAAAAGCAGCCATTCATTTGACAACATGAAGTTTCTGTTTTTCTCCCAGTTCCCCCCAACCCAGTTTCTTCTGGCACCTAGTTAGTGGGCTATTGGGTGGGTCAGATATTGTCACGTCCTGCCTGGGTATAAATTTCCCATTCTAAGTGAGTATTCAGGGTAATTTAGCCAATTACAGCTCAAGTGCATGAAATGGGACCCTTGTGGCCTGAATGAGCTATGGCGCCTCCCACAGTGCCTCATTTATACCCAGGGCATGAGTTGCTTGCTAGCAGCATCAAGGATCTTCTTTCCAAAGAGCTTGGAGTGGGAAAAAAAAGTGTTCTTCTCTCTTTGTTACTTTAGTGTCACTTTCCCAGTTTCTCCAGAGACCCTTTACCAGGAGGGAAGCTCTTGATTGTCATTAGATTCCCTCTCCATCTTTGCTTTCTTCTTGAAAGTGGGGGGAGAAATCCATGGAAAGCATCTTCTTGGTTTTGCTCCCAGGTAGTGAGCAGTTATTACCTTGAGTGGTGCTTCAAATGGACAACTCCCATCCTGTGCTTTGGAGCTTCGTTTTGGGGCCATCCTACAGGGGTAAGGGGATTGAGAGAATTGTTTGGCTTCCAAGTGAGAGAGCTTTGACTCTGCACTTTGCCTGTGCCTTCTAGAGCAGCTTGGCCATTCTTTCAAAACGCAGTTCATGCCTGTGGTCCAAAGGGAAAACATTCCCTTTCCATGTAAGTCTTCTGAAACATCATGAACCCAGTGAATTTGCAGGTTCTTTGCACGTTCCCCCCACCCCACCCGCAGGCTTCATGTTTCTCTGAGGCTTCAAGATTATGGAGTGCTTTCGTCACAGATCCCCATGTCTGTGACCTTCCTATGGTCCTTCCAGCCCTGCTCTCAGGCAGGACTTCATTTTATTGTATTTTTTCTTCTCACAAAGAAATGCTGTGATTACTGTCACTAATCAGCTCTAATTGAGGATGACCTAGGGAAGCAGGACACAGTGCCAAGGAAGACAATAAGCGTCCGGGACATAAATACCAGGGGACTGCTTCATGTGAGGCCAGTATAGTCTTAATTATGTTTTTTTGTAGTCTTGGAGAAGTTAGAAAAACAATTTCTGTGAAAGCATACCACATGACTTAAAAGTCACTCCAAGTGGGAGGGCATTTTCCTGGCCAAGAGCATTCTGCATTGGGTCTTCGTGGTTCAGATCTTCCTTGGCTGTCATGGAAGGGCATTCGTTACACTGGCAGAATGACAGTTGGGAGCCTTCTTGGTGGATATCCAGTGCTTAGCACAGTGCCTGGCACATAGTAGGCATTTAATCAGTGTTTATTGACTGACTAACATCAACTTCTCTCTCTAACAGACACAGCCAGAAAATGTCAGGTTTCATGTAGCCCAAGGCTGCAGTGAATTGGCATGGCTCTGTGGTAGCCACCAGCTCCTATCTGCCATTTGATTCCAGCCTTTCTCTGGGAGAAAAAGAGAAATCACACCTGATTTATATCTGAACAGAGAAAATCGATATACTCTATATATGTGTGAACTTGGATGAAATCTTGGAGAGTAGAAATCAATTCTAAAACTAGGGCATTTTGAAATCTCCAATGATCTGAAATATTAATATCTCTCTCTTGCAGGCATGCAGTACCCCAGGTTGTTCCAGATGACCGTTGGGGGAAAGAGTAGCCCTTCCTCATGACTTAGGTGTCTCCACTTCTTTACTTTGAGGAAAGCTCCTTACAAAGTAGTTTCAGGTGCTGCATTGGCTCAAGCTGTGAGCCTGGCTCCAAGCACGTGAGCTCAGTTTGTAGGAAGTGTCTTTTTCTCTTCTCCACAGTAGAACTTTGTTTCCCAAACAACATCAGGCCCTTTAAGATGACCAGTAATGGAAGAAGTAACCCCAAAACAAACATGGACATTATGTTGGTTGGAGAGCATTCTATTCACATTTGAGCTAGAATTCTCCATGCTTTCCTTTTTTTTTTT
>CM053624.1:4376746-4384056 GCA_028646595.1 Phalanger gymnotis | reverse complement strand
CATATGCAAGAACAACAGGTTTCTCCTGTTGTTCCTTCTATTAATCACTTAATTGACTGCGGAATTGACTCCTGGATTCATATTTTCAATAGAAATGGGAGGTAGGGTCCATGATTTTGAGTCCTTATTATATAGGAAATAAAGTTCAGCATCCTGACAGTATTTTAGCGTTTATAGATCTTGTGAGTCCAATAACGCTTCGTCTATTTAAAACCATGATCTTAACACGAACAGCCCGGAACACTCTAAACACACGCTTTCCTCTGTTTGCCCGCTTTCACCTCATGTCTGTATCTGCTTTAGCAGATCTGGTTTCACATCATCACACATCACTTTTAAGAGACATTTGCTTTATGCTTCCTCTGCCTGAAGACCCAGAACAGTTGCTAGAAATAGAAATCCTAAATATGAATGAATAAGGAACGAATGAAATGAAATGGCCCAATTACTGTTGACTCCTCCTAAATTGTATTGTATTTATCTTGTATCTGCTTATTAGTGTGCATGCTTGTTTCCCCTAGTAAAGCATAAGCTTCTTCAGAATAGGGATCCCCCTACATACTTAATATCTGGCACATAATTGGTGCTTTATGAGTTCCCTGTCTTTTGTTTCCTGTCTGCTGCCTCTCTCACTCACATTGTACATAGTGAAATATTTTCCTGGTTTTGGAGGGTTGCTCTTGAGGAATGAAGGAGTTCCCAGAACCTAGATGTTTGGTGAAGGCCATTGCCTTTTCCTCATTTACTCCTTTCATAGATGTTTCTCTTGTTTGAAAAAAAACAAAAACAAAAACCAAACTTGTTTATTTGTTCTAATCTGAGCCAAGTCACTGCAGGCTCGCCCTTTCAACTTGTTAAATGTTGTGGATGGAGGGAGATTTTCCCTATTGTCAAGGCAGCAGATGCTGCAGGCTGGTTAAGAATAGAGAGCCAGAGAGGCCGGCCTCTGGTTCCTTGGGCCTCTCATGACTGGGAAGAAATCGGCGCCCCGATTGATCTCTAGGACCAGGGAGCATGAAGAGGAGCCACCGCAAGGAGACATGTCTGCTCTGTGGGTTCCCTCTGAGCATTTTTCCATCGCCATCTGCCCCTCGCTGACACTTGGCTACGTCGAAATATTTGATTTCCTGTAAAAAGCAAAACGAACGCATCAAAGCTGACTTGACACTCCCCCACCTTGGACCGATTAGTACAAATTACATTTCATGTTAATCAGCTTGTTCCCTTAGTCCACAACTTAGAGACAGAGCCTGCTTGTGATCAGTGAGCTTGAAAAGGCCTTTGACGACATTGGTGGTATTTGTGTTTGCAATATCTCTTAGGTATCCTACTCACGAGACAGAACATCAACCCAAGGGGGAATCACCAATACTGCTGTTATTAATTAATGCCCTTTCCAATCCCAGGGACAGTTTTAGTGTGTAAAAGTGTACGGACTAGACATGCTATTCATTTAAGTAGGAATGCACAAAGAAGCTGTAACTAATACTGGAAAGAGCCTTCATCCTGGAGCGCTCCTGCCATCAAATACCTTCCAGGAATCCCTGGCTTGCTTCAGGTCCCAGGTACAGTAGAACTGTTCTTTGTTGACCTCATGTACATTCAGGTGGATGCCTAGAAAGAAGCCATCAGGTTATATGAAAAAGCTTCATGGCTTTGTGGCTTATGTTGAATGGGGAATGGAGGAGGGGGAGAGGAGACACTTGGAAACTCACATCTTGAATGGGAAGGGTCCTCAGGGCCAGCTAGCCCGCCCCCCATGTTTTACTATTGAGGAAACCAAAGCTTGGAGAAATGGAGAAATTAAGGGATTTCCCCAAGATCACACAAGTAGTGAATGTGCAGGCAGAATTGGAACCCAGGTACTCTGATGCCAGAGGTGGTGCTGGAGAAACTGAATTGCCAAGAGATGGCACTTGTTTGAATTGTGCTTAAGATTCCTAGTGTCTGTCTAAAAGGGAAAGAGTAGTCACAAGCCTTTACAAAAAGGGACAAGAATTGGTTTGCAGCTTCCTCCAGTAAAGTTGCTAATTTTCTTTGCCTCTGGGAAGATGGAGTGAACAGGGTTCTGGAGATAAGATTGCTCAGTCAACAGCTTCCAAAAAGAAGACCTGGCCGTGTCCAAGTACAGTGCGTGGCCCCCTGGCCTCACACAAACGAGTCTTCCCTCGTAAGGTGCCCAACAGGCAGCCATCCAGCCTGTGCTTGCCATCATCAGGCAGTCAGTCACCAAACATTTCTTGAGGGGTCGCAATGGACCCGGCACTACGTGAAATATTAGGGAGTCGGAGAAAGTTGGAGGGCCTCCAAGGAGGAGAGGCCCTTACAACTCTTAACTCAAGCATCCTACAATTGGCCTCTTCTTTAATCGTGATGGGCACTGGGCAGCCTTCATCCACGTGCTGTTTCCTGTGTGGATGGATAGCCAGTCAGGAGATAATTTGCTGCCTCAGCACTCAGTGCAGTGAGCACAGGGCCATCCACTGACAGCAGAGTCTGGAGGTCACCCTGGGGATGTCCAGGATGATGTTGTTGAATCGCTGTCTGTAGCACGCGAGCTTTGAGGTTCGGGGTTTCTTCCTGCTCGTAAAGTGATCTTTGCTTGTGTAACAGAGCTCCTCTCTTAGTAAAGCTAGCGGACATGGAGAGGGATCACGTTTCTGCCTTTGGCTCCATCGGGGCTGTGCTCTCCCCCGCCAAGCCGACCAGACACCGTAACAAGAGAAACAAGGACTCTTCAGTCAGGCTCCAGCCAACTGTTGGAGCCGTATTCCACATCATTCCCCTTTATGCGTTCTGCGTTCCTTCCAAACTAAATGGCCAGATGGTCCCGTAACGTTTCCCTGACACCCCCTACCACCTCTGTGACCTGCACCCCTCGTCTCTGAATGCTCTTTGTGACCTCTTTTGGTCAGGCTTTGCTTTCTTTAGGGTTCCACTCCTATTTTTCCCGGGAGCCTGGACCCTTGGACCCTTCCTCCCTCAAACCAAAAAACAAAACAAAACTATTCCTAAGCATGTTGTCCCTTGCCCACTCACTGCCCTCCTTGGGCTTCAGTATACATCATCATCATCATCATCATCATTACACACACACGCGCGCACACACACACGCACACACACGCGCGCACACACACACACACACACACACACACACACATGTTCTGGGACCTTACATAGTGCCCCCAGCAGAGCAGGCTCTTAGTGGACACTTAGGCCAGTTCTGAGTTTGGCTGGCGATTCTACCTGAGATTTGAAGCTCCAATCGCTGTGTCCCCGAGACGTTTGGTTTGGTTTTGTTTTTGAAGAGCACATAGTCCTCACGCCGCTGAACTGTGGCCTTCCTCTTGTGGAAAGTGCAGGCCGGCTCAACGCGCCTTCCTTCATCCTCAGCACAGGCCTCGGACTGTGCCAGTCCCTTGTTCCCATAAAGGAGAAACACAGAACGATCAACGGGACACATTGTAGCTTTGCTTTAATGAGATCATGGTGCCTGTGTGTGTGTGTGTGTGTTTTATTTTTATTTTTATAAATTTCTACAAGGGTTTATGACCTCTCCATCCCACGGCCCTCGCTCACCCAGCTGCATAATAAAAATAATAAAAAGAAAACCCTCACGCAAATGTGCAGAATCAGCGGCACAGGTGGCCGTCTGCCATGTCCAAGGTGTACCCCCCGGGGCAGGACCTTCAGTCCAACAGGTTCCCTGCTTAGCGTTCCGAGGCCGGAATGCTCAAGTCCTACCGAGCGGATTTTCCCTACGATGTGGTTGTCATTGTATAAATTATTTTCCTGGTTCTGCTCCCGTCATCTGCATCCATTCATAGAAGGCTTTGCCTTTTTCTCGGAAATCGTTCATTTCTTGTTTCCTTGTGGTTTGATTATATTCCATGATATTCAGGCTCTCTCATATGTCCAGCTGTCCTTCCCTGGCCTAGAGTCAGAAAGATCTGAGTTCTAATGGGACCTCAAGACACTCACTAGCCTGAGCAAGTCACATGACCCTGCCTTGCCTCGGTTTCCTCATCTGTAAAATGGGGATGATGACAACACCTCCCTCCCTCCACGGTTGTTGTGTGAGGATCAGGGGAGTTTACATTTGTAAAATGCTTAGCACAGGGCCTGGCACATAGTAGATGCCCCGCCCCAACAGGGGGCATAGGCCTGGTAATAACATTTACTGGGTCAAGGGGCCAACTGAGCCTAACTCCGCAGCACTTTCCAGAATGGCTGAATCGGCTGCGTGGAGCTTATATGTCTGTTGTGTTATGAAGGGTGGAGGGAGGGAATGAACCTGCCAGAAAACAGAAGCATCTCATAAAAATGCCTTCTGCCCTAAGCTTTCCAAGGATGATGCCGTTTGGTGTAAGGAAAAGAAGGGGAGATGAAGGTTATCTTCTGCCTCTCGTTTTTGAGTTTCAGTGCCCCGCCCTGTCGTGCTGCTGCCCCCCCCTTCCTCCCCCTCCCCAAGCGCCAGCCTCCCATGAGTCCAGCCTGCTCCACCTTCCTGTCCCACCCATCCCCAGGTCCTCTTCTGCCTCCTCTGCCAAATCAACCTTTCCTCATTGCCTTGTCCTCCCCTGTTCAAATATAAGCTCATTGAAGGCAACGGCCTGGGCAGGCACACAGTAAGCGCTTAATAAATGCTTCCTGACTGCTTCATTGATTCAAGTGGATATTGATGAGCCCTTTGTCCCTCCCCTGGGCTTCCAGCCCCAGCTCTTCTCTGCCCACTGTTGGTGCTGCCCAATGGTCTGTGGCCACCACAGACACTGCCGGCCCCTGGTAGACTGCCCGAGGCATGGCTGATCAGATGATGGCTTGTTTACTCCTCTTAGGGACTTCAAGTCTGAATTTTATCCTAGCCCTTGTGTGCTGGCTGTTCCATCCCACCTGGGCCCCCTCCAGGTGCCCTTGAAGGCCAGGGCTCTTTTGACTGTTCTCTGTTTCCCCAGACAGAACTTGGCACTTGCCTGGCACATGGTGAGCACCATACAACTGCCTGCTGGCTGAATAACTTCAGAGTAGGGGTCCCATCCTGTTTATCCTATCCCTCCCCAGCACCTCCCATAGTGCATTACTCAAAATTCTGACACAATCTGATCAGTTCAGCTTTTGTTTTCCCCCTAAACTGACTTCTTGATTAAAATGCCAGGACCTCTCTTCTTACTGAAGGTGAGAAACACAGTCTTTTTTATTCTTTCACTGTGATTTGTGATACTATGAATCAGTTAATTAGCCTAATGTGTGTTGCTCTCATGGCTTTCTCTCTGAGATGATTTAGGTACTGAAGGAAATCATTTCAAGCAGCTTAGGTCTTATGACCCCTCGCCTAGACATAAACTGGCCACCGTTGTGTGGTTTCTAATGTTACATTTATGTGGATGAAAGAGTAAAAGAAAAGAGGATTTGTGGACAACATGGAAACTTTCCCTTTCTGCTAGCTGCTTGTCTGGGTAGTGACTTTTGCCCCTTTGGCCTGGTAAGCACTGGCCTGGCTTTTAAAAAGCCCTGGCTGAAAGTGAACCTGAGCAGAGTGTGTGCAGGGTGTGAGGGGCACTAGAGAAGCCACCGAGCCCCTACCAGAGAGCTGTCCGCCTGATCCAAGGGGGAAAAGCTGGAGTCAGCAGTTTGGAGAAGTCAGATGTTTAAAACATTAAAAGAAATCTAACTTTCGGTTGCAGTGGTTTTGAGTTTCATGATCTCCATGTGCCAGGGAACCTCTAGGGAGTGAGAAATCCAGGGGGAGTTAGGGTTCAAAGAAAGCAAACACTTTGGAGCTGGCACACAGACCCACTGGGGAGGCACTGGGTGCTGTCAGAGGGACCGCCACGTCCATCCGGCAGAGCCCAGCAGACCTGAGGCACTGCTTGTCAGAAGTGGTGCCTGTGGTAGCAGATTTCACATGAAGAAATATACCAGTGTCCTTCCATGTATGTGTATGTGTGTGTTCTACATGAGTACATGTGTGTGGTGTGCATGTATGTGCTATATATGTGTGCACGAATGTGGGTATGCATCTGTGTGTGTGGTGTGTGTGTATGTATATGGCGTCTGTAGGTGTGTATCTGTGGGTATGTGTATACTATATGTGTGGTATACATGCGTACATGTGTGTGCGTGTGTATGGTGTTGTGTGTACATGTATTGTGGTGTGGTTCCGTATGCTGTGGGTGTTGTGTCTGTGGGTTCGTGTGGTATGTTTACGTGTGTGCACAGTGTTCATGTGTATGTATGTACACGTGTGTATGTGTGTAGTATCTGTATGTATGTTATCTGTGTGTGTATTGTATGCATATATGTGTGTGGCGTAGATGTGTGTCTTGTGCCTCATGGATCTCCACCCCTTTTGGAGTCAGGCCAGTGCCCCTGGCTTCAATTTAACCTCTGGCACCCTCTTCGCTGTGTCCTCAGGTGCTTTATTTTAAGACAGAAGAAAATCATAGAACTTGGGGTCTCATCACTTAACTCATGTTTTGGCAAAGTGATTTCTAGGGAGCTTTTCCCCCACACCCACATCCCCTTCTGTATCAAGGTCCAGGGGTTCCCTCCTGTTTCTTCTTGTAGCATCAGAGATCTTGAGTTGGCAGGATCCTTAGAGCCCCGTGCTCCTCATGGACAAGAAGCCTCAGGTCCTTGGTTAAAGCTGGTAGGAGGCTTCCAGGGCCGCTAGGCCCAACCCCCTCCTCCTTTTACAGATAAGGGAGCTGAGGCCCGGGGAAGTACACTCAGCATCAGACACAAGAGTCTTAGTTCCTCTGCACTCTGGGGGAGGGGGAGCATCGGAGGGTTCCTGTGCCTTAGGTTTTACTAAAACATTTTATCTCCCTTAGTGCTGAGTAACCTCTGTCAATCTATCAGTCAGTGAGTATTCGTCGAGCACTTACTATGTGCCAGACATTTTACTAACTACTGGGGAGATAAAGACCCCCCCAAAAAATAACCCAGTGTCTGCCTCTCTCCACACGTAATAGAGAGTAGTAAGCAATCAGTGTTTGCTGAATGAATGAGTGAGTAGATGAACAGACACCAGGCACGTGGATGGGCCTCCCTTCACCCCAGCTTCAAGCTCTGGTGCCGAAGAAGAGCAGAGAGAGGGGGGAGGACGCTGTCCAGTTAGATCACACAGGTAGCAGGTACCCAAAGAGTCAAAGACAATGAGATGGATTGTTTAGAGCTAGAGAAGTCAACAAAAACCACTGGGCGGAGTCCTGACTGGGATTGAGTGGACCCAGAAGAATGCTGGTGAATGAGCCAGGCCCCCAGCTCCAGGGGGTTATTCACTCAGTTAGGAGGGCTCTCTCCAAGGT
>CM053624.1:4356746-4371746 GCA_028646595.1 Phalanger gymnotis | reverse complement strand
ATTGAATGATCATACGTGTCCTTTGGCCAAGTAGCAAGGCCTCCTGAGTGAGGGCCGGATGGCCTGCCCACCCCTGGTGGGGGGTCCAAGGCCCCCCAGGTGGTCTTTTACTGTTGTGAAGTTTTTAATATAAAAATGCATGTAGTCTTGTTTCCCACATGAATTAGTCATTAAGAAATTTAATAAAAGCCAGAAACAGCCACATTTGTGGCTTGTCACATTCTTTGCTCTTCTGGCCATTTATTTGGCTGGGGGCGGGGTGGGGGGGGAAGGGCGCTGTGTTATTCAGATGGGGGTCTCTCCTTTATTGGCCCTCATACTGTGTTCAAGAGCAGCCGCTGGAGCCCAGAGTGGCTGCCTCTTTTCATGTTTTGGGGCTACTAGAGAAGCTGAGTGCTGTGAGGACATCTTTGCCTTGGGAAAGAGGCTTTGCACATTGGCAGGGAGGGCGCAGGGAAGAAGGTTTGTGGCTGCTCCCCGCAGCTCGCACTGGGGAGGCCTTCAGGGAGAAGTCAGAGGGATGGCCCTCAGGGTGGGAAAGCCAGCTGACCCTCTAGCAGCCAAGGACCCGTTGTTCTTGAAAAGGGCCCTTTACCGCCCAGTGCTGGACAGCTAATGAATTCCTAGTGTTGAAAAAGGAGCAAAATCTTAGTCATTGACAATTTGTGAGAAAAGGGGAAAGCAGGACTGAACACTGAGTCTTTGGGCGTCATTCCTTGGCACTGTCCATGGGCCACAGTTCAGGGCACTTGGAGCAAACCTTGATGTGAACAATCCTGGGCTTCTGGCATTTGGATCTCTAAGGGGTGAACTTTGACCCTCTGTGTGCCTAGACCTGGGGTGGGACAGTTATTGTCAGCAATGCATTACACAGCTGCCCTGGTTCCCTTGATGAGGTCATCTCAACCCATGGCTGCTGAATTAACCTGGTGACTGTGACCTTGATTAAAATGTTTTCCGTGACTATTTCAGTATATATTTTTAATCTTATGTATTTTTAGTTCATTCTGAGAAGGGGCCCATCAGCTTCACCAGACCCACTGCCCCAGGGGTCCAGGACGCAAAATGGGTCAGAACCCCTGACTTAGCCCAGTTGAAAGTGGGGCTGGTGCTGTATCTGTGTCTCTGTCCAGCTTCTCCGCTTCAGGTCCTTTTACCCTGAGCCCGCACTCTAGGAACTCAAGGACACTGGGGGAGGCAGCAGGCAGAGACCAAACAAAACCTTGCCACCTCAGGGAGCATCCAGTGTATGAGGGCAGGGAAGAGAGCTGTGTCTGCCGTGTCCCATAGACAGGCCCCGCCCTGTGCCAGGCTTCAGCGGGACTCCCATCGCTGTGCGTGCTGTAAGTGCCCACTCTTGGTGCAGGAGCTCCTGCCGCGGGGCTGGCTCCTTGATGGTCTGTGCCCACTGTGGCCTCGGGACCATGCCCAGGCCCTGCTTCTCGGCTCTTCTTCCTCCATAGGCTTTTTCGTGTGTTTCCGGCCTGATTTTACCCATTTCACTGCTGCTTGTCACCTGACCTGGTTGCAGAGCCTGGGTAGCTTGTTTGCAAAGTTTACTTGGCACCTCTCCCAGGAGCCTCGATTCAGGACAGCATGTGCATGCAACCCTGGAAACCATGTCAAGGAGTCCCCCGGTCCTCAAAGGTTGGCTACCTTGCCGAGAAAGCATCACCACTAACGGACCTGCCTCCTCTTCCCGGGACTTCTGCTTAGAAGACCCTGAACACAGGCGTATTTACATCACATTCTATGTTTGCATTAGTAACCCGGCCATCTCCACGGTCTCGTAAATGAGGGGAGGGGGCTGGGGGGGGCAGTCAGAGTAGATTTTTTAGGAGGATCATTTGACAGGAGAGCCTGCTTTTAAAAAAAAATGTTTAATCATAATGTTCAATGAAAGAGTGAAATGCAGACTATCAAATGGCTTTTACTGTAAGTAGCAAATTGCCCTCCAGTATGAGGCTTCTTTTATAAGCTCATCCACAGGAACATGGTCTGACTCCTGTGGCTTTGTATATGTGAGTCTGTGTGTGTTTGCATATGTCTTTGTGTGCCTACGTGTCTTTGAGTATGTTTATATGTGTCTTTGTGTGTTTGTATGTTTTTGTGTTATTTGTATATGTCTGTGTGTATGTGTGTCTTTGAGTATATATTTATATATATATATGCCTTTGTGTGTGTGTCTATATATGTTTTTGTGTTTGTATGTGTTTTTGTGTATGTATGTGCGTCCTTTAGTATATCTATATATGTCTTTGTGTGTGTTTCTATATATGTGTCTTTGTGTGTTTGTATATGTGTCTTTGAATGAGTATATGTGTGTCTTTGTGTATTTGTATATATGTGTCTTTGTGTGTTTGTACATGTGCCTCTGTGTGTGTGTGTGTGTGTGCGTGTGTGTGTGTAGGGCTGTGTGAGAAGAGCTTGGGGGTTTGCAGAATGCATAGACAACCACCAGAAGGGCCAGAATTAGAGCTGACATACCTCAAACAATGACAGTGCCAGCTGAGGAGAGGAACCTCACGGACAGGATTCCTATCAGCCATTTACATAGAGGAGAAGGGCTTTATCCCTCACCGTAGGGTGTTTGGGGGTTGGTTTTTGTTTCTTTGTTTTTGTTGTTTTCCAGATGTTTTTCATCTGGCATATGGTTTGATTAAAGATAAAATTCAGCACTTAAGAGAAAAAACCCTTAGATTGTGCAGCATGAGTTCTGTCTTGAGATCTCCATCATAGTTTTTTCAGAATTCAGAAAAGAGAGATTGCTTAATTCTGACTGATTTGTCAAAGCCGTGCATCCCCTCACACGCACTGTGGATTTCCAGCAGTAAACTGGCTCTGGCAAAGTCCCCTTGGCTTGAGAGGAAAGGGCAGCGAAGGGAGCTATGGGCTTTGGGGCCACAGACCCGGGAGCTTCAGGACTCCAGGGGAAATGAGTGACACTTTGCTCTGAGGAGGGTTTGAACCAGTTTGGAAGAGGCATCTGGCATCTTGAGGGGAGCTCCGATGGGGAGCCCCCAGCTCCTATTTGGGAAGACTCTGAAAGTTCAGGTGGATACCACAGACAATAATTCAGGACCTACTGGGTGCAAAGAGAGCTCTGTGGAACTGAGGAAACTAGAGTGTTGGCAGCAGCTGGCCTGGTTTCTGTGTGCTGGTGCAGTGAAGGGGCTGCTGGGACCAGCCCTGAAGTGGGAGACAGCTCCATGTCAGACGCCTTGTTCTGGCCCCAGCGGTCCAGCAGGGGAGACAGTAGGTTCCAGTAGAGTGGAAAGAAAGCTGTCTTTGACAGCAAGGAGAGGGGGCCGCCAGTGTGCATGTGGTCCCCGGGGTGATACGGTGCATCTCTGTGCCAGGAGGGAGCACGGGGTGGGGGGGACCAGAAGCATGTCTGACCTCCTGAGGCAGGGGGGTGCTCGCCTGAGCTGTGATCACTCTTCTCAGTATGTGCTTGCATGCACGTGGCTCCGTGTACCTCATGTATGTGCATGAGTGTATGTGGCATGTGTATGCATGTGTGTGCGTGAATGTGTATGGGTGTGTACATGCACACACACCTTCAGAGAAATAGAAACGTTCCCACCGGCCTCCAAGCATGGCGTAGGAGAGATGAAAAGGTGTCAGTCCCCTAGTTTTTGAGTTCTTCATTGTCACTCTTCTCTAGAGGGAGGAGGGGAATGTTTGTGGAAGGGTATAGTCCAATTCTGGGCTCCCCAGAGGACCGAGACTGGGCAGGGGCATTAAAGAGAAGTCGTCTCCATGTGGACAGACCCTGTGTGGTGATGAGCATCTCGCCCTGTGTCCCGCTCTCTTTCCCACACTCCACAAAGCTCCTCCCTTAAGCAGCCTTGGTGGCTTTTCCTCTGACTCACATCTCTGTGCGCCTGGCTGCGACACCATGCTTGTCCTCCTACCCGAATCCACGTGCCAGGTGCTCTGCTGGGTTCTGGAGACACAAAGCCCACGTGGAACAGCTTCCTGCCCTCTAGGAAACAATCTACACACAGAAAAGTAAATTCAGCTGTAGACAAAAGAAACAAAAATCGGTCATGAGGACAAAGAGCTGAGGGACACAGGAAAGGCTTCTCAAGGGAGGCGAGCCTCCTCACCCCCAGAGAGAGCGTCGTGGACCCTGGGGATGGGGTGCCACGGATGGGTGGCAGCAGGTGTTCCCTCTCTGCCCCTCCACTGTGGGAGCATACAGTCTGCCTCCCTTCGAGCCCTTTGCCAGCTTGGCCCCATCTTACCTCAGCCTTGCCCCAGCCTCGGCACACATGTCCCCAGATGGGCTGTCCAAGGCTCTGCCCATCTCGGCCTCAGCAGTCCCACCCCACCGCCAGGGCCAGGGGGCCTGTGGAGGCAGCAGACGTCATCCATATATGGCCAAAAGCCCAAAACATCCGCCGAGGCGCGCTGTCTTCCCTCATCCTGACTTTCTCCAGTTATCTTAAGGCTGACAGTAGGATCAGCATCCATTGGCACGCTTGATGGGCACACCCTTCTCATCACACTCCACTGGAGACCAGAGGAGAGATGGTCATCGCTATTGACCTCTTGGCATAGACTGGGGCCTATCCAAGTGAGCCACGTGACTGCTGCCCTTGGTGAGGACAGCGAGAGCGCAGAAGGCCGCGTTTTCCTCCATAGATAGGGCGAGATTTGTTCACCTTTGGATGGGCACACACCAGAGGCCGGGGCCATCCGGGTGAGGAGTGAATACTGGAGTCACAGTGGCTTCCCCAAATGCCAGGTGAGGGGTTTGGTTTTGTTTTTAAAGAATGGTTGTTGTAGATTGCAAGGAACACTCTGTTCTCACGATAGGGAAGCTCGAGTGCAAAAGGGGAAGGCGCAGAGTTTACCATGTGACGTGCGGTCAAGTCCTGTTTGTCATCTTAAGGATGTTCCTTCCTTCATTCCCTTTTCTGGGCATCTGTAACATTAAGACATGGGACTATCTCACTTTTAAGGACCTTTCGATATTGGCTTCTCTGATTCTGTGCTGCCTGGTTACTGACAGTCCCCTCGGTCATTTACCTAAAATGCCCAGCCTTGACTTAAATATCTCTGATGAGAGGAAACCCACTATTTCTCAAAGCAACTCAGCCGTCCTTGGAATAACTCTGAAGCTGGCCTCTCTACATAGCTATGTGTGCTCTTCCATACTCTTCCTGGGGCCACAGGGAGGAAGCTGGGGATGGAATTTGGGATTTGGAGTCAGGAAGACCTGAACTCAAATACCACTTAAGAGACTTCCTCGGTCTGTGACTTGGCGAAATAACTTCTACCCTGTGTACTTCAGTCTCCTCCTCCATCAGAGAGATAATCAGAGCACCTGCCTCATAGGGTTGATATGAAGAGCCAGTGAGTTGTGTAACTATACACATATGTGTGTGTGTGTACACATACATGTACTTTGTAAACCTTGAAGCAGCAAATAGGTCTGTTTGTTGTTCTGTCGTAGTGGTGGTGGTGGTGGTTGTCATCAGCATCATCCTCACCATTAATATGATGACGATGATGATGACGGATGCTGTGCTGGTAGATGATGAAGGATGATCTGGACTCCTCATTTTTCCCAGAGGTGCTGAAAGTGAAGCAGTCGTAAAGTCACTCAGGTTATTCCCAAGCCTGGTGGACTGTGGCAGAGAGCATCCCTAAGGCACTGCCAGCTCCTGGCGCATAGTAGGTGTTCAGTAAATATCTGTCAGTCACGATAAGAGGGTGCAGAATGTCAGTGTGAAAACGTTTGAGGTCGTGAATGAAATGGCATCATGAAGCCCTCAACTCAAGCCAGCAGAGGAAGATTCCATTAAAGACCAGGTGAAGGCACTCTGAGTCTGAGAATCGTTGCTGTCTGTCCCTCTCTGGCCTCTTTGACTCTGGGAGAGCTTCTTCAGGAAAGCCAGTTTAATTCTATGGGGTGCAAAGGATCCAAGGGTGCTCGACCCTACCCAAGACATCCCTGTTGCTGAAACTGCGAGCCCTCGAGCCGCTGCAACTCCCGGACTCTCCCATCTCTTCGTGGAGAACGTGAGAAAGCCCTCACCCTCGCTGGGATGGGATTCCGTGACGTTCCGCACAAATGAATGTCCTTTTTCCCCCCAGAAATGCCCTCATGAAACAGCTTTATTATTTTCGATGGAAGGGTGACTCTGTTTACAAAGACGAGTTCTGCATCCATTTTAATAAGCATGTTAACTATCATTCGCCTTCATGTCAAGTTGCTTGTACCGACATTATAAAAACAATTACAGAATTCACTTACAGTTAATTATTTGGCCCAAAACCAACCCATCTCAAATTAAGTGAGACAAAACCCAGCAAGTAAGAGGAACGTGCCTGCTGGTTCTTCACGTTAGCCATGATTTCTCCTCTAAACTGCTGTTGTCTTCTGCCACATTTTGGAATTGCCGAGGTCAAGACGGTAAAAACTCAGCAGCTTCTCCTCCAGGGATCTTCCACCTTAAGGGGTGTGGGCTGGGAACCAAAGGGTCAGCATTTCCCTCTCTCCAGCGGCAACTGCTGAAGGTGAAAGACATCCTTTCTTGGCCCACCCAAGTCCAAGGTCCCCAAGGCCCACCTTCGCGAAGCAACCAGAAATGGTCAGGCAGGATGGTCTCCGCCAAGCTCGTTTTGTCAGCTGGAATTTCGGCTGGAGATTTTCATCTGCTTCTGTGTCTCCATTCATGTGGGACTTTGAGGAGTGAGTAAAGTACGGATGGGGAGTCGTAAGGAAGAAAGCTTGTGTGACTAGAATCCTTTGAAAAAGGAAAAAAAAAATCACGACAGTCATTTCTAAAATGGTGGTGCAGGCAGAGACCCACTTCCTGCCAATGGCTGCACGTTGTCTCAGAGAGGGAATTCCTCTTTGGATGTATTTGGGTTTTGTGCAGATGCTCTTGCTTGCCGAATCTTGCCAGAGAGACAGTGTAGAAACACAAACAACAATGTTGGCCTTTCTTGAAAGAAAACCCACATTGTGGAGTCCACTTCATGTGGACCTTGGTTGTGCTCTCAGGGGAGGCATCCTTTGGGATAGCCCTGATGCCTCGCGGGTCTGGTCATCGCCATTGGTGACAAAGCACCCCCAGGCAGCCCAGCCCTTGTTCTGGCTTTTTTCCCTACAAGTGACTCTTCGCTGCATCCGTCCCCGAGCTGAGATGGCTCCTCTCATCTCACCAGCCTCGAGGACAGAGTTGGCACTGCTCCCCCAGCACCTCAAGAGCAGCCGATTGGTCATTTCATCTGTGCAGCACAGGGAATAAGGACTCTTCCCCATATGTGCTCTTCTCCAATGTGCATCACATGTCAGACTTGGAGGGGCCACCATGGGCTAGAGCCCATCCTCATCTGAGCGCCGAGCCTCAGTCTTCCCCTCTGTTAAGTGGGAATATGAAGACTTCGCATTGTGAAGAATGTACCTTAGGAATGACAGAGTCCACATGTGAGCTTGGGCAAGTCTATCAAGCTTTGCACAGCTGATGTACACATCGATGGACTCAGGCAACAACCCATTTTTGAGCTTCTGACGGTAACTGACTTGAATGCATCCCATGTCATCAAAGTAGAAATGGATAGAAACATATATAATGCATTTAATATCATTCATCTAATTTAATAAATGTTTTGCATATTTATTGAATAATATATTTCATAGATAAAATGACATGTGCCATCTGTGTTATCTCTGATAGGAGCAGGGGAGCCTTCCCGTGGCCCTTTGAGACATGTGAGATGCTCATCTTATTTCATCCTAAGAGGCAGGTGCTGTTGTGATCCCCATTTTAGAGATAACTAAGTTGAGGCTTTTGCAAGTGCGTGTCTGAAGCAGAATTTGAACTCAGGTCTTGACTCAAGTTAAGAAGCAAACAACCCACCATACCTTTCTTGTACTGGGCTGATTTGGCAGAGTGGAAATTTGTTCTGAGTAAGGCGATGAGGAGTGCCATGGTCCTCTGTGCCACCTGGACCAAAAATACCCACACCGATAATGCTGGACACTTCCTCTCCTTGCTTTATTTCTGTTTGGGAGGGAGGCGCTATGGTTTTAGAGATAGAGAGAACTTGGAAGTCCCATCTTCTGGAGGCTGCTCGAGGCAGCCCAGCATGGCTCAGCAAGTAGCTGAGGTCACGTTTGAGCACGAGTCTTGAGTCAGGCTATCGCCACGGCCCCTTCAGTTTGAACCAGAGCGCGAGGACCACTCAGCCTGTTGGTGCCAACTAGTGCCTCTTCTCCCTCTGATGTACTGCAGGTTTTCCATTGCAATTTGAAGAATGAAAATATTATTGTGGCAATGTGTTTGCTCATTTATTGGTAAGTCAAAATGGGTTCTGCCTGGGCCAGGGATTTACCAGCACTGTTTATTAGGCGAGCCCCTGGAACCATGCTGCAATTCGGCTCTCCATAAAACAGCATTTGGCACGAGGTGGGGCCAGGCTGGCCCGTGTCCAGAGGAGTTCAGGTAGCTGGATTTTCACAGCATGGCCCCAGCGTGGCCCCGGGCTCCTTCTCGCAGCCGAGGCCGAGCACAACCACGCTCTTCTGGCAGAGCTGGCCAAGTGGGGGTGTGGAGGTGTGCATACACACACCTGTGTGGTGATGTGGCCCAACAGAGACACAAAACATCGTTTACTGGAGTGTTTGCACCTCAGGTTTGAGGCTGACAAACATCTGACAAGCTAGACTGTCTTCTCTGGCTGTCCCATGTCACAGATGCTGAGATGTTCCGTATTTCCCCAGAGTTGGAATGTGTCGATAGTGTCTTCAGGTTAGCGCATGAGAGAGGCCTTGGCGAAGCCTTCTCAGATTGGCGCCCCTCCATCATGTTTTCTTTGGCTCAGAAAGTGCTTGTAAATATGTACATGGGTGTGTGTGTGTGTGTGTGTGTGTACAATGTATGCAAAAAATGCAATGTTAAATGTGTACGTTTATGTGTGTGTGTGTGTGTGTGTGTGTGTGTTTTTCCTGAGAATCCCCAGGTCCTTAAGGCCTTCCAAAACACAGAAGTGACCTCTCTGTCCTGTTGCAGTGAAAAATGCATCAGTTCCTCCCCTCCACCTGCACTGTGCACCCAGGCTGCAGTACCAGAATGAGCCATTGGACACCCAAGGGGCAGATGGGCTGATTTCCACAGGTGTTTGCCTCAGAGGCCCATGCCCCAACAGACTGCCATGAGCCCCACCACTGACTGGTTTCTGACTGACCGCTCTGCACTCTGTGCCACACGTCTGCAGGATAGAGGGGTAATGAGCATTTTGTGAGCACCTCACCACAGGCTGGGGAGACAGAAGACAACACTGAAACCACAAATACCAGCGCAGAGTACTGTGGGTACGGCATCTTTCATCCAACAAACCTGTGAATGGACACAAGGAGATGGAACCTCAGAGAGCTTGGACTTCACTGCAGTCTGGTAGCAGCTAAATGTCCACAGAAAGGGAGACAGAGATGGAGAGGAGGGGGAGGGAGGGAGAGGGGGAGAGAGAGGAGGGAAGGAGAGGGGGAGAGAGAAAGAGGAGGGAGGGAGGGAGAGGGAGAGAAAGAGAGAGGGAAGAGGAGGGGGGAAGGAGAAAGACAGAGACAGAGAGAGGAAGGAGAGAGATAGCAATCCCCACCCTGGACTTCTGACTCTCAGGCCACCTCTCAGGTCTCCTGGGTGACACACTCATAAAAAGGACAGGGATTTGGAATTGGAATCTCCGAATGTGAAACCTGCCCCTATCACCCAAAGCACATGAGTTCTCCAGTGCTCAGGGTCATCAGGGTCATCAGGGCACTGGCCTGTGTGGCCACTAGACTTCTTCCCACGTCTAACCCTGAAGGCCTCGGACAGAGGAGGACCATTGAACAGACTACCCAGAAAGACCATGACCCAGTGGAGGTAGGAAAACCTGGATCTGAGTTCTCTGTCTAACATGTAGTGGGCCTCTCCATAGCCCTAAGCAGCTCCATGCCTGTAAGTTGCACATTGCCATCGAAAAGGGGCAGCTGGGTGGTCTGTTGAATAGAACACAGGGCCCGGAGTCAGGAAGACCTGAGTTCAAATCCAGCTTCAGACACTTACTAGCTATGTAACTCTGGACAAGTCCCCTGACCCTCTTTGCCTCAGTTTCCTCATCTGTAAAATGAGCTGTAGAAGGAAATGTTGGACCACTCCAGTATCTCTGCCCGTAAAACCCCCTGAAGGGTCACAAAAAGTTGGACAGGACTGAAAACGACTGAAGGACAACCACCACAAAGCCCTTCAAAAAAGGGATCACCACATACCTGTGAAATCAGGGCTCCAGACCAAAAAACAGAGGGGGAGGGGCGGGACTGGTGCTCCCCACATCATCCTCTCCAGGCTTCCTCTTCTGAAAGAAATCGTCGAAGTGGCCGCTGAGCCACCGGCAGAAGCAGCGGAGAAAACGTGGCCCACGGAAGAGTCTCCTGAGATCTGAGAAGGGCCAGGTGGCCCAAGGAGTGACGCGGTGAACGTGGAGCCGAGACTTCAGTTCAGATATAGCTTCCTGCAGTTCCTAGCCAAATGGGCAAGTGATTTCACTTGTTGCCTCAGTTTACCCATCTGTAAAACAGAGAGTAAGGAGCCCTTCCGGGGCTGTGGTGAGGCTGCTCACATGTGCCTACGCGCGTGTGTATCTGTGCGTGTATGTAAAGCACTCGCAGGCTGCAGAGCCGTATGCAAACGCGCGTGGCTATCCTTGGCTCTTACCATTGCTCTTACTTCTGTTCTGCCAGTTTTCATATCCAGGAAGAGCAGAGTCTGCGACTCTGGGCAGGTGAGCTGGATTTCGGTTCTAGGAAGTCCTAGAACAGATGCGGACGGTTAGGGAACATGCCCAAGGGAAGCCGCGTTCACACACGATGAGCGCGCCCTCCCCAAGGACAGGTCCTCCCTGACCAGGCTCGGCGCCTTTGAATAAGACCGTTAGCGGAAGGAGGATCCGGGTACAGTTCACTTAGATTTGGCAGCAAATCTCCTGGTATTCTCATGGGAAAGATCGGTGTGGATGAAGAGAGGTCCCGTGGAGGCACAGAGCGCTGGAGGCCCGGGCTCAGCTACCGCTGGTCATCGCCAAGATCACAGGAGGTCTCCAGTGGCCTCCCCCAGGGCTCTCTTCTTGGCCATGGGCCGCTGAGCATGATCTGTGATTGAGATAAAGACGCGGTGGGCCTGCCCTCCATGGGTGCAGAGGGTACCCAGAACCCCAGGAGAAGCCTCCTGTGCCCTGCCAAAGGGGGATCCCACGTGGAGCACAGCGTTCAATTTTTCCACACCATCTTTTCAGGACGTTGATCAGCCGGCGTGTCTGGGGGAAGGGCAGCCTCCAGACTATGCCCTCTGAGCGTGGGCTACCTGACTGGAGGCTGAGTCAGCCCTCAGCTAGGCCCTTTGGCAGCCCCAGCCCCCAGACCATGCTTCATCTCACCAAGGCCAAGGCCGCTCAGGGTCTTTCTATCCCCTTGCTCCAATGCCATGTGTAACCCTCCCCTTTTCTCCTCCTCATCTGCCCCACACTTAGGCAGCAGTAGTCAGACCAGTCACCACTACTAGAAAGGGCTGCATTGACCGAAGCTGCCCTCCCAGTCCACCCCTCTGGACATATTGTATCCCTCACCTGTGTCCCTGGGGTCAGCATGGTGCCCGGCACATGGTAGGTGTTTACTAAGTGGTGGCTGATTTTTGCGGATGCGCAGCTTGGAGAAGAGGAAGCTTAGGGAACGAGGAAGAGAAGAGCGTGGCTTTCTTCCAGCATTGGAAGGGCCGTCACGGAGGAGGCTTAGTCTGAAACTAAGGAGTGGACATTGCAGAGGCCGACTGAGGACAGACGTAAACTCCTTGGGAGGAGCTGTTGTTGTCGTAGTGGGATTTGTGCCCTGAGCGCTTGGCGGGGGCCGGTGCACGGTAGGCCCTCAACGAATGCTCCAATTGGCCGACTGTTTTTCCTATTCAAACAGGAGCATCCTTGGGTAGGATACGCATGGCCTGTGTATCTGTCTGTCCGTGGGCGCTGGCTTCACACTCAACAGGAGCGGGTGGCTCGTGCTTTCATCCATTCAGTCTTCTAGTAAGTGACGAGAGCCCCGAACCGTCCTGAGACTAGTGACTTTGCGCAAATCCTTCCTTCCCTCTGGGTCTTAATTTGCTTCTCTCGAAAATGAGAGGAGGTGAACTCTACAATTCATCTCTTTCTGCATGCATGACCTTGGGCATTTTGGGGCACCACAAGGCCTGGAGTGGGGAAGACCTGAGTTCAAATCCAGCCTCAGGTGCTTAATAGCTCTGGGGCCCTGGGCAAGTCATTTGAATGCATTCCCTCAGCTTTGTCATCTGTAAAATGGGGATAACAGCTCCCACCTCTCAGGGCAGTTGTAAGGCTCATGTGCAGAGATGCTCTGTGTAAATGAAGTCACTTTCTGTCTCTAGGTCGCATTCTCCATAATGAGGTAGGGTGGGCTGGATGGTTGGTCCCTGCCGCTCTTTGCTGCTGTCTTCTAGTCACGAGATCTGGATTAAGTTTCTGCTTGTGCCACCGCTCCTTCTGTTATGTGACCCAGGCTAGCCCCTGCCCCTGTCTGGGCTTCAGCTAGGCCATCTGTAACAAGGAGGGTGTTGGGATCAGTGACAGCCAGCACCTCTTGGAGCACAGAGAATCCCACGGCTGTGCGATTGTCAGAATGTCAGAAGATCCGTGACCCTCTGGGACCGTGTGGAGTCTCGGCTTGCCAACATTATTTTAGGGACTGGCTTGATTTTAATTCAATGAGATTTAAACCCCTGCTTTGAAAAAGTCTCGCTGAAGAGGCCCACATTATTGCCATTAACTTCAATGGGCTCTTCATAGATCTAATATCATGCTTTGAGAATCAAGAATGGCTTCCTTCTAAGATGGAAAGAGGGAGCTTGCTGTGTACACTTGACTTTTGCCATGATTTGATGTGTCCTGGAAGAAATTATCTTCCAAGAATGAAAGCTTAGTTGATTGAAATAAAATTAATTCCATATTCCTATGTCATTCTTTATTAAGCAGAGTTGCTCACAAAATTCCATCTGCTGTTTACAAACATCCTGGGGCGGGCCCAGAGCCGCTCTCTGCACCCGAGGAGTGCTTTCCCCATCCTCTCCTTTGGAATCTCGCACCGTCACTGGAAATTCCCCCCATAGACTACTGTAAGTTGTGGCTTTGAGGTTTCCCCAAATGTTTCTCCTGCGTCGCTCAAATTCTTTGTTTAAATTTCAGCTTTGCCTGTGGCATGGGCACCATTTAATGTTATCTTAATACATTTGTTTTGGATTTTGTGGTTGCAACAAAAAAAAAAGTCCTTCGCTTTGATGATTTCATGTTCTTGTTTCAGAAAATACTCGGGCGTAGCTGTCTCAAGTGCCTGCTTTATTTTCCAAATGGATTTGCTGGGAGATGGAACAGATCTTGCTGCATATTGGCAGCATTCTGGAGTTAGATCCTGGGCAGAATTCTCTGGAGATCCCAAACGATCATGCTCGTTCATGGTTAAAGAAATAAAAGTTACACACACTGCTGATTGGTTCCAAGGCCACTGGCCTTATTTATTTAACAACAGAAGAGTATAGAAAATTGGGGGAAGGGGAGAGTCTGCCCCACCATCTTGTTTGAAACAATATTAAACTGCTGAGGGGCTGTTCCAGACTGTCAATGGTCAGGCGGAAGGGGAGGTGTTCCAAATCAGGAAAGGGCCGACCAGAAACATTACCATTTTTCATTTGCTTGTGGATCCCAAGACCCAGAGGCTCAGTCAAGGGCAAAGTCAAACTTAGGCTGGACTTGGGATTTGCTTCCTCGTGGTGCCCCCTGGTTGGGACACGCCGTGCATCATTGGGGCTGCCACAGGCCAGCGTGTACTGCTCTGTTTCATGGAGAATTTTAAAGACTGCGTAGGAGGGCTTCTCTTTGGTCGATAACAGAGAGAAGATCTTCTCAAAGCCAGTGCCTCCACACCACCACTTCCAAAAACCTTTTCTGTTCCTGGTTGTGTCCATCGTCACTCCCCCTTTCTCTGCCTCCCTGTTTGTCCAGCCCAGGTCGCCTTCTCCCTGCCAGGCTCTCTCCCATTTCTCATATACTCATTTTGTTAATCCTCCCTTTTTAATTTTCCAGTCCACGTGCTCTTAGAAATGTCTTTGCTTCTAGGCTGTTGACAGAGATGTCCTCCCCCAGAAACGGGATGGAGTTTAGGTATTTGCCCCTGTGCGTGTGGGTGTGGGTGTGGTACGGTGGTGGTGGCGGTGGTAGTATGGAGTTTAGGTGTTTGCCCCTGTGCGTGTGGGTGTGGGTGTCGTAAGGTGGTGGTGGCGGCGGCGGCGGTGGTATGGATTTTTTTTTTCGTTTTTGTTTTCTGTGAAGGAAGAATCTAGAGATTCTCCTTTTACAAGTCTCATTTTTCAAACCTCAATGCTGTGGGGTGAATCTCCAATCATTCATTTCAAGTGATGACGATGTTTATGTAGCGCTTACTATGTTCCAGGCACTGTGCTAAACCCTTTTGGGCCTCTCAACAACCGTAGCCAGTAGGTAACGTTATTATCCCCAGTTTGCAGATGAGGAAACTGAGACAAACAGAGATCTGCCATATCCAAATACCTCTAAGTGTGAAGTGGCTCTGACCTGCCCGAGGCCGGCTTGGCCTGTCGATGACCTACCTGGGAACGTCTAAGGACTGACCTGGACGCGTTCCCAAAAGCTTCCTGGCTTGGCCCCAGAGACACACGTGCCACCGAGGCAGAGGAGCTTTTTCTCCCGTGTCTGGCTGTTGGCTGGGCAGCTGCTGGCCTCTGCGGTTCCCTGCCTCTGTACAGCATCTCTGTGGAGACCGGGAGATGGGGACCTGCTCCAAACAGGGGGCGAGTTTCAGGGCTCTTGTTCCTTGGCAGGGGGAGGCATTTCTGAAGGAGAAATGTGCCAGGCGGGACTGGGCCAGGCGGGGCTTTTTGTGGGGAACTTTAGCGACTAGTTCTGTAG
>CM053624.1:4340894-4356246 GCA_028646595.1 Phalanger gymnotis | reverse complement strand
TGTCTTGTTTTGTTGCTGAGAAGAGTCTTGACCCAAAGACTCATTCACAAATAAGAAAACTATTTGGGCAGCCAGGGCAGCTGGTCACTGGAGACTCACAGTTGCCAGCCCTAAGTCATACGGACAGACGGACAGACTTCTCTGTGGCAGCGATTCTAGGCGCCTAGAAGGTGTGATAGAGAGAGTGCTGGACGTGGCCTCGGGCAGATCTGCCTCTGATTCATTCCTCTTATGCCTCCTAGCCACAGGACTCTGGGCAAGGCCTGGAGGAGGGCAGTATGAATAGGATCATTTTCATTCTGCCAGTGAGGAAATGGAGTCTCAGAAGGGACACAGGGATAGGTGCCTTAGGCAGAATCTGAGGCTGGAGACCTGACTCCTTTTCTGCTTTTTGCCAGACCTCCCCTCACAGTCAGGAAGGCTTTGAGGTTCATTTGTATTTCATTATTATTGTCGCATCTGCATGTACGTGAGACGTTCTGTCCACATGAGGTGCATTGCTTTATGTGTGGGTCCACGAACCCCTTCTCCACATGACCTCCCATGCTCCTTTGCTCCCCCGGGGGTGGGCAGCCAGTGACTGTGGATGTGAGAAGATCCTGAGGTATCACATTTAGAGCTAGAAGCTGCCTTAGACATCATTGAGTCTGACTCTCTCATTTTACAAATGAGGAATCTGAGGTCCAGAGAATTTCAGTGATTTTCCCTGAGTCACCATTATTTATAATTTGTGCATTCTCACTCCTAAAGGAAGAAGATTATCAATTTGAGAAGACCCTATGGTCAAATTGTAACTTCATGGGAGAAATCCAATGTGAAACCCAGAAAGTTAGCTGGACCTGACCCTACTGCCCTGCACTTTCATTTCCTTTCAGAATGAACAAATCCAGGCCTTTTCAGGTATCCCCCCAGGGAGCCCTCTCTCCAGCTTCATTATCCCTAAGTTTTGGAGTTTTTACTGAATCTTCTGACAATGGGATGAGGGTGAAGTCCTAGAGTTTTGCCAAGCTCTTACCTTGGTCCTGCCAAGTTTGGCTTGATGTCAACACCTTGACGAGTGGACGTTGATATAACGCCTTCCTATTTACATTATCTCATGTGCCCACCATTTTGGTTATCCGTGCAGTTGGGGTTATCTTGACAGGGTGATATTATTTAGAGACTCCCTCGATGCTATTTGAAATTTAGGTAGAGGTGAGAGTGAGGCAGAGACAATCGGTGTTTCCAATTCTTCTGGGTAACTTGTCTCTAAGTACTGTTTTGCCGGCATCATATGAATTATCTCCTGACAATTTTAAAGTATTTCCTTTTTTAGTCCAAAACGACAAAAGGGGTCAATAAAGAAATAAATCACTATATTCACTATATTGAAGAGTCTTTGCATACAAATGCAGACCTTGGAGTTGAAGGATCAGTTTACCCAAGGTGCCGCAGCTGCAGGGAGGCCCTCGATAATCACTTGGAGTATCTCTGCAGAATGACAGTGCCTGCTGGTTCTTCATCAATATGCCATCACCATTATGAAGTCTGGAGGTTTTTTTTGCAATAGTTTTTAGAAACTGAATGTTAGGATGGAGAATTCTTTAATGTTTTCATAAGGTGTTAATGCCGATTGCCTGGGGGACTTAAGTCATTGTACTTGGGAAGAAATCGTACACTGTTTTATTTAAATTCAGAGCCCAGACATTCCTTAAAAATGTATAAAATACATCGTGAATGTAATTTTGAAGCTTTATTGCTTGCGTAGTTATGTCTTAATATTACAAGTCTATGGAGCAGGAGCTAGATAAGAATTATTGGGTCAGTTGCCTGCTTTGAGAAGCTGCTGTTTTTATTCTGCTTTATGGTAGCCCGCCTTCCAGGATGTGATCACAGGCAGCCCTTGTGCTTTAAAAAATAAAAATAAAAAACCATCATCTGGATGGTTCTGGCGTGTTTCTGCTTGACAGTCGGGGCATTAGTGAATGACCTTGGGAGCTCCCTCCTAACCCTAGGGATGAGGGTCTGGTGCTGTTTCAGAAGAAAGAGTCTCCTAGGATGCTAATACGGTATTCATACATGCATACAAAGGGCTGAATTGTAAGAAGTGTATCACTAAGGCAAGAAGGAACCAAATGCGGAAAAACAAAGGGGGCAGTCGTTTCATCTTGAGGTTACAGCTTCTTTTCCTGGAGAAAGTAAGGAAAGTTCTCTGATCCTCAGGGCATTTCAAGACTATAGGGTTGAAAGGACTGCCTGGCCAGTGGACAGGCTGTGGCTCCAAAAACTCCCCAACACCTGAGATCTTCTCTAACCTGTGTCTCCAATCCTTAGCTCCAGGTGTGGGAGCTGAGGCACTGTTGGGTCAATTCACTTCATCCTGGCCATTGTATGGGTGAGGTTGGCTTCTTTCCCCACTATTGGGCATCTGTCCTTTGCCCTCTCTGGTGGTTATGTGAGTCTGAGCTGTTAAGACCACCTTTCTTGGACTTCCAAAACTCCCTGTGACTTTGGCCTTCATTGCCCCTTTGCTCTGAGCTCTTTTCTCTCTGGGCTCCTAGTCCTTACTGGCCCTCTTAAGAATACCCCATTTCTAGAATTTCTTGGCTCACTGCACATTATTAATATAGAGAAATTGGGTCCACTGGGACACGTGGGCCAGAAAGCAAAGGACACCTTTTCCTGGCCCTACTGATCACGCTTCCTATGACCTTGCTGCCACAGTGCCAGGACCTAATTCCTTGGAGGGTTGAGTTTCCACATGTCACACTAAGTTCAAGAGATACACGGCATAGAGTATTCAAGGAAGCGAGGTTCCACCGAAGCCAACTATCTCCTCACCCTCGATCTTGCTGCACTACTCCAGATTATCCAGGCAACAATTTGGACGTGTTACCTATCGAGTCTTCATATCTCCAGCAAGCCCTGGAGATGGACATTGTCTGGATCCAGAAATCAGCAAAACGAGGGTGAGCAGGCTCGATTCCAGCCGGGAAATTGCCCATCACCATCAATGATCCTAAACTGCTCTTCCGCATACAAGCTCTCCTTTTTAATGCAAGTGTGTGACCTCTGATGGTGTGTGACTGTGTGTCCTAGATTAAGACAATCTCAGGAAAACCCAAGTAGCACGGCATCCATATCAGAGTGTTGCCTTGGGGCAGAATCATGGAATGTCACAGTCTTGGGAGAAATCATTGTTGTGAAGTCTCCAAGGGAAAGTGGACTTGAAGAGAAAGGAATCAAGTATACTGTGTTACCAATGATGACTAGGATTTGAGGGGTGGCGTCAAGATTGGAAGAGGAAATGAAATAGCATTGCCCTTCGACTTACTCTGCCTGTTTTCTGAGGACCAGCCCCCTTTAGCTCAGAAAGATTCATCAGGTTGTTTACAACGTGACCCCCTTTTCAGTAATAGGCACCAGGTCACTGAAGACCTCTCTCAGTGGAGACACACCAGCAAATAAGAATAGTGGTTTCTTTGGGATACCCATAACAGTTATTTGGAACACAGACCTGCTTTGGTTTGAAGGTAGAGACTGTGTTCAGCTGCTCCCCAATTAAATTCAGCAAACATTTATGAAGGCCATATAATCTCCAAGTGCCAGACTCCACACAAGAGTGGGGTGACCCAGCCCATCCCTCCCTATGGCCAAAGAGAGGCTTGATATCCAGTGTCAGTGAAGAGGCATTCTTTCGGGTGACTCTCTCTGAGACCTACATCTGTGGGAACCATTACGCCCCTCCCCAAGCTCAGATGCCAGGAAGAACTTGTAAAGGAGAATGCTGAGAGCATAGTCTGGGGCCTCCAACCTGCCTCCTTCACAAATGGGTCATCCCCAAGGTGGGCCACCTCTGCATGGTGAGTCATTGATTGGAGAGTTGGTGAAATGGAAACAAGCTCTGTGGTACCAGGGACGATAGGTTTGACTGCCCCAGAAGGCTAGCTGGCCCTCAGATTTCTACCATCAGCAGAGTGCTTCATCTCACACACAGTCTGTGACAGCAAGACTATCCATTTCTTGTATTGCTCATTATATGATCCTTCCCATCATTGCCTCTCTTCTCCACCATGGGCCCCACTCTGGGGCTGGGGCGGGCTGCTGGGTGAAAGCTGCAGCCCAGAAACATCTGTCGGATGCATGAACAGCTGGTTGGCTGAGCTCAACAAGAGCATCAGGTGCTATCGGTTCTTCTCTCTGGAAGCAGGCTTGGACAGGGTATTAGAAGAGAGGACCATGGAGATGATTAGAAGGGCCTGTTTCTCAGCTCCAACGAATGTCTTGTGAGAGAGCAGAAGAAATAGACATTGGACCTTATGGTCAAGTGATGTGAAGTCATTCCTTGTGCACACCTTCTGAGAAGGCTGGTGTCAGATGTTCCGGACTCAACAGATAAGGAGGACGGGTATGGAAGGCCCATCTGATTGGGGAAGGTCCATCAGACCCCACCAGGGCACACTCCTTGAGGCTGTTGAATTCACAGCTGGAGATATGTGGTGGTTGTATTTAGTTTAAAAAAATACCCATTTGATAATGATAATCACTTTTAAATTGGTAAGAATTAATTTAAATATAGAGAAACTATTAAGAATGAATTTTCTGCAGAAAGGGTGCATGAGGAAATGAAATTTTCCATCTCATTGGGAATTTCCTGGTTAAATATTTTAACAAATACATAAACAAATGCATAAATTAAATTAAGATAATGGCAGTCACATGACCTCATATATTATTTAACATCAGTTTGCTGCAGATAGCGTGCATTCTGGGTGGCAGAGGACTGCCAGTGCCACAAAGGATGGCTTTCTTTTGTCCAGGAAGGGAAGCGTGGTGTTGTAGCTGAGCCTGTCAGCATCCATGCTTGCTGGGCATCCTCATTTATTACCCATTTTACAGATAGATTGAATTGAGTGTCCAAAATGGGAAGTGAATGAAACGTGAGGGACCACTTGCCCAGGGTTGGTGACTGACCTCTGATCGAATCCCAGACATTCATGCACATTTGGCAGCCGAGCTCCCCAATTGTTACACTGCAAGGTGGCTAGTGCCTCCACAGTACTCCAGTGGAAATAGTGAATGTTTCTAGTGGGCCCCAGCTAGGAGGGGCTTTGTAATGCAGGGCTCATTGGTATTTGGAGAACATTTTCTTGCCTGAGTTTTCTTTGTCAATGAAATACATTTTCTGTACCTAGGATTTGTAATGATTTTATCTTCCTTGAAATGTGTGCAGAACCTTGTTAGAGGAGGCACACGCAGATCATTTCTTCCCTAATTTTAAGGAGTGACTTCTTCCAGTCGCCCCTCCCCTGCCTCCATCCCCATACACTAGAGATCAGAACTCCCCCTTATATTCCCTTTTCTCGGGGTCATCTATTTCTTTGCTTTGGGGAGGGGGAAAATGTAACCAGCTTCCCATACGTAAGCAGCGCAGGCTTTAATTCACTTTCATTTGGAGTGTGTTGTGATCCAAAGAAAACCAAACTCCAAAGGACAGGGAGGCCGGCTCCCTCACCGGAGAACAAAAGGCAATCCGCCGGCATATTTGGCCTCTCCCATCATCCCACATGAGATGCTGCTCTCATAAAGGCCCTGTCTGGGCCCCTACAGTATGAGCATTAAGGAGCTTCTTCCCGGCGATGCTCCATTGGAAATGTCACCCTGCCATTAGTGCCTGCTCACAGCCCTGCTGCCAGGGACCCCATTGGGGAGAGTGGGAAGCATGGAGTCGAGGACACAGATGGGCCAAGCTGGACCGGACCCCGTCGGGTACACTGAGCATCTAAGCCAGCGTCCTGTGCCCCAAGCTGCCAGACCCGGCTCTGCACAGGCGTGGGGGGGCCCTTCTTTACTTGATGAGGCCTGGTCGTCAGCCCTGAGAAGAGCAATGATAAATTTAGATTCCTTTGGTGTCTGCAGGTCATTATTGGAATTATAGCAACTGGCTGTTAGGCCATAAAGTTACCTTGACAGGTTATGAATACTGAGCCGACCGAAACTATGGAGGCCTGCCTGCCGGCCGTATCGTTCTCATTCATTATTGTCAAGAAACTATCCTCTTAGGAAGGTTGGGCATAAAATTAAAAAGGGGAGGATAAAAAAAAGAAGAAAATGTCCACAGATTTCTTACGGGGAACCGTTGTCGTTCATCTCGGAAGGGAGGGCGAGGGGCCCTTTAGTACCACTGAGTCTGAGAAAGCACCCTTAACAGCCCAGGAGTGATTGTCAGCCCCAAGCTCTCAGGAATTCCTCCTTTACATCTGCATAATTCATGCAGATTCAAGAGCCTTGTGGCTGCTGCCGTCAGATGGTGCTCCCTGACTGATACTGTGGGGGCCCCCTCCCCCCATGCCCCCAGTGAGCTCTTATGTGGGGCCACGCCTTGTCTTGGGATGCAGCCTCTGAGACACTTGACCAGGAGTGGTTAGTCACTTGTACTGTTTGGCAGCTACAGGAAGATGGCATGTGTCACCTCTGGTTAAGTCAGAAGGGAGAGAAAGACTTAAATTCTCTAGCAGAAACACTTTTCTAGAAAAATGAACATTGTGATTGAGACACATGGAGACAAGATATAAGCGGGGTTACCCTGGAATCTCAGTTATGTAGGAAAATCCAACAAAAAATGAGGCTAAAAAAAAGAAAAAAGATCTGTGGACCGGTCATTCTGTCTTGTTTGTGTGTTTATTTTGCATTGGTCGTACTTAGATTTATTCTGAATTTACCTAGGCAGGTTCACGCCGTCTCCCCCAAGAGAATGTCAGCTCCTTGAAAGCAGGGAGGTTTTCATTTTTCACTCTGTGTCCTCCGTACCTACAGCAGGGCCTGACACAAGGTGTAGGGGCTTAATGTGTAGATCCAATGATAATTACTTCACCGGGAAAAGGCGCCCCTCTCACCCTTTGCTGTGATTATGGCACAGAGCCTTACACAAAGAAGCTCTCACTAAGTTCTCACTAATCGATTCTTTGGTTAAAAAAATGTCTAATTTTTATGGCTATTGTATCGGAAAGGGCATAATAGATGAACCAAGTTCATGTCTGCCCATATGCTCTATTGGGTCAGTAGACATGAGGAATAATTTTAATAATAAGAACTAACCACAATCAGGAACCATTTTCTGCTGGGTTCCCTGCCTTCTCTGTGCCCCCGGACAGAACCGAGGACGAGGACCTTACCCAAAGGAAGCCGTGCCTTAGGAGATTGAGCATCAGCCCTTCCAAATCAAGTTTTCCTCCGGGATGTTTGGGGACACTTCTGTGCAAACTTGGACTCGCCTAATACTTTTCTTGTGGCTAAATAGAAAACTTGAACAAAGCCTATAAAATTAAATATCTTTGTGTGTTTGTCCACTGGATGCAGCCTGTGATGAACACGTCTAATGCCGTGACAGGGAACGCAGGCAGCGCATTTACAGACTCAAGTTGCACCCCATTCCAGGGGGTTTTATGTTGAGCAATAGATCTAGCAAATGCACTCGGCGGGCGTCTCCCCCGCTAACAAGTGAGGTTTTGGAGTACTCAGGCTGGTGAGAAACGGCACGGGCTCCTACATCATCTTGGTGGCCGTGAAAACACCAAATTGAAGAGAGGAAACACGGCTAATGACTTGCTGCACGCTACTCCCGGAGCCTTGTGTGCTGGAGATAACACGTCATTTTTATGGGGAAAGTAAGAACTCCTAATGCACCTCACAAGAATTAGAGACTGTCACAAAATTAAAAATAATTTGGCTCCAAGTACTGCAATCAGGCCCGTGCTTCACCGCCGTTGGCCGCGTCTGAGCCTCGTTGCGGGGCTTAACTAGAAACGTGCTCCAGCCCTCACACCTCATCCTCGTTCACAGTCCATCAATTTGCGGCCATGATTCCACGCTCTGTACCTTGCAGCTTATTTTGTGAATTTTCATTAAGTTGGTGAAGCTGTTGAGGGCCAAGAGAAGCCAAGCTCTCCAGGTGAGATTCACCTGTGAGCCTACAGCTCCTCTGGCACCTTTGGTCCAGACTTGGTACCTTTTGCTGTGAGAAAATAAGAAAGAAATGTGTTCTTAGGAGAGGGAAAGATGTCTGGCAGTGGGTTGGTTTTCTTGGGTTGAAGCTGCTATTTTAATCACCTTTTTTACATGTAAATTGATTTTAAAATGTTCTTGTTAACAAGTAGAATCAGTGGTATTTCAGGAGGCCCTGAAATCAAGAAATAAAATGCTTACTTTAATAAAGACATCTTTCCAATACTTCTTCCCTACAAAAAAAAAAAAAACATTTTTAGTAAAGTGATTCTCACTACGCCTCACTGATTTTTTTAAGTTTTGTTTTTTATGTTTATTAATGAGTCTTCCTTGAATGAGGTGTCTCTGAGCTGGAATTTGCAACCAGGGGTATCCTGCATACCCCCTGTAAGAATCCTTTTGCATGACAGCCTCCCTCGCTCCCATCAGAATTGTGTTTCCACTGACCATGTCATCTTGTAATTTTCTGTTATCCAAAGAACCCATGACATTGTTATTCTGAAAGGCCGGGGGGCTCAGATGACAGAGGCCTACCTGATCCGCTTGTGCCCTGATGTTTCAGGTCCATTTCAGCACCCGGGGCAGTGGTTAGAGCAGAGCCTATCTGGAATGGTGCCAGCATGGAGTTCCTCGGGCAACTCTGCCAGGGAGGTGAGATTTTGCGGCTATCCAGAATTTTTCAGAGTCAGGTGTAATGTAGCCTCTGAAACTAGGGTGTTCCCCCATTTTTCTCAGAATTTCTTTTTTAACCTACAATAGAATGTCTTCAGCAAGCCAGCCCCAGCATCCATTCTAAGCGACATCATCACCACCATCGTCGTTGTGGTTTCATTTTTGTTATTATGCAATGCTTGTGGTGACATTCCCTTCTGCCCTCTCCTGAAACCCAGGAACATTCATGTGGAGTGTGTGATCAGGAAACAGCATCAGTAGAATCACTGCCAGTGCTCCCAGTAGCTCAGGCGGTGACTGGGAAGCCTCCCCTGCCAAGGCCCTCCTCCCTGGATCCTCAAGGCAGCCCTTCTCGTGAGGGATGCAGAAAAACCCAGTGCTTTAAGCAGTCACTTAGAGGGTAATGGAAAATGTATTTTTCTATAAAATTAACGTGTGGTCCTAGAAAACACTGTGCTAGACCTACAAGGCGTTTGCTTCCGCACGGCTCTGAACCCTACACTATGTCATCCGGCCCCCAGAGAAGGCATTTACTATGGGGGTCTCATAACTCTGACTAGCCTTATTGGGCCTTGGAAAACGCAGTCTCCCGCTGAGCTTCCAGGACTGCCAAGTCTCCCCAGCAGTGGTCGTTCATATTTCCAGCTCAGAAACCAAGAGAATCTAAGAACCAAAGTTGCGGGCTTTGGGCGTTTTAAAAACAGTATCACTGCTCACTGTTGACCAGTAGCCTCTTAAAAATGCACACAAATATATGCATAAAATCGGGCTCGTTATCAGCCTCGTTTTCCAAGCTTCTTCCTCCATAGCCGAGCTTCTGGGTGGTGGCCCAGCGAGCCCCAAAGCGTGCTGTGTAAATCAGTAATTAAGAGGGAAAAGAAAATCCCGAGCTGGGAAAATAAATACAGAGCGGGAGGCCATTCATTTGATGGCTCTGTGGTGATCTTCTTCGCTCTGCATTTGGGACATTTGAAAAACAGGACTCAGAGAGCAAGAGAAAAGGCGCCCGTTCAGGCGCGTGACAACTTTTGACGGTGCGAGCCTATCGAGCGCGTGGAATTTCTTGCTGACATTGATCAGATTTGAAACTTCATACTTTCTTAATTCAATCTGTTATTGACAGTAATATATTTTAACTCAAGAATGTGTTCATTCAGTGCATATTGACTTGGCTCGTTAAAATTTTCACAGTACATGCGAACATTGCATTTTCTGTCACAGTGACTTAAGACGTGGGGACAGCGGTGAAGGATTCCTGCCGGTCAATGAACTTTTACTGGAACCCTACGTGAGTGGTAATAATCTGCTCTTGTAATTGCTGTGGAAAAGAAAGGACCTCTAGAGATTTTACATCTAATCATTTATTTATAAATCTGTAGATAGCAGTCTGCCGAATGCGCATTGGGGGTCGACTTGGCGCTCGCAACCGTCGGCTGATGTTTACATTTCGTAGTGATTTTTTTAACGGCCGTCCCAGCCTACAAGATCGTCGGAGCGCGGTGGCTCACCGGATGGCTGTTCGGCACCTCGTTGCGATGGCCCGACCACTTCGTTACCAATGCCTCAGTAGAGGCCATTCCCCTCTGTATTTGCTGAAATGTGCATGTTTTTCCATCTCATTAATTCAGTCTACATACAATTAATTTTTGCCTATTAATAAACCCCTTGGTGTTAGTGACAGCTATCTAATAAACCCCCGTACCTAGTGCAGAGTTAGGAAAATGTACAGGCATTTTTTTTATCATCTTATCTGCATTCTTTCTGTCTCTCCCTGTCTGTCTCTGTCTCTGTCTCTGTCTCTGTCTCTGTCTCTGTCTCTCTCCCTCTCCCTCTCCCTCTGTGTATATAAAGCCTTGTAAATGAAACAGGATGCTCAGGAGTTCAGACCTGGGCTTGGCTTATGGAGAGGTTTACATGATTCACCATTCATTTGTTGAGCTCAGGGTACGGTGGGTCATTCTTTCAGTGCCTTGCCTGTGGACGGTGTTGGTGTCCACAAAGCCAGCCTTGCGTCCAAACGTGAAGTCTGCAAGATTTTATGTCCACCGGCTTGCGCATAGAATATAGGATGACTGCCGCAGAACATGTCTGTTCGTCTAATTCCAGTTTCCTGAACAATGAAATGGTGGCTCCTCATCTTGGAAAGCTTCCATGGGGCAAATTTGAATTCTGCTCTGTAGTTCTCTCCCCAAGTGCCAGTATTGGCCAGTGGTGATGGCCTTGGGATGGGATCTGTGTCTACACTGCTTAGAATTCAGAGCAAGTGAAGTGGTAGGGAAAGTTCAGAGATTTCTCATACAAATTTTCTTCAGTTACAACCCAGGAGTTCAAGATTTCAGGTTCCTAAAGGATACTGGGCCTGACTTCTGACTGTCACTGAAGATATTTAGAGCTTGACTCTCAAAGTAGAAATCTGTCACTGAAGGTTAGGAGTACATAATGAACTTGTTTATTGTACTGGGGAGCCTGGGGTGGATGTGACACCCCCACTCACCACCAAAGGGCCACCTGGAGCCCTTCTCCATTGACCTAAAGGAGTTTCCAAAATGGAAGACACTCAGCCACCTTGCTCACTGGGTGTTTCCCAAAAAGGGTGAATTTCAGAAACCTTGCTATCATTTCAGCACTATGGGAAAAAGCTGTGTAAATAAGTCCTAATTATTATTTATTACCAGAAGTCAAATGAAGAAGCCATTAGAGTTAGCTTTTGATATGAGCAAGTAAATCTTACAGAAAGTGAAGTATATGCTATTTTTGTGACAAATTGTCTGCATATTAAAATGTTTCCATGCTTGGTATTCATCGGTAATTGAAAAAGAAGCATTTGTATTAACATTTTTATTTATGTGCTGCTTGCTGTATTTAATTATTCCCTAGTTTTGAGGGTTGACCAATAAACCTTTTCTTCCTCCTCACCCTTGATTATTCTTAAGTTCAGGAAAATACACAGCAGCAGACGGGCTTCACGGTCACCCGGCCTTTATTCCTACAACTCTTAATGTCATGGATAAAGAAAATGACTCCTCTGCCCGCACGAGTCTATTAACAGATTAAATGAGGCCTTGGTAACTCCTCCAAATGTGCCGTCGAGAGCTGGAGAAGCAGCTGGCTTGGTTGAGGGACGTGCTTATTGAGAAGCAGGGCCCAGCCCGGCCACACTCCGTCTTGTGCCGATGGGCGGTCAGGCCCTCGGTTTGATGCTTTAACATGGACCGTTATAGATGACCGCAGTCACCAGTCCTGACATCCCTTCCTGTTCATGATCCACATCCTCCGAGATCTAAAATGTTCTCTTCTCTAGCACCTGGCACTAGCCCGTGCTCCCCAGGAGCCAGCGCCCAGCGAATCCTCAGGGAATGAATGAATACGTACAGGGCCTGGGGCACAGCAAGTGTTTACTAAATGCACTTCATTAAGCATATTTCATGCCTCGAACACTAGTGACTGGCCAGCAGAAGCATTTTGCAGAAAAGAATTAGCACATCCAGGAATGTTGGGAGCACAAAGGAAGGGCTGTGGCTTTGGAACCCAGAGTAATGTGTTTGAAAGGGTGCAGTGGAGGAGGTCCTAGGGAGAGCACATTTGTGAAGTGCCTACTGTGTGCTAGGCCCTCTGCTGAGCCTGAGGGTGCAGAGAAGGGCAGTAGGCAGAGAAGCTCACCTACAGCTCACCTGGATAATTGATTGCCTGGGGGAGGGATCAAAGGCTTTTCTCTAAAGAGAACTTGCCAAAGAAGGTATTATTAAGTTTAGAACCTTTGGTTCTGATACCTGTGTGGGGTGTGTGGGTGACTACATTTCAGCAGGCCTGGGGGCTCCAGGGGCTGAGCTGGGGCACCCTCATCCCTCCACCCTGGGGAATGAGCAATGGACAGACTGGTCAGAGATGGAGGCCCAAGACCAATCCTTTCTTCCCGGCTTGCTGGAGATTACTTTAAAATCAATATAGCAAGAGGTTTTGCTTACTTCGAAACATAAGCATCTGTTTCTTTTTGATGCTGTGTGACTCAAAATGTTGAACAGTCACTCATTTCTCATATGTGTATTTTATTTCACTTTTTTCCCCATAAAATATCTAATTGAAAATGGCAAGGACAGCCTGGCTCACAGCCCTTCCAAGGCAAGCCGTGCCTCTCCGGGTCCCGCTGACTCCAAAGGCTTGAGCTAGATTCTTGGCATGACGGGCTTGCTTTTGGAACCCCAGCCATAGGAACTGGCAGAAAGTTTTTAGATCTTAATGGACCCAGCATGTTGGGGGTAGAGAGACAAAAAGGGAGGAGGGGAGCAGCATGACAGTTGTGAATATTTATGTTTCCAGTTCAGCGTTTTAAAAATAAGAAAGTAATCTGGCGTCGAGGGTCAGCAGGCTAACACAAACACACTTCCCCGTTTCCAGACCTCTTCATGTACCTCCTCGGCGATTGTGCCAAGACTCTCCAGTACATTGTTCTTCCAGGCAGAGGGCCAGCCCTGATGAGCAGAGCTGGTCTGGTCTCCATGAGTGCCCCGTGCAGAGAATGCTGACCAACGGGACTGCCGTCCGACCAAGCGTTCAGTCCTTCCGTCTCCTGATGCTGGCTGCCGCGGGGTGCTGGCGCAGCCAAGAGAGACGTAGGCAAAAGAAGGGTCTGCATAATGTTTCATTTCACTCAGAGCCACTCACAAGGGCCCAAGGGCAGGTGAATGTGTCTTACCTTTTATATTCCTTATCTGTTTAGTGAGCCCATCTGGATGTGACGTGACCTCTCTTCTGACCAGCAGGTTGAAGGTTCCATGCCATCCACTTCCCTCCTGTCCCTTGGATCTATATTCCATGCCCTGCATGTGCTCGGCATGTCTGGATGCTGGGGGACCATGTTCTACATTTGGGGGTATCCTAATGAGCCAGATGGCAGGAGAAGCTTCACCCCTGGGGGCCTTGCCTCCCAATGGTCCTGGCTCTTTGATGACATAGGTTTGGGGTGGTTTTAGTTTGAGAAGCTGTTCTGCATTCAGCACATTGCCCTGGATCAGTCCCTCTGGGCAGCATCCAGCACTGAGTTCATGGTCTCTGCTCTCTAGGAGCTTGCAGTCTGATGTGGGGGGCGGGGGGGGTATGATGCATGCACCTCTGTGTCCTCCCCTGTCAAGTGAGGGAGAGGAATGCCACGGCGTCCTGGCTTTCTTCCAGCCCTATGTGAGGAATGAAGAGATGCTTTAACTGTTTATCCTGTGACCGTGACAAAGATCATTCACAAGTTTCTAGCCTGGCATGACGACTGGCAACTTTGCCAATCCCTATCCTCCCTCTTCCACCTTCTTTGTGGAAGCTTCCTGGATCCCCTTCTATTGGAGGCTTACTCACGAAAAATGTCCATGTGTCTGCATCCAGTGTCTTTATTTTCAGCCTCAATTGACCAGCGCCCACCTCATTTGGGCCTTCACTCTCTGTTTGTTGAACTGAATGGCCCCGGCAGAAGAAATGCTTTGAGTCATTATTAGGAGGTCCAGCCAGATGTTGACCATGAGGGACAAGTGCTCTAGAGAGAGCCGAGTTGGAGCCTTGGGTGTAGGAGCCCCACCCTTAAAGGTAACGGTTGAAGTCTGGGGTGTGGACGAATTTTCCGTGGGAAAGGAAGGGGGAGAGCAGAGGGCAGAGAAGGGAATCTTGGTGAGCATCCACCACCATACCTGTGCTAGAAGGAGGGAGGCAGCTCCTCAGTGGCGGGCAGAAGTGGGCAGAGACCTAGGGTGGTGCGCTGTGTGCTGTGGAAAGAGCGTTCCTCCGAGAAAGGGAGGGTACTCCCAAGAGTAGTTGAAAGTTCACTCTTCCTATTCACCTCCTCCTTAAGTGGCCTACATAATGAATTAAGGAAGGAGTGAACATGACCATTTGCAAATGGTGCTCCACGTCCCATATTTTCATGGAATCTGATTTATTCTTTGCTGACCAGATGCTGAATGTCACTGTTGAGAGTGTCAGTGTAGGACACTGTAAGGAAGCATCGCATTCTTTTTGTTGGAGAACAGCGTGTCCCCTCCAGCTCTCCTCCCCTGGGAGGCCGTCAGCCCCAGAGTCCAGCCACAAAGCTTACGGTCCACAGACCCAGCCTGCCTCACCGCTGTCACAGCTTCCTAGAGAATTGTATTGATTTTCTTTTAAAGGCAAAGGAAAAAAGAAGTATACCAGAGTGAGCTCTCCACCTGCCCGGAGTATAGATGGAGACTTCTTTTTTCTTTCTTTTTTTTTTATTTAATATATTTAGTTTTCAGCATTGATTTTCACAAGAGTTTGAATTACATATTTTCTCCCGATTTCTATCTTCCCCTCCACTCCAAGATGGCATATATTCTGGTTGCCCTGTTCCCCAGTCAGCCCTCCCTTCTGTGACCCCACTCCCCTCCTATCCCCTTTTCCCTTCCTTTCTTGTAGGGAAAGATAAATTTCTACACCCCATTGCCTGTGTATCTTATTTTCTAGTTGCATGCAAAAACTTTCTTTTTCAACATCTGTTTTTAAAACTTTGAGTTCCAAATTCTCTCCCCCCTTCCCTTCCCACCCACCCTCCCTAAGAAGTCAAGCAATTCAACATGGGCCACATGTGTATCATTATGTATAACTCTTCCATAATACTCATGTTGTGAAAGACTAACTATATTTTGCTTCTTCCTAACCTATCCCCCTTTATTGAATTTTCTCCCTTGACCCTGTCCCTTTT
>CM053624.1:4319063-4340394 GCA_028646595.1 Phalanger gymnotis | reverse complement strand
TCTTCCATGGCCTGATACCAGTTCATGTTTTTTCTTGGAGGCTTTTGTTGTAGGCTCTTTGACTTTGTTGACTTCTTCTGGCTGTATGTTTTGGTCTTCTTTGTCACCAAAGAAAGATTCCAGAGTCTGAGACTGAATCTGGGTGCGTTTTCACTGCCTGGCCATGTTCCTAGCCAACTTACTCAACCCTTGAGTTTTTCAGCAGGGTATGACTGCTTGTAGACTAAAGAGTTCTATGTTCCACATTTGGGGGAATGCGCCAGCTCTGCCACACCAGCATTCCCTCTTCCCCAAGAACCCCCAACCTGGACTGGACTTAGATCTTCAGCAGGCTCTTCACTCCTGCTCTGATCTGCCATTTAATTCCTCCCACCAGGTGGGCCTGGGGCCAGAAGCAATTGCAGCTGTAGTTCTGTACCTGCCCCACCTCCACTGCCCCAGGGGCGGTGGCCGAACCATAAACTCCCTGTCCCCAGCAGCTTTTCCCACTAACCTTCTCTGTTGTCTTTGGTGTTTGTGGGTTGAGAAGTCTGGTAACTGCTGCAGCTCACTGATTCAGGGCGCTAGGGCACCCTCTGCCCTGCTCCTGGTCTCGTTGGTCCTCGTCGCCCATGCTGGACTGTGCTCCACTCCACTCCCAGCTCCTTGTGAGGATAGACCTTACCCCGAGACCATCTAGGCTGTCCTGGGCTGGAGCCCTGCTTTCCTCTGCTATTTTTTTGGGTTCTGCTGTTCTAGAATTGGTTCAGGGCCATTTTTTATAGGTTTTTGGAGAGACTTGGCAGTGAGCTCACGCTGGTCCCTGCTTTCCAGCCGCCATCTTGGCTCCGCCCCCTCCCCCCCAGATGGAGACTTCTTAAAGTGGATTCCAATGGACCACTGTTCCAGGGAAGTGCCCTTCACCACCCCCCACCCCAATCCTCATTCCGCCTTCGCTTTCTTTCCTCACTCATCCCTTTTATAACCCTGCTTCTCTACCCTTCATTCCCAGCCTGTTTTCTGTTTGTGTGTTAATCAGAGTCTGGTTTGGGCCAGGAGGCCTCTCGGGGTGCCGTGAAAGCCTGGCCCAGAGACAGAATGGCTTGGGATTTTCACTAGCGATCAGTCAGAGGGAAGGCTAAGGTCACGATCACAGAGGAGCCACGAATTTGGTTTAGAATGAGGTCACTCTTTTAATTGAGTTTTTCCAGCCTTATGACAATGCCTGCTGAAGAAATAATGTTTTAGGTGGTTTGTGCCTTGCAAATATTAGTATTCTGGGAAAAAGCTTTATTTTAATAGTGTGTGTGTGTGTGTGTGTGTGTGTGTGTGTGTGTGCGTGTGCGTGTATGCTCACACTGTAGTTATGGTTGTTTTTATTATAGTATATCCTTGCCAGAAAACACATTTTAAGAGTTTCAATTCAAAATTAAATATGACCTCAGTGCTTTAAAATACAATTACATTAACTGTCCATTTAATAGTTGTTTAAGATTTTTTGGCCACTGACGTATAGTCAATATACCGGTGACTTATATTAAATACAGTATTTTCTGCTAAGGTAACCAGTTAACGGGTTCCAGCTGCGGGAACCCAGATGAGGAGGAGAAGGTATCGGGAGGAAGTGGGTTTACATCCCTAGCTTCCTTGAGGAGGAGATCACAAACATTATCTCATAGCACAAGCCAGCCTCCCCTGCTTGATAATGGGAGAAATGTATATTATTTATTTAGAAAAGTACAAACCAATTTACAAGAAAGGTACTTAAGTGGCAGAATGATTTATTAATGAGAGAGGAGGCAAGTTAATGGGACGATAGCTCCCTGAACTCAGCGCAGGTCCATCTTCAGCGAGGCCTGGGCCTTGGGAACAAAAACAAGGCCCTATCCTGGGAAGTCTGAGCCATCCATCTGTCCTCATTGAAAATGTAAATGTTCCTCGCCAGGACAGAACTGACATCTTCCAACTGGGGATGCCACGGGCCTCTGGCCAAGCAAGGCCATTCTGCACCTTTGGCTGTCTTGGAGTTGGCAAGTTTTCTTTCTGCCTTTACAGGCAAAAGCACAGCCTTCCTTGTGTGGCTGAAGGATTTTATAGTATAGGAGACAAGGAATAAAGCAGGAAGAAAGGCTCTCTGTCAGGGGTGTTATAAGGAGGTGCACACACACCAGAGACTTCTCAGGCACGCAGGCCTTCCAACGTAGGAGGTTTTGTGGCAGGGAATGACTGGGGATCAGGGAAACTGGAGTTCAAACCCTCAGATACTTCCTAGCTGGGTGCCTCAGGGCAAGTCCGAGAATCACCCTCTCACAGAGTCAGACAAGACTGAATGACTCTCAACAAAAAATGTGCCAAGCACAGGGGATAGAAAAAACTAGCGAAAGACAGTCTCTGCCCTCAAGGACCTTACAATCCAATGGCATGAACAGAGTTGACCCTTCTCTCCCCAGGCAAATGGCCAACCTTGTCAGTCAACAGTCCGCCACCAAGTTAGGAGATCTGAGAAGTGCAATCTTCCTGCATGGAGGACTCGGGTCCATGCTGGGACGGCACCACAGGGACACCAACATGGGAGTACTGTGAGCCAGGATCCAGTCCCGAGCCAGTCACTCAGCACCGCCTGCCTTGGTTTCCTCATCTATAACATGAGGATAATAACAGCACCAGCATCCATCCTGCCAGAGTTGTGGTGAGGGTCCGATGAGAGGATAATTGTGAAGCTGCTGTTATTTATTATCATATTCACATTCTCACATACTTATACGTTCACACATTCTCATACTCATATTCATATTCACACATACACACACACACACACGCACACACCCCTGTTTCCCCCAGGAGGGATGTGATTTCTGGGCCAGAGGACAGCACAATTTGTGCCTCCCTTTCTTTTTCTTTGTGAAGTTCCCCAATGCCTCCACAGTTGTTGGGCCTTTGCACAGACAGGCAGTTGAGGGCTCTCTCCCCATCCCCAGCAGTGGGCTTTCCCATCTTTTAGAATCTTTGCTGGGTCTGTGGGTTCAGGATATTGTCCTTGGTTGGGGGGGGGGGGTGGCTGTGATTTTTCCTTCTCTGATTGTTACGATTTTTATCCTGCTTTGCTGCCTCCTCTTAGTCCTCTGTATTGCTTCTTTAGAAAGCCATGTATGGATGGCTGGATGGACTTCTGATGTGCCAAGCACTGCTGAGGCCAGCTGGAAGCTCCCCAACTTCAAAGTATAACCAGTCATTTCTCTAAGATGTTTAGGCCACACCCCCTACTTTACGTATGATGTATAGATACCCGCTGTGTAACTAAAATGATATTTTCTTTTTTTTTTTTTCATTTTTGGTGCACAACACTCAGTTCCACAAATTTTTAGTTCCAGTGTTCTTCCCCTCCCCGCAAGGTAACATGGAATTCAATACATGTTCTACATACACCTTCGCATTAAACATATTTACACGATAGTCAAGAAATAAAGAAGAACCATAATCAATGGAGTAAATCATGAGACAGAAGAAACAAAACCAAAAAAGAAGAGGCAGGAAGAAAAGAGAGCAAACAGTGTGCCTCAGTCTGCATTCAGGCTCCACAGTTCTTTCTCTGGATGTAGCCAGCTCTCTCCATCGTGAGTCCTTTGGAGCTGTCTTTGAGCCTTGCATTGCTGAGAAGAGCCAAGTCTACCAAAGTTGGTCATCACAGAATCAATGTGTCTGTGGTTGTGTATGATGTTCTCCTGGTTCTGCTCCCCTTGCTCTGTGTCATATCATGTAGGTCCTTCCAGGATATTATGAAGTCCATATCTTCCCCACAATAGTATTCCGTTACCTTCACATACCACAACTTGTTCAGCCATTCCCCAATGGATGGGCTTCCCCTTGATTTCCAGTTCTTTGCCACCACATAAAGAGCTGCTGTAAATATTTTTGTACATACAGGTCCCTTTCCCACTTGTGTGATCTCTTTGGGATACAGCCCTAGAAGTGGTATTGCTGGGTCAAAGGCTATGCACATTTTTATGGCCCTTTGGGCATAGTTCCAAATTGCTCTCCAGAATGGCTGGATCTGTTCACAACTCCACCAGCAGTGTAACAGTGTTCCAGTTTTCCCCCATCCTCTCCAGCATTTATCATTTTCCTGTTTTGTCATTTTAGCCAATCTGACAAGAAAGATGTGGTACCTAAGAGTTGTTTTGATTTACATTTCTCTAATCAGTAGTGATTTAAGGCATTTTTTCATATGCCTATAGATCTCTTTAATTTCCTTCTCTGAAAACTTCCTGTTCATATTCTTTGACCATTTCTCAATTGGGGAATGACTTGTATTCCTATAAATTTTGCTCAGTTCCCTGTATATTTTAGAGATGAGCCCGTTATCAGAGACATTGGTTGTAAAGATTTTCTCCCAGTTTTCTGCTTCCCTCCTAATCTTTGTTGCATTGGCTTTGTTTATACAAAAACTTTTCAATTTAACATAATCAAAATTATCCTTTTTACATTTTTTACATTCTCTATCTCTTGTTGGGTCATGAATTCTTCCCTTCTCCATAAATCTAACAGAATTCTTCCCTTCTCCATAAATCTAACAGGTAAACTACTCCTTGCTCTCCCAAATTGCTTATAGTATCAAGCGTTTATTCCTCATGGTGAACCCATAAAATGATGCTTTCTATGCAGAAATCCCCGGCACTCATTGCCTGGGGAAACCTTGGCATAGAGCTCCATGGGAACACCCTGACTGCTTTGGAGAACCCGTCATTTCAGCCCATCCTACTCCCCCTCTGCTTTGTTCAGCTTCTGAAAGCTGGTTCCTTGTGGTGAGCTAAGCTCACCACCCCACCCCAGCTGCCATGGGCCCCGTCCATCCGTCCCCATCTCTGAACAGTCCCTCGTTTGAAGGTCAGGCCCCTTTGTTGTTGTCCGTGAGCATCCTTAAGGAGCCATGGTGGCACTCTGCGGTCACTAGCTGTACCAGCCGGCCCGTCTTTGGGGCCTGGACATTGATTTTCCTTCTCTTGGTGTGTGTGACAAGGAGCCTGATTCTTGGCACGTCTTTCCAAAGTTGACTGCAGCCCATCCCCCCAGCAGAGACAGGGGAGGCAGGGACCAGCAGGGCATCCAGAGCATCAAGGGCTGGGCCAGCAAGAGCCCCCTCCTCCTCGCCCCATCCCCGCCAGGCCTAGCCTTTCAGAAGCTTCTCTTCTGTGGTCAAACGCTGATACGAGGTTTGATTTCAATCCTGAAGGAACTCTTCTGCAGCTTAAAGAGTCAGCCTGTGGGCCCATGCGGGCATCCAGAGCCCATGCCGAGGCCCACAGACACTCACATCCTGAGCCACAGCCTCGCAGCACAGGCTTCTAGGGGCCCGGACAAACTGCTGGTTAATGCAGAGTCATCCAGCCACCAAGATCCATTGAGAGAGAGACTTCCGAGGACTGAGGCCCAGGAGTTGCCTTCAGAGATGAGTGTGCCCCGGGAGGGCTCCGCAGGAGCGCGGACCCTCCTTGGGCAGGGGCTCGCTGCAGCTTAGCCACAATAAGCATCAGAACGTGGGATTTGGGTTTGCCTTACCTGTGATAGCTAGTGTGCCTGCTAATCAGCAGCAAGCCTTTGATTGGGAAAAAGCTGAATTAAGTTGGGTGGAGGGAGGCACCTCTCGCCTGCCTCAACTCCCGGAAGCCAAGGGCGAAGAGCAAACGCGACCCAGACAGAAGGCAGCTATTTGAACTCTTGATTTGCCGCATTTCCGATATTAATAACTGTGTTTCTCAAAGTTGTCACACCAAGTAAAAGATCTTTATTCCAGACTGTCTTTGGGGGCCCAATCGAGACTGGATGCATGCGTTTAATAAATTGTAGTCTCAAGTAGTCATTCTTGTAAATAATTAGCTTCGGTGAAAGAATGCGTTAGCATATTGTGTGCGTCTAATGTTGCAAGTGTACGCACAGCAAACTTTCCTATTAATCAACAGTCAAGCGCTGGAAGTTGGGTCTCATACATAATGAATTGGGCTGAAACCTCTTGGGTTTCATTGATAGAAAAATAAGAGAAAACACAAGTGGAGTAAGCTTTTGAATAAAATTTAACGAGATTGCGCTGCACCCGGTAATTGTTTTGGAATCATTAGGGACTACATAATTCATCGGCAGTTTTGGGGTGTTTTTATCTTCATCTATCAAACAGAAGACTGTCTTAATGATATGTTAAGGTGTTGATGAAATATACTTTTCTTTTTAATGATTTGAACATTCAGAGGAAGACAAATCAGCCTTTACAGTTTCGTTTGTTTGCTTTCATTTTTTTTTTAAGAATTGCAGACTGTTAAGGGGAGGAACTATCCTTTTGGCTGCCTTTTGTGGGGGGCCCACTTGAATTTTTACTGATTTATAAGGGAAATTCAGCCATTTCTAAAAGCTGGTGCCGGAGAGAAGGAGTAAGATGTCAGTGAGTGTGTATTTTAGCTGATGTTGGTTTGGGTGGGTAAAGGTTGGGGAGAGGGGTTTGCTGCTCAGTCATTTGGATTGTAAAAGAATGTGTGTGGGGTAAATCCTGTCCAAGGACTGGGTGCTCCTCAGTAGACAGCCATGAAATTCCCTCAACAGCCCAACCTTCAGATGCTCAGTGACTGAGCAAGAAAAAAATCACTGGATTTCAAAGCAAAGACTTACGTTTAAATGCCTGCTCCAACACTGACTCCACATTGCCGGTGGACCAACCAACAAGCCTTTGGCATGTGCCAGGCACTGTGCCCAGGACTGAGAATACACAGCAAAAAAAAGAAATAAGAATAGCCTTTGCCTTCAAGGAGCTTTCACTCTAATGGAGGAGCAGGCAGCAGGCCTCGTGGATCCGTCTCCTCAGCACCTGCCCTCGACCCTGCCCTCCTTTCCGCTCACAGAGCCACCCATCTCGGCCAGACCTTCGTCTCTTGCCCTCAGGCGTCCTGCTTAGTCTCCCTGTTGTAATCCAACTTCCACGCCTCTGCCAAAGGAATTACCCTGAAGTTTAGTACTGACCCCCATCCACCCCAGTAAACTCCAGTGGCTCCCTGTGACCTTTGGGGTCCAGTATGAAACCCTTCTCAACCTGGCTCCAGCCTTACTTTCCAGGATTTCCTTTACAGACAACTTGGCGTTTCTGCTGTCTTGTCCTCTGTGAGCCTTTACCCTGACTCTTCCCTATGCCTGGGATGCTCACGTGAGGGACAGCCAGAAGCCAGGTTGGGTCAAGTGCTGGAAGATTGGAAGGGGAAGAAGGGGCCTATGTGGGGGGACAGGATCCTGGAGGCGACAGGGAGCCCCAGGAGGGGACGGGCCAAAGAGTGACCAAATCAGACTGGAGCTTTAGGGAGGTCATTTGGGAGACTGAGTAGGGAGAGTAGAGGTCACGCAGGAACCTTGGTGAGAGGAGGCAGGTGTGAGGTTGCCAGCAGATTGGCCCTGGGTGGGGGGGGCAAGTGAAATTGAGGAAACTTGAGCCACTGGGATGCCCAAGGTATGAGGAGGTGGGGGATTAGACAGCCATGAATAAGGGACCAAACCAAGGCCCTCCAGGAAGGTTTTAAGCTGTACACAAACTGGACGAAGAGCCACTCCCCTTCTCTGGACAGCTATTTCATAGAATGCTGGAGCTAGAAGGGAGATGAAGGCACAGGAAGGGAAGGAACAACCATTTATTGAACACCTACTATAGGCTTAAGAAAAGGGAAGAGAGAAAGGGAGGGAAGGTTCAAGCATTTATTAAGTACCTGCTGTGTGCTATATACTGTGCTAAGTACTTTTCAAACATCATCTAACCTAATGATTTGGAGAAGAAGCCTCCAGTCCACTCCTCATTCCTTCTCCAGCCCTCTCAGGGCCAAGGGCATCTCAGGCTCTCGGCTCAGCTGCCTTTGAGCTCTGGCTCAGAGACACAAGTATAGGAAGCAAAGTCACCAACGTTTGGTTTTCTCTTCAGTACTAACCACTCTTGCACCCCGGGTCAGGGCAGATTCTTCATTGATGGAAGATAGCTGCTGTTTATTTTCTTCCAAAGCCATCCTTGTAAGAAAAGAATCTCATCTTCTATATATCTGATTAAATCTAGGGGGGAAATCAGTGGAAAGTGGATACGCCCACATTCAAGCATGCGGGTGCTCACACACACACACACACACCTCTTTCAGTTTGTGCACAGCTGTACATTAGGATTAAAGAGTAGCAGCGCCGTCGGCTCACCATTGCACACAGCATTTACGAAAGTACCACTGCAAAGGCCCGGCCTCTCCTAACTCATTGTCACTCTCCCATCCTTGGGCTGACACCTTCCTTCTTCCACTGTGCCCATCCCACCAGCTGGGCCCCTAAGAAGGTCAGCCACTGGCCCAGGTTTTCTCTCCTGGCCCCAAGGTGGAGAAACGTCTCTCGTCTTTGCAGAGTCTTGCGTGCTGCCAGCCCCCTCCGCCTCGGCTGTGTCCTCAGCCTGGCCTCTCCTCCCCATGTAAACTTGTCCAGCGACGTCCAAGAGTTCTTCTCACAAAGCTCATTTCCCGGCTGCCATGAAGGCCAAATCTTTTCTTGCTGCCGAGTTCAAAATGAATTCAGCGTCAGTAAAATGAGTGATGTTTTCAGAACTGTTTTCTTGGGTGACCCTGTGGTGTCACCAGCCCGTGTTCCCAAAGCACGGCACTAAAATTCTGTCCTGTCAAGGGAGCGAGGTTGGGAATTTACTGGGGTCATTAGAAGGGAGGGTTAGAACGCAGGCCTCTCACTTGTCGGACGTTGTACAATCTCCTCTGGGTGTAGCTAATGTGGCTAATCAGATGTGAGTAATTTATAAAGAACTTTTGGCTTATTTTCTCCCATCAGAAGGATTTGACGCCAAGTCCATTTCACTGAGTGTAGTTGGAGAATCAGAATTCATTCAGAAATTGGGTTGTAGATGATACATTGCTGCCGAGAGTTCTCACAGCCCCCAGCCCCCAGATGTTTGCCCACAACACTGCTCATTCAGTAGAGAAGCATCTCCACGGAATCCATGTGATCCAAACGCCCAAATGAGTGGAAGCAGAGAATCCTAGATTTAGACCTGAAGGGAATGGAAGCCCTCATAAATCTACCCCCTCGTGGTACAGAGGAGGAGACTGAGTCACACACATCGCACAGCTAGCCAGGGTTGAGCACAGGATCTGAATCCTGGTCCTTCTGGCTGCCGGTCCAGCGCCCCCTCTGCTCCACAGTTATGGGGTTCTTTTCCTTGTGTGGTACTTGGCCCTCCGTAACCTGCCCCCCTCTCCCTTCCTGGCTTCCTACACCTTCCTGCCCTCCATCTACTCTGGTCTAGTGACACAGGCCTCCCTGATGTTCTCTTTCTGTGGCCCTGGGGTCTTAGGAATAGAGTTTCACAGAGCAGGAGGGACTTTCCCAAGCTTCAAATAAAGAGGGTCAGTGACAAAGCCAAGGCTGGAAGCCCCATTTCTAGGTGCTGGATCAGGGCTGATTCCATTGTATGAGGCAGCCTTTGGATGACCCAGATGGCGCTATCTCTCCCTGACTATATGCTCAAGTGGGTGTCAAATAGAGTAGAATTAGGTGCCTTTCATCCGAACAGAACCAACGTGTGTCCGGCTATAGCCTCAGAATGAAAGCTCCTTGAAGCCAGGTCACATGTCTTCTTGCGCCTAGTACAGTGGCCCCTGTACTCAGCTCACCACCAGTAACAACATGCTTCAGAGAATGCCTTCGATACCTCGATAAAGCACTGGTCTGGCTTCTTTCCAGACCCTTGGGCTAAAATCGCCGCTGTTCACCTGGTTTGAGTTGAACGAAAGATGCAACTCAGGAAACTTTAAATCAAAACATAAATTATAAATTTAAAATGCAGCTGACCCAGAGACATTCCACCCCCAAGCATGGCAAAAGAAATGGCTTAGGCCTGCTTTTCATGATAAGGACGCATTTTGAAAACTACAGAAGTTTCCTGTGGTTCTTTGACACACCCAGACCTTGCCTCCCGCCAGCACCGAATACCATCTCCCATTGGCCTGTTTGCTTCTGAAGACTCTCTGGGATGGCCAGCACCAGCATGGTTTTGAAAGAAGATGTAAATCAGAAACCTATGTGTCTTCTTTTTGTTTTTTTTTTTTTACTTTTAAATTAAATTTTAATTTAATTCCCATTCCCTCCTTCCTATCTCTCCCTCACCCCAAGTTGAGAAAGCAAGAAAAACAAAACATGTACGACTGAGTGAAAGAAATGCCTGCTCTGGACAAGTCTAACGTGCTGTGTCGCGACTTGCTCTCCAAGCCCCTTGCCTGTCTGTCAGGAGGTGGGCACAGGTTTCACCCTCAGTCTTCTGAGTCCTTGTTGGTCATTGCATCGATCAGAGTCTGAGTGTTTGTCCTTCTACTCCTCTTGTCACTGTCACTCATTCTCTCTGCTTCAGTTCATCCAGGTCTTCCCAGGTTTCTCTGAAACCAGCCCCGCCATCCCGTAATACAATGGTATTCCATCACAACCATATATCTGTTCCCCATGCAATGAGCATTTCCTCAGCTACCAGGTCTTTGCCACTACAAAAATATGTGTGTATATATGTAATAAGAGCTCTGTGTGTGTCCACCCCACCACCACACACACACACCCTTCCTTTTCCTCTTTAATCTTGTTGGGGTAAAGACCTTGGAGTGGTACTGCCAGGTCAAAGGGTCTGCTCAGTTTAATGGCTTCTGGGTCATGATTCCAGAATGTCCAGACTGGCTCCCCCTCCACCTGTGGTACATCCCTGTGCCTATTTCCCACAGCCTCTCAGCATTTGTCATTTTCCTTTTGGTCAGTTTTTTGCCAATCTAGTAGATATGAGGTAGAACCCCTGGAATTATTTTAATTTGCATTTCTCTAATAATTAAAGATTTTGAACATTTTTTCTTATGTCTACAGATAGCTTAGATTTCCTCTTAAATTTTTATTCTTTGAACATCTATCAATTAAGGAATGGCTCTTATTCTTATAGATTTGAGTCAATTCCCTGTATATTTTAGAAATGACACCATTATCAGAGAAACTTGCTGCAGTTTTTTTTTCCCATTTACCTGCTTTTCTTCTAATTTTAACTGCATTGGTTTTGTTTATGCAAAAAATTTCAAATTTTATAGAACCAAAACTGTTGCTTTACTTTCTGTTTTCAGCCACCCTAAAGCACCCATTTTTCCTGTAGCCAATAATCCACAAGGCCCATTTCTTTGTTAAGGCTTCATCCAGAATTATCTGCAATGCTCCAAGTATCAAGTACCTTAATTTTGTGCTTGGGTACTGATAATGGGAATGGTAGTGATGGTCAGTGAGATAATTGTGTCCAGTCAATAGGCAGTTATTAAAATGTTCCTGTCCTCAAAGAGCTTCCTTTCTAGAGGAGAAGGAACTAACAGCTTGAGAGACTTCAAACAGGCTCTATGTACGTAAACATCAAGGTATCATTCCCATAGCCCAAGGCAGGTTCTTGGCTGCTGCAGGAACCTGTACTCATTACTGAGAGGGCAGCTCTCCAAACCCATCTTAGGAATGACAGATTTCAGTGAAGTCCCTGCCTTCTGCAAGAAGCCTGTCCAGCCTCTTCCTGTGGGCTCCTTCCCTCTGAGATGACCTCTCGTTCATTCCGTCTGTGTACTGTCTGTGCGCGGTTGTTGGCGTGCTGTCTCCTCCACAGCCAGGCTGAGAGCTCCCATAGAGCGGCAACCATGTTTTTGCCTTGCTTGGTCTCCCCAGCTCATAGTAGGAGCCCACTGACTTGACTGTACCACCTGCTACACAGAACTGCTTGGAGCAGAGCACTGTATGCACATGCCATTTAATCGTTGCTGTGATGTGATCAGAGGAGGGGTCTCCCGGTAAGGGATTTCTCTAAACCGTGTAGACCCTCACCTGCTCCCCACTGTGTAGTCAGTGAGTTTCCCACAACACTGAGTTCAAAAGACTTTCCCAGGGTCCTCTAGCCAGACTGGACTTAACCTTGGCTTTTGGCTGCCCCAGGTCAATTTTTTGTGCATTTTCTGTATCACCATTCATACCAACAGAAGGAAATAGATGTAAACTGGTTAGGAGGTGATTTCAGGCTAAGCTCCTTCCTCATCAGCAAATGGAGCTAACATGAGGCCCTCCCAGGAGAAGCATCTACCAACATCGAATCTCTGTATAATGCCTTCCAGCCAAACCCCCTTGTACAGATCAGGAAACCAAAGCAGCAGGAGATGGTATGGACACCACAGCCTCCTCGGAGCCATGAAGACCAGAGTCCAGACCTCCCTTCTGATGTTTGACTCCCTATCTGACTGTGGGTGGGCACTGCCTTTTGGCCTCCATCTCCTCTGTGAAAGAAGGAAACCAAGGTCCTTCCTTAATCTGGGAGATCCAGGCAGGGAAAATGGTTAGTCCCAGGTCCTGTAAGTATTGTCAGTGAGATTCTTTCCACACCCACACACACACCCTTTCCCACCAAACACTTGGGAGGTGCCATGCCAAAAAACAGAATCAGTTCCACTTGAATTGTCTTGGGAAGATTCTGAAGACCACCTGACAGAATAAGGTACCTGATACAGAGGTCCTTTCCTGAGTGGGACTACCAAGCATAAAACTCTACTGCAGAGAGTGTAACTCCAATGGGCCAGCCACGTTGTTTGAATGCCAAATGTGTTTGCCTAAAAGACAGTTGAGAAGTCACACGAGGCAAATGCCCACACGGAGGCCAGAAGAAGCAATACAGGGATACTCTCAAGGTTACTATGAAGAACTTTAGCATCGATTGGGAGATCTGGAAGACAATGGCACAGGCTGCTAGCATGGCACACCCACATCCAAGAAGGCTCTCTGATCTATGAGCAAAGCAGAATCACAATGGCTCAAAAGAAACGTGAGATACTCCGATTGAGAGTCGTCCCTATCCCAGATATTCTAATGGACTCTGCGTGTCCCAGCTGTGGTAGTCTTCTGATCTCATGCTGGACTGATCAGCCATGGTACCCTGACCCCAGCATCAGGATGGCATCAGTCCTCTTTGAGAATGAAGGATGACCACAAAAGAGCTGGGGATATCTCAGTGACCCATTGCCAGGATACTAACAAGGGTCTGGGTTCTGGCCTCACCCAGCAAGAGAAGGAAGGTGATAGAAACTCCCCCCTCCTCAGGGTAGCCCTGGTGATGCTGTATAGACACATGCCAGAGTTATTTCAAGGAAGAGTCAAACTCGGCTGAGGGGAGGGAGGAGGGAGGTGGAGGAATAAATTTCATTTTATTGTAGAAATGGAAATTTGTGTCATGGCTTTAAAAATCTGGTTTTATGTGTGTGTTTAATGTCATTCATTTTAAATGTAGTATCATAAATCCTGGCTTCAGAATCAAAGCTGTTTAATTACATTTCACCCGTGAATAGTTATCTAATACCAATAGAGAAAGAGTTAAAAAAGAACTACAGAGTAAATCAGAGGTTGAGATCTTTAGCACAAGCATAAAAAATCAATTTAAGATGAATTTTACTACTATAAAAATTCTTCAGATATCCTTTTAAGAGTGGGAAATGCTAAGAAACACAGGTCACATTTTAATTCACTTGGCAGCAAAGAAGAAGGAGAAACTACCATCATCTGCATCCCCTGAGAGCTGTGAACAGCACCTTGCTTTAGCAAGAGGCTGCCTCCCTGGGCTGGAGTTGTTAGCTGTGTTAGGTCAGACACTGGTGATGGCAACAATTCTTTAAAAAGTAAAAAAAGTCAGTGGGGCCTAAGTACCCCCTGAGCCTCCTCCAACTCCGGGGGCTTCTTGGGTTTAAAGATTCGTTTCAATTGGCATTGTCTAGGAAGCCTTCCCAGGGAACCCTTCGGTGAGGCCAGTGTTTGGGGAGAGGCTAGCCACATGGTGGTTGTCAAGATGGTCTCTGCCCTTAGGGACCTTGCCATCTAAACAGACCTCAGCATTTCCAAAGCTCTTTAGATGGTGTGTTTTCAGAACCCAAACTCATCAGTCAAAAAAGAAGCCACACTTTGCAGAGCCTTCACTAGCAATCTATCAAGAAACATTTTGCACATCCCAGCAAGGGGGACAGAGTGCTGGGCTTGAGATCAGGAAGTCCTGAGTTCAAATCCAGACTCAGACCAGATATAATTATGCTATAGTTGTGCAATCCAGGGCAAGGTCATTAAACCTCTGTTCATCTCAGATTCCTCAACTGTAAAATTGGGGTCCTGACAGTAGCACCTCCCAGGGTTGTTATAAGGATAAGATGAGCTGATCTACATAAAGTGCTTGGAGTGCCCGGCACATAGTAGGCACTTAATAAATGCTTATTTCCTCCCTTTCCTGCTTCCAGACCTGTGCAGGTGCTGGAGACGTACCTCCACAGAGTGGAGGCATCCCCACTCTCAGGGAATGCGGTTCCGAGGCAGGCAGCCCCTCTAAGACAAATAGGGTGGAGAGAGGGCATGAGGCTCCCGCTGGCCAACTCTAGAGTCTCTCCCGGTGTAGCTGAGGGGCGTCCCTGTCAGGCAGGACAGCTGGATGGGCAGCAGCAGGGGACTCCGTGATGGGGAAACGTCCAGCATTAACTCTTGCTCCCGGCAGTCGAGCTCAGTTGTTTCTTTTGCCTGTGGGAGCCCCATGCTCTGGATGCCCGCCCAAAGCAAAGCCCCAGCTGCCACCCCCTAACTTGAGCTTGGCTTTGGTTTGGGGTGATTTCATCCCAGGCGGCTAAGCAGAGGCCCTGAAAGTCCCAAATATGTTTAGAAGAAAATGAGGACTCTGGAGAAGCTGTCCTTGTGGGATTCCTCCAAAGGTCTAAGGTTGACTAACCTACAGGATAAAAATCACAGCCAGTATTTACCCAGTACCTTGAGATTTAGAGAAAGAGTCTTCTCATGACCTGCCTGTGTAAGGTGGATGGTTCTGTTTATTCCAGTTTTGCATAGGAAGAAGCTGAGTTTCTGAGAGGTCAGAGGCTTACCCAGTTGTTCTTAACCTCGCTTCCTTCCCCTTAGTGGGAGAGCCAGGCAGCCCCTTCCCCAGCTGAGGTCTGGCTCCAGCTCACCTAGGGCCCACATGGAGGAGGCCCTTGAAAACCGTTTCTTTAATTGAATCGGATACATTATTTATTCGGCTAGCCAGGAGAAGGGACCCCATTGCAGGGCCATGAGGTGGAACCCTATGTGAGTTTTTCTCTGGCTGGGAATTGATTTCTGAGCTCAAATATAGCTGGAGGGGAGAGTGAAACTGAAAAGGATGATGTTCATTCCACTGAGGCACTGGGGTCTCCCCCGCTTAAGGGGAGGGACTTGGAGCCTCAGAAGAGACTTTGAGGGGACAAACTGTCCCCATTCCCCAGGTCTGCTGTGGTATAGCCAGCCTCAGATTCCCTTCGATGTGGTTTTCTGACTGTGGCACAGAAAGGGGGCACCAGAGGCCTGAGATTCCAGAGGTACCTCGTACCCCACGTGCCCCCCTCACACCCCTCGTGGCACCCGGGAGTCCAGGCTGAAGGAGCCAACCGTACCCTGGCCTGGTTTCCGACATTGCTATCGGAGGGGTGTGGTGTGATAGTATGGCCAGCCTGCTTCAGCCATTTGCTGACTGTGTGACCCTGCACGGGTCACCTGGCCTTTTCCAGACTCTGTCTGCTCAGATGGGGGTGGTGATAGCGCCTGTCTCCCAGGGTTGCTGTGAGGGTCAGGTGAGGTAGTACCTGTCAAGTACTTTGCTTACTTTAAAGTGAGATATATGTATGCATGTGTGTGTATGTACACACACACACACACTTATACATAGAGACATGAGTGTTCCCTCTAATTATCATTGATAATGACTCCTGTGACTCACTCTCACTGTGTGAGCATGGCCCCGCGGAGGGTAAGCCTACCTCCTTTTGCCCCGTATGTATTTACACCGTATTTCAGCACCGGGCCAAGGAAGAAGCGCCCATGGTATAAACAACACTATTCTCTTTGCAGCAGCCACTGCCGTGGAGAAGGGCTCGAGGGTCCGGAGGAAACGCCCCCCGCGTTGGATGAGTGCGCTGCCTGGCTGGCCGCCTATTTCTCCACCCCGGAGACGGTGGAAGATCTCCCTCTGCCTGCCTTCCATCATCCGCTCTTCCGGCAAGGTTGGTCCCCGCGGAGCCCGCGGTGTTTCATTTGTAACGCGTGCCCTCGGCGAGCTCTCACTGTAGATCCCAGGCTTCTTTTATGGACTTGACCAACTCAGCCTTTCTTTTTTCTTCTCACGCCAAGGTGACATGAGACAGCACCCTGGCTCGGAGGCTCCATCTCCAGCCTGACCCAGATGGGTGTGTCAGTTTTGGCTCACACCTCCATCGTTCTTGGCCCGGACTGTACAGATGATGCAGTTCAACTCTTTGACGTCCACCGGCTCGAGGGTTCCAGCGGGAACGCATCTGATTGGCACTAAATTTTTCATTAAGTGGATTGTTTGCTTAAACCATCTTTTGGCCAGTGTCACGGTAGACGGACAGTTAGCCCCTTCCATAAAACACGGGGTGATAGTCACATTCCGTTAGATAGCCAGGCTGTGGTTGTTCAGAATTCACTAACATGTCCCGCTCAAAGTTGCCACAGACAGTATATTCAAAGTCTTTAAATTGATGAATGGAGAAGCAATTACCTAAATACAATATGCTAAGGTGCTTAGAGGTGACGTCAACCTAAAAGCATTTTTCCAGCGTTATTTTTCCTTTAAAAAAACCTTTGTCAAGATCTGTTCACTATAAAAGTTACTTATGGCAATAGAAATGGTTAGAGAAAATGTGAGAGAGACTGACTTTTGCATAATTATCATTTTCACAAGTGCTAGTAATTTACAAGATATACACACTAGCTTAGAAATCTCCCTAAGAAACCACTTTTTCCAAATGTTTTGGATTCAAGGAAAGTGGAGCTTTGTTGAATTTAGAAATGGAATTTCCTCAATTATGCTTTTTCTACAGTGGTCAGATTGCTTCTGCAAACTTTAAGGAAAAAAAAGCTTGAAAAGGAAAAGGAGACTTGCTCCTTGTCACAAGGTGGTTTCGTTGTTGGACTGACTTTGTTTAAACCCACTGGAAGTGGGGGCCGAATGTAAATCCTGGAGCATGTCCCTGCCAGGCAAAGGAGCCATGAATCTGCAAAACCCATGTTTTTGCCCATTGAGCCCAAACAGTTACCCCTAACTGACCTGCAGGGTCAGTATGAAAACCAAATTGGCCATAACCTCAAGAAAGTACTGAGGATGATCCTGTTTAGGAGGAGGGATGATCCCAGAGCCCCTGAGCCAGGCCTGCGCCTCTCCCTTGGCAGCCTCGCCTTCCCGTAGTGTAGTGGTGAGAGGAGACTCTGCCTGGAGTCCAAAGATCTGTCTTCTTTGAACTTCAGCTTCCCCATCTGCAAAATGGAGATAATCATTCTTGCCCTGTCTATCTCAAAGGGTTGGTGGGGAGGAAAGTATCTGACTTTCGATCTCTGGGCTCTATATGACCAGGGGTCGTGTCATGGGCCTCCGAGTTCTCGGGTTCTCTCTGGGCAGTACTTTTGCTTTGACCTCTTCCAGATGGTGTCCATTTGACAGGTGTCAGCCTTGAGCAGTGGGGAGGAGAGGGAGACCAACAGGGAGCCTGGGGAGCCTGGCCTCGGCTGGCTTCTTGGGGTGCTCGATCTCCAGAGGCATGGCCTCTGCAGAGGCTGTTTCTGTGAAGGTGCTATGTTGTCTACAAGAGGCAGGGAGTAGGAAGCTCAGGGGTTCGGTCCTTCCTCCTGGGACCCGGCCACGTTGCTGCCTTGTTGGCTGTGCTGGGGGTCCCACGTGTGGAGAAATCACACCATCCAGGGCAGTGCCCCAACCTCTCTCCGTGTGGATGTTTGTGGGGATTCTTTGACAGTTAAATTTGTATCCTTCACTCAGGCCATGAACGTTTGTTAGTAGCTGTGGGTTCCGTAAAGTGTCCCTGAGGCCCCAGGAGCATCCCCGCTCCCTCAGCTGCCCTCGGTCTCTGTGTCTTCCCCTGGAAAATGAAGGAATGAGAGAGCTGGCCCCAAAGGCCTCCCCCTCCTTCTGGGGAGCAGCCACCAGGCTTTCTTTGGTAGAGGAAACCCCTACCAGTGGGTGGGACACTGGTTTGGAGTCAAAGAAGGCAGGTTCAAATCCTCCCTCTCACTGTGACCTTGGACAAGTTACTGAGTCTGAGGGGGTTGGGCTATATAGACCCCGAGGTCGTTCTAGGTATCTCTTCTATGAAATGGGCAGCACATAATATGCACACAGATGGTTCACAAGGCTTTGTGAACTCAGCCTAGTGTGGGAGGTCTGAACATTGTGTACTTGCATGTGTATACACGTGTGTGTGTGTGTGCATGTGTCCATGCACACACATGTATCCTCGATCCCTCTGCCCACTGCTGTGAGGAACACAAGTGGCCCCCTTCTCAGAATTGTGTCTTCAAATGAATAGATTAAAATATTTGCCATTACAAAGGAAACCAGATATAGTAAAATACTATTTGTCAATTTTTTTATCAGTTTTTTTTTTGTTTAATGTACACAGAGCCCAGGTGAAGCAGCCCCGTATTAGACAGATAGGTAAGAGCCAGTGAGGCCTGGCTACTGCCTCCCTCCACACCCCTTTGCCACACCTCAGGCAGGGGGGCTGGGGGGACTTGGGGGGCAGGCAGCCTCAGAGCAGAGTGCCTAATGAGGCCCTTGCAGCTGCCCTCCCCAGGAGGAGAGCAGATGCCTCAGTTCAGGTGAATTTCCACATGTTGTGAGTTCTTGGGAATGAAATGGAGAGACTCAGAGGCCAGCCAGACCTAGAGAGTGAGAAGGTGGCCATGGGGCTGGAGCATTTCTTTAAGAGACTAGGCCTCCAGGAATAGGGAGGAAGCCCATCTGCTTTCCCTCTGCAGTGCTAGCTTCCCGGGCCTCCTCCTGCTGAGCCCCCGATGGTGGGGAGTCCAGAGGGGCAAGGGAGACGAGCCGGGAGCTCATATACGCTGGCTCTCCCACTCTCAGTGGCTTCACAGCCTGTTTTCTTTGGCTTTGTCTTGTGGGCTCTCTTTTGGGGGACAGGAGGGGCACGGGGTTCGTGGTTCCTGGGTCCAGCCTCCCCGAGGCTCCTGCTCACCTTCACTCCCTTCCCACCACCCAGTTTCGGAGGCTGAGCTTGAGGTGGCTTGTCCCCTTCCCACCACCCCCCCCCCCATGAGCAGCACAGGTTTTTTTAATTTAGCTCAATTATTTACTCTTGGACAGAGACCAGGTGTGCCCACTTTATGGTGAAAAGGAGGAGGGACAGCATCATAAAAATGTTGATGCAGAGTTAATTGGCACTCCCCACATGGATGTGATAACAGCCCTTTTTGCTTAGAGCTCTTGGGAAGCTTGGTTTGTTTCAAAACTACAGTCTGTGGGTGGAGGGGGTTCCCCAAAGCATGGGATCATCCCATTGGGGCGACTGCTTTAGGCCACTGTCTAAATCGGGGCTTCTGATTCTTTTCTAAAGGTGGGAGAGAAATGTCCCTTCAAGATGAAAGATAGGGAATGAGCAAATTCCGGCATGAAAATCGTGGTGTTAGCTCGATTTTATCTTCAGAATATCTCCGTTTTCTGAAATTTTTTAAATGTATTTTATAGATGAAAAAAAAAAAAAGATGAGGACCAATCAGTGCTTTGTCCTCTTAGGTCGCATGACTCCCAATTGAGCACGAGCCCCAGCCACAGCGTGTCATGGCCACGGAGCAGTTGTGGACCGCAGGGCTCCTGACGCCCGGTTCTCGGGCCCCTGACTGCCCGGTTTCTGTCCTTGGGCTCCAGCTTCCTGGCGCCCTCCCCGACTGCTGCTTCCCAGGTGTCCTCTAGATGCCACCCGGAGGAGCTGCGCCAGGAGAGACAGGGCTTTCTTTTCTGTCTCCTTTTCTCCGGCCTTTAGCATTTGCCTAGCACAGAGTAGGCACTTCAGAAGCACCTGTTTAATTAACGAATACATTAATCCATCCATGAAAGACTGATCAAAAACCAGTCTTTGGGAGGGAAAACTGTTCTGCGAACCCTCCGTCACAAGATGTGTCCATGATATAAAAGGCAGCGGGGTGGCACAGGGGATAATTCACAGAACCTGGGTTCAAATCATGCCTCTGATTTTTATTTACCTAGCCATCTGACCCCAGAAAGTCACTTAAGCTCTGCTTGCCTTAGTTTCCTCATCCGTGCTATGGAGATGATAATGACATCTGCCCCAGCACCGCTATGAGTGGAGCGAGCCCTGGGTCCGAGCGCTTATCTTCCTGCGTGCACTCTGGCCTCGGACACTCGCCAGCTGGTCACCCCGGGCAGGTCGCCTCGCTCTTTTTGCCTCAGTGCCCTCAGCTGGAGAAGGAGATGAGAGATTAGCGTCTCCCCAGCCGGGGTCATGAGTTGGACTGAACCACAATGCAGAAATGCTGGCCGTCATCGTTCTCAGCGTTCTTACTATGACTTCTTTTTTGTTCGTGGTTAAACCAGCGCATGATAAAGGATGTCAATTTAAAATATGCCCAAGAGACCAGAACTCTCCATAGAATCACAGGGTCTGGAGCCCCGATGGTAGAGGGGAGGCAGGGGAAGCCCTGAGCGGAGAAGGGATGGGTCCTGCACCTAGCACATAGTAGGTCTCCTGGCTCCAAACCCAGCGCGCTTTCTGCTCTTTCCTTGGTCCCTTCTTCCCTCAATTCCTGTTAGAGAAGGTACACGTGGCGGCTGCCCTCTCTTAGCACCCCCCAAGGTGGAGTTCTGCCTTTTTTCTCACTCCTTTATGCAGTTGTTTCGGATGTAAAGCTGTTTAACAAAGCAGTTAGAAATATACTAAAGAATGTTTTCATATTTCTTCTGCCTGCCTCAAACCCCCTTTTTAATTGTATTTACGTTGTTTCTGAAAGAGAAGAACTGAATGTGAAACTTCTTCAGCCAAAGTTTGGTAATACCTGCTGACCTGCCATCCAGACATTTGTCCTGAAAATGTCTGCAGAAAGGAGCATATGAGTTTGTGCAACACTAATTAATAATGATAGCTGGTGGTCATACAGTCGATCCTCGATATTCTTGCATTTAACTTTGATGACTTCAAGCAATTGTATGATTTTATTAGTGACCCCATGTTCACTTTGTGTTGGCAACCTCGCCCATTCATGTCCATATGTAGTAGGAAGGCCGAATTTATGATCTCAAATATAATCATGTATATGTTTGAATGGTCCGAAATCGCAAGGTATGAGAGATTCTCTAAGGAGAAAACAACAAGAAATTTATTTAGGCCCCACCGCAGCAAAAACTTGAACCAGCCTCCCCATTCCAACATCTTGACAAAAAGACTCCAGGCCCAGAAAGCCCATT
>CM053624.1:4297656-4318563 GCA_028646595.1 Phalanger gymnotis | reverse complement strand
GTGAAAGAGTTATACATAATGATACGCATGTGGCCCATGCTGAATTGTTTGACTTCTTAGGGAGGGAGGGTGGCTGGGAAGGGGAGAGGGGAGAGAATTTGGAACTCAAAGTTTTAAAAAATAGATGTTCAAATCAAAAACAAAAAAGTTTTTGCATGCAACTAGAAAATAAGATCCACAGGCAATGGGGCGTAGAAAGTTATCTTGCCCTACAAGAAAGGAAGGGAAAAGGGGATAGGAGGGGAGTGGTGTGACAGAAGGGAGGGCTGACTGGGGAACAGGGCAACCAGAATATACGCCATCTTGGAGTGGGGGATGGAGTAGAAATGGGGAGAAAATTTGTCATTCAAACTCCTGTGAAAATCAATGCTGAAAACTAAATATATTAAATAAAAATTAAAAAAAAATCTGGCCTCAGATACTTAGTGGCTGTGTGATCCTGGGCAAGTCACTTCACCCTGTTTGCCTCAGTTTATTCATCTGTAAAATGAGCTGGAGAAGAAAATGGCAAACCAGTCCATTGTCTTTGCCAAGAAAACCCCAAATGGGGCCTCGAAGAGTCAGATGTGACTGAAACAACTGACCAACAAAAACAACCAAAAAAATATCCCAGTGCTTTCAGTCAGCTTGTTCAGTAATGACTTGGTCTTTAAAACCCTGCAACTTTTCATTACAATTTTTTGCTTCCCAACCAATAAATCATTTTCTTATATTCATTTTTCTATCTGTAGTATAGAAAGGAATGCTTTGTTTAAAGTACATAATTTCACAATTGGCCTAGATTTGGAGGAGTCACTGGTACTCTCATCTTTGGGTAATAGATGAGTGATGCCTGCTGTTAAGAAAGATTTGTGGTGGTGGTTGTGGTTGTTGCTGGAGTACTATAAGCATTAGAGGCATCCAGGTACAGTGGGGGAAAGTCTGGCCTCCAAGACGGGAAGACTGAGCTTCAAGTCTTGCTTTTTACACGTTTTGGCTTCAGCGCCTTGGGTAAATCATTTGCATCAGTACCTCCAGCAGCTTTCTCAGACTGTAGGTGGCAGAGCAAGACCTGGTCTTCATGGTAGAGGACTTTGCTCATGGTATTATCACAGGTCCACTTCTACCCTTCATCTTCCTTGAGGAAAAAGACATGGAGAGAGCAGCTCTGTGTGTGGTGCATAGTGGTTGGAAAGCTGGCCACGAGCTCAGGAAACCTCAGTTCAGATTCTGCCTCTGACACCTACCAGCTGAGTAATTCCACATGACTCACCTGACCTGTCAGTGGCTGTAGATGGATCTCTGAAATGACATGGTATGGATGAGTTGCCAATCTGTGTTGCTGGAGGGAATTTCTGCCCTGAGAGTTCCTCATACTGATGATCTCACCAATATAAAGGGGGAAAAGCATTTAAAATAAATGTCAAAGAACAGAGAGGAGAGACATTTTGAGATGTTGCATTGTGACTGAAAAATCTGAATAATCCTGTTCACTTCAAGATAGAGTATTAAAGTGGCAAAAAGAAAGCACTCCACGGGCCCATCCTTCAGCAGGTTATCTATTAAAGCAATAGCGTTCTGTGGGCATCACCTTACAAAGCTCAGGGTTACAACTGTCAGAAAGTCGTGTGTTAGCAAGCCTTCATTAGGGCTCTGGAAAAGGGCCTGGGTGAATACATGTGTTCACTGCCTTCCATGCAGGGGCTCACACATGTCTTTAAATAGGAGTTTATGTCTAGTTCAAACTAGAGGTTTGAGGTTTTTTCCTAGAAAGTTCCTTTAAAAGGAGCCTTGTGTGAGTTGTAGGGAAAGTTCCAGGACAAGAGATAAATATGGCCCCAGACCCATGACTGACAACAACAGTAATAATGCCTGGTCTGTGTATAGTGCTTTGGGCTTTACAGAACACTTGATGTTGGTTGTCTCCTCGAATCTGTGCAACCCTCTGGTGTGGATTCTTTTATCATCCCCATCTTATAGATGATAAACTGAGGGCTGAGGTGGCAAGTCTGGCGCGCTCACTCTCAGCCCTGCACTCCTCCCCCCCCCACACACACTGCTGCTTCGGCCTCCTGTCAGTCATCTGGGCCATTGGATCCCTTTCAGAGGTGCCCACCACCACCCCAGACACCAGCAGGGTCCTGCCTGTGCTGGCTCCCCCGAGCGGGCAGAGGCTGGGTCAGAGTTGGGCTTGGTGGCTCCTGTTTGGCTGCAAGGAAGATATTTGGAGAAGTATCTCTGGTCCTGGCTCTGCTTGTTCCACTGTCAGCCTCACAAAGTCCCCCGAGTTCTTACCCTAGCCTTCAGCCGCTTCTCTAGGTTACTGGGCCTCCATTCACAGACAGCCAATTCTTCTCCTCTAGGGGACTTTCCCCACCGAGAGCCAAGCGAGGATCTGCAGTCACACCAAGGCGTTCTGTGTGGCCAGCTAAACTGACGTCACAGTCTCTGGCTGGGCAACTCTCCTTGGCATAAAAGCTGCGGGAAGGGCCACGTTGGCTTCACTAAAGGGATGCTCCACGGCCTGATGTCGTTGGGCCTGGAAGCTAGAAGCTGGTTCCTGCACCTGGAGTCTCTTCGTCAGCCGCTTTGCCGTCACTGAGACCTTCCTGCCTCCCCCTGGCCTGGAGGCCCCTTTGCGTGCGTGGCCACGCCACAGATAGAGCACAGGGTTGCCCCTGTTTCACAGACTGGCTCTGAGATGGCAGATTTGTATAATGCCAATGCAGGAGTCTGGGGTGACTTCAGCAGTCATCTCTGAGCAAGCTCTGCAGGGTTCCCAAGCGGAAGGAGGGCAGGATGTGATTTCCATTTACATCTGTATACACTGGCCCGGCTCCTCTTGGAACCACTGAGAGCAGGGCTGTGGAGCAGGGTCAAAGCCCACTGTGCCATGTAGAGGAACCGTGGAGGGCAGCCGCTTGGCAGCCTTGGATTGTGAAACTGTGGGCATTCTTGTTGCCCATCTTTGTGTCCTCAGTGCTTAACACAGTCCTTGTTGACTGAATGAGTGATTTTGTAGCTCTGGTGAGAATCCTCCAACTGCTCTGGGTCCAAGGCACTTCTGACAAGATCAGCTTTGGAGTTTCTCTGACTTTTCCCTGCTCCATTCACTCTTCTTTCTCTCTCTCCCCGTCTCTCTCCGTCTCTCTCCCTCCCTCTCCCACTGCCTCTCTCTTCTTCCCCTTCCCCCCTCTCTCCCTCCTTCCCTCTCCCTCTCCCTCCCCCCCCCCAGCATCTTTCTACCATTTTATACTCCCATGTCATCTCAAGCCAGACTTGAGTTTTAGAAAACTTTCACTGGAGGCTGGTAATGAGTGAGGGAGTTGGGGGAGGGAGGGCAAGAATTAGGCTACTACTCTGTGTGGCCACTTTGAAGTCTGTTCAGCACAATTCCATCCAGTAAGCATTAATAAGTGACTACTGTGTGCGGTCATTGTGCCAGGCACTGGATATACAAGACAAGGTCTATGCACAATGAATGCCAAGTGATTTTGGAGAGAAGAATGAGATGAGCCTGAGGAGTCTTTGGATGAGAGTGTCAGTGAGAATTAGGCAAGGCAGCTCTGGGGGGAAGCAAGCCATGGGTGCCCAGGACAGAGCCAGGGGATCTCACTTATAGCCAGGTGGTGAGCCAGAAGAAATGTGGAGGAGCACGCTGAGAGTGCCCACTGTTTGTCTTCCTGCCACAGCTGGGAACTGTGGGCTGGTCCCCCTCTTGTGAGCAGGTGAGGGCACCGGAGAGACACTCACTCTCTAGGTGATCAGGAAATGTGGGGCCTTCTTTGAAAAACCAAATGCAGAACCTTGAGGTAGAAAGCATGAAGAAGACATGCATCAGGGGCTGAAGGGACCCATGGCTCTCATCAAGAGGACACGAGAACACTGGGGCACAAGGCAGAGTGGAAGAAAAATCAATTCCAGCTGTAGACGTGTGCTTAATCACTGCTAGCCCCACCCAGACCGCCTTTCTGCCATTAAATGGCTTCTGGGCATTCTTCCTGCTTCAGATTTATGATCCTAGGCATGTGATAAAGAGGAAAAAGAGAAGGGCCACCACCTACCTGGGACCGAATGACAAACATGAAGCTTTTCCCAAAGAAGAGGCCGCAAGACCTGTGAGAAGAAAGGCGCTGCTCATCGTTGTGTCATGATGCCCCTGTGGTGGCAGTGAGCATTGGTCACTCTTCCCTTTCCCCTGAAGGGAACTGAGGCAGAGATTGTTCAACCGTGCACAAAGTTAGCTTCGTGGCCCATATCCAAGATGGGAAGGAGCCCCTCCCAGGTCATAACAAATGGAGGACTACAGGCCCTTCCTAGGCTTCAGGTGAGATGCAGGGTAGAACTCAAACTCCTGGAGGGTAGGAACTGACTCTGTTTTTATTTGTCTTTGTATCTCAAATGTTTAGCATGGTGCCTGGCACATAGTTGGTTTTCCAGGCATCTGGAAAGCGTGCCCAAAGAGTTATTAAAGTGCCTGTACCCTTTGACCCAGCAATACCACTACTAGGTCTGTTTTGCAAGAAAAAAGGAAAAGAGCCTATATGTTCAAAATTATTTATAGCAGCTCTTTGTGTTGGCAAAGAATTGGAAATTACAGGGATGCCCGTTGATTGCGGAATGGCTGAACGAGTTGTGGCACATGATTGTGATGGAATATTACTGTGCTATGAGAAGCGACGAGCTCGATGATCTTAGAAAAGCATGGATAGACTTGCATGAACTAACGAAGAGCGAAATGAGCAGAACCAAGAAGACAGTGTATACAGCGACAGCCATATTGTTTTAAGAATAACTGAATGGGGATGAGGGCAGGAAGAGAGCAGGGGAAAATCTCATGATGACTTTATTATGTGTTTAAAAAGAATAGCAAGTTGTACATAATGGATTTGCGGCTTTGTGTGCAATTATTCTTTTCCATTCTGCTATGTTATGGAAATGCCTGCTTAATTTCTTTTCTTTTTTTGTATTTTGTAGGTACTTTATTTTTTTCCTATTTCTTTATTTTTTCACTTTTTTTTTAGTTTACAACACTCAGTTCTACATAATTTTGAGTTCCAAATTTTCTTCCCTCCCTCCCTAAGACGGCATGTAATCTGATATATCTTCTACGTATAACTTCACATTGAATTAATTTACACACTAGTCAAATTGTGGAGAAGAATTATGACCAATGGAATGAATCATAAGAAAGAAGAAACAGAACCAAAAAAAACCCCAAACAAAAGAGAAAAGGGCGGGGGGGGAAGGCAAGCATAATGTATGCCTCAATCTGCATTCACACTTCATAGTTCTTTCTCTGGATGTAGATAGCATTCTCCATCGTGAGTCCTTTAGAGTTGTCTTTGCACCTCGTGTTGCTGAGAAGAGCAAAGTTTGTCAGGGTTAGTCCTTATAGAATCCGTGTATCTGTGGTTGTGTATAATGTACTCCTGGCTCTGCTCCGCTCACTCAGCATTATGTCGTGTAGGTTTTTCCAGGTTGTTATGAAGTCCGTATCATCCCCATTTCTTGTAGCACAATAGTATTCCCTTACCTTCATATACCACAGCTTGCTCAGCCATTCCCCAATTGATGGGCATCCCTTTCATTTCCAATTCTTAGCTACTACAAAAAGAGCTGCTATAAATATTTTTGTACATATGCGCCCTTTTCCCACTTGTGTGATCTCTTTGAGATACAACCCTAGCAGTGGTATTTCTTAAGTTCAGAATAAAAAAAAAATTTAAAAAACCAGGAAATCTTGGAGGCAAGAAACGAAAGGCCTTAATGTTATTAGCAATAAATAAACAGCTCCTCAGGATTGCCAAAGTGTTTTCCATGTGTCATTATATCATTCTCCTGTTGACAAATCATTACCTTAGAGAGGCAACCAGCGTGACATAATGGAAGCCAGGAATGCCTTGAGCCGAGCCCCTCTAACCTAAGCTGCCTGTGGGACCCTGAGTTAGACATTTAGCTTCTCTGGGCCCCAGCATCTTTCTGATATGTAGGTGCTTCTCTGCAATTGACAGAGAGAGCTTCCTCATGGGGAATTCCCCGCCCCAGTGAAATCCTAGGTGCACTCCCTCCCTGGCCCTCTCTTAGAAGCACAAGGAGGCTCTTCATCTCTTCATCGAGACTGCTGCCTGAAGGCAGGGTTTTTATAAAGGAAACCTGGATGTGGAAAGTGGACAGCTGGTGAAGAACATGGCCTCTGCACTTGGGCCTTGAGTTTCTGAACCACAGATTAAAGCAGAGTATCTTTGGCAGGGACTGATGATGCTTAGTCTTGGAAACCTAATCCAAAAAGTGTTAAATTGGAAAAGAGAAGTGGAGGAAGAACCTCTCTGCACCTGTCCCTCAAGCTGCATCATCACCACTACCACCATCATCATTGTCTACACACAGTTATTACTACCATTCGGAGTGGTTTCCAGATTTAGGAAAAAGAATCCTAATGGAGATAGCGTGTCATTTCACAGGAGCCAAGATGAATCCCGGACCTCTGATGTCTGTACGTGGCTGTATAAAGTGTGGGTAACCAACAAAATGAACAGAGATCATTGAGGTGGGGCATGGTATGGGACTCTTGGCTAGAATGTGATTTTGGAAAGATAGACTTTTTTCAAAAGAAACCATTTAGGGAAAAGTTGGAGTAATTTTCTCTTTTTAAGAGGATAAGCTCATCCGAGGAAATTCAGGGACCAGGAGGGGGAAGGAGCCATTGTGGAGATCCCTGGAGGACATTTTGTCATGGGAAGAGACTGTTGATCTCCTGAATAGAAAAAGGAAGTAGATGAAATATTTGCAGTGCAGATCACAAGCCTGGCATGGAGGCATGATGTAATTGGGAACTTGGATAATCTAGGGGGAAAAAGTTTTGGAGCTCTCTCTGTCAGAGTTAGATCAGCTAATAAATTCTTGATTTGCCTAAATGATTATTCCATCTTTCAAAAGGTAGAAGAACCAACCAGGGACACTGCTGTCCTGGACCTAATTCTGTTCAAAAAGGAAGTGATAAATGAAATAGATCAAGTGTGGATTTGATTGAATTCCATCTTCGAGTTTGTTATAGGGAAAGAGAAGAAAAGGCTGGCATAATCAATGGGCTCCAAAGTTGGGGGGAGGGGAGGATCCTTCATGGGCTTCAAAGAAAGTGCACCATGAACTAAAATTCTTTTTAGAAAGTGAAGACTTGCCTCAAGGCTTGAGTTCTGAAGAAACAATTAGGGGCAATTCTGATGAGAAAGAAATGAAGGCGCTGTCTAAAGAGATAGATGCACAGGGAGAACATCAGCCAGCGGAGGTTTATGTAGACAGTGTCCATGTAATAAGTGAAGGCCAGATAAAAGAGCCACAAAAATCTGGCCACGGTCTTGTCAGCTCAGCGTTGGGATCACCAGACTTCGCAATGAGCCGAGGTTGACAAAGGACGCCAAGGATGACAAAACGGGATCGTCTGAAGTTCTTTTGGCAGAAAAAGGAAGATTGATTCAGTCACCGAAGTTCCAAACCTGAGCCGCCTGCCACTCCTCACCCATCCTGATCCCCTTCCTGCCCTGGTAGTTGTCACGCCTCCACACTGTGTCTCCTTGGTGATGTCACACCCCCCTTCTTCACGTCCTCATCTCTCACCCACACTCTTAATTGCCTCCTAATTGGTCTGCTTGTTTACGGCCTCTTCCTTCTCCGGTCCATCGTCCACACAGAGGCCAAAGTAATCTTCCTAAAGTATTCATCAGACCATTTCACTCCTCTTCAAGAACCTTCGATGGCTCCCTCATGCCTCCAAGTAAACCTTTCAAGCCCTTCACAGTTAGGCCACAGTCCGCCTTTACTGACTGTTTTCACCCAACTCCCCTTCACATATACACTGTCTCACCAGTTTTTCTGCTCAGTGTTCCCCAGACGCAAGATTCCTTCTCCCATCATGTACCCCCCACGCTAGAAGTACATTCCTACCTCACCTTCAGCCACCTCCTACAGGAAGCCCCCACCAGTTGGTACTTTGTTGGACGTCCTCATATTGTCTTTTATTTCCCTATCTACATGAATGTTGTCTTTGCCCAATACAGTGTAAGCTCCAAGATGGCAGAAGTTCCTCAACTTTGTCCTCAACCTCTAGTCTTTTGTATACATCAGGCACTTAATAAGTGCTTGTTGAGAGTAATGGCATAGTCAAAGAATGGGATGTCTTGTGCTTGATAGAAGGGTGAACAACAGAGAAGGCAGAACTACTCAACTCTTACTTTTCTCTGCCCAAGAATGTGACCTTTGTACAGAAATGGGCACCGCCAGACTGACTTGTCAAGGCGATGGTAAGAGGATACACCAGTGTCCTGGGTGGGTACAAATCACCAGCTCCACAGGTCCTGGAAGAGCCACAGATGGGATTGCTGAGTGGCATCTTGGCTCTTTAAAAGATCACAGAGGAGAGGGACTGCAGGCCCAGGGCAGCAGGAGCAGAAGGAGGAAGATAAGGGGCTGACAAGCCACAGGCCACTGAGCTTGGCTTCAGTTTTAGCAGAAAGCACAGAACAACATCTTATCCAAGGGATGCCTTGTGACTGGCTGGAGAAGAAAGGTGTGATCATGGCGGGCCGGCGCAGCTCCACTAGCACAGGTGGTGTCAGAATGACCTCGGTCCTTTTTTCTTAAGTGCCTGCTATGCATCAGAAACTTACTAGGAATGGAGAAGATGTCTCAGTGTTTGCCTACATTTCAGCAGAAGCCTTTTCAAAAACGTCTCATGGAAAGAATGCTGGATCTGGCATCAGGAGAGGCACTGGTTTGAATTTGTCCACCAATTCTTGGTAGTTGTGTGCCACGCTCCTACACTCGGATCTCCCCTCCCCCCAAAAAATTCAGCTTGAGGAGTAGAGTCTAAGGATGTCATGGTTAGATGGCAACTTGTCTGGAAAAGCAGACAGGCAAAAAAAAGCCAAGGTCTGAGTGGACCACGAGCTCATCATGCATCTCCAGTGTTCGGTGGCCACTGAACCTCTGACTGCCTTGGCTGTGGGATTTCTTCTCCCTCATGCCACATCTGGTGTGCTCAGCTCAGTGCCTTCCTTGCCGCCTTCTGTTCCTTCTCGGTCCAGGCCCTCGCCTCCTCTCCTGTGACTCCTCAGCCCTGTGCTCTACATGCCCATCCCCATTCCGTCCCGAATGCCAGTCGTACATCACAGTTTACCAGGTAGACGCCAAACTGCGGGACCGGTGGGCACCTCACATTCAGCATGTTCAAAACAGAACTCTCTCTCTTCCCCAAACACCTGTGTTTCTTTTGAGGACCCCCCCATCTCCCAGGCCCCAGATTCACGACCTCAGCATGCCCCCAGCTCCTCACTCACTCACCCCAAATGTCTGATTTGTGGCCAAATCCAACCATATTTACCTCCCCAGCATGGCTTACACTCCCGTCTGTGCATATAGGACCACAGCCCCTTAGCACCTCTGGTCTAGATAATGGTGACAGCCTCCGGAGGGGTCCCTTCACCCCTCGCCTCATGCCTGTCTCCACAGTGGCCAGTCATTTCTCTATCAAATAGATGCTCCCACCCAGCCTGACCCCAACACCTTCCTGGCTTTACTGCCTGTTGTCTCCTTCTCTCTCTCTCTCTCTCTCTCTCTCTCTCTCTCTCTCTCTCTCTCTCTCTCTCTCTCTCTCTCTCTCTCTCTCTCTCTCTCTCTCTCTCTCTCTCTCTCTCTCTCTCTCTCTCTCTCTCTCTCTCTCTCTCTCTCTCTCACACACACACACACACACACGCTCACAGCATGTGTGTACCATGGTCTCCCTTTGCTGGATTGTACCGGACTTCCCATGGGGAGGGACTTGCTCGCCAACAGGACCTAACACAGATTGCCTTATTGGTTAATTAATTGATTGCTTGGCCACCCCAAGTTCCCTCCCATGTTCGCATCACTTCAGAAGAGGCTGACAACTGTACTTGAAGTCAGGTACCCTGGTTTCAGAGTCCACTTTGGCAGCTAGGTGCAGCTGTGGGTACAGTGCCAGGCCTGCAGTCAGGGAAAGCCAAGTTCCAATCCAGCTTCAGAGTCTTCCTAGCTATGTGACCCTGGGCACTTAACTTGTTTGCTTCAATTTCCTCATCTATAAAATGGGGATACCCTGCCTTCTGGGGCTGTCGTGATGATCAAATGAATCAATATTCATGAAGCACTTAGCACAGCGAATGCCTGGAACGTGGTAAGTGCTACATAGCTGCTTTCTAGCCGTATGATGCTGGACAAGTCATTTAATCCCAGAGGCTCCATTGCCTAATCTGTTGGCTCCTTCGTGTACATATTTTCTGCCCCAGGAGGAAGTATAAACTTCAGGGCAGGATCTGTCTGTCTTTTGTCTCTGTTCCCCCAGTGTCTAGCACAGGCCTGGCAGATGCTAGGTGATTAATAAATGTGGTGGATTTGTTTCTGAACTCCAAGAATAAAGGGGCTAAGGCTGCTTACCCTGTCCTCTCCCTACAGAGCTGTTTGGCAAAAGCGCCTACACAAAAGGGACCTCAGTGACCATTGAGTGAGCAAATCCCACAGGCATGGGGTTGACCCTTTGTTGGAGTGGCCATTGGCAGTGATAGAGAGAGCCCAGCTCATAAAATCTGGGCATGTGGGTGGGGTGCCAGCCAAAGAGAGAGCTGGGTATTCTCTGTCACGTTCCATGACAAGTTTGCTAAGGGAATCAGCATCTCAGAGCCATTCCCAGTGTAGTTTGTGGCTCCCTACAAGACTAAAACAAACAAAATGTGACCCCTTGGGAAGTTCAGGTAAATCAAGACCAAGCTTAGTGTGTAAGGACCAAAGACAAATCAGTAGAGGCTTCTGTGAATGACGTTCCTCATGTGCAGAAAAACCTGGGAGCCTGGGACCTGAATCTCAGAGCCGGAGTAGTTGGGGCGTTTCCTCCCTCTCCACTTGGGCCTAGCAGGCCTTTTCCTTGTGAACTTGATGCCTTTCCTACAGGTTGCACACACACCACAGCAGAAGGACGTCCCCTGGCCATCACAGGGAGGAATAGACTCATCCTGCCACACTGTGGACCCATCCCCTTTTGGGACTAGACACACAGAAGGCCAGCCGGGGTTCAGGGTACACTCTGGTCCTTTGACAGGGTGAAGCTAACTCCCTTACATGGGGACTGAACTCCTAACATCGGCCTCCTTAGCACCATGTTCTAACCGGTGAAGGTCGCCAGCCAGCCAAGATCACAGAAATCCTTCTAAGCCAAAAGCCGCCTACTAGGGCCATACTTCAAGCCTGATGCTCCAAACAGTTGCCTCCTGGAAAACCTCATGCAGGCATTTCTTTTGTTTGAAACTTACAGAGACCCCCTAAGCCACCAGCACTGAATGAGCCCTTTGTCCTGGGGTCGAATTCTGAACTCCTCTTCGTGCAGTCTGAGTCTTAACAAGTGATGCCAGTGTTTCAGTATTAAACATTATAGCAAAGCTGCATTCTCCTCACTTCAGCCTTATGTCCTGGCATGACCAAGGCCTCACAGTGAACATTTGACAAAAAAAAAAGGGAGAGAGAGATTTGTATGTCTTCACCCTGATGAACTTTGGCAATAGCACATAGCTGCCTTGTAGATGGTTGCATTCTGGCCACGCCAGAGGAGATTCCCCCCAAGCAGGTGAAGAGAATCAGGGGCTCCCTTGTGAGCCTTGTGTCAGGTGGCCCTGTTGGGGTGACGTCCTCCCAGCACTCTGAGGTTCAGGTGCCTTGGGGTCCACGGTCTCGGGTCTTTCCACCGGTCCTCGGTCCTTGGGTGTCCTGCTCTCGTCACATTTTGCTGGGCCAGGACACCTGTACCATACTTGCTGTGCCTCCATCCTCTTCATTTGAATAGGTGAACAGCCAAAGTCAGCTGCACAATTTGAGCTAGATTCCATCACTCAAATTTCAGTCACAACTTCTTTTGAATTCCTTGGCTGCCCCGAGGCAAAGGCTCAATGTTGATACTGAGATTAATCCCCAAAGAGCCCCTTATTTCTCAGCAGAGAAATTAAAGCTTGCCAGTTTCCTTTTCACCTGTCCTTCTGACAGCTCTGTCAGTAATGAAATGCCTTCTCCATGGTATAATCCCTGTCCTATGGTAAAGAATAATTTATTAAGAAATTAAGGGGCTTAGCTCCTCTCTGTCGGGTTGGTCTTCAAAAGTTAGCTGATCGCAGAGAGAGTATGATTATCAATGAAAAATTATTTAACAGGACCTTGGGGCTTTTTGAGACAAAGCCTAATAAGTCACATGGGTAGATATCAATCAAATTCATCCCCCTTAGATTTTGTAAATATTCCCCCAAGTTAAGTCAAATTATGTTGATTATATGAGTGTAGCCCTGGCAGTGCCTGGTGACTGTGGGCACAGGCCTCGTGGAGGGAGAAGCTTATTTTTAGAAGCCAAGATGCTGCGTGACACTTTTGCTAATAATACTGACACAGTTTCTCTTCCACTTCCCGAATCCTGGGAAGGCCAAGCAGCATTCCCAGTGTGGTTTGTAATCGAATGCGGCAGTAGGGCAGCCACAGGGGCCTGTTAACTGCTGCACGGAGGCGGGTCCTGGAGCCGGTGCATCGGTAATGGCCATAAGGATCGATGGGAGTGCCCGGGATCCACTGGTGCCAGCATCTTTGTTGTGCCTCTAATGTGGAGGAAGGAAAGGTGCGATGTGACATTGCCCTCTTGTCATTTACTATCTGGGCACGATGAAGAGACATCAATGTCTGGAAACATTGCCTGGCATGCATTGATGAAGTTGTGTCATTTTAAATCAGATTTTCCACCTTTTTATTGTTTTGATAACAAGGTTATGCCCTGGAGGAGACACATGCTCCTGTGAGGCTGCAAATGTGTGAAACAGGTTTGTTCAATTCTTCCTGTTGAGTCGGCTATTTCAGGAATGATATTAGCACATGTCTATTAAAGTTGGGAAGATTCCTAAGGAAAGAGAGACAGACAGACAGACAGACAGACATGAAGGGAGAGGGGAGACAAAGAGGGAGGGAGAGATACAGGCAGACAGAGAGAGAGGGAGAGACAGAAAGAGAGTGAGGGGGAGATAGAAAGGGAGAGAGACAGTGGTGGGGAGAGAGACAGAGAGGGAGGGGAAGAAAGACAGGCAGACAGAGAGGAAGGGAGGGGGTGATAGAGAGAGGAGGGGGAGACAGACAGAAAGGGAGAGAGACAGACAGGGACAGGGTGAGAGACTGACAGACAGAGGGGGAGAGAGGCTGCCAAACAGAGAACCATGTCAGGGCTCTTTGTTTGGGACAGGGTTTGTTTGTTTGTTTGTTTGTTTGTTCAGCTCTTGCAAAATGGAGCTAGAATGAACAATTCTTCCCTTCTCATTTTCGATTATTCTTCCCCTTCACTCCAGGAAAGTGTTAGACATGGGAGGATGTTTTCCCTCATTTCTTACACAGTTCAGGAAGCTGTTAAAAACTGTTGAAAAGACCCAGTTATCCTGCTTGGAGCTGAATGACAATTATTTGACTGTTAACACATTTTAATAGATAATTTTTCACGCCCGTGTGGGGAGACTCAGAGCTGAATCATCTCTCGGCAGGCTTCCTTACGTTGGGGTTGAAGCTATCCGTGTCGTTTTTTGCTAAATAATCTTGATAAGCTCTGATGATTAGTGCCGTGAAAACAAATAAATATAAATGGCGCCACAGAGGGTCTTTTACCTTTCTCCATGTGGCTGAACCTCACCTGGCAAGCTCCTCATTTCTCCCCACCTCAGTGAGACAAAGTGCTCATTTCAGAGGCCTAATAGTACAATACGAGGTCTGAGATCGTGTTCCCCAGCACGCAGGCTGAGGCTGAGATTGTCAGAGCATTGATATTCATGAGAGAGAAATAATGCTCAGCCCGCAACTCCTTCAGATGAAAAGGTGAGATATTAACCCTTCCCAGCAGCAGCCCCTCTTGCTTTGGTTTCCTGGAGGTTGGTAATTTGGTGTCTGCTCTTTCCGCATCAGCGTGGGGCTCTCGGGAAGCTTGGCTCGGCCACAGTGACACAATGGTGGGGCCCACGTCCCGATGAACTTGGTTTCCCCGGTTTCAGTTGTTTGAGGCGCCAAGATGACTGCGAACCCAGGCTGACCTATTAGGACTAAAGCTGGGGATCGGTCAGAGACTCTGCCTTCCAGAGACCGTCTCTGTCACCATGTCGCTGAGGGGAGGAAAGTTCCCTCTGTATTTGGGCAGGACTCCAGGTCACTCGGCTCCCAGGAGCAAACCAAGACCTGGGTCATCAGCATCCCCTGGGATCCAACGACAGGGTGGTGGGAGCGGCCTCCATCTTCTGGGCGAGGGTCTGGGGCATCTCGGTTCGTTGTTGCTGATTAATGGCTTTGTTATTCCATCAAGAGTACTTTTGGTTCTGTTCATCTCTCATCGCACACCTTCGGATGATCCCTCCCAAGCTTCTCCAAAGCCATCCATGTTGTTGTCTCTTATGGTTTAGTAATATTTTCTCATATTCATTTACCATAATTTGTTTAGCAATGCCTCAGTGCCGCTCCTCCTCCGTCCTGATCCCCTCTCCAGCCTTGTCACATTGTTTGTGTGTTTCGTTAAGTAGCTGATTCACTGACTATTACAAACATCAGGCAAGGTATAGAACAGGGTTAGGAACGCTGGGAAAAGCCGTCCACCGTGGTGATGGAGCTGACTTAGCCCAGAGTCCAGACTGAAGGATTCCCAAGGATGGAGACAGGAATGCAGATCCAAGGAGCCTGCGTTCATTCCGTTGGTGGAAACTGCTCCCAGCTCTTGGCAATGCTGACACAAGAATCTCCGAACTCAGAGCTGTTTTTTGATAATGTTCTCAGGGTATTTTACAAACGATTGAAACGTGGAAACGAAGGGAACCATCATTTTCATGACTGATCCAGCGGATGTCCAAGTTGCTTCCCCAAGAGATTCAGCTGCTTTGTGCTTCTCCCAACAATTTGAAAGTAAACTGCTGCATTCTCTGCCACCGTTTCCTGCCATTGAGTTTCATTGTTTCTATGCGTTTGTTTATTTTGCCAGTTTAGTGGCTGTTACAAAGTTTGGATTTGAATCTCTTTGATTATTAGTGAAATGTGGAGAATTTTCAAGTGCTTTGTGTTTCCTATTTGGAGGAGGGAGCAAGTGTTTATTAAGTATCTGTTCTGTGCCAGGCACTGTATTGGTAATCTTGCCGAGTTCCCTAGGGCACTGAGAGAGGAAGGCCTGCCCTGGTCCCACAGCCAATATGGCACCAAGGGAGGACTTGAATCCAGGTGGTGCTGACTTTGAGACAAGCGCTTTGTGCCCTGTGGTCTCCCAATAAATAGCAACTCATTCAGAGTTTCAGACTTACTCCATTTTTCTCTCTCATTCACCATAAACTGTTTGCCAATCAGTTGCTTTTCTTTAGACTATTGCCTCAATATTTTAAAAATTAGTGTAATGAAGCATCTCCGTCTTGTCTCTAATCATGCCTTCTACCAGCTTAATAGAAAAGTCCAACATGGAAATGGTTTGCATGACGGCTCATGTATAACCTATATTGAATTGTTTGCCTTCTTAATGAGCGGGGCTGGGGAGGGAGGAAGGGAGAGAATTTAGAACTCAGAATTTTCAAAGCAAATATTAAAAATCGTTTTTACATGTAACTGGGGAAAATTAAACAATTTTTAAAAGAAAGAAAAGCCCTCTCCCCCTCCACGCTTGAGTTAGATACATTTTTCTATCCACTTTTTACAGGTGTCTAATGTACATGGTGGGAGAGATGAATCTAAATCCATTTGCCACCAAACCGAGAGCCAATCTCCAAAGTATGTCTCTGAAAATAATAAATCCCTTCCCATGGGTTAAATGGACACGAGTCTTTTGTCTACCTAAGGTGTCTCTATAGGGGTTGCGCTGATACCTTTCTTTCCTTTCTTGGGCTGTTGTGAGAGGTTTGGTGAGCGCTGCTCATCACAGGCTTTAAAGCCTGGGAGTAGACAAGGTTTTGTTTTTCATCTTGTCCCTTCAGTGTCTTACCTGTTTGTTCTCCAATATGTATTTCATTAGGATAGTGTCAAACCCCTGGCATTTTGATTGGTGTGAATCTGTGATCTCCTCAGGGCTGGCACTCATTCCATCACTGTGTATCACAAACCCACCTCTGACACAACGCTTGTCCATGTTGGCCATAAATCCTCATCCTTCCAAAAGGTTGCACCCATAGCGCTGGGGTCGTCTCTTGGATCCCGTTACTTAGATTCCAGCAGGAAGTTCGTGGACTGCCCATCCATTATTCTTCCACTGGCCACCTCACTAACTTGCCTTCTTTCCCAGGCATCCATCCATCTGAAGGTGCCTTTTATTCAGGGGGTCCTTTGAAATTCGTCTTTGGTGATACGTGGATTGTCATTCTTCATTGCCCTCAACTTCAAATCCTCCGGGACACTGCTGTTTCATATGTTACAGGCAGAGATCAAATCGAGAAGAGTATTGATGTAAAAATGTTGGTCTTTCCTTCCAAGGACAAGCCTGGAATCTTTGAGAGCATCAGCGCTTTCCCAAAAGAGCTCCATCCAATTCTCTGTTGGAATTCTGGGCTGAACTTTTTGTGGACAGCGTCTGTCCGGGATGGGATGCGTAGACCAGCCGGGGGGTTTGACCAGCCAACCACATGTCAAGGTCTGGACAATGAGCATCCTTCGTTCACTTGAGTTTTCCTGTGTGCTGGAGAGTTAAGCCAAATTCTTTGGAATGAACCTTCTGGGTCCTCCTCAGACCTCCCGTGGCTTCCCCTCTCCCCACTCTCTCAGCTGAGATCTTTGCCTCATATGTTACAGAAAAAAAGTGAGCCCGCTTGCTGTGAGTTCCCGCTTCTCCTCCCTCTCTCTCATCTCCTGTTACTCAGATGCCTCTTGCCCCCTCTCCTCCTTCATCCTTGTCTCACATACTGAATAGCCTTACTCCTGACTCAGGCTAACCCATCTGCCTGCTCAAGTGATCCTGCCACCCTCTCCTCACCAAACTCCGGTGTCTCTGTTGCCTCCAGGAGCAAATGCAGAACCATTTGTTTGGCCTTTAAAGCCCTTCACAACACAGCCCCCGCAACACAGCCCCCTCCTCTCTTTCCCATCTTCTTACACCTTCATCCCCACCATGTCCTCTTCCATCCAGTGACACCAGCATCCCAGTGATTTCAGGAGCAAAACCCTCCATCCCTGGGCTCCAGGCCTTCTCTCTGGATGCTCTCCCACCTCTGCCCTAACTGTTGACCCCCCTGGCTTCCTTTAAGTCCCAAACGAAACTCCACCTTCTCCAGGAATCCTTCCCTCTGTTAGTCATCTCCTATTTATCCTGGATAGAACTTGTTTTGTGTCGACCTGCTTGTGCGCTATCTCCCCCACTAGATTGAGGGCTGGGACCGTCTTTTTACCTCTTTTTGTATCCCCAGGGCTTAACACGGAGCCTGGCGTGTAGAAGATGCTTAATAATAAATGATAATTTAATAGTAATTTAATTTAAATAACTATCTTGATGATGGTTTTTGATCGATTAATTGAAATAAGCTGTGTATAAGACAAACGGAAAATAACTAAAAGGCAGAAACCACTAGAAGGCACTGGTAATTACTGGGGTACAGAAGCAAACATACAGAGATAGCACACAAGTATCATGAAATTGATTAAGAAGAAGCAATGTGATTAAATGCAGAATCTGTCCAGAGTAAATACAGACCGGCTTAATTGGGACGATACCGGGCAGTGACAGGACTAACAGGTGCCTCACGGGCCGGTGTGTTCTAGCTGCAGCTGTTTCTAGGCCTTTTGGACCTACCCCAGTGGTGATGGAACCACGATGGTCACGCTTTTAGGAGGTGTTCATAATCACTGTCGGTGCCTGTTCCATCATCTCTTTCCCATTTTCCAGCATTAATCATTTCTTTAAATAGGTCAGATTGGGGGTGTTTTCACTGCATGCCATGCCTTTTTATCACTTTTATTCTTCTGGATTTTTATACGTTTGCTCTGTCAGTTCAGTAGTCTGACTGTGCAGCCAGCTCAGCCAATTCAGGGATGAATCACGCATCAGTCTCATTTCCCATCTTAAATATCAAATTCTATATTGTTAGGCGGCTCGGCGTTTGTCGTGGCCCGCTCTTCTTACCTCTTTCCTCGAGGGAGAGCAGGCTTCGGGGTGGCCTCGCCGGCGTGTGGCCGCTGCCATTTCTTTTATCCCAAACGGGACTTTCTAACATATTTCTTGGCTTTTCCCCTTTCGACACTTGTGTGCTTTTGTCGTTGAGGTGCCAAGTATATCTTGATTTAATTTGAGAGGTTTTATCAAATTCTTCGTAGGCTTTCCCTCTCATTTGCAACAGAGAATGGGGCATAATTGGAAGAATTTTCATGATATTTTTGGAAATTCTTATCATTCGAACTGCAATATGAGATGACCGAATGTCCCGCGAGATGTCATTTCTTCTTGCATTTCACAGCACGCTAAAACCCACTCCTTTACTCGCCTCTCTAAGGAGAGCCCGAGCCATCTTTTCATTTAGCTGAATCTTCCTCTCGTCTCTTGGATTCATTTAGCAGGCCCTTAACAGACCCTGGTGATTGGCCAATGGGTTGTACGATGGCGTTGACACGGCCGAGTCCTTTAATTTTCTGGTCCACCGGTCACTGGAGAAGCGTCTCACGTCAGAGAAGGGCATGTCTACACACGGCCTCAAAGCCGATCCTTTACACGGCTTGCCCCTTTCCCGCCACTTTACCGACGCCCCTGCGGACACGGCTGGAGATATCTTCGGACTGAGGCTATCTCGTGGTTTTCTCTGCTTCGTGGGGGACCACGGCCAGGCGGCTCGTCGCCGTGTCGTTCGCCTCCGGCAGTGGGGTTCTCCAGAGCCGAGCGGATGCGGTCAGTGAGAGGACTGCGCCCAACGAGGCTCCAGAACTTGAACGCTGCTGTCGTACTGACTCCTCATCGTGCCAGCGCCGCGCCCTTCCGCCATGAGGTAGCGCAGTCGCCCGCTTGTTGTCGTCGGGATGATTTTATTATGAATCATTTTCTTTTTGTAGCTATATCTTTGTCAGTTTTAAAAATATCACTATATTTGCTAGCATTGAATAGGGTTCCTTCTATTTCTGTATCTATTTGCATATACATATGCACACATATTTTCGAAATTTATATGTATTTTTTCCATATATACATTCTATATTTCTATACAGAATTATTGACAGGAGGATTATTAGTTCTAGGAGGATTTCTTCAAAGTACTATGAACCTGTTTGGATCAGGACTTGCTTCCCTCAGGGTCAAGCATCTTCATTTATTCTGTTTTACCTTGTTTCGTTCAGGGCAATTCTTTATCGACTCATCTTATGTCTTCTTCCAGGATTGGTCAACTTAAATCTTGTACGTCCTTATCTCTGGGCATATTGTTTTCCATACAATAGAAGGCAATTCCTTGGATAGGGCACTGACTAATGTTCACTTACACTTTTCTTAACACGGCACCTTGCAAACAATAAATGTTTAATTAATGATTTTACAATTTAATTGAATTGTTCTCCTTATTTGTGTTCTAATTTTATAATCTTTCTCTTCCTTTTTTTTAAGCTTTTGTTCAGGCTCCTGCTTTGAATCTCTTCCATCGCCTTTCATCGCAAGCTTTGTACACATCTTTTCCTTCTTATTAATGTAACCACTCAAGAATATGAATACATCCTGAAAAATTACTTTGGCATTATCCCATAGAATTTCATGTCGTTGTTATAGTTCTTTTAAATATTACTATTTTTCTAGTTTCTACTTTAGCCAGTTCATTGTTCGATAGATTGCTTTTTCAGTTTGCACGTAGGTTTATGATTCTTGCTTATGCTATTGTACGTTGATTCTAATTGGCCGTTGGGGCCAGAAAATACTCTATGTCATTTTTGCCTTTTCAATTTATGTAGAGCTTTTCTGTACCCTAGTATGGGACCAATTTTTTGAGAATTTCATGCGTACTTGGAAAGAATGTGGATTCCTTGCCTGTCATTTGATTTTCTCTATATATTATTTCCAACATTAAATTAGCATTTTAGAACTGATTTTTAATTATTAATATTGTAATGTGAATATTCATATTCTGATAAAAGCATTTAAGTCCCCTACTATCACTATACTTGTTTATTTCTTTTTGTATCATTGTTGACCAGTCTTTGGTGAATTTAATTTTTGGATTGTGTGGTGTGTTTAAATTGAAAGTTATTACATATTTGAATCAGAGTTTATTTATAGTTTAAGAGCTAGAAGTAACTTAAAAATTAGCTAGTCCGAGTCTGTCATTTAGCAGATGGGAAAACAGGCCCAAAGAGTAATTTTCTCAATATCAGGCTGGTAATAAAGATCACCCTGGCAGAGATAATATTTGAGCTTAGATTCTTCCACTCAGTGTTCTTTTGATTATACCAGATTTGCTGTTATTTTTCTTTCCTTTTGAAGGCAGCGTGGATACAGAATTGACCTTGACACCAAGAAGTCTTGGGTTCAAGTGCCACTGCTGACGTATTTTGCGGGGGTGGCCCTGAGAAAGTCACCCCATTTCTAGGGAAATCTCTGAGACTCCCCTTTGAGGATAAGGTGCAGGCCCACATGGGCAGAAGGAGCTTCCAATCTTGGATTTGCCTTTTTTTTTTTGGTCTCAGGCCTTTCTTTCACTGCGTATTCATTTCCATTTCTGTCTCCTTTAGAGTTTTCTAGTTTGGATTCCACTTTATTAAAAAGCATTAGCCATATTCCTCTTCTTGCTCTTTTGAATGTACTGTTTCATTTCAAAACCTTTAGACAAACCTCTTAATTTTAACCTAGCTCCATATTTATTAGCAAACGCATCTTCAGAAAGCAACATTATTATTGGTCCTTTTGATTCTTGATACACTCTCATTCTTTTTCTTTTGATG
>CM053624.1:4264695-4297156 GCA_028646595.1 Phalanger gymnotis | reverse complement strand
ATGGGTTAGGAAGGAGCAAAACATAGTCTTTCACAACATGAATATTGTGGAAGGGTTTTACATAATGATATGCATGCGGCTTATGTTGAATTGCTTGCCTTCTTAGGGAGGGTGGGTGGGGAGGGAAGAGGGGAGAGAATTTAGAACTCAAAGTTTTGGAAACAAATGTTCAAAAACAAAAAAAAAGTTTTTGCATGCAACTAGGAAATAAGATACCCAGGTAATGGGGCGTAGAAATTTATCTTGCCCTACAAGAGAAGAAGAGAAAGGGGGATGGGAGGGGAGTGGGGTGACAGAAGAGAGGGCTGACTGGGGAATGGGGCAACTAGAATATATGCCATCTTGGAGTGGACAGGAGGGTAGAAATAGGGAAAAATTTGTAATTCAAACTCTTGTGAAAATCAATGCTGAAAACTAAATATATTAAATAAATTAATAAAAAATAAAATCAGTGAGAGAAGAAATATGCTTCTAAAGCACTTTAAGCAGCTTCTTCCTTCCTTGGTACATCATCCATGGAGATGGGGGTCTGTATCCAAGTCCCCCCAAGATTCACCAACATCATATCCCCTTATCTGAGTCATGATGGTGCTTGGTGGTCTTGTTCTCTGAAATGTTCTAGACCTGGAAGCAGAAAACAGAGTAGCCTTGTGGAGTCTCTTGTGGCCCAATGGATAGAGACCTGGGTCTTGAATCAGGAAGACCAGAGGCTTGGCTTGGCCAAAATGTGGGTGTGGACTGCATAAACTCCAGCATTCCTGGAACCAGCTAGATTGGGAGTCCTGCCGATGATGGAAATAAATATGGCCTAGCTCACCCCTTTCTTGAGGAAGCCCTTCTTCTCTTTTGGTGATCATTAATTCCTTTTCTGAATGCTCACTGTCCATCTCCCTGACAGGCTATTCTAGAACCAGGATCAGAGTGAAGCTCCTTGGCCCATAGGGGGCCACTGCCTTCCCTTCTCTCTACTTGAACATTCAGTTGCTTGTTCTCAAACCCTGTTGTGTCCATCCAGTTGTCCATGACCTTGACCTCAGCCTCACAGACCTTGAGTAGCCAACCAGGGCTGACTCTGCTACTGTCTTCTTACTTCTCTTGGGTTCCCACTTCCCACTAGCCCCTTTCTTCACCTTGGCAGACCAAATGTCTTAACATCATCCCATCACTTTGCCTTTTCATCTCCTTATCCGGTCCAGCCTTGTCCTCGTCCTTCCTCACCAGCTGCATCCCCTTCACACGAGTTCATTACCAGGAGGAGTTGCTGAAGAATGAGGTGGAGGCTCTGAAGGTAGTTCCAGAACTATTTGGGCAGCCCAGCCGGTGCAGCCCTGCAGGGGACAGTGTGCATTCAGGGCTTGGCAGCAGACTTCTAGCATGGCAGAGTTGAGGGGAGCCTTAGAGCCCTTTTGATAGACTCATAGAATGCCAGAGCTGAACTGTCCCCTGAGGCCGTGGAATCCAGTGTGTCCTGATAAGGAAGCTCCAGTCCTGCAAGACTGACGAGTGGACATCTAATGGCCCTTGAAGATCTTTATTGACCATAAGACCACGCCCTCTCCCCTGCTCCTGGCACTTTTGAGAAGGACTGATGGCAAGCTGCTATCTAAATGCCAGCTATTATTGCTTTGCTGCTTACCCAAGACCCCACATATCTCAAGCTTTTCCAATGGCAGTAGTTCCGTGACTATAAAAGCGTGGACTCTCCCAGCCTGCCTCACCCCGTCATGACCACTGACCCTGTCTGCCCCGTCAAAGGCCCAGACCACATAAAAGACTTGTAGTCTAAAGTAAACACCTCGTTCAGTCATTTTTCAGTCGTGTCCAATTCATGGCCCCATTTGGGGTTTCCTTAGTGGTTTGCCATTTCCATCTCCAGCTCATTTTACAGATAAGGAAACTGAGGCAAACTGGGCCCAGGGTCACATAGCTAGGAAGTGTCTGGGGGTAGATTTGAACTCAAGTCTTGCTGACTCTAGGCCTGGAGCTCTGACTACTGAGCCACCGAGCTGCCCAGACACCTTGACTTCTGTCTGAATGCCGAAAATGGTCTCTGCCACTGGCTACCAAGTGGAGGCCTTCCCAAGCCCTCAGACTCTCCATGGAGTTGCCCACCTCTACCATAACCAAGGACATAGCGAGCCCTAGAGAACCAGCCTTTCTGGCTGCCCCTGGAACACTTAGCTCCTTCAGCCTTACTTTCCTCATTGAAATATTTATTGATCTGTAAAATGGGAATGATAGTCACATCCACCTCTCAGGGGTGTTGTAGGGATGGAATGAGATAGCATTTGTACAGTGCTGTAGAAATGCTAGTTCTTGTTATCAGCTGCAGCAGCAGAAGTTTATGCCTCCAATGCCACTAGAATGAATGAAAAGGAACCTTTATTTCAGGCTTCCCGCACATGGGGCTTCGTTCTAAGTCCTGGGTGTACAAATGCAGGGAAGCAAGGCAGCCTCTGCCCTCAGGGAGCCTTGTTCTAGTAGGGAAAAACAGCCAATAATGGTAATAGTATTAATAATAATATAGCTAACATCTACATAGCGCTTCCTCACAAATACCATCTCATGTGGTCCTCACAACAATCTTAGATATAAGTGCTGCTAATATCCCCATTTACAGATGAAGAAACGGAGGCAGAGATTAAGTGACTTGCCCCAGGTCACGTAGCTAGGAAGGGTCAGAGGCCAAACTTGAACTCGGGTCTTCTTGGCTCACCACTCTGCGCATGGTGGCACCGCTTAAGGGAGTGCTGGCCAGGGAGAGGATTCAGCCAACCACGGGCCGGTGAACTACTCAAGAGCATATTAGCAGAGTGATGGTTGGCAGATGTGCCAAAAGCCTGGCTCAAGGACAGCCAGGCCCGCCTCACCCTGTGCGCTCTTCTGGGCAGACTAAGCTGGCAGATTGAGGCAAAGCTCATCCCGTGGTAGTGACGCAGGCTCAGGTTTCTTGTGCTTCTCCTGGATGAACAATGAGAGATTCCCATGGGCAGACTGAGTTCTCCTGGATGGCTGAGGGGACACTGGAAGGGCTTTGCCCAGAGATTGCCCCAGGGTTTGACCTTGGAGAAAGGTGGCAGATAGGGCAGCGGCCGGTCCAGGTTTCAGATAATGCCCGTCTGGGAGGGATTGCTCCAGACACAATGATAACCCAGTCGGGCTCCAAAACCATCTTGAAGGGCTTGAGAACCGGGCCCAAGAGATGGAGATGGAGTAGATAGGTCTCTGTTTTTACATACACACATATGTATATACATATGCACCTATGTATATGTGTATGTACCCTTATACTGTGGCTATACATGTAATGTGTGAGGGGATATATCCATAAATACACACATACATGTGTCACACACATGCACATATGGCGTTCCCAAAGTCTCTGTATATGTATTTTAATAGGAATGAATGTGTCATATCTTCCTGGGGCTCAAGAAATAGCTTTTCCAAGCACAAGATGGGGGAAGCATGGTTCCAGAGCAGTCTCTCTACAACAGTTTGGGGGCATTTTGTGAGCTGCCCATTTTCATACTTTGATGTGGGTCTCCCCCTAAACTGAAAGTGCTCTTGGCCTCCATTGGTAAGCATAGCTTCCAGACCAGGTGGTGGGAAGCCCCTCTGGACTCAGCTGTTGTGAGATCATATCAGGAATATTGGGTCGGGTCTCCTGGCTGATGCGCTGGATGCAAAGAGAAACATCTGACAGCCCCTCCTGTTCACTCACTTACATTCTACCGGGGGCTGCTGCAGGTTCACAGCTAATGTTCATCTAGGGTATGCCCAAAGCAATGGGAGGATCAGGAAAAGCCTCCCTCCTGAAGGATGGGGGGCGTCGGCTTCACCAATCAGCTGCAGGGACCAGTGCCTCCAGGGAAGGGGAACGAACCTGACCAGAAGTCGGGGAGAGCAGTGGGTGGCCCAGGTTTGTCTGGGATGTGCGGGCCAGGAAGGATTGGGCTGGACAGGGAGAGGCTTTGTAGACCCAACAGAGGCACCCTGAATTGATCCCAAAGGCACTGGGGAGCCTTCCCTCCCTGCTTCCCTTCCTACTTCCCTTCCTCCCTCCCCCCTTCTCTCCTTCCCTCCCTTTCCTCTCTCCCTCCCCCTTCCTTCCTTCTCTCCCTCCCTCCCTCCTTCCCTAACCTGCAGCCCAGCATTCTACCCAGTGTTTAGTGCGGCTGATCTGAGAGTCCAGAGGGTACCGTTGACTTGTCAAAAAGCCCCAGTGGATTGAGTTAGAGGTAGTGAGCATGTGGTGACCAGTGGGTCAGAAACTTCACGCACACCCCTGATTTTTGCTTCTGCATTATTGTATGAATCCACTTGGAGCTGGTTTCAAACTCTGGGCATCCATTACCTGTAATTACTTCCCCCATGGCTTTCAGTTGGAGATGGCTCTGAATGTTGGTGGCACCTGTTACCGCTAATTGCTTTCCCCCGGTGTGACCCAGAGAGCAGGTCCCGAACGAGGCCGTTGGGCTTGAAGGTGGATGGGGCAGTTCTGAGGGCTCCCGCCGCAGGGGTCGTGTTTGAACTTCCTGTCATGTGCAGTCCCAGGCATTCGCCGTCCTAAACGGCGTTTCGAGTAAGGGAGGGGTTAGTGTGGCTGCCTCAATTGGCAGCGACCTGCAAAGGTGAGTTCACAGGTCTAGGAAATCCCTTCTTCTCCCCATGCAGGTCAGCACCTGCTCCAAGCCTTAGGATCTTAGAGAACTGTCCAGTGTACCCAGGCCTGTTGAGGCCCAGGGTCTCAGGGCCAGCTAGTGTCCAAGGAGGGACTGGAACCCTGGTCCTCCTGACCCCAGAGCCTGAGTTCTATCCAGTGCACACCGCTGCTGCCTCCAAGTATCGTCACCCTTGTTTGATAAATGAGCAACTAGTCAATCAGTAAGCCTTTATTAAGCTCCTACTGTGTTCCAGTTCTGGGGACAGAGCAAACGGAGCAGTCTCTACTCTTAAGGAGTTAAGCCCCTCCCCGTTTTTATACTGACCCGAAAAAAACCCAAATAAAGTGGGCATTTCTGTATGCCAAGTAAAACAGAAGAAGCAAATTATACATGAGGCTGCTGACCTGTTATAAACAGCGTGCTTTTCTAGTGCATCCTCCATTCGGCATGTATTTGCAAAGCTGCCTCCTGACCTTTCTTGTGACTTTTGTAGACATTTTTAAAGCTTCTATGACCCTCATGTATTTTCTTCACAAAAGTTGATTTTGGTAACTAACCCTATTGCTAACATCCCCCTAATTTTTTTTAAACCATTGGATCAAAGATGAGGAGACAAGCAAGACAAGCCACCTCCTAAACCTCTCCCTGCTCTTCTTGACCTGAGGGAGGGTATCTGGCTTCATAGCCAGTAACAATATTGTCAAGAAAACAGCCCAGACCGCCTGAGACCCTCTGACCCTGCAGGGGCCCCAGGGCTGAAGGAGAACCCTACAGTAATTAAGGAATCGGGCACATAACCCACATCTGGCCATGTGCGTGAGGGTTCATGCGTGGGTCCAACTTCTAAAGCATCAGAGGTTGGCACTCCCCTCCAAAACCGGTGCCAATCCCAAGGCAGCCTCTCCTTAAGGGTCCAGCTACTTAGAAATGGTTTAAGCATCCTGTTGGGCACTGTCTCTTAGAGCCGCTTCAGCTGTTGATGTGTTCACTCCCTGCAGGGTGAAATTGGGTTTTCAGATACATTTCTAGAGCAGTGGGCTTGGCTGCTCAATGTGGCGTTCCTGGCAGCCTCCCCTTCCGTATGGCCATGCTCATTGGGCCTGCACACTGCACATGATGGCTTCCCATGAAAAAGCGACCGTGTTGCCAAGGCGGTTTGCTCAACGCCATGCTCTGTGTTATTGTACATCCTTCTCCACACGAGGAGGGCAGCCTCCAGAATTTGGCTGCAGTTCTCCTGAGCAGCCTGATGGCCGGGCTCTCCGATGATGGCAGGGCTCTCCGATGATGGCATTGGAAGCCTTCCACCGCTGCTTGTCCCCATTCCATGTTCTCCTTCCTCTAGCACACAAACTTCTCACTTTATTCCTACAGATTTTGTGAAGTTCCAGGTCTCCCTTCTCCTGCTGGGTCTAACCTGCCTCTTTCTCTCCCTCTGCCAAGAGAAACACAAACAAAACCAGCAGGCGGTGGGAGCGCAAGGGGACAGGAGCGCTTTGGCCTCCATCCTTGGCTAGCGTGGACATGGCTCTCTCATCTTTCCGGCTTTGGGTGTCGGCTGTTTTTTCCCCAGGATAGAAATTCCCAAAACCTCTGAGTGCAGGAAGTTGAGAGCCACCTTGCTCACCCCCACAATCATCACAAGAACCATCATAAGTAACAATTTGATTTCAAATGAACCTTTCGGAGAAAGGCATGGTAAACAGTGTCTGTTTGCCTAAGGAAACCCTCCTAGCGATCAGCCCGGTGCACAACTGCTCGTGCTAATGAACCCGGCTCTGTAATGTGCTTTCTCCAGTCAAATTGATTCATGAATTTTGAAGAGAACATTATCTAATGAATTTTCTTTGAATAGAAAGCAATTAAAAGGACAAATCAGTCTGATTAACCCCCCAGTCACCCTCCTGCCACAAATGGTGTACAGTTTGAAATTATATCATAAAAACTAGAGCGCGCTTCCTGCCTGGCGCCCTTGCCTGATCCGCGTAAATGGATGAACAACAAAGTTAATTTCTTTGATGACCCTGTTCTCATATCACCTGGATTATGCTGATGCTTAATTTGCTTAATGTTATAATAAAGACTAAACAGATTTTTTCCAGGGAGGTGATTAGCGTTCTCTCCAGTTAAGAAGTGATTTTTCTTATTTAACGCACATACAGTGGGGCCCTTCCCTTTCGGAACACAGCCCTCCTCTTTGTGAGTTTGGTACCAGATGAAACATTGGTGGCATCATGGCCACGGCCTAGGGAGCCACGTCTGTGGTTGCCATCTCCCTTGGAAAACCTGGGCCTCCCTGGCTCTGTGGGTCCCAACATCAGGGCAAAGCAGCCAACATCCTCAGCAGCCCCTCCGAAGCCCCACGTCATGCCTCAAGAAGGACAATGGTGTATTGACCCAAGCTAACCCCACAATGAGGCTGGGTACGGGTCTTTCCTCTGTGAACTCAGTGCCTGCTGAGGGGAAAGTTAAAACCTTGGGGGTTAAGGGGGTGGGATTGCAGTCATGTATTCACTGCTTCAGCCAGATGGAGAACAAATGCAATTTAATGTGGTTAGTCAATTAAAATGGGAATAAAGTTATTTTATTTTGGCAGGTCTGTTCATTAAAGATGCCTGTAGCCAAGGTCATGGCCGGTCCCCATATTTTTTGAATGCCTCGTGTTCTGAGCAGTCGCTCAGGGGGATCCCCACTCTACTGCAGCAGCCAGGGTAATGCTGCCCCTGACTCTGGGGCTTCTTCCCCCTCCGTGTCCCAGCTGAAGTTTGAAATTAACTGGTAATACAAAAGGTTCAGAAGTAGGTGCAAGAAACCAGTTCTGTCTCTGCCTATTTAATTAGACTTTGCGCTAATTGACACACTCCCACCTAATGGTGAAGCCCTCTATGGAGCCATACATGGCACAGGAAAGAGCTTAGATAGGAGAAAGGAGGCCTCTCTTCATCTGCAGGGATGGCCACAATGAACATGGGGAATCTTCATAACGTCGATTTTCCCACCTGGCCGGGTGACAATATGGTGAGCGTGGAGCTGAGAGCATTGGCAGCTATTTATAATGTCATCACTGGAGCCACTGAACAGAATGGTGTCATTCTCCTCCTTTCTCTCTTTCTCTTTCAGATTCTTTTAGAAGACGGGTGTTGTGGACGCTGATGACGATGGTGAAATTGGGAGACACCATTTCCTACCAGCAGCTCGCGGCCCTGGTGGGAAAAAGCGGAGCCGCCAGAGCTGTCGGGGGAGCCATGAGGGACAACCCAGTAAGGACGTGTCTGCTTCTGGACAATGGTAGCGGGAGGGGGCTCAGGGGCTCACGAGGGTTTTGTCCTCGGCCTTTATCCACTCGACACCTTCATAGGATTTCTCTTTTGCCTTGGGTGGTCAGTGCGGAAGGGTACCTGTCTGTCCACCTGTTAATCCCCCATCAGGGCTCTGCCCTGGCTGCTGGCTGTTTGGGATACTGCCTGTCACAGCGGGGTAAGGACCGTCTCTTATTCCTCCCTACCAATCAGGCAATTAGCCTGTCTTTATTAGGCACCGACTGTGTGCCAGGTACTGGGGACATAAGAACGAAGAATAATTGTTAGCCGGCATTTTTACAGCACTTTCCACTTAGCTAAGGACTAAACACGGCCTCTCATTTTCCTCATCCCAATTCTGGGGGGTAGGTACTTCTCTTAATCCCGCTTTACAGATGAGGAGACTGAGGTACAGATCAGTTAAGTGACTTGTCTGAGGCAGGGTTTGAACTCAGAGCTTCCTGGCACCAAGCCAGTACCCTCTCCAACACTATATCACCCAGCCCTCCTGGCAATGAACTTGCATTAGAATGGGGGAACCAGGCTGGGCGGTCGTGAGCGCGGTGTATTGTACCATAGGGTAGCTGCCACCTCCTCCCTATCTCCAGCCGAGTTTGGGGCGCGTCATCATCAGTCGCCACCGTTGTTCCCAGGTTCTCAGCCACCGCAGGACTTAATAGTCAACATGTTGAGCAAAAGGGCAAAGACAAAGACCACCAAGAAGCAGCCTCAGCGCGCAACTTCAAATGTATTTGCTATGTTTGATCAATCACGGATTCAGGAATTCAAAGAAGCCTTCAATATGATTGATCAAAACAGAGATGGTTTCATTGACAAGGAAGATTTACATGATATGCTTGCTTCCTTAGGAAAGAATCCAGCTGAGGAGTACCTAGATGCCATGATGAATGAAGCTCCAGGTCCTATAAATTTGACTATGTTCCTCACAATGTTTGGGGAAAAGTTAAATGGAACAGATCCAGAAGATGTCATCAGACATGCTTTTGCTTGCTTCGATGAAGAAGCTACAGGCACCATTCAGGAAGATTACTTGAGAGAATTACTGACCACAATGGGAGACAGGTTCACAGATGAAGCAGTAGATGAACTGTATAGAGAAGCACCTATTGATAAAAAGGGAAATTTCAATTATATAGAGTTCACACGTATTCTTAAACATGGAGCAAAAGACAAAGATGACTAAAAGGAAATGTCAAATTCATGCCAACAGCTCTTATTTTCACTTTGTTTATTTCTGAGACTTTCTGATACTGTTTGCATGCACTCAGCTTTACAGCTTTTGCCTCTCGTGTATTTATTCCAAGCCATTTGGGGTACATTTGCACCTCTGTAATCAGACTGGAAAAAAGGGGTTATCACTTTTTAAAATAGAATTGGAGAAATTATCATTGACTTGTGAAAGCCTAAAAGAAAAAAAATCTCAAATTTCTGGTTTAGCTGGATTTTTTACACTTTTTGTAATAAATACTTTTAAAATAAAGGTTGTCAACAATGTATTTCCACAAAATACAGGTATTAGGTGTATTTAAGTAATTTCTGAAAATAAAAAAAGTCTTCTGTTTTAAAATCTCAGTGGCCAAACACTAAGTTATAGCTGATGTATGAATCAGAAATTTCTTCCTTAGGAAGAGGTGTTAACTCCTCTATTCTTTATTCTTGTGCCAGATTAAAAACATTTCTGAGATGAAGTACTTGTTCAAAACCTTTAGCTCAACGAAAACTAATCAGTGGATGGCAGTATTTATTTTAGTACTATTCACTGTTTCCAGAGAATATATGAAGTCAACTGTAGAAAAAATGGGAGTTATCTACTAGTTTTCCCACCATCTCCAGCCTTCTGTCTACCTCCACCATCCTTGTATTCCCAGTGCCTCTAACATCCTGGACACTGAATAACGGTGTTGAACCAAAAGTTAAACGAGTGACATAGCGCCATAATCTCGTTTGTATGAGGTTTCCTTTGCTCTCTTCTAATTTTGATTTACATTTGCATTGTTAATTCGTAGTGCTTAGGTAGCTCTAATCCTAACCAAGCTATACCTTCCATTATCTATTTTGAACATTTGAGCACTGCTTTAAGTTCATAAAACAAGATTTTTCCTTGTTTAATTCCAAATTTAGAAGAATTTTTGTTAGAATAGTTGCCTAAATTTATAAAATTGTTTCAATAGAGAGGTGATTCTAAGTGCCTAAAATTGGAATTTTGAAGCTTTTAAAGGTGTATTACATTTTGTCTAATACTGCACAAGACATTGCACTGAATTATATAATGAATACTAGGCCTTACATGGTCTCTTCTTCATCTCTACTGCACTGAGCAAAATACATATCCCTTAGGAAAAAGTTATATAAAAGTTATTTTTAGCTCTAGCATATTGCAAGGTTTAGCATAATCCTGCATAAGTGTTGCTTAAAGTAAACCATAGTTTGTTTTTAGGGATATTGCTTCATAATTGAATTGGGCATGTTATATATACCACAGGTGTGTTCTATTTAAGCACAAATATTTGTATTTTGATAAAATAAGGATTCTTTAAAGCCAGTGAGTTTGAAGCAAAAGATCTCTGTGTCTACTCATAAGTTTTGCTGTAAACTTTTAAAATCATGAAATAAATTTTATCTATTAGAAGAAAAAAAAAGAGTGGAGGAACCAGCAGGTACATCTAAAAATATATCCTGCAGAAAAATAGTAAATACAGATGAATATTAATAGTTTATGAATATAGATGCACATATATGCACACCACCCCCAACTGCCTTGTGTACACACACACACACACACAGAGCAGTTAAATACACATGTATAGATATATAGATACACATGTGTGTGCGTTTGGCCTCAAACACATTCACACACATTTCTACACACACACACACACAGCAGTTAAATACACATGTATAGATATATAGATACATATGTGTGTGTGTGTTTGGCCTCAAACACATTTGCACACACATGTACATTTATGAATGCCATGTAGAGCAGGTCAGGGCTGGACCCAATGCGGGCCTCTTCCTAGCTGACTGGTAAGTGGGTTATTCCAAGCCAGAGAGCCTCCCATGGACCTGAGTCCTAAAGATGGGGGCTGGAGAAGATGCCAGGTGCCATGCACCTGTTTCAAGGGGTATCTCTTTTGTTCTGGTTGCCCTTAACAGTGGAGTGGAGGACATTTCTCAAATTAGAAGCCCTCCCTTATTTTCAGATCCTTTGCTTTTGACTTGAGTGAGGTAGGAAGTCACCTGATGGGCATGCCCAGTGGGCACCCTGTATCCTAGAACAAGGGGTGGAGTGTGTTGTTAAGCAAAATTGTCTCCTTAGCATGGCTTTTGTTTCTTTTGAGTGGAAGTACTTTCAGCTGTCAAGTGCTAAGCCCCAGGCCCAGGGCCCTGTCAGGTGTGAAACCTGTGTGGGTGTGGATTGGTGACTTAGGAGGGGCCAGATCGGGAACCAATGGTCTCTGGTCATTGAGGCGGGCTTGAGAACGCCAGAGACTCAGCTGGGAGGAGAAGCAAGCTAAGAGACAATTACAGCGGAAGGGGAAGCTGTGGAAGCAGGAAACTGCGGAGGCAGGAAGCTGCGGAAGCAGGAAGCTGCGGAAGCAGGGCTTACCCGTGTGTAGACCCAGGAGTGCGAGCAGGAACGTGAGGCCAGTATAATGATTTGGCTAAATACTATCTTGTTTATCTGTGGCCTCCTGGTTACTCTTGTGAGGCGGGCTTTCTGGGCCTGGAGTCTTTTTGTCAAGATGTTGGAATGAGGAGGCTGGTTCACAGATCAGCTGCGGTGGGGCCTAAATAAATTTTTTATTGTTTTCTACTTAGAGAACCTCTCATACCTTGCGATTTTGAACCATTCAAACATATACATGATTATATTTGAGATTATAAATTCGGCCTTCCTACTACACACCCAGAGCTGACTTGGTGGTGGCACACAGAGAAGTGGCTGTGTCTTTTCTGCTTCCTCTGCCCTATGCAGACTCACAGCTGACTCTCCCTGACTCAGAAAGGACAAAGCCCATACTGACCCACATAGGCAGATGGGTGGATCTGAGGCCATGAAGAAATCCAGGGTGGGCCGGGAGGTGAGGAAGAGGAGGCAACTGTGACCATGGGAAGACCGGTCCTTTGGTGCACAAAAGAACCGTGAATATGTATTCATGTGGCATGTGCGCAAGACCCAGTTACAGCCTAGGAAACGTGGGGCTTTTGTCTATGTCCTGGCCAGTGGGTGACCACCCAGTGGAATAGGAAAGCCCTGTTCCCGTTGGGCAGTGAGGGGACCCCGTCACGTAGAGAAGGTTGTTCCCTAAAGCTAGACAGAAGTCTCTAGAACAGGATAAAACCACACCTTCATTTCAGGGACAGTAAATGCCCTGGTCCTATGACAGGAAGGGAAATCACTAAAATCAGAGAGACCTTAAAAAAAAAAAAAGACTGTTGTGTCCTTGCTGTCTATGTTCAGTGCTGTTCTTGTCCCTTCTCACAGGGGAGAAAGCAGCATTTCCCCACCCCCACCTGCTACTGCTGCTGCTTGGGGTGCCAGCCTTTCTGGAAGATGGCAATTACATCGCCGTTTACACAGAAATGCATTGTGACCCTTTGAGTAGCCTCTCCTGTAGGGGTGTCGCCTTCGTGTGCCCCTTATCTAGTGGAGGGTTTTCTGCCGTATTGGAATATCCCTTATTAGAATGTCAAGTACAGTCTGCAGAATTGACAAACCAATGCCCATGGCCCCTTGTTTCCCTGGATCCATGTGAAGATGACTTCCATGGTCACGTGGGCCTGTTGTATCTAAGTTCCTGAAGCTGGGACCAGTTCTGACGGGTTTCACACCAAGATGTACCATTCTAAATCCAAATGGTGACAGTTCTATTCAGCAAACCTTTGGGGCCCTGTCTCTGTTCTGAAGAGGTGGCACCAGCTCATCGATTCCTGGAGGTCCAGGGGTGAGGGCTAAGTCATGGACAGAGGACAGGTACCTACAAGGAGGCTTGTGATTAGGGGAGCACAGAACACAAGTCAAAGGCCTATAAGAAAATGTGAGGTCGGAGAGAGATCTCGAAGGCATCTTGTAGGAGGTGGCAGGCGAGCCAATTCTGGAAGGAAAGCATGATTTAAGTCAGCGAGTGAGGGAGAGGGGCCTTCCAGGCCTGGATGCCTAGCTGGACAAAAAGGCTGCCCAGGCTAGACACTCACGCCTTGGGGAGGGGGGCCTTCTGTCCCCTTAGAGTCTGTCTTTTCCTGTGTGCAAAGGACAGCTGCGGGGGGGGGGGGGGGCGGTACTCTCTGCAAGGTTCCCTTTTCAGTTGGGTTCCTTCACATAATTCATACAGTGACCTTCAACTTTATGAGAAGGTGGAGAAGATGCCGGCAGCAGCCGAGGACATGCCAGGGACGGCTCACCTTTTGCAAGAAAATTTTCAAGTAGTTTACTGTGATGGAGATTGGTTGTGAGGCCTGTGGGCCTCCAAGGGTACCGGTAAAGTTCAATTTAAAATCTCATTAGAATAGGAGAGGAGGGCCAGAAAGGCATCCGGGGCCATCACTCAGGGATAGTGTCTTCCACGCCCCCGCTCCCACCGGTGCAGATGCCTGGGAGCTCTGTCCACTCATGCCTGCTTCTGTTACTCTCCCGCCACACGAGCATTGATCACGCAGAGGCTAAGAACACATTCAGCCAGAACGCTGAGAGCCTGCAGCACCAGCTCCGGGTCTGCGTCTTGCAGGAGAAGGATGGACCGGGGCATCCTGGAGCGGGCTGCTTTACACCGTCCATAGGTGACTGTCAATAACCCCAAGCTTGCGCTGACTCCTTTTACTGGATTCGATGCTTCATTTTCCATTTCTCCAAGGTCAGTTTTCAGAGTGGGCAGAAGCAGCAGGATGGGGCAGATGAGATGAATGCTTAGGATGAAAGAGAAGTTGGGTGGCTTTTCTTTTTTAGAGACTGTTTTTGTCACTTCCCTTCTGGACGCAGTGATCCGTTTTTGACAGTTTGACAGCCTGTCGTCCATTCGGCAAAGCTGGCATCCCATCAAGGAGCCAAAACAAGCCAAGCCCCGCCCCCACCCCCGCCCCAACGCGATTCCAGCAGCTTTGTCCTCGGCCAGAATCGGCCCGGCAGTTCAGAGGCGGTCGATACGCTGGGCGGCCAGGCTTCTGCTAAACAAACGCATCCTCCAGGAGTGGGTTTGTCCACCGCTACGGCTCGCCGCAAGCACTAATGCCCGCGCCGGCTTGTTGTGCCCGGCTCCACTGATAAAGATTTAGCGTCGTGTTCTGGGTGTCAGGGCTGTCAGTTCAGCTGAGCCATTTGACCAGAAGAAAAAACGCCCAGGGAGTTATTGATTACAGCGTCTCAGTGTCACTTGTTCACCAGGATTTAGGTATTGATGAGGCTGCGAGTGAAAACAAGCTCCTTCCCTGGTGGGCTGCTACCCAGAAGAACGAACGCAAAGTCGGAGAAAATATTCAGCTGGTACCAGAATCAGAGGGATTCCATTATTGATTGAAAGGCCGCTTCATGTTATTTTTGTTAAGAGACAAATCTATAGGTTTGGAAGTTTTATAGCATTTGAGAGCAGGGCTGTGTAAGGGAGGAATCTGTGCACTGGCTGGGTTACAGCTCACAACAGGAGGATTTCAATGGGGCCGTTACCAGGAGAAGCTTCTTGAGTGTCGATAAAAATTGCACGTTGATGCAGAAAAGGATGGGAGGCCTCCTTTGAAAATGTCCTCAGGACCCCCGTAAGCTTCAGGAGGTCTCGTTATTTGAACAGCCACAGAGCTGACAATAGAATTAGCCTAAAGAGAAGCAGCAGCTTCCATACTTCTCCAGGATGCAGATGGCGAGAGTTTGGGAAGGCTCAGCCCCTTCCCCTGCTGGGAAGAGAAGCCAACTAGAGCCCGGCCACCGTGCCCGGCTTCCACATCAGGGGGGTGTTTGCTGATGCCTGGCTGGGGAAGGTGTGGGAAAGACTCATTTTAGGTTTTTAAAGAGCAGCCGCATAGAGCTAGTCAGAGGAAAGAGAACCAGGGCCAACCCCACATTGTGTACCTAATCCTGAGAAAGTCGGACAGAACAGGCGTTGTCAGCTCTTGACCCAATGGCTGGCATTGTACCTCCTCCCACAGCCGCTACCCTATTTTGACTCCTACATTTGGCGAGGAGGCACTAGAATGAATATTGCTCTGTCTATAGAGGGGGATACTCATTTTCCCACAATGAACATTTCAGGAATAATAATGATCACCATGAAAAATGAAGAAATTCTGCATTTCTTGTGATCTGCTAACTGTTCACACAAAATTTTGGGAAAGTTTCTTTTTACTTAAAGAGAAGATTATTAGTGGTCTACAAATTAGAAGAGAAGATGCTGCATGCGTTGAGTTCCATTAGGCTGTGCATCTGGTTGAAGGATGCTGTTTGCACAGTCACATGGACCATGTGGGGTGGGCTGGCTTTGAGATCTCAAGGACAGGCAACAAGTCACTTAGCCACTCTCTGCCTGGAAAATTAAGGCATTGTGTTAGATGGCCTCTTCTAGCAGCAGAGTCTAAGGTCCTCTGATCTTTGAAAGGACACCTAATTCTGTTGTGCTAAGACCGTGACACCCACAGCTAACTGTCCCCGTGGCCTGCCCGCACCCATGCCCAGAGTGAGCCGTGTCGCAGTCCAATGAGTCAGATATGTGCCCTCCACAGAGTCGGGGCAGACATTAGCCCATCCTTATACAGCCCTATCATACTCGGCATGGTATCTGGCATACAGGAGGTGCCTAATAGCTGACCGTTTCTGGAGTGCTGTGCACGCGTGACCTTGTTTGATCCTTTCAATGACCCTGAGACATTTGTGTTATTATTATCTCCATTTTACAGATGAGGAAACTGAGGCTGAGATTAAGAGACTTGTCCAGGATCAGGCAGGATTTGAACCCAGGACTTCCGGACTCCAAGTGCAGTCCTTTATTTGTCACATTACTTAGGCATCCGTGAGTCTTCATGAAGGCGTTTTCCTTCGTTCAGTCATAGCAGAGCATTCAGTGTAGTAATGGGGTGCCAGGCCAGTCCATTGCTGATTAGCAGGGGGCAAGAGGAAGAAATGGCTACTGACAACAAGAGGGAAATGGAAGGAGGGGCTGGGGTGGGCACATCAGGAAGTAGAGGTGGGGCCACAAGGAGTTTCAGAACCATTGGTCCCTGTGAGAGTTTGCACACTCAGCCCGTGCCCAGCCTCAGAATAACATACTAGAGACAGTGGCTGCCATTTTCACGGTCCTTGAAGGGCTAGCAGCCATCTTTGAGCTGTCTCCAGGATAAGCCAAGCCTATGAGGCCAGAGGGTGCATGGCTATCCGTTGAGGTTTTTCTTCTCCTTTCCTTGTTTCAGGTTGGGTTATGGAACCCTAAATAAATACTCTGGAGAACTTCTTTGTAGAGATCAAACTCATGGTTTCCTCATGTCAGGGTGAGAGAGTTAGAACCCTGGTCTCTGAGATTCCTTCCAGTTCTTTATGGTCTGAAATGTGCTCTGAGCCAAAGCTACTCACCATGTTGCCCCATGTTTGAGTGCCTGCCAAGCACCTGTGAGGCTCAGCCGCTGTTGGCAAGCTCTTTGCCAGTATTTCATGATTCTTGATTTTCTTTTTTAAGTCAGAATCCTCTGCTCTCTGTGGGGGAGTAGTGACAAGAGCCCAATCAGGAGACCCCCACCCACCGCCTGACCCGGGGCCAGTCCATGTTCTCCCCTGGACCTCTCCTTGCTGACCGGGGAGCACACAGACTGGCTTCTCAGGTCATAGATTTAGAGTGGGGAGGGAGAGACATAAATGAGGAAGAGGAGCCCAGAGCGATTGCAGCTTGCTTTCAGGGTCCTAGAGATGGGAAGTGGCAGATGGGAAATATGGCATCAATAGCTACAGAAGGAACCCTGAGCACTACCTCTTAGCTTTCCTAGAGGAATCCCAAGAGATTTTTTCCTTTCTGTGGCACAGAGTTTTCCTAATGAAAAGTTTGGACTCTTCAGAAAACCAAGATAAGATGCCCCTTGCTCTCCTGCCCCCCATTTAAGCCCCCTCTCAGAGGAGGAGAATGCACTCTGGCCGGGGGGTGGTGGTTAAAGGGGCTCCAGTCTAGGAGGGTCCGAGGGGCTCAGGTCTAGGCTAGCACTGAGTCCTCAGGTGACCAGACACATCCCTTGACTTTTCTAAGTCTCTGCCTTCTCACCAGCAGAATGAGGGAATGCCCTGGATCATCTCTGATCTCTTAACATCCTCTACACTGGGAAGTTGGGTTTGGGCATGGGGTTAGGGCTTGGGAGAGATATTGATTGACATCTTAAATGAAAATGACAGAGAGCCTGGCCTTGAACCCACTGCCATTAGAACATCCCTTACAGAGCCTGTTTGTGTCCAAGGCCTCTTTGGCGTTTGGGGAAGCCTCTGGACCCTTCTCAGAATCAAGTTTCTAAATTATATAAAAGAAGGCACAGGATCATAAAGAGAGCCATTTATACTGAAATAGTTATCCATACAGACCCAAACAAAGAGCACTTACCTTAAAACACATTCTGTAACCTGAATGTCTGCGAGCTCTTAGCTCAGGTCCTTGTTGGCAGGATTTTGACTAGTTCTAGCCCTGCCATGGGATAGAATCTGCGGTCCAGGCTTTGGCTCTTACTGAGTCAGGGAAGCCAAAAAATCCCATTGTGAAAAGGGAGCCCTCTTCCGTGGAAGCTAACCAGAGGTCCTCTGTCTCCTCATCTGCCTGGATTGTCCAACAGCCCCCTGGTAATGGTGGCCTGACCTGGGATGGCAGAGACCTCCCCAGGAGGGGCTCCTGAAACTGGAAGGGATGAGAGTTGCCATCAAGCCTTTCCAATCCCAGCCTGAGCTCATGCCATCTTCCCTGAGGCTAAAGCTGGGCATGCCTCTCTCTCTAGACCCCCTTAGTGCCCATACTCTTGGCTTGTAGAGGCCATCAAAGTGCCTAAAACAGTCTGTCACCTGGGGGCCTCGGCCCTCCCTGCTCTGTCAGCTGGGCCATGGAGTTAGATGTGGCCCCTGACTCTCCCCCCGTGGCACCATCACTGACCCCCAGGGATGAGCACTTCCCCAAGCAGTGACCTGTCTCGTTCTCTCTTCCAGGTCCCAATAATCATTCCGTGCCACCGAGTGATCTGTAGCAGTGGAAAAATTGGCAACTACACAGGTGGAGTGGGCGTGAAGGAGTGGCTTCTGGGCCATGAGAAGCGTGCAAAAGGAAAGTAGGCTGAGTAAGGCTGCCCACCACCAATGCCAGGCCACTTCTACCCCCAGGCCCAGCATAGAGTGCAGCTTTGCTTCCAGATCACAAGACACACATCCACGAGCAGAATTTAACCGGGAGTTGGGGGATGGGGAGAGATAAATGTTTGAGGGTTACCCAGATAGAATGCAGCATCCAAGGGCAGTGGGCCAGTATGGAGTGGCACCCTAGGTTAAACAAGCAGGCTGGCTCCCAGAGGACCCCACCACTGCCCCCTTCCTGGCAGAGTAAGTCCAGCAATCAGTGCCTGGCATCACCGCCTGTATTTTGTTCCCATTTCCAGCCCTGCTTTTGTTCTATTTTAATGCCCACTAAAGCAAGGATAAGGGAGTAGGAGGGGGCAAGATCGAGGGGTGCCCTGGCCCCTTGAAGGAAGCATCTGGCTCACCAAGGAGGCAGCCGGCAGCCGGGAGCCAAAGAACCAGCAGAAGCTGCCACACACGCCACTGGTTCCTGCTCCCCCTCGTGTTTGTGCAGGCTGGAAAGCTGTCCCTCTGCCAGAAGCTCTACCCAAGATTCCCCTGCTTTCTTTGAGGTTTGAGCTGTGGAAACGGTGTTTTCCATAAACAGCCCTCAGTGCCACCCCTTCCTTTGCCATCTTTCAGAAGGAAATCTCCAGTGAATCACCCCGTCACGGCTCTGTTTTTCCCACTCCTGGAGGTGCTGAAACAATAGCCATCCATGGCTTTGCTTGTATTGCTGTCGCCAAAATCAGACCTAAAAGCCCTCCTGTATGAGTGTGGCGGGGCAGGGAGGGGTAGGCGGCTACTCACTTGGTTCTGCCAATGTCTGTTGCATTTGAGGTATTCAGGGTTCGGCTTTCTGAGAAATAAAGCTTTATGCCAAGGTTTGCATCGTCTCTTCTGTTTGGTTTTGAGTTTGCCTCACTGTAGGAAGCAGGTTGGGGAGCAGAGGCAGCTCTCTAGGTCTTCCCCCAGATGCCCCCTGGGCCCCTGTACAGTCTCTCCTCCGAGGGGCTGAAGCCAGTGACATCAGTGACCCTAACCGCCATTCTTGGCCTGGCAGCAGTAAGGCAGGCAGAGAAGCTGATTGCTTTCACTGCTGGGCTTTCCCAAAGGTGAGATGTCTCCAGATGTTTGCTGCCAGCCCCCCTTGGCTAACATGCTGTCATTTTAACTTTGTGATTAGCTGGACAGATGAAATGCAAGGGCTCTGTGTAACTGTACGTGTGCCTGTGAATAAAAGCCCACACCAGATAGATGAAGAAAATTAGTTGGGCCCTGCCGGGCCCCCCTCCAGCTGCAGCTTCGGTCAAGGTTTCTGGCGACCACGTGAACCGCGGCCCAAGGAGCTGGCCTGCGTCCCCAGAGCCCCAGACCTCGGTGGCCTCACCACCTGGAAAGTCTGGATGGTTCCATCTTTGCCAAATGGCGATACCAGCCAGAGTGCTGAACTTGTGCCGTCACTCCCGTAGGTCCGTCTCCTAAGCCTTCCTTCCGAGTGCTGCCGCCGCCTTCATCCAAAGTGCTCCTCTCCCGACATAAAACGCGAGCCCTCTTCCATCAGCTCCCTGTCCTTGGCCTCTGATTTTATCCCTGTGCAGTTCCCCAGCCCAGATCCCTGGAAGGGCCCAGGCCGGGCAGCTGGCTTTGTTGACGAAGAGACAGCCGAGCTCACAGAGGTGGGGGTGGAGGAGGATGCCTGCGTTCTGCCCCCGAGAAGCCACAAAGCTGGGCCGGTGGGCGGCCTCTGCGGAGCCGTCCCTCTGATTGTGTGCACTCTGCTTTACTAGAGGGATGGGCATTTTTTCCTTCTTAGTAGGGCAAGTGGAGAGGCTAGGTTGCCCTTTGAATTTTCCATCCAGAACAGAGGCACCCACCTAGGTCTGATAAGGAAATGCTTTAGCACAGAAAAGGGAATCCCTGAGGACAGCTGCCTGATGCCTGGTGGGGAGGGGCGGGTCATGAACAGGAGCCATGAGGAGTTTGCAGAGCCCACTTTATTTGTCGGCTTCAGGCCCTGCTGTCTCTTCTCTGGCTGTGTGTTTTCCAACAGAGGGCACTGTAGTTAAGAATTACAAGGATGGGCTCCACAAAGCGTGGAGAAGACCCTCACCACTTTTTCCCCCTCCTCTTTAAGAATGAATTTGAAAATGAGCAACACCCTCAGAAATCTCCAAACTGCCTTATTTGCAGTATTTCAGACAGGCAGCCTCGGGAACATTATAGAACAAGGCTTTGGGTCCCACTGATGGGGCGAGAGAGGAGCTGCTGTCCTCCTGGCCTGATGAAAAATGGCCTTTGTAGATTGAGGGTGTCAGAAAGCATCATGATGCACTTGAGGGTGAGTGCTGATAAAGGAGAGGTCAGCCACCCCAAACCTCAGGGCTGTCAGGTATAGGTAGGGTCTCCTTGGGTGCAGGAGCATTCTTCCTCCTTACACATAGCGTACCAATAGGAATGGTGGTGGATGGATGGGGAATGAGTGAGCAAAAATGCCCTGCCTCTCAGGTGGGGTCCAGTCACTGGTGGCCTGATCCAGGTGAGGAGAGAATGAATAAACAAATGTCACAGGCTCCCAGATATAAACCTGAAAAGGATCTTAGAGAGACCTGAAGACCTTTAAGCCACCCCCTCCTCATTTTGTGGAAAAGGAAAATGTCCCAAAGAGGTTTGGACTTGTCTAAGACCACAAAGGCAATCATTCTGATTAGAAAGCAGATCCTCTGGCACCACGTCTCCTGCGTCCTCCAACGTGCCCTTCCCAGCTTCTCCAGCTATATCCCCATCCCTGCACTGTTAGACGGCCACCAGCCATCTTTGGTCCAAACATCCGAATTGGATCGTGATAGCTCCATACCAGTCCTGCAAAGCGAGCTGTGCAGCAAGAGCTGGGTCACGAGGCCAAAATAATGTAGTTGAGAAAACAGAAGCAGGAATGTCGCTGTTGTGGCATTACAGACCCGGTTTTCTCAGAGGGTGTGCCCCCGCCCTGTCCCGGCGCTCTTGATAGATGCCCGGTGCCAACTGTCTTGTGCGGCTCACGCCGAGCCCCAGGAATGCAGAAGACTCTTGTGGCCAGTGGGTGGAAGAGTGAGCGTCCAGAAGCGCGCGAGGAAACACAGAAGTCCACTTCCACATGAAGAGGAAGAGCGGGAGAGGATTGTGCCTCGGGATTGGGTTCCACTGGCCGATCAGATTTCCTTCCCACTGGCTTGGAGTTCTGTGAACTGCTGACATCGAGACGCCGGGCAGCCAAGGCAGCAGGCGCGGTGGCGTCTCGTACCAGCTCATGCTGTGTTCGCCCGCTTCCCGAGACTAAGATAACGAAAGATTCAGAAATAGTATTTGTTTTGGCGGCACCACGTTTTCAACGAAACGGATGCCCTTGACCGTGGAGAAGGCTGAGATCTTCAGTGGGCTATTATCTCTCTTGCCCCCATGGAAACAAAAGCTTTCCAATAAAATCGCACTCGAAAGGCAGGTGAATCTCCAGAAGCTGTGGGAACTCAACAGCACGGCAACAATGTAGCTAGGCTTGTGTGAGAGTGTGAGGAACCACCCAGAATAGGGGATCATGGGGGTGCATTCCACTGAAGCAGCAGCAATTAAAATAAGTGAGGATATTGAGGACGCCATGGAGAGGGGAGGGGGGGGAAGGGGAGGGGATTTAAGGTGAGAACAAAGCAGGAAAGGGGATCTTCCTTGCCGTCTCCAAGTATTTCAAGGACACCCTGCTTCTTAGGAGGTATCCAGTCACCCGCGGCACGATCCAGGTGAAGGGTTTTCTAATAGTAATGTGCAAAAGACGGGGCCCGTCGTCCCTGCTGCTAATTTTTGTACCTTTTGCATTTTTCTACTGTCATAGAATGGCAAAAAGGGATGGAGGGTCAGAATTGGAGTAAAGGAAATCTGGCTTCAAATCTAAGCCCAAACACTGGCTGGGGAGAGTAAGTGATTGACTCAGTTTCCCCATCTATAAGAGGAAATCACACCACCTTGCTCACGGGACTTCTGGGAGACTCAAGACAGATAATCTGATAAAGCGCTTCCCAAGCCTTCAAGAGATACCGAAAAAGATGAGTCTGTGTTATTAATCTTGTTACGAAGGGCACTATGTTTGAGAGTCACCATGCATGCATCCAATGAGGCAATGTACGCTAACTCTCGTCATTATTATAGAATGAGAATGATGCATTTCTGCTGAAACTTTTTCCCTGTTTCCCAAACTGTTGATGAACACAGATGTTCCTCTTGACTCGTTACCTTTCAAAATGCAGCCTAAGAATAAAAATCTATAGAGGGAGATTGCTTAGAAACTTAAGTGCAAGAATCCAAGGGGAGTCCAGGAAGATTTATGTACTATTTCAGGAGTAATTGCTCAGTAAAATTCTTGTCGGAATGTAAAAATCCTTGAAGAATTGCGTTCCCAGATTTAATTGTAATCCCTGCCCGAATCCTGCAAAAACATAATAGCATTGTTTAAAAAGCTGGCCAGGAACTGACAGCGCCCTTGGCCAGGACTGCATGCTAGCCCCGCCCCCACACACACAACTCACACACGCATACAAACACACGACTCACACACACATACAAACACACAGCTCACACGTAGGCACACACACACCTCACACACACACAAACACACAGCTCACACATATGTACACACAGGCTCCTCATCCTCCTCATTACTTCTCCTGCACTGGTGGCCTTGACAACAATGGACAGTATTCCTGGCACTAACCTCAGCCATGCTTACAGCAGGAGGTGTTTGCACATATTGATGTGCGGGTCAGCCAATCTAACTCTGGAGCTGGTCAGAGAGCTAAGGGCTCCTTTTGTTTGCAGCACCCCCCTGGACGGTGTGTGAGCGATAAATAAATTGGCTTAATGCATGTCATGGGGGATGGGGGAGATGGAGAGAGAGGCATACTGGGTAGGGTGAGTAAAGTTGTTTGATTTATTTTACTCCAAAGATGATCCCAGAAGAGCAGTCAGGAAATCATCCCTCTCCCCTCAGCCCCTCATGCTGCCCGGCAGTGCCAGTGTACCCAGCTGTGGTCCAGCCACCCGCTGTTTGTGGGATGGCCTTGCTTCTTTTCTCTAATTGCCACGGGTCAGTAAGGAAGGGCAGTCTGTGGCATGGAGGTGATTAGGATGTAAATCTGCTTGGCCTCCCACAGGCCTCTGAACTGGGCTGTATTTCACTGGGTCTAGGGCATTTGATTAAAAGTTGGCATTCCCAAAACCAAAGTTCACATCGGTTTTGCTTGTTATCAGTTTGGGAGATGTTCAGATGGAGGCCGAGCTTTGGATGGGAGCAGATCGAGAGCAGCCTCTGTCTGTGTGAAGTAATGTGGGGGTGGCAGCTGAAAGCCAGGCCTGGCAACTGGAGAAACTGCAGGGACGGCCTGGCCTGACGTCGCTGAGGGCAGGAGTCCAGAGGCTTCTGGACCAAGCGGCTCCAGCTGCAGACAGATGGAGAATGTCTGGGCTCCATCACCCCAGGTCGGCCCCGACAAGGATCTTTCTATTACAGTGAGAAAGTGGATAAGCAAGTCACAGAGGGTATCCGGGAAGAAGGTGAAAATTGACGTGAGTGCAGGGTGCTGACACGCCTTTGATTGATGAGAGGATATTGTTAACAAGCCTTTAAAGTTTCTCATTAATGTTTTTTTTTTCCATTGAAAAGAGCCACAAGAAAAAAAAATACCGCATGGACAGTAATGAAGATTGATCCTGTACAGTAAGTTATCAGTTGGGGAGAGGGGTGCTGCCTCTATAGGTATCTTACTTTCGGGACTAATGTCTTCACTCGCAGTTGTCTTTACTTCAGCGGCCTGATGCTGGGCCAAGAGCCACACAAAACAGTACACATGTGCAGAAGTTAAACGGTAAGCATCAATAAATAAATAAAGGAACAAATGCGGAGACAGATAGACAAATAGGTATATAGATGAATGGATGAGTGAATGAATAGATAAATTAATGAATGAATAAATAGATAAATGAATGAATGAATGGATAGACAGATGAATGGATGTATGGATGGGTGGATGACTAAATGAATAGGTAGATAAATGGATGAATAAATAGATAACTAATAAATACGTGAATGAATAAAATAGATGAATGGATGAATGGGTAAATAGATAAATAGGTAGATAAATAGTTGAATGAATAAATACATGGATGAATACATAAATGAATGGATAGATAAACAAATGGATAAGTAAATGAATAAGTGAATAAATGAATGGAGAAAGGAAGGAAGAATGAAAAAGAGAAAGAGAGAAATATACCCAGGCTGGTTTGAGATGACTGAGAGCTATGGAGTTGGTGAAGTGAAGCAGCCCTGGAACCTTCCTCAGGGCAATATAAAAACATAAGGGCATGCATACATGGTCACCATCCATATATACCAACCTTTGAGGAAGGACCAGAAAAGACAATTACCCTCCCAGCCTAAGCAAGGGGTCTCCTCAACCAGGAGGAAGGCTCTTAGCTAGCTCATGCCTGGTGACTTCCAGTGAACATGGGGATCATCTCTAGACCTGGAGTCAACTTATGGGGCTGATGGTGCCTTCACAAAGGGTGCCGTGTAGGACCTGAGTTCCCCATTGCCACCCCACCCCATCCCCACACATGAAAACTACTAGCGAAGCCCGCCACCACAAACAATACTAATGTTTCTCCTCCTGCTGAAAAGCCCGTTTTGTACTTAAGAAAAGGCAATATGCTTGCTTCTGAGTTGGTTTGTTGACTCAAATCAAGAAAAACCCAGCAGGAAAAATACCAGTATCCAAACAGGAAGCAACATGTGCTATTGTGTGAAAGACGCGGCTTTTCTCTGTTTGGATCGCCGTATTTTACGTGGACAAATGGCACCGATGGGAGTGTGAGGCCCGGGCTGTCCTGGCAGTTACAGGAGGCAAGCTTGCCAATGAGCCCAAGGAGGCAGAGGGAGAGCCTTGGCTGTGATGTCATGGCCCTCCAGAGCCCTCCTTCCACTTCTGTGGGAGACAACTCAAGCTAATAATCTCTTAGGGAGCCTTGACTGGTGGCAGGCCCTAAGCTAAGCCCCGGGGATACCCTGAAAGGTGGAAACAGCCCCTGCCCTGAAGGAGCTTACCTGCCGATGGAGAAGCCAACGTACAACAACAATGGCCATAGAAGAGGCATAATAACTGAGCATTTCCAGAGGGCTTTCAGATTCACAAAGCACTTTATAGATGTTACCTCATTGATCCTCACAACCCTGGAAGGTAGGTGCTACCATTATTCTCATCTCAAAGACAACAAAACTGAGGCGGAGAGAGGCTAAGTGATTTGCCAAGGGTCACACAGCTGGGAAGCATCTGAGACAGGATTTGATCTCAGGTCTTCCTGACTTCAGGTCCAGAACTCTTTCCATTACACCACCCAGAGGCCCTCATATTTTTGCCTTTTTAATAAAAACATGAGGTGAGGGTCCAGTCCAGTAGTGGTCATCCAGTTCTCCAAGTGAGGCAGGAAACCCCTCTGTGCCCAGCTACCTTCCCACCCAGCCCATGATCCAAGGCCTGACTGTGGTCATTTCCAGGATTCTTGAGTTCCTAGTGGGGCTTCTTGATTCTTCATGTTTGTTGCTGTTGTTTTACCCCAGATGTGAATGTAGTTCTTTGGGGACTAAAGTGCTTAAATTCATAAAAAGCTTTGGGATCCTTGCAGATGAAAGACATTATATAAGTATAAGATACTATTACTGAACAAAAATCCTCCTAATCCCAGATGTGGGAGTCAGTTCCTACTAGCTCACTTGGCACTGGTCCCAGCCAGAGTGAGATTTACCTAGGATTGGCAAGTTTTCAAAATATTTAACTCGGTGATTTTACCCACTTTCTTGATTCCCAAGAAGGGAGGATTAAAAATACCCCATTAGTCCCACAGAGGCTGTCTGAATGGTTTGAGAGCCTGAGCATGACCCAGCCCCTCTGGTGGCTGCCACATCAGTCATGAGCTGGCTCAGGGTCTAGAGGCATCCAGCACCTACGCACTGTCAGGCCCAGCCTCCGATGGCATCCCACAGTCGTCACCTCCTACACAAGCTTCCTCAGCCACAGGCAGGAAACTCATCAGCACTCCTGTCATTTAAGGGAAGATAAAACAGGGCCCATCTGCATGTGTTTTATTTGTTGGGGCTTTTGTGGAAATGCCCTTCTCGACACCCACAGAATTCCCTCTGTGGGTGAAGTTTTTTCATGGGGAAGGCAGAGTTGGTTCTTACTCTCAAACAAATGTGCTTAGATTGCTTAGACTCTCCATCCCCTCCCTGGTGATGTTCCATCCATCAAGAAGATCCCTAATTCCTTCTCTCTCTGGTAGACTCCCAAAGATGTACATAATTGTCTTCCATTTCTGTTCTTTTCTCGGAGGCCTGGCTCATGAAGTATCACCTCCATATGAAAGCAGCCACATGTCATTGTCATGGGAATTGGTCTAAGGTGTCTGGCTAGAGAAGAGCTAAGGGGTCATGCCTCTCATCTAAGGGGGGCAGCAGCTCATTAGCTTGAGACCCCTCCATGTTTATCCATACTCTTGATACCTGATCTCCCTACATATTCTTCTACCCTCTTGTCCACAGGTCAGCTAACACAAAGCCCAGCTTTCTTTCTACTACCCAAACTGCCTCTAGGAAGAGGTATTTAATAAAAACTACTAATAATAATTTAAATACAAAATTGAGAGGTATTTAATTTTTTTAAACTGCTAATAATTAGAAATGATGGCAATCTCTACAGATCAGAAAGACTTGGCCTGGTGGCTAGGAGTTATCCATCAGACAGGTGAGGACCGACGGGTAAAGTTCTCCATACTCCAAATACTGACCTTAGAATGTCCTGGAGAACACAGCCTACAACCTGGCCCAGAAATGAAGCATCGTCACAGATGATACTGCTCCCCACAATCACCCAAACATAACACTGACTCATAAAAAAGGTCAAGAACACCATTTTAGTAGACTTCACCAAGCCAGATGCTCCTCATCTTTAAGGTTCAGGGAACAAAAGTTTCCAAAATACAAAGGCCAAAATAAATATAAAATATATGTTACACAATATATAAAGAAGGCACAACCACACAGGGAAAGGCCGTGAAGCACGTCCTCCTCCCCATCCTCTTATCTGCTCCTGGAGTGGTCCCAAGAATGCTCTCAGTGAACCTACACATGAGGGGATGCCTGTTCAATGGTCTGTCGAACGATGACTAAAAGGAACAAGCAAGTTAATGTTGATGGTTTGTCCTTGGACTATTTCTATGTGAATCTTGCCCAAAATAATGAGAGGAATGAGAAGATGCTGAGGATAGGGAGTACAGCACATTAAAGTTTTGTAAAACTTTTTACTAACATCAGCCCAGGTAAGCCTCACAAAAACCTAGAAACCAGGTGGACAAGTCGCCTTAGCCTGACTTTACAGAAGAGGAAACTGAAGCTGGATGGGGAGGTGGCTCGCCCAGGGTCACCTAGCTAGCCAATGTCACAGGTGGGAATCAGAAAAACAACTTCTGGAAGCTGAGAATGGGATCTTTCCAAGTGACCCTAAAGACACAAATACAAGAGCCTTCTGCCAATAGGAGGGAATTAAATTAGCTTCCCTGGTGTCTGTTGGGTATCATTTATTTGATGTGATGTCCTTACCCTGCCAACTCTAACCCAAGTGGAAAAGGAAGAAAAGGGAATGTTGATGAGCTTTCTAAAAGGACAGAGAGCCTCCAAAAGTGCACCCCTGAAAAGGGAACCCTTCCAAAAAGATGAGCAGGAAAGAAAGCTCCTGGCCCTGGCAAAGGTCCTAAGTCCTCTTGACCCCTTCCCACCATTTCCCATCTAGCCCTTTGCATTCTTTGCTCAAGTGTATATGGAAATACCAAATGCTCCTGTTTCTGTAGTTTTTAGGAACTATAGTGGTTTTTATTAATTTATTTATTTTTAGTTTTACTTTAAAATATTCAGTTCCTCAAGATTTTGGGTTTCAAATATTCTCTCCCTCCTTCTCCCCCCTCCCCACCCAAGACGACATGCAATCCGATATAGGCTCTACATTTACCTTCACACTAAACATTTTCACAATAGATTGTAAAGAAGAACTACAACCAACGGAATGAACCATGAGAAAAGAAACAAAACAGAAACAAAAACGAACAAACAAAAAAAAGAGAGCAAATAGTTCGCCTCAATCTGCATTCAGACTCTGTGGTCCTTTCTCTGGATTGCGGAGCTTTATCCATCATGAGTCTTTTGGAGTTGTCTTAGAACCTTCCATTGCTGAGGAGAGCCAAGTCTATCAAAGTTAGTCATCAGAGACACCATGTGTCTGTAATCGTGTGTAATGTTCTCCTGGTTCTGCTCCCCTCACTCAGCATCACTTCATATAAGCCTTTCCAGGCTATTATGAAGTCCTCATTTCTTATAGCATAATAATATCCCATTACATTCACATACCACAACTTGTTCAACCATTCCCCAGTTGATGGGCATCTCCTTGATTTCCAATTCCTTGCCACCACAAAAAGAGTTGCTGTAAATATTTTGTACATATGGGTCCTTTTCCCACTTGTATTATCTCTTTAGGATATAGCCCTAGTAGTGGTATTGCTGGGTCAAAGGATATGCACATTTTTATAGTCCTTTGGGAAAAGTTCCAAACTGCTCTCCAGAATGGTTAGATCAGTTCACAACTCCACCAACAATGCATTAGTGTTTCAATTTTCCCACATCCTCTCCAGCATTTATGATTTTCCTGTTTTGTCAGGTTAGCCAATTTGACAGGCGAGATGTGGTACCTAAGAGTTGTTTCGATTTGCATTTCTCTAATCAATAGTGATTTAAGACATTTTTTCATATGACTATAGATATCTTTAATTTATTCCTCTGAAAACTGCCTGTGTATATCCTTTGACCGTTTATCAATTGGGGAATGATTTGTATTCTTATAAATTTGACTCAGTCGTCTGTACGTTTTAGATATGAGGCACTTATCAGAGATACTGGTTGTAAAAATTCCCCAATTTTCTGCTTCCTTCCTAAACTTAGTTATATTGGCTTTATTTGTACCAAAACTTTTCAGTTTAATGTAATCAAAATTATCCATTTTGCCTTTCATAATGTTTTCTATCTCTTGTTTGGTCATACATTCTTCCCTTCTCCATAAATCTGACAGGTAAACTATTCCTTATTCTCCCAGATTGCTTATAGTATCAGCATTTATACCTAAATCATGAACCCATTTGGATTTTATTATGGTATATGGATTGAGATATTGGTCTATGCCTAGTTTCTGCCATACTATTTTCAGTTTTCCCAGCAGTTTTTGTCAAATAGTGAGTTTTTATCCCAGAAGCTGGAGTCTGGGTTTATCAAACAGTAGATTACTATAGTCATTGACTACTGTGCCTTGTGTACCTAACCTATTACACTGATCCACCACTCTATTTCTCAGCCAGTACCAAGTAGTTTTGATGACTGCTGCTTTCTAATACAGTTTAAGATCTGGCATGGCTAGGCCACCTTCCCTAGCATTTCTTTTCATTAATTCCCTTGATAATCTGGACCTTTTGTTCTTCCAAATGAACTTGGTTATTATTTTATCCAGCCCTGTAAAATAGTTTTTGGTAGTTCAATTGATATGGCACTGAATAAGTAAATTAATTTAGGTAAAATAGTCGTTTTTATGACATTAGCTTGGCCCCATCCGAGCAACTGACTTTATTTGTTTGAAAAGTGTTTTGTAATTGTGTTCGTATAGGCCCTAGGTTTGTCTTGGCAGGTAGACTCCCAAATATTTTATAGTGTCTGCAGTAACTTTAAATGAAATTTCTCTTTCTATCTCTTGCTGTTGGGCTTGTAGTGTTTACTTAAAACAACTGCGAGGAAACTGAGTCTGATCCTCAGCTCCCTTTTTATATTGAGGGTAAATCGCAGCTCTGGTGATCATCTATTTGTCCATTTTTTTTAATGAAAGACCAATTTTAGATCAAAGAAGTCTTACCCTATTAACAAGAGAAAGGTAGTCCCTCCAGCCAGTCATATGGCATACTGAAGTCAACAAGTAGTTATGAATAATAATAGCATTTTAAGGTTGATGTTAAGCACCCATTCTGTGCCAGGTACTGGGCTAAGTGCTTGACAAGTGTCCCCTGTACTCACAGAGTTACAGAATCTCAAACTTGGAAGGAATTTTGGAGACCACCTCATCCTACCCCAACTGAAAGGAATCTTTTCTGCCGCGTAGCCACATGCGACCATCCAGCTGTGAGTGGAAGCCTTCCAGGGAGAGGGAAGCCTCACCTGCCCGAGTCACCCATTCCACGTCAGGATCTCTATAATTGTTAGGAAGCTTGCTTTGTTTGGGGTTTTCTGAAATCAAACCTAACTTTGCCTCTTTTCAACTTCCTCCCATTGAGCCTCCTTATGCTGTGCTGTACCCAAGGCTCATTCTTCTTCTGTTCCCTGCCCTGCAAATGAAGACGTCCGGCGCATCCCACGATGTCTTCTTTTCTAGAGGCTCCACGTTCCCAGTTTTTCCAGCCTAGTCTTATACTGCACGATGTCAAGGTCCTGCAACATCCTGGTGCTCTCCAGTGTCGCCATCTCCTCCGTGGACTGCAACAGAAAACAACTTAATGTGACAGAATGCACACAGTCTCCTGCACTTAGCACAGTGCCTGGCACAAAGCAGGAGCTGAATAAATGGTTATTTGTAATAACAGTATTAGCACTAATAGGAATGAAAGCTAACATTTAGGTAGCACTTACTCTGGGCCAAGCACTGTGCTAAGGCCTGTACATTGATTAACTCGTTTGACCCTCACGACAACCTGGCAGGGAGGTACAGCCACTATCGTGTTTTACATTTGAGGAAACTGAGTCAAACAGAGGCTAAGCTACTTGCCCAGGGTCACAAAGCTAGTAATTATCTGAGCCCAGATTGGAACTCAAGTGTTCCTGACTCCTGGCACTGAACCACCTAGCTGCCCGTAAATGATTGATTGCCACTCCAAAAGGGGTTTGACCAGAGCAGAATCTGGCAGCATTGTCACCTCCACAGTCCTGAACACAATGCCTCCCTGAAGGCAGACTAAAGGTTAGTGAAGCTGCTGAAGCACTTATTAAGCACCTACTGTGTGTTAGTTATTGTGCTGGACATGGGTATACAAAGATGAAAGCAAGATCATCTTTACCCTCCAGGAGTTTACATTCTAAGGGAAGACGGCATTAGCTTGATTGGTTGCACTGTCACACTGCTGGCTCATATCAAACTTGCAGACAGGTCGCTGACACATACTCCCAGCTTATGTTTCTGAAGCTGATTTCTGGACCAAATGTAACCTGATCCCACTTAATTTATTCTTATTAGATTCAGGTAAACATTCTAGGCTGCCAAGCTCTTTTTTGGATCTCAGCTCAGACATCCATTGTGTTTATGATACTTCTCAGATTTGTTTTATCACCAAATTGAAATAAAAATGTTCTGTGTCTTTTTGCAAGTCATTGATAAAAATATGAAATAGGACAGCCCCAAACACAAATCTCTGGGGCCTATAACTAGAGACCTTCCAAGTTGACATTGAGCCCTTAATGGCTACTCTTTAATTAGTCATTTAAGATTCAAAAACACCTAATTGTATTATTGTCTAGCCCAGAATTGTCAAACCCTGCAATACTCAGGGGGAACTAGATTAAAATGTAATTGGGAAATATTTAACAAAATATATATTAAAAATACAATAAAACATAGATAACATTTAAAACTAAGTCAATATGTGGTGGCAGGGTGTAGTAGGAAGGCCAAATTTATGATCTCAAAGAGAATCATACATACGTCTGAATGTTAGATATAAGGAATTCTCTACGTAGAAGACAGAAGGATTAAAGCATTTATTCAGGCTCCAAAGTAACAGACCCACAAACCAGCCTCCCCATTCTGATGTTTTGATCACAAGCTTCCAGGCCCAATAAGTCCACCTCATAAGAGTAACCAGGAGGCCACAGAAAAGCATGATGGTATTAAACCAAATCATATTCATGCTGGTAAGAAGATTACCCACTCCCCTCAAGTTCTTGCTTGGCACTCCTCGGTCCACACACAGGTCGGCTCTACTTTCAGGTCAACTCTGCTTCTGCAACTCCTGCTTCAGCTTCGACTTTTTCTTCAGCTTTGGCTGTAGCT
>CM053624.1:4230003-4264195 GCA_028646595.1 Phalanger gymnotis | reverse complement strand
AACAGGGCAAACTAGGGAACAGGGCAACCAGAGCGTACGCCATCTTGGAGTGGGGGGGGATGGAAATGGGGAGAAAATCTGTAATTCAAACGCATGTGAAAATCAATGCTGAAAACTAAACATATTAAAAATAAATTAAAAAAAAAGAAAGCAGAGGTGCATAGAGCATTTGACATGCAAATTCATCAAACAAAAGAAACACAAGACAAGTAATTAAGTACACACAGGAAAAAAAATGAAGACTAAGAAATTAAGTTAAATCTATGCTTACATATTTCTAGGAGCAAGTAAGGTCACTATTTTTAAAATTCTTACCTTATTTTAAGCCTTAGAGAGGATAAAAACAGAGCATCTATCAGCAAACCTCAGTTGGTAAAAGACAAAGAAAGATTCATAACCATGGGTTCATAAACTTATTTTGATGACTGTGTCTTAATACTATTGACTTCCTTTGTAATCCTATGTGTTTTACTTTATGCATTAAAAAGCAGCATTTTTTTTTTCCTGGAAGGAGATCATGCTGCCAGAGAAGTCAATAATTTAAAAAAGGCAAAGAACGTCTAGTCAAAGTTAAGAAGAAGAGGTCAGGGAGAAAAAATGAAATAATTCTTTGGACTAGACCTTGACATTCCCTTCCTACTTAATTTGGGGATGTAGGGCTAGGAGGATAGAGAAAATATTCTCCTGTTTCTGGAACTTGGGAGGGAAAGAGCTGGGGCAGGATGAAGGGCTCTCCTTGCACATCATCTAAAAAGTTTTCATCTGTGCTATCCCAGCCCCCAAAAAGTCTGCGAATGGAGAAATATGGTTTTTAGTTTCAGAAATATGATTTGAGTTCTTGCTTCCCAATTTCTTATTTTTTATTCCCTTAGATCTTCTGTTCTTATATTAATTTGTTTGGCTATAAGTGTTCTCACTTTTTTCTCTTGATGTCAAATAATGAGAAATTTTTTTGACAGAAAAAAAGCCTTGTTTAGTTCTGAATGCATGGAATTGATTTCATTGCTTAGTTTTTTCTTAAGAGGTATAACTCTCTTCTTATGTTCATTTTCTTTGAAGAGCTGCATGGCAAATACCCTGCTCTCCTCTCGATTTTCTTAAAAGAACACACATTTATTGTTGCTTCAAGGTGGTGATAGGGAAATGATGTCCTGGTAAATGTTTAACAACCAGCCCTCTCCCCCCCACCAAAAAAGAGTGCATGACATGCTTTTCAGTTTAATTTCTGTAATTAACATTTTTTCAATCACTTTTAAGTCTAGGCAATTGACAAAACAATAAATCAAATACTGACATGTAGTATTTGCCAATTTCTGAGATGCGAATGCTCACACTGAAAATTTAACCATCAGTTCTTGTGAGCCCCTTCAAGATTAGCTTTTGAATGGTCCATCTTTTTAATTTCTAACCCAACCTAAACCCCCAGGCTATTGAGCCCTGACTATTTTCATATTATTACCCTCTACTTTTTAAACCTTAGCTCTGAGATAACAATCAAATAGATGCTAGCATTCCCAGAAAGAATATTTTAATCAAATACTGTATGGCTTGATTCACCATCCATGTGACTTTCCTGACCAAAAAATCCCTACTTGGCCCTCATTCTTGTCTATGTATTGTCTTCCTCTCTTAGAATGCGGCAATGACCATCTCAAGGTGTCTGCCCCCTATGTTTGGATCTTTAGTGTTAGCACAATGCCTGGAATATGGTAAGAACTTTACATTTTTCTGTTCACTTGTTCATTCATTCATCTCACCAGAAGTCTTATGAAAAGTTTAAGTAATAATTACTTTCTGTGCTATATAAATTGCTATTGATAATATTAAGCTCCTTTTATGAGACAAATATGTGACTAAAACCTAAACCCAAGAGGGATAAAACACAGAGAATTTTAGGCCAATATCACTAATGAATTTTCATTAAAATATTAAATAAAATGTTAACAAAGGGAATACAGCAATATATTCAAAGTATTATTCTTTGTGGACGAGTTTATAATCTATGTAACAGAGTGGTTCAAAATTATAAAAACAAATAGCATAATTAATCATGTAAACTAGAAAAAACACCTATGATTATATCAATAGATTGATGGAGCATCTTTGACAAAATATATCACTCATTTATGATGAGAAGCATGTGTCAAAAACCGAGAGCTAAAAATGTTTGAAATGGAGAAACACTGGAAACTTTCCCAATGAGTTTTAGAGTAAAGGAAGATAGCTCCTCTTTCCACAATTATTTAACCTCTACTAGAAATGTTTTAGTAATAAGGAAGGGAAAGAGATGAAAGGAAGAGGCATCGGCAAAGAAGAATCAAAATTATGGCTATTTAAAGAGGGTGTGGTCATTTATTTGAATTTATTATGGATATTTGAAGAGGGTGTGGTTATTTTTTGAATTTATTGAAGCAGCCATGATAGAGAGTGTGATGAGAAAATATTAATCAGTGACAAAATTAGTTCATTTGATTAATGGCTTCCAAAAATAACAATAAGTGAAATATAAGAATCATCACCATTTCAGCATAAGACTAACAAAAATAAGAGGAAACAATACAAAATAAATGCCATTCAAAGTAATTTTAAAATGATTTAAAATCTAGGAGTTAACCTTATGAAGATATACATAGGATTTCTATAAATACAACTCCTAAATACTTTTTTACAGAAATATAGCAAGGCTAAAATAATTGTAAAGAGATCTAATGTTCAATTAAACTGTTAGTAAATTAAAAAATGTTGATACTCCTCAAATTAATCAATTTAGTGCTATGCCAAATACCATGGGTTTATTTTATAAAACTGAACTGTAGGGTAGAGAGCTCCTCCCTCAACCTCCATTTATGGAAAGCATCCAAGTCAGCCATTGCTCATCTGGATATCATGTCCCAGGAATCTCTTTATCCTGGAAAAACACTTCAGCCTTGGAACACACCAACTCAACCTCAGAAGTATTCTCTGCACCTGGGGCCTTTGCCTCTAACATTTTCCTGGTGGATACAATACGCAGTCGATCAATTAAACCAATCAAGAAACATTTATTTAGTGGGGCACTGTGCCGAGCACTGGGGATACAAGAGGCAAAAGATAGGCCCTGCCCTCAAGGAGCTCACTGTCTAATGGAGAAGACAACACGCAAACAAATAGACACAAAGTGAGCTATGTACAGGATAAATAAGAAATAATTAACCAAGGGAAGGCTCTAGAATTAAGAGGGTTTGGGTAAGGCTTTCTATAGAAGGTGGGATTTTAGTTGGGACTTTAAGTTCTGTTTGCAGATGACTGTGCACTCAATGCACCCTCCAAAGCTGAGATGCTTCAAAGTATGGATCAGTTCTCTGCTGCTTGTGCTAATTTTGGCCTAACAGTTAACACCAAGAAAACACAGGTGCTCCATCAGCCACCACCACACCATCTATAAGTGGAACCATCGGTTACAGCAAATGGAGAAGTTTTGACTGTTATGGATAAGTTCACTTACCTTGGCAATATGCTTTCCAGGGATGTGCATGTTGACAATGAGGTTGACGCACGTATTGCCAGAGCTAGCACGATGTTTGGGAGGCTCAGAAGGAAAGTATGGGAAAGAAGAGGTATTAGACTGATTACCAAACTGAAGGTCTGCAAAGCTGTGATGCTGCCCTCATTGTTGTATGTCTATGAAACCTGGACAGTCTACAGCGCCATGCCAGGAAACTGAATCGCTTCCATTTGTATTGTCTTAGGAAGATTCTGAAGATCACCTGGCAGGATAAGGTACCAGACACTGGGATCCTTACTCGAACTAAACTGCCAAGCATTCAGATTCTGCTTCAGGGAGCACAACTGTAATGGGCTGGCCACGTTGTTCACATGCAAAACTAAGGCTTGCCAAAAAAAAAAAAACCTTTTATGGAGAACTCACACACAGAGTAAGCATTCACACAGTGGTCAGAAGAAGCGATACAAGGACACTCTCAAGGTCTCTCTTAAGAACTTTGGAATTGATTGGAATTGACGTGGGAGACACTGGCACAGGACCACTCAGCATGGTGTGCCCACATCAGAGGAGGTGCTGTGCTCTATGAGCAAAGCAGAATTGAAATAGCTAAAAAGAAACGTGAGATGTGCAAATGTTCACATAGACTATTTGTGCCCAACCTGTGGTAGAACATTCTGAGATCTTTTTGGTCTGATCAGCCACAGTCAGACACAGTAATGACTCTAACATAGTGATGTCATTTTGGTCCTCTTCAAGAGCGAAGGACACCAACCAAAGGAAGCCAGGGAGGTAAGTGAGCAGAGCAGAGAAAGGAGAGTGTTCCAGGCATTGGGGATGGCCAGAAAAATATGCCCAGAGCTGAGAGACGAGGGTCATGTTTGTGGAACAGCCAGAAAGCCTGTGTCACTGGGTCGAAGAGGGCACGTGTGGGAGTGAGGCGTAAGATCATATGGTAGAAAACACGGGTTAATTTGAGGCAGATAAGAACTCTAACCTCTACAGATTGGGAAAGGCTTTCAACGAGAGGAGGCCCAAGAGCTGAGGCTTGAAGGAAGCTAAGAATCCTAACAGGTGAGGTGAGGATAGGGTCTTTGTAGATATAAAGGGCACGGTGCAGAGGTTCCCAAAGCAGGAGATGGAGCTCTGAGCTCACAGAACTAGAAATGGACCTGCTTGGGTGGAAAATAACTTTGATGAAGAGGAATAGTGTGAAATAAGTCTGAAAAGGTAAACTAGGTGCAGAATATGGAGGACTTTTCAATGACAAGGTGAGGAGGCTCTTTTTGATCCTAGCTACAGAAGAAAACCCTTGAATATTCTTGAGCAAGAGAGTGACATAACAGACTTGTGCTTTAGGGAGATTCTTTGGCTTTTCTGAGGGGTTTTATTTAAAGAATCAGATAATTCCAGAAGTAAAAGAAGGATCATGACTTGGAAATTTATTAAATCTTGTAATTTCTTCTCCTCCCTATTTCTTTCTTTCTTCCTTCCTTCCTCTCTCCCTCTCCCCTTTCCTCCCTTCCTCCTTTCCTTCCTTCTTTCCTTCCTTCCTTCCTTCTTTTGTCTGGCCTTCCAATTAAAGCACTATAGGCAGAGGTGACCTGCAGTCAGCTCTCAGGGCTTGCTAGAGCCCATTGTTAAATTTTAAGGGTGAACATATGCACTGCAGAAATCAACAACCATTTCAGGTAAGCTCTTGTTTATTTTTTTTTCTGTTGATTGTCTAACTTAAGAAAGTCTTAATAATACAGATTAAACATGAATGTGTGCATGCATATATTTCCCCCCTAAGAGAACCTGGATGTTAAACATTATCAGCACACCCCTGTTTTCTGTAAACATTGCTTGAGCTCAGCAGGAATGAAGTCAGCACCAGTAACAGTAACAAAAGCAACAGCAAACGTGTGTTTCTATTATGCCTCAAGGATTGCAAAGCTTCACATCTGCTAACTCCTTTAAGTCTCACAATATTCCTGACGAAATGTAGGGTGCTCTCTCTGAGGAAATGCCCTCTACCCAAGCAGATCATTGAGCTGTCCTATTACATCCAGTCTTGGAAGGTGGCCGGAGTTGAAAGTGACCTGTGCTCAGTCACAAGGTCCCTGTGAATCAGAGGCAGGACATGAGTTCAGGCTGTCCTGTCCCCAAGACCCACCTCTACCCACCACACCATCCTGCTTCTCCCACAATAATAATCATATCACTTGACCAGTTGACATGCCAGCCACTATAAAACCCCTAACTCTAATGTGTGTGCATCCCAGTGTTGTTTGTGACTCCATGTCGACTTGTACCCAAGGAAATTGAGCCTCTCATCCCTATCAAAAGTTGATTACAGTGTGTCTGTATTGAAGCCTGATGTATGTGTCCATTTATTAGGGATATTAAATGTTTTCTCTTAGCCGCGATTGCTTTTGGGCAGTCTGCTCAGTTGTACAACTGGGCCATGGAGATTTCTAGAGGCAGAACTAACTTGCTGTTGCCCATGTAGCCAAAGAGGTTGGATCGGCTCTTGGGGAAGATATAACGGGAAGCATAGGTCTGTCCATTAGTGTTGCAAAATTGCTCTGACCTCCACGGCATCCTCAAACCCTGCGTCCACCTCCAACGGGAGCTCCACAGGTACAATACACACTCAGGAATTCCAAAGAGAAAGAGCCTAGGTGAGAACCTAAGACTTCCTTACAGTTATTTCAATATTACAATTCATCCCAAGCCACAGCAGATGTAGCATATTGTCAGTGTATGCATTCAGGTGCCTCCTGGGCAGGATACTAGTGGTACGACCAAGAGAACATTACAGTCTCCCTCTGAAATAGCAATTCAGTTGACCCCATTAAGGTGTCCTTTACGAACAGCTAAGTCATGTTGACAGCCTGACTTCCTTAGGCCTTTCTGTGTGGGCCACCCACTCCACAACCAGTTCAAAATAGAGGACAATCTGTTTAATATACAGGAAAGACCAAATCTTGAATGTATTAATTATGTCATGTTGTAAATCTGTTCCGCCTCCTAGAGCTGGGGATTCATTGGGTCAAAGATTGTGTCTTTTCTGAACTTTATGTCTCTATACTCCTCCCTACTTGGCCCAGTGCTCTGCAAACAGTAGGCACTTAATAATTGTTGAATGAATGAATCTGGCACTCCATGCAATTAATCATCCAATATGATCAGTTTGAAGAGATTCTTTGGGGTTTTGTCTAACAGGAAAACATTGAGGAGCTAGGAGCCTGAGTGGCCTGGTGGCCACTGTGGCGGAAGGCTGAGAGCACCGTGTCTGACGCCGCTCACCCAGGCACGCAGACAAGCGTGTGGCCGTGGCCTAGAGCAGCCCATGCCCGTACTACCCAGATGGTGACCTAACAAAGTGACTTTCTGGGTGGCAGGATGGCTGTCTCGACGGAGCGTAGGGGAAAGAATGCTACATTAGGAATCAGAAGATGTGGGTCCAAATCCCAGCTTGACCTTGTGGGACCCTGAGCTATTGACCTTCATGGGCTTCAGTTTACTCTTCTACAAAATGAGGGAGTTAGACTCAGTGACCTCCATGGTGCCTGGACACGAGTCATCCTGTCTCAGTGCATATTCAGAGGACCAGCATGTTGAAGGAGAGCTAGACTGGCTCTGCCTGTCCCAAAGGAAGCCCTTCACCCAGAAGCGATGGGAGGAAGGTGTGTGAAGGCAGACTGAGATTCAGGATGTTGGGAAATAATTCCTAACAACTGGCCGTAACCGAAAGTGAATGGGCTGCCACGGGAGGCGGGGGAGGCATCCCCCAGGCGGGAAATCTTAAAGCAGAGACAGAACCGCCTGGCAGGAAAACATCCTGTCCGGTTATCGACTGGGTTGGGCGCCCTTCTTAGGGCTCTTTAAGAAAAGTCTGGGCTCAGATTCAATCTAGCTTAGATTGAATCTGGTCTGCTTGTCAGACAAGCATCACAAATGGTGCGATTTCTTAAGAATCTACCCATTGTGGTGAATCTTTAATAAACTTTGTTTTTCTTTAGCTGTAAAAAAAAAAGTCTGCTTTAAGAAAGAAGCCAAGTTGCCCTATAGATGAATCCCTCATAACTGGCTGGCAAATAGCCCACTCTTCAGGATGTTCCCATTTGGCCATGGAAAGTGCAGGCTTTGCTCAGGTTTCATAGTGGAAGAAGTACTAGACAGTTGGCTGAGAATGGAATTCTCCAGTCTTCACTGCCCCTGCTTTTCATGAGATCCTTTCTAGGCCTAAAAGTCATTCCCTCCTTCTCTTTCTTCCAGCAGCTCAGGTGCCTCCTTCTCCATGAAGACTTCCTCACTGTCGACTGAAACTCTTCCCTTCAGCTCATTGGGTGGCCACCCGGCCCCTTGCGTTGTTCCCGTCTTTTATTTATTGATGTATGTGTCATGCATTCCCCCCCCCCCATAAGCTCCCTGAGAGCAAGCACTGGGCTCTTTTCATCTTTGTATGCCCAGGCCAGCAAAATGTCTTATCTGTCAGAAGCATTTGATGAATGTTTGTTGAGTTGGGTTGAGTTAAGTTAAATCAGGTTCAGTTGAACCATAGAAAAGTGTTGAGTAGGATATCAGCAAACGGTAAGGAATGAGCCTGTTTACATTACAACCCCATACTACTCTAGATGTGATCCTAGTGGCCAAAGTCACCATAGCACAGCCCGGAGACTCCCGACTACTACCAAGAAGGCAAAGGGCGGACCCGCTTTCGATTATGCCGCAGTCCCCCTGTGCTGTGAAGAATGGAGTGGGTCATTTCACGTCGTTGGCTAAGCATGAAGCAAGAGCTAAAGATGCTTGCATCCTAAGTTTCATTTTCCTGTGTTTTACATAATTAAGCAAGTCACTTAATGTCACACTGTCTTTGCTATAGTCCTTACTAATCCTTAGAGCTAACAGGACTAACTAATTAGTGTAAAACACTCAGAAAAAATATCATAAATTCAAATGTGAAGTATAATTGGCTTGTCCTCCTGGTATTCCCACTTAGACCGTGTTCCTTAATAAAGTTGATTGCCTTGCTTAAGGAAGAAAACCTGGGCAGTTTTCAGAGGAGTGAGACAAGGTTACCACTGTGTTTGTAGACCAGAGGCAGGACTGGCTGGAGAGCAGCCTGGCTGTTTTTGATGAATGAAAGCTACAATAGGAACAAAGAGCAAACTAACCTAGAAAAGATATAACCCCACTGAGTCTGACAAAAGGTGTGTTCTCCCTTGGATCTGTGGGCAAATAGCTGACATGGCATAACCCTAGGCTCTGTGCCCTCCTGCTCTCTCCTACATGACCAAGGAAAGAAAATGACATTGCTGGATACCCCTTGTGACAACCCTCAGTAGTGTGGCTCATGGTGGGACAATGACAGCCCAGAGGAGAGGTTGTTGCTCTCCAAGGCAGGGTTTCTGAATAGCACTATAATAGCTGACTTGTTTACGACTGTGACCGAGTCTGCCACTTATTCTATCAAAGCAAGACAGGAGTGAGAGCCATCGGCTTTGCCCTTTAAGGTTGCAGCTGCCCTGGTGGTGGTAGGTCCAGAGAATCTGACTCTGAGACTGGATCGGAATAATTGGAGAGCAGCCAGACTGGGACCTGGTTACTATGGTGTCACCAGAACTAGCCCTGATGCAGCAGGGGAGGCCTTGTCAAGTCACAAATCAGAGGTCCCAGTGAACCATGCAAATGCAGAAAAAGATCACTGAGCAGACCCTAGTGACAACAAGAGTGACCTCTGCCCATTCTGCAGCAGCCTGCCTTGGCAAGGCAGTGATTTTCTTCCATCAGTGAGAAATGTGTGTGTATGTGTATACACACATATATTCATATTTTATATATATATATAAAATACAGATATGTATATATATGTTTGAGAGAAGCATTAATAAATATATTTATGCTTTATATCGAATAATTTGGCTCTCCAGTGGAGCTGTGTTCTTATTGTTGTGAGGACTCCCAGTAGAATAGAACAGACCTCATGCACATCTACACATCCATCCTGTGCAGCTCTTATCCATTAAATTCTGCCATGAGTGTCATTGGCCTTCTCTGAGTTCTCTGGATATTGTATGATACCACAGGAGCATACAAGCTGCCTCCTACCCCCATCCATCTCTAAATGACCAGCCCATGTCCTTTAGTGCTCTTGCATCTCTTTAATGATATCCTGTGGTCCTCATTCATTGGTGATATGCTTCTGGCAATAGCTGCCCATCCTGGGTCAATTCCATTGCCCTTTGGTTGAAGCCAAAGCTTTAATATTTCAGAGACTGGCATTCCTCAACTCTCATACATATGAAGTCATGGAAAAAATGTGGATCTCAACAATATGGACTTTGGTTTCAAGGGGCCATTTGGGGTTATGCAAAGTGCTGCCAATCTCCAAAGTAACCTTAGTCTATTGCCCTTTAGTTAGTTTTGGTCCAAATTCATTGTCTATTCCAGAAACAGAAGCACCTAGGTAATCTTACTATCCACACAGAATTCTTCTTCCATTTATGTTTTACATTTGTCCCTCTTCCATGATGGTGAAAAATCCCTTTGGTGATCACACATCTCCCTTGTTTATCTTCCACTCAAAGCTAATAATTAAAGGGTCATTGAATAAAGTTCCATGTGTTGTCATATCTTTCAAGATATCATGTAGGATTCTGACAAATGCATAGGAGGTGCATTGTTGGGGGAGAGGTTTTAAGGGACCTTTTTTTCTCTATCAAATTAAATGTTTTCTGTAGTTTTTCACAGCAATTTCTGTTTCCTCCAGATGTTCATCTAGGACTGTGATATTGAATCTAGAGGTGGTGGATCCTTTTTGGAGAAAAGAGTTTTGTAAATTTATTTCCACGTTTCCCTCAATTTTTTTCGTCTGATAAAGATTATAGTTATACAATGGGCCAAACACCAATTCCATTTGTTATGGTGTGGTGGTACCAGCCATAAAGTCAAGCATTACTCAGGATGATGCTGGATAATATGAAAATTCTGTCAGGAAGCAGGCTGGTGAATGTCAATAGAATGGGATAATGCTTTGTAAGAAATCCCACCCAAAATTATGGGCTGCAACAATTCAGACTCCAAACCCAAAGAATGTTTCTTGTTTTAAACATTTTTTAACATTCTTATTTAAAATTTTGAGTTCCAAATTCTATCCCTTCCTCCCCTCTCTCTGAGATGTTAAGCAATCAGATAGAGGTTATACATGTGCAATTACGTAAAACATTTCCATATTAGTCATTTTGTACAAGAAGACTTGAACAAAAGAAAAAATGAAAAAAGTGCAAATAGCCTGCTTCAGCCTATATTTAATCAATATCACTTCTTTCTCTGGAGGAGGATAGTCTGCTTCATCATTAGTCCTTTGGGATTTTCTTGGATCATTGTATTGCTGAAAATAGTTAAGTCATTTACAATTATTCATCAAATAATATTGCTATTATTGTGTACACCATTCTCCTGGTTCTGTTCACGTCACTTTGCATCAGTTCATGTAAGTCTTTCCAGGTTTTTCTGAAATCATCCTGCTTGTCATTTCTTATGGCACAATAATATCCCGTTACAATCATATACCGTGGCTTGTTTAGCCGTTCCCCACCTTATAGGCATCCCTTTAATGTCCAGTTCTTAGCCACCACAAATATTTTTGTAAAAATAGGTCCTTTTCCCTCTTTTGGATGTCTGAGGAATGTTTCAAGGAACAAAAGGCACTGGATCGTCATTGTACCGGCTTGGAACCCTAGCTGTCAATTAAGAGCCTCACGCCATGTTTTGAGCAAGTCCAGGGGAAGATATATGTTTACACACATAATCACTGGGATTTGAGTAGCTCGCAACTTGTCTGAATTCCAAGGGAGATCTACAGGAGTGAGCCTGGGTCTTGCACTCCATACTTTTCATCTCTGTATTTAATGCTCTTAATGCTAGATTTTCAGAGCATTTTAAGGAAATTCTCTTGAAAGCATATCTCTCCCCCAACGAGGGAAGGATAGAAAGAAGCCAAAGAAACTGAATCAGAGGAAAGCCAGATCACTTGGTTATCATCTAATACACCATTGAAGGAAGACAGTGCAAGGTATGCTATGACCAGGTGGTTGTTTACTGTAAGTGACTCATTTCTTTCTGTGATTGTCAGCCAGTGAAGGAGCCACCAGGGTGTTCTGGACTAAGGCCATTTTGAGTCCCTCGGCCTTGGTGACCCTCCTCGCAAGCTGTTGTAGAGGCAAAGATCCACCACCTGGTGGCCAATGGCTAGGAATCTAAAACGTGAATGTGCAGCATTGTAGAATAAACAAAGCCACGGTTTGCATCGGTCAGTCAGAAAAGGTCCCCAAATGTCAGAGAGGAGACAAAGAAAGACGGCCTGACAACTCGAGAGGACTTCGAGGCCAATGATGTTCCAAAGACACAGACATGTTGCTTGCTATAGTCAGGTGGCTCCAGGGGCCATGGGCAGAGGAAGTGGGCTGTGGATTGAGAGACTTATTAGTCTGCGGTTGTTGTCCATAAAACATTGTTTTCTCTAGAAAAGCAGAAGGTGGGACTTTGCTGAGATGAACAATACAGACAGGATTTTTTCATGAGTGTCTGTGAATTCCATTACATAAAAGCAACTGAGAAAGAGAAGACTAGGGACGAATCAATAGTGGAAAGGGGAGGAGGGAGCTAGATGTCTTCAAGTGTTGAGATGATGACTTTATGGAAGATGGATTAGACTTCTACCTGGCCCCAGAGGGCACAGCAAGGAGCAAAGAGACACAAATTTAGTTTGGATATATGAAAAGGCTTCCTGACCGCTGAGGCTGTCCAAAAGTGGAATAGACTATCTTGGCAGGTAGTGAGTTCCCCATCTCTGAAAAATCTTCAGGCTTAGGCTGGGACCACTTGTCAGAGACCCCTACTCAGATATGGCTTGAATCAAATGGCTTTAAAGGTCCCTGTCAATTCTGAGATTCTATAATTCTCATACATGAAAGTAGTGCCCTTAGGTAACATCTGCAGAGTGATTTAAGGCTTATAAAGTGCCATAAACACTTCCTCACTTGTACCTGACAGCAATCCTGCAAGACAGACACTCATCACTACTTTGTAGTCAAGAAAACTAAGACCCGGTGACATTAAATGAATCACCTATACCTAGGAGGGGCCAGAATATAGCTCTTCCATCCAGTGTTTGCCACTGGTTTGGGTACATGTTGAATCATAATGCTGACGATCAAGGCAAAATCTTGGGATTTCTTGGTAGGTTCTTCTATAAAAAGGAGTATTCCCGATGCTTGGAGTCATTGGATTTTACATCTAGAGGGGCCTTAGAGATCCTCTAGTCCATACCATCATGTAGCAAATGCTTTGATGCAATTATCTAAGTAGCGCCCTATCCAATGCTGAGGCTATACTGATCCAATAACTGCCACTTATTTAGAAAATAATTATTTTTGCTTCAATTACATCAATGACTCTATGCCCACACTGGATGGGGACTCCTTTCCCCGGTAGATCCAAACTCACTGGTGCCTTCCCATCCAGTATGACCCTTCCAAGCCAGAAGACACCTGGAAGATCCTCTAGGCCCACCCTCACATTTTACAGATGAGGTCACTATGGCTTGGAGAGGTAGGTGACTTACTTTGAGGTCACTTAGGCATCTGTCTTTCCCACATAGCAGGTACTCGTGCTCACAAGTGCTCATCATTGATTGGGCACTTAGGAGGTGCTCGATAAGTGATTGTGACTGATCGATTGATCGATTGGCTGAATATCTGTAAAGGAGATAGAAACAGGATGCAGATGAAATTGAGACCCCGGCCCTCCAGGCCCATTGCATTTCACCAGTTAATGTCATCAGTTAATAAGTGTCGGAATGAAGACAACATTTTTGACGACTCAAAGCTCTTCACTGTTTCCATTATACCAAGTTAATTATAAAATTCACAAGCTTTCAGGCAAATACTTTTATTGGCCATCATTAGATATATTCCATCCCTAACCATTAGCCCATAATTCCTACATTTTAAACTTCGGTCCAAAAGTGTTCAGATCCTATCCTTCATCTTCTTAGCCAGCTCAGTCGTTTCTGTTTTCTCTTCTGAAGCCTCTAGTTTCAATTAGTGGCAATGTAAGAAAAGAAAACCCCACCCACACCTCTATGGTTCCTACCCTTTTCAGAACTCATAAGCCCTAGGAATTCTTTCTGGGCTCCTTCTCTCATTATTGGACCAAGTGCCAATCACCAGAAGTGGCCGGTGGTCATCAGGTTTGATATAACGTGGGAGGCTCTCTGCCACATTCGGGAGCCAGAGACCCTCTACTTGTCTTCCTTCCCCCCAGGCTCAGACCCGCTCAGGAGGGAGCCACCTCTTCTCTTCCTCTTCTAGCCAATTCTGGGTGGCCTTTGTCCCGATGATCCCCATAGATTCTTATCAGCATTCCTTGGAGCATGACAAGTTGGCTCCTCCCCTGAAGGTCCTGCTCTTCCCTCTGCGGGAACATTGTATCATGACAAAGCTCTGCAGAATCAACGGTCCGCCTTCCCTTCCTTCCGGCCCGTTCTTTTACCCTCCAACCTCTCCTTATAGGTCGTTCCCTTGTTCTGCCACTTCCTTCTTTGTCTTCTCTTTGGAGAATCTCTTGAGGATGTTTCATTCCCTCTGCCCACCTGCAGAGCTCTGGAGAGCTGTTTTCTCAGGCCCTGGACCACTTCTGCTAGCGAGGAGAACAGCCTGCCCTCTCTCCCTGGGTAGTGATTGCGCGGCACTGGCAGAAACAAAAACGGTGCACCTCATCCCCTGGGCAGGGCTCATTGCTCCTCCCCATCCTTCCTGCTGTTGAGTTTTTCCATTTTCGGTCCCTCCGACTAGTCCTTTTGGCCAGCTGCCTTTCTGTCATCCCCGCTCTGTAAACTGGGAGCTCCCGATGGGATTCGATGGAGAGCAGGATTTCCTATTTTTTTCCTCCTGGTGCGCCACTCCTTGCGGACTCCTTCCTGCACTTAGGTGCCTCCCGCCATAGCCCTAACGTGAATGGAAGCCATCCTGCCGCCTCCCTAGGAGAAGGGCTTTCCAACCGCTTCTGGCCACTTTCTCTTTTCTCCTCTCTCGGAGTTGAGGTGTGGTCTCGTATCTTTCCCATCTTGCCTCTTTGTTTCAGTGTTTCATTAAGTGTTTCACAAACGTTTGCTGAATTAAATTGTTTCACTCAACAAACAATTTTTATTCACAATGTTACAAACGAGGCTCTAACATATTTTTTCAAAGAACTGAGTTTGTAAAATACCAATTGAACGCAAGAATTGTTGATAAGGAAATGACTTCTCGGAAACGCTTGTTAGCTTAAAAATTAAATTAATTGTGACTCTTTAATGTGAGAGTAGTTATGAGCTCAGCGAATTTAGTCAGGGCTGGCAAAGTGGGTGACTGCCTATGTGCCATGATGAATGTGGATAATGAGGTCCCTTCCTCCCCCAAGAAATCTGACCCTCCCACAAGAGACAGGTAGGCACACAGCTGGTGCTCATGGTCATAAGTGCTCATCATCGATGGGGCATATAAGAGGTGCTTAATAAGTGATCGTGACTTATTGGTTGATTGGCTGAATATCCGTAGAGGAGAGAGAAACAGGATGCAGAAAAGGAAGGGAGAGGAATGAAATGGAATAAACATTTATATAACACCTACTATGTGCTGGAGACTATGCTAAGTGCTTTACAAACACCTCATCTGATCCTCACAACAACTCTGCAAGGCAGGTACTATTGTTACCCCTATTTTGGAGTTGAAGCAACTGAGATAGACAGAAGTTAAGTGACTTGCCCAGGGTCACACAGCCATTAAGTGTCAGAGGTTGGATTTGAACTCAGGCCTTCCTGGGTCCAGGTCCAGCACTCCACATGCTGCACTACCTGGAGGCCAACAAAGATGAACTTTGGCCTCCTTGACAATTTGACAAGAGTCATCTCATAAATGTCATGCCATGTCATGTCATGTCTTGTTGCTCATTGATTCAAACAACAAACCCTTTCAAATGCCTCCTGGGCACAGCACCCCATTACAGTCCCATGCTGGCTTTGGAGGAATAACATCCATCAAATCTTCAGATGTCACTGAGGGCCTCCCCTTGTCCCTGCCCCCACCCCCAGGTCCCCGGAGAAGCTGTCCTGGAAGGAGGCCTCTGTGCCTCCCAGTTGGAAGCTTCTGCCGGTTTTGCATTTGGCCTCTGTCAAGTCAGAGCAAGTGAGTTAGTGGTAGCTGGAGAGGAGGTGACCTGATGCCAAAGCCATGACTCAAGCCCCATAGGAAAATACATGGGAGAGAGGCTGGGCAAGCAATTCAAAGCCTCCCCACTGGCCTGGATGGGATCCCAGAGCTGGAAAGGCCCTTTGGAGTCAACTAGCCCAACCCTCTCCTTTCACAGAGAAACACACGGCCTCAGCAGGGGCAAGGGACTTGGACAAGGTCATCAGGATTTGAACCAGGATCCTCTGACTTCAGCTGCAGTGTTCTTTTGGTCTGCCTCTCCATAATGTACCAGATCCTGGTGATGCCAGAACAAACGTGCCTTTGGTGTGTCAGTGACGGGGACAAAATGGAAGGGAAATGGAAGCTGAGAAAAGCGTAAAAGTGACAAGGGGCCCACGGGCAGAGTTGGCTAATCATCAATGAAAGCAATTTCCTCACAATAGCCAGTGAGTTAGGGAGAGTTGGGATTCTTCCCATTTCTCAGACGATAAGACAGAAAGGAAGTGACTTGCCCACAGTCACACAGTGGCATGTGTCTCTTGACTACAAATCTAGGACGAGTTTCTGCTGTGTGTGAGTGTGTTTGTGCATATGTGTGTGCTTCTATAAGGGCATGTGTGTGGGTGTGTGTTAACTCTCCACCTGACTTGGTTCTACATTGAACTTGGAGGCAGATGACTCCCAGCTTGGCCACCAGCTTCTCCAGACACTCCCTGCTTCCCTCCCAGTCTCATATCTGCCATCTTGTCTGTTAATTTCATTTTTTGGCCCTGAGGTCTGTCAGACAATCAAGGTCTTCACAGAACCAATGGGCTCACTCCCTAGAGTCATTTCTACCAGGGGACAGTCCCTCCTGCAGCCATATTCCTTGAGTCAGAAGTCTGGAACCATCCCTCCTATGGAATAAGGGAGGAGACTCATAAGGGGACATTTTGAGAAAATAATGTCAACTGAATCTGAAAAACCAAAATGTATGTGGGTGTTCATGACTGCTGTGTGTTGTTTGTGTATGCATCGTGTATCTGTCTATGAGTGTGTGAGTGTCTTGTATGTGTGTTGTGTGTGAATATAATGTGTATGTAAGTATGTTGCGTGTGAGTATAAATCTGAGTGAATGGGCTATGTGTTATGGGGATGTGTGTTGTGTGCCTTGTAAGTATATGTGGGTAGGTGTTATATGTGTGTGGAGTGTGTATGAGTATGTTAGTATGCGTATGTGAGTGTTAAGTGTGAGTGTATGTGTTATGCATGTATTCTATATGTATTATGTATGAGCGTAAGTGTGTGTAAATGTATTATGTATAAGTGTTGTATTGTGGTGTATGTATGTGGTGTGTGTCTGTGTGGGTGTTGTGTGAGTAAAAACGTGTGTATGTTGCGTGAGTATAAGTGTGAGTGAGTGTGTGTGATGTGTGGGTGTTGTGTGAGTATAAGTATGAGTGAGTGTGTGTGTGTCAGTGTGTGTGTGTCGGAGGGGACAGGGAAAGCAATTGTGGAATATGCTCTTGCACCAAATGCCCATAGAACAAAGATTTGTCAGAGGTGATCGTAGACCAGCCAGAGCCAGAAGGGTCTGCTCTCCTCTGACACAGTATCTTTTCAAATAAACACTCAATTAAAATGGCCGATAAAACAGGAGGAGCAGGGCCCCAAAGTCGCTTCGGGGTTAATAGGAGAGCTGACCAAACCAACATCTAGACCATTGTGCACAAACCAGGAGTGATAGTTCCTGAAATAAATATTCGAAATGTCGCCAAAGATGATATTTCTTGTGTGGGTGAAGAGCTGTTTATTACTTATTTATGAATGTTTCATGTTTGAGCTTGGAACAATGCTGCCTTGATACACTGTGCACAATGAAGGGTCATTGATGGGATGTACATTTTGTCTGCATGCGGGTGTTTAAGTACATGCACAGGTGTACATGTATATGTGCATGTGTATGCATGTGCATTACATGAGTCTGCATGTGTGAGTGCACATGTGTGTGCATTGTGAGTGCTGTATGTGTGTGGATTGCACACACGTGTGCATGTTTGAGAGTATATGAGTATTGTGCAGGTGGGAATCACACACATGTCTGAGTGTGCATGCTGTGTAAATGTGTGTGCATGTGTATGCTGTGAGTTTGTGCATGTGTATGCAATCATTGTGGGCATGTATACGTGTGTGCATGCATGTACATGTGTGTTTGTGTATATGGACTTGGGCAAGTCTCATTAGGGTTAGGTGCACTGTGTCTATTTTAATTCAGAGATAAGTAAGGAGAATGAAGATTGGAATTGTATCTTCAGTCTGGCTCACCTGTGACAAAGTAGACTTCCCTGCCATCCCAGTTTATGACCCCAGACCATGGTGTTTTAAATTTGGAAGGTACCTTGGATATCATCTAGTTTCTAGTTCAACCTTTTCATTTTACAGATGAAAAAACCGAGTCCCCAAGGGAGGGACTACAACCCAGGTTGTAAATAAATGGCAAAGGTACTCTGACTCCCAGCCTAGCCCCTCCCTCTGCTCCACCACCTCCAGATTCAGGTCATGCCTGATCCTGGCTCCTCTCCTGTAATAGGGACCATGCCGCTGATCTGAGTTTGTATTTCACTCTGTGTGTCTGCAGAGTTGCGTTGCCTGGCCACTTACTTCAAATTTACTCTTTAAAAATTAAAAAGGAGAAGTAGGAAATTCTGTAGCTAATGGTTAATAGCCAGGGAAACATTTTTATCCATAGAGGCTGGGGGAAAAAAAGGAGGGAAAGAATTTTCTCTGCACATTCCCACATTCCATGTATCTGTCTATCTCTGCCTCTGTCTGTGTGTTACATACACACACACACACACACACACACACCAACATAGGGCCCAGGTTATTGTTTATTATTCACATAAGGAAGCTTGCCAAAGCAATTGTGTGTGTGTGTGTGTGTGTGTGTGTGTGTGTGTGTGTGTGTGTGAGTGTGTGTGTGTGGCCTTTTTAAAAACCTTCATCTAGATTCTCATGCTTTTCTCAGGTTTTCGATCCTTCTCTCGTACCCTGGGCTCGAAGAGGTAACCAGCGCTAAGCTTCTGTGCCTTCTTGCTCTTGTGTCTTATAAGTGGACTTTAACAAGGCCCCCTTAAAATGTATTATCGCTCGAAAATAAACCAAGAAACAAGGGATAGTAATTTAGTGCTAGGAAGTTAATTCCAGAGACCTCCGACCTTTAAACAGTCCCATGGCTATTGATTTTCAATACTGTACGGGACTGTGCCACCCCAAGCGTGGGGTTCAGCAGATTCCGAACAGTTTCTCCCTTATCAGTTCAGTCCCTGAGTACTGTGCATTAAGACAACAAATATCCACAGTTAACGGTGTGTCACATGGCAGCTGGGTGGACGTGCCAATTTTCTAATGAAGTTGGGTTGTTGGCAAACACACCAGTCATCATATATTGAAAGCGGTCTTCTTTTGTGTATCTCCAGCACACTCGAGTGCTTCTGAAGATACCAGTGACATCATTGTCTGAGAGCCAAGTGAGGAGGGGGAGAGGGACGAATGCATCCGTTGCTAGCAGGAGCCCAAGGAAGAGAGCCGAGGGGAGAGTTGAGCAGGGCTGGTTTTTGTAAGGCCGTGCAGATGCCATCAACATTTCCAGTTGTGCTGGATGCATGAAAATGCAATTAATAAATGGCATGGACACAAGACACCCCCATCCCGGCCTGCAGGGGAAGGGCTCTCCTGGGAGTCCTCTCCATCTGGGGGGTGCCAGTAGGGCTTTCTTAAGGAGCAGGAGGCAAGACTGGAAGGGACCTTCTTGGCTCTGAAGCCTCCTGCAACGAACTGCTTCCTCTTGGGGGCTGGTCACCAATTGTTTCCACTCCCTGAGAAAAGTGGTCCTGTTCTTCTCCGACCCAGTCTGTTCATACTGGTCGTGTTCAAACCGCTCTTGAACAAGGGTCCAAAGAGGAGACCTCACCCCACCCACCTTCTCTCCCGCACCTCCTTGCCCTCTCCCCAAAAAGAGAGTGGTGGCCGGCCAGTTGTATTGATTGTGAAAATGTTCTATCTAGATGAAGAAAATATCAGTGCCTTAAATACCAACATTAGTAGTGCCTTAAGAATTGTTTTCCACAGACGCCTGTGTGATCAAAATATTTAAGCAATTGAGAGGATCAGAAGGAAAAAAAAAGCATATTAAATTTGAAAAAAAAATCCACCCTTTCGAAGTTCCGCCCACCGTGCCTCCTTTGGTCCAGGTAAGTAGTTGAAAGTCAGACACGTCTCCTACTGGACTTTTTACTGGGATAGCAAATATCTAATGAAATTCAACAAGGAAACTGGAAAAACAGCCAAATGGGTGCAGCAAAACGGTTAATAGGATCATTAGCTTCCTCGCTGTATTTTTTTGGACACGGTGTGCCTGTACCAGAGCGCTCCCGAGCAGATTGCAGGAACAGGCTGACAGTTAGGAGCTAACTCAGCAGTGCTGGGTACAAACTGCCATCTTCCCGTGGATTTACAGCTGCCACTTCTGCTAGTTCAATTAGTTCTATAGCACACAGATGTTGCTTAAATGTTGCTGCTAATGATCCCGCAATCAGCGTAAGATTCATGCCATATTTGGAGGCACGTAAATTTCTCAAGTGGCACAATTAAAGTGGAAATATTAGGTGGGGAGAACTTGGCAGTCTCGCCGAGTTGGAAGGCACACCCGCTATGCAATAATGGGTCAAAAATTCATTCAAGTTTTACTGCTGTTCAGAGTTTTAAAAGACTTTTCACAGTTGAATGCAAAGTAGTAAAAACCAGAGTATTAGGAAATGAGAAAGCGGCCCTGTTATTCAGACATGACTTTTAATTTCAAATTGAAATCACATGCTTACCTCCTCGGCTATGCAGCGCTCTGGAGGGCTAGACCCAGAGAACCCGCTTGTAGGGCAAAAAAAGTTCTGGGCAAGGAATGGGGGGATGAATTACTCTGCAAGTCACAGAGGTAGAGATGTCAGGGAGATGAGTAAAAACCCGTCCCCAAATCATACACCCAGGGATGGAGGGCATCCATCATTGCCGAAGCCAGATGTAGCCTCCACAACTGGGGCGCACTCCTCCCCTTGTTCTTGTCGTATTCTCTCCTGGAGACAGGTTTCCGAACCTTCAAAAGGAGAGTCTGGCCTTAGGCAGGTGTCATTGGGTTTTGTTCTGTTTTTATGGGCGCCTGCATGTCTTAGATAGACTATATTATGTGTATGCTCATACATATACATACAAACATGTATATATGTATGTATATAGACACATATGTCCATACACATAGATACATACAAATGTATACATGTTTGTATATGTATACATGCACACACCAAACAAAAGGGAACCGGGGTAGTTTATACCAATAGAGTCATCTTCCAACAATTTTCCCCCAGATTGGTCTTGCTTCTTTTGAAATCTTTTTATGAGCTCCCTTCTCTTCCTAATTCCAAATGGCTTTCTCCACAAATAAAAAGCTATCCATGGGGGCAGGAATTGGGGGGGGGGGACAGGGCTTGAGTTTTGACTAGTTGTAAAGTCAGTTCTTGAGTTGCCTAGAAGTCCAGTCTTACCAATGGGCATGAAGGCTGTCAGCTTCTCTTCCTCATGACTAGACTGCTTGGGTTGATTTTCCCCGCCCTCCCCATTTTAACTTACTGACTTGGAGAGGTGAGCAAATGATTCTTTAGCGCTTGACCAAAATCATATCCATCTACCCTTGGAATCAGCATTTAGAGCAGGGATCTCCTCATAATGTACTTGACCAGGAAGGCCTGATTGTCAGAAGACAAGAGGATCCCTCCACCATTGGCCACTAACTCCTCTCATTTCATTCAAACTCAGGCCTTTTAATGATCAATTCTGTCTCAGTGGAAACCCCTACGTGCAAGGCATAAACGGTCAACAGCCAGCGTTTGTTCTGTCTCTGATAAGTATCAAATGCTCCTTTCTGCCTCCCTTTCCAGCCCTCGCCCCATCTTGAGAGGGTCCAGCGGAGGCCTGCATGAGTCCAAGCCAGCGCCAGTGCTGCTTCGGATAATGGCTGAACACTCAGCATATTCCTGAGCCTTTTTGGGTGACGCAGGTGGCCGAGTTATTTCTCTGGACCACCTCGTCCTTTGGATTATTTAACAGCAAATCTTACACATGTCAGTTTCGTCTTGTTCTCAAGCAAAAAGGACAATAAGTTCCAGGTGACCTCGGGGTGATGAATCTTGCAGGAGCACAATATGTATTTTATCCTGGCAGGAAGAAGCTTACGTGTAATTGAGAGAGAGAGAGAGAAATGTCACTGTACCATATTTTGTTGACATGGCTCTCTGAGAGGCTAGACAGAGCCCAGAATGGGGGTCTGGGGGCAGCAGCTGAGGGGCAAATATGCAGAGCCGATGCTGGGTAGCACAACAGAAACTTGTCACCAAAAGGGGGAGAGGAGAGGAGAGGAGGAGAGATGATAAGGTCAGCTTTTCCAAGTAATGAAATCTCCTAATTGAATGTGATACCAGACAAACAGTGGGCTGTGCTATCTGATCGTGTTCTGGTGCAGATAGACGGACATATGTGGGCTCAGAGGCCAGCTGCTCAACCAGGCTCTGGTTTTCCCAGTCTTTTTATTGTCTTCCATAATGCTTAATGTACTGTTTGTATATGTTGTCCTGGCACTAGGTTTTGATGGGCTATCGTATATTTTATTCGTCTTCTCCGGCTTTCCATGGAGGGAAGCTTGGAGCTACAGCAGAGGCGACTTATTTCTAGCGATGAATCAAGTGTCTCTGTTAGCATTGCAGGGGATGGCCCTGCTTTGAGCTGGAAAGGGATCAATAGGACCCGGGCTTTGCAGGGGCCTGTTGGTGGCGATGTGTCTGCACGGTTCAAGCCCAGGCTGTCCTGGTGGATAGAGAAGAGGAAGGGGAGCTGCTGCTGGTCACCCTGCTGAAGAGAGGGCCCTTTCCGAGCGAAGAAGGCAGCTTTGTGGAAGTGCGCAGGAATAGCCTTTCAAAGAAGTCCTCGTAATAATAACTACCATTGTTAGTCTTGTGTTTTCTATGACAGCTAGCATTTATAGAGAGCTGGAACATTTGCAGAGAACTTTCCAAGCATTCTCTCATTTGAATCTCACAGCAATCATATGGGGCAGGTGCTGTCATCTCCACTTTACATCTGGGCAAACGGAGGTGGAAGGAGGTCTGTGACCTCCCTGGGTTCCCATTCCTAGGACGGGTCGCAGACAGGATTCAAACTCAAATCTTCCTGACTCCGAGTCTGCAGTTGGTCTATGCCCTGAGGCATCTAGCTGCCAGGCTGGGGGGGGGGTGGAAATTGTGCCAAGCAGGCAGGACTTTTAAGGTTGACAATCCAGCCTCGGTTAGGGGGTGGGGCACAGAGAGGGGGTTGCTTCTGCTCCATCAAAATTTGGGGAACAGTGACATGGGTATAATGCATTGTGGGCCCCGCTCTCTGTGTTGTGATGCAAAAACTGCCCAAACCTCATTTTCCAATCACTCTGACTCAGTAGTGGTGGATGGGATGATTCCTAAGATGCTTCTAGCTCCAAATGTAATAATCTGGTATTTGGGAGAGTGAGAAGGGTAGGCTTGACTTGGATCTGTATCCTCAGTCGTGTGCTTCATTCATTCTGCACTTATTAAGCACCCACTGTATGTAAAGACCTGTGTTAGCCATCCCAGGTGAGCTGCCCAAGAGCTCAAATGGGAATCCACCACTTGCTGCATGATACTCCATAAATGTGAGTTGTTATTTCCCAAAGAGGTTGGTGTGAAAAGAAGCCGCTGGTCAGAGAAGTGGTTTTTTGTGATTTTCTCCTCCAGCTGCAGGAACTATTCTCTCTCTGAATTAAAAATGATCATACTTTGGCCTTGGAGGTGAGAGGCAGCAAAAGCCCATTTATAATGTGAGGGTCAGAGAGCCTGGATCAGACCCACTTTATGGGCTTTCAGTGTTAGAACCAGGCAGATCCTTTGTACATGCACAGGCCTGGGAGAGGTGATCATCCCTGCTGCAGAACTGAAGCCAGGGATTGCGCAGGATTTCTATGAGGCTTTCTTGATATTTGTGTATTCTCAGAGATGGTGTGTGTGTGTGTGTGTGTGTGTGCGTGCGTGTGTGCACACATTCCTGTGTGTACGTGTCTGTGTGTGTATGTGTTTACCTGTATGTGTACAGGTGTGTCTTTGTGTGTATGTGTGTGTACATTCCCATTGTGCAGCTTCACATAAGGGGGACAACAAGGTTAAGCATGACGGATATCACAAAAGCATCCTCTTCCCTTGGTAGCAGGTATTTAGCAGATGGGAAAATATTAGCAGATGGGAAATCAGCAGATACATTTAGATCAAGATGCAAATTTAAAAGCCGCCAACCCCCTGCACTAAATATTTACATGGCACATCTCTCCTCAATCTGAATCTTATATTTTTGATGAGTACAAACAATTGCTCTTCTGAACGCTCGTGCCCAAGTCAAAGGGAGAGAAGCCAGCGCTTTAAGAGAAATGCGCCATCCGCCAGACTTCCTACTAGAAACTAAAGGGAGCGTCAGCCGCGGGAGCGCCCTGGCAATTAAGGAGAGATGTCGTCCCCTAGTGTTTCTAGAACTTTTATTTGGGTCCACACCTACGGTTCCATTGCCAACACAGTCAGTGGGTTTAGGGAGTTGTTTGGGGCCTTGGGAGGGTAAGGCACTCGTCCACAGTCAGCTAGCCATTCTCTATCGGAAGCAGGACTTGAATCCAAGTCTTCTTGATCCCCAGCTCTCTATCCACGATGCCGCACTGCCTGAATTATTACCACAACATCCCAGGCCAATGAACCCTTCTCTTTTTGTTTCTGAAGAGCTTGTGTAGATCAAACGACTGTTCCTTCTAATTTTGCTATGAATCTCCATAAAGCAAGATTTCTGTGACCCAAACAAGCGGGATCTCAGTGGGGCCACGGAACTGCCAGGGAGTCAGATGCCCTCTCTGGGTCCCTGTGTCTTGTCTATAAGATGAGCAGATGGGATTAGGCGCTCTCTGGGGTTATTTCCAGCTGTAAAATTCCATAATCCTATGATTTGTTGTAACAAGTACTTAAGCCATCCCTGGCACGTGACACTTTCTGTCAAACGACCGAGTTAGACCAGATGACCTCTAAAGTGCCTGTCACCTCTCGATCTCTGATCATAGTGTGATGGTATTTGATCTTGGAATTCCCTGATTTTAGAGCAGGCAGGGACCTTCCAGAGCACTGTCATCACTTTGATTTTCAGGTGAGGGAACTGAGGCTGGCCAGGGGATGGGAGCTGCCCAAGGTCTCTTATCAGAGGCAGAGCTGGGCGGGCTCTGGGTCATTCCTCCTTGACATCAGGCTGCCCTTCCCAATACAGGCTGGCCCCAAGCTCTCTTTCCTGCGGGTCTCTCTCTGGGCATCAGGAGACAGTCAAAGGAGCCTTCCTTCCAAAATGGACCATAGTCCCTTTCCACACCCAGAGACAGGACTGTACAAAATGCTAGAGGGATCTGGGACCTCTGACCTCAGAGACTAGAGACTCCGACCCAGGGGACACTCCCATCCTGAGCACCAGAACATGAGCATTGGTCTCTGGGTTGTCAGCATCCATCCCATAGCTCTTCGAAGGACCTTGTCTACAGTGAGACTCTCCCACTGCTGCCACAGTCCTTCCATGGGAAGGAGGCAGAGGGGCCCCAGAAGAACTTCCCTCTCCAATATTAATTAGAATAATGGGAAGGCAGAATGGGGTGGCTCTGTTGCCACAGAACAGGACAGCTCTCCAAGGTTCAGGCACTGACTGATTATGCTCTACAAAGTTTGTTAGAAAGTGGAGGCTCCTTAGCAAGACCCCCGGTGCCTTACCCTGGCATCTTCATTGGATGGAGCCTGTGTCCATGGATCAGAGGGACACAGAGTCATAAAACTTGGCCTGTGACATACAATATGACCCTAAGCATAAAGAGCATGTCATTGGGTAGAAATATATAGAAACCGGGTGAGATGTCTTTGAACTCATTGTCAGGAAAGGCTTAGCTCTCTGGTCTCTTTCCGTCTCTGTCTCTCTCTGATTTTAAATGGAAATCAGAAGAGCATAAATTGGAGGACTTTGACTGTTCAATCACTTTTAGAAGTCAGCTGTAATTTTATTTAGTATTAGCATCTCCATGAGAAGTGCCACAGCTAGCACAGAGAAGGTTGATAGATTTTGGGTTCAAGCCGGTTTCTGGGATGTACTCCCTGCGTGACCAAGTCCAATTTGTTCCCTTACTCTCTCGGTGCACAAGCCAACTCTCTTTGCCCCTAAGTCGGGGGAAATTACTCAGTGACATCAGCAGAAGGAGTTTCCATTCTGGGAATCCCTCCATTGATGAAAGTAGAGGCTTCTATAAGATCAGACCAAACCACACCAAACCAAGTGCAGTGCTTAGCACAGAGAAGAAAACAAATATCAAGTGAATTAATTATCAGAAATAAGCTTCCACCAGGAAGAAAACTTAACAGATTTAGATTAAAACAGACAAGTTTAATGGGCGGCTGCATCTATGGCCATGAAGTAGAATGCTGTGTTCCCTCCCCCTCTGTCTCTGGCCTCTCCTTTCCACTGTCCTCTCTTTCCATTCCACTCTTTTCCTTTTCCCTTCTCTGTGGGTCTTTTTCAGACCCAAGGAATACTGCCCAGTAAGAGCAGCCCTGAACCCTGCACAGACCTTTTCTGGGGGTCTAGACTTGGTCCCTTAGCACCAATAGCTGTGTGTCTGTGCCCTGCATGTGCCCTCACCTTACGTAGAATGTGTCTGAGCTGAGCAGCCTGGGGACCTCAAAGCTTCTCCTCAAAGGAAGTAAACTAGTCACCTCACCTTTCTCCATGAGGCCAGATTTCTGTAAAATGTACCATACTCACTAAGAGAGACTATATTTTCTAATAACTTTAGCTCTTGCTTTCCCAGTGACAAGATGAATGAATTATCAGACAATCATGGAATTGGAGATTTGGGAAGGACCTCAACGGCATCTAGTCCAACCTTTAGATCTGAAATGACTCTTTACCAGGACATCCCTGACAAGGCATCACCCAGCCTCTTGGGGGAGGGACAGGATAGGGAGTCCCTCACTCAGGATGGCCCTTCCCACTGTAGGACCACACACAATGGATTGTGTGTGTGTGTGTGTGTGTGTGTGTGAACTCAAGTATAAACTTATCTCCTTATTGGGCTGCTTTCTGCAGCTGAGCAAAATAACTCTGTTCTCTATTCCACACGATAACCTTACAAATGCTTCAGGGCAGTGTCAGTGATCCCCCTCAATCTTCCCTTCTCAGGCTGCATGCAGCCAGCTCCTCCAATGTCATCAGGCCCGACATCAAGGCACTCCCTCAAGCTGGCCACCTCCTCTGGATGACTCCAGCTGGCTGACACCCTTCTTCAAATGTGACCTCCAGAAGCAGGCACCATAGGTGGTCTGGATGTTGAGTGTCTGGAGCTGGTCTGAGCAGGATGCGGCCTCCTCATTCTGAGAAGCTTTGCATGTCTCGATGTACCACAGGTCCCACTAGGTGCCAGGTCACACTGATGACTGATGTGGAGCTCAGCCACCACTAGCTCTTTCTTCAGATGTACAAACACCATTTTGCTGTAGCTGCTTTCCCCTTCCTCCATATATTTATAAGGCGTTTTGTTGAACCCAAGTATAAGACTTCACTTTTGTCCCTATTAAGCTATGCCTCATTTGTTTTGGCCCAACCTTCTAAGCCATCAGAGACATTTTGGAAACAGACTCTGTCCTCCAGAGAGCTCTCTGGTATTTTAAATTATTAGTAATCTTTCTTTTATCATAACTGAGTCCAGTTGGGGGTAGGGAGTAGGGGGAAGGGAAGAATCTCCTTTGAGATTTTTGCAGGCATGATGATTTCCTACAATTTCACTCTTATGACATAGAAATTCAGAGAGTGAGAAGAATTGTCCCAGCAGGAAATTCAAGAGTACATCCAATATGCTGGCATTAATTAGCCAGATGTGTGGCATACTTTGAGTTTTACTTTTAGAAAAGGGTGAAGGGCTGTCTTGGAAATAATCAGAGATTCAACACCCATGCAGGAAAGAAGTCTGAGCCAGTCCACACCCATCTGTATCCCCTCCCTACCCCCCAACCCCGTCCTCTCCTCTCTCCAGAGCTGGGGTTTCATGGAAGCAGTGTAGGAGGGAGGGTTGCTTTGCATTCCTTGAGTTCATGTTGGAGAAGTGCAGAAAATAAGGAGATGGAATGACCAGGAGGTGCGGGAGTGGAGGACCCATCAAGTAGCATCAGTGGGTTGGGCAATGCCTCCAACAGACCTGAGGGCATTTGAAAATCCTGTATCAGGGCTTTTAGAGGGTGATAAATTATCGGAAAAGGAGGAAACTACTGGATGATTGGGGAAAATAATAGATTTTCTTATTAACCAACAAGGTGGTTGAGAGGACACACTGATAGCTACTGACCCACACACCGACTTATGGCTACAAAATCTTGCATGCTCATGACGAGGAACAACCATAAGGAAAATCAGAAGGGCAGAGGCTGGATTTTGGGCATGATTTTTGACAGCAGAATACATCATTACAGGCTCCTGCTTGACTGAGAAGTGCAGCATATACAAAATCTTGTTGCGATTGTCATGCCATTGAATGTCTGACTCTTGATTTGGTATTCTTATTGCCCAACAATAACAAATATATGGTGATTGATGAGTGAAAACAACGATTTATTATACACCTGCTATGGACCAGACACTGCTGGAGACAGTAAAGGGGACAAATACAAAAGTGACCACCCACATCCTCATGACCCTCGGATTCTAATTTTCTTGTCTGTAAAGTGAGGGCATTGGATTAATTGATCTTGAGGGTCCTTCCAGCTCTAGGTCCTTGATTTTATGTTCCTAATAGGGTGGGCAGTGGCTGAAGGAAGGGAGCTTGGATCTGGGTTGTCATGGGGCTAATGAGGGGAGCCAGAGCACACTTGATGGTCTTGCTGTTTCCAGGAATGATGGGACTATTAATTTGATTCCTATTCCCAGAATAAAAAGGAGAGGGGGGTGGGAGACAGGGCAGATGCCAAGATACCTGGCATGGGTGGGAGGTGATGCATGATATGGAGCCAGCCTGGCTTGGGAGTTCGTGTGAGTTTGCACTCATTCATCAATCAGGACAGTTCGGCCCTGGCATGAAATTCTAAATACAGGAGGATGAACCCTTGGCATTGGGGAACATGGTCTCTGTAGGTCTAGGACAGAGGCAGCTGTTTCAGGAGAGGTGGCTAGATGTCCAGGGCAGATGAGATGATAGGATTGTAGATTCAGAAGGGGGGCCGCAGGGGCCCCTTTGTTTTACCGGAGAGGAGACTGAGGTCCATATCAGTTGAGTGACCTGTCCAAGGTCCCACAGGAATAAGTGGTAGCACCAGAATTTGAATCCACGTCTTCCGCCCACAGACCCGTCGGCCATCAGGAAGGGGAATCATATGTAGCTTCCTTCAAGGCTCTCCTCCAAAGGGTGTCTCTCATGCACATGTTAAGATCGTGCCAAATTCCTCAATTAAAATAATCACAGACATAACCATGTTCAAAACCCAGTAATTATTACCAATGACCGAGGCCTGCTGCAGCGGTGTCTGCTCCCCCATCGACAATGCCGACCCCCTTTAGTCATGGTGGATTCTGGCATAGAACCCAAGAGGAACGAAGGTTCCCTCCGGATGACGGGTCCTATCGGCATCTGAGATGGACCCAGGCACAGCAAGGCCCAGAATGTTGAAGGCTCAGCCTCCTAAGTGAGATTTAGATTCCTCACAAGAGTTTGGCCTCGCAGGTTCTGCAGGAGAAGCCGAGTGATTGGCTGTCGGGAGCTGCTGGACAGATGGCCACAGTCTGTCCTTCAGCACGTGCGCCTGGGCAGATGCTGCATATGGTCTGTTGGAGAGGAGAGGAGGAGGAGAATGGCCTAAATCTCATTTAGAACACTCCACCATACTCCTGAGGACCCCCAGCTTCTCTCTGAGACAAAGATGTTTCTTGGAAACCCCAGTATTCTTTCAGCAATGCTCCGTGGTTGTGTACCATACAACAGTTTCTGAAGACAGACCCCTCATTACCAGGGTCCTTCCCTCAAGTGCTGCTCAGGGGGAAAGAGTGGAGTATTTTGGCCTTCATTTAATTGTTGATAAATATATAGCCTGGGTATTTTCCAGGAGTTGGGGAAAATCTCTGAATCCACACGGTTAAATTCTATGCCAGGCACCATCACTTACTTATTTTTTAATTTGGATGTTGCATAAAGTGAGCCAAGATGGGAAAAATAATGCATTTTATGTTTCTTTGGGTGCCATGTGGTGAGTTTTTATGGTGAGTAGAGCAAAGAGGCCCCAGCAACATCCACATCGGAAGATTACCTTCACTTTGAGTGTTTCCGCCATTCAACTCGAATCTCTCCCTCAGAATTTGGGCTGCTTTCATCGTTTGGAGGATGAATCGAACTTATTTTAGAAAAGAATTAGTTCAAGAGGGAGAGTGGAGTCCCTGGGGAGTCACATCTTCAGCTGCTCCTCTCCCACATGGCCTTGCCATGATTTCTGCCAGGATTCCCACTGTTTCTCCTTCTTAATGCAACACAGAGCTTGCTTTCAAGACACCGAGGGGCCTGAGGACTTTTCCACCCCATCGTTGAGTTTTAAAAATGGGCATTGGCATCCAGGAGGCATTGGAAGGGTCCTAATGGTCTGCATGTGTGCGACTCTCATTGGCTGGTTTCCAGTCCTGGAGCGTGGGGCAAGGGAGCAGGCAGAAGGAGGGCACGCGGCCCCTTGGGGAGCCCACATGTGCGCTGGACCCGGGTGGCCTTGCCTGTGTGGGCTGGGGAAGGGAGAGCAGGCGCTCCCAAGGAAATAGGGTATCCTTCTATGGAGCTGTTAATGGTGGTGCCTTCTGTGGATTCTCCTGCTTCACCCGGAGCCCTGAGGACGGAGACTGTAGGAGGGAAGGGGGGAGTGGGTAGGTTTTTTTTTTTAAGTTTAATGTGAGTCATTGAGGGTTGTCATTAATGTTCACATATTCATTCAACAAATTTCTGAATGTCCTCATAGGCCAGGCCTATACAACCTGTGGCCAGCCAACAGATTTTGGGTGGCCTACAAAAAATGTAGAGGAAAACTACATTTTTGAGGGCCACCCAAAATCCTTTAGTGTGCCACAAGCTGCCCATGGGCTGTAGGTCATGCAGGCCTGTCCTAGATGCATGGCATTTGCTTGTAAGGTAGTGTGAGGGATATATATGGGTGTGGGGGAGTGTGGGGTATGTGAGTTTGTGTTATATATGTGTGTGGTATATAGGTGTGTCTGTATCCTATATGAGTGGGTATATGTGTGGGGTATGCGGGAGTATATGTGTGTGTGTGTGTGTGTTATGTGTGGGATATATATGGGTATATGGTATGTATGTGAGTATGTATGTGTGTGTGCAGTATGTGTGTGGTGTGTGTGAGGTGTGTGGTGTGTGTGAGTACATATATGTATTTGGTACGTGTGGGTTATATATGGTTATGTATGTATGTGTATAGTGTGTGTGTAGTATGTATGTGAGTATGTGTGTGCGGTGTGTGTGGGTTTGTATATCTGATGTGTGGGGAGTTTATCTGTGTGGTGTGGGATGGTGGGGGTGTGTGTATGTATGTGGTGTGTAAGGGTGTATGAGGGGTGTGAGTGTGGGATTGGATGAGCACGTTGTGATTGTGTGTGCATGTGTGTGTGTTCACATGTGCTCCAGCTCCTGTAATAGAGAGACAGGTCCTACTGGGGGCAGGAGAAGGTGTGTAGTGCTTGGGAGTGTCCCAGTCGTGATGAACTGAAGGGCAGAGCTGTGCTGTTGTGGCAGGGAGGGGTGGGGTCCTGGAGAAAACAGGACTTGGGGTTAGAGAATCTGATTCAGATCTTGCTTCTACCATGTGACCCCTTTGTGACTGTGGCAAGCCTGGTCCTTCGGTGCCTCGGTTCCCCCTTGGTGAGATGAGGGTAGGCTACATCAGTGGGGCCAAGTCCAAATAAAAATGGCCTCCCAGTCACCAAAATCTACATAAGGATTCCTACAGGAATGGGTGTGTGTGTGTGTGTGTGTGTGTGTGTGTGTGTGTGTGTGTGTGTACAACCACATGTTGATGTTGTCCACATCCCATTATATTTTGGTGTGATTTGTTCACTATTCCCCAAGCACATTTTCACCTGGCTCTGCCCACACTTGGGGTGACTGCACCTCAAGGCTAGATGACCAGTCAGGTCCTTCCAGCCCTAGGTCCTATGGGGAAGGAGAGTGTAGGCTAAGGGATAACACTTGGGAGCCAAAAAGGAGGCCAAGTAGGAAGGAAAGAGAATGGTGGACCCATGATGGTGGAACCAAGGGATGGCTTCTAGAAGCTAACGTGAAAAGCCCGAGAGGCCATGGAGAGGGATGGAAGCAGCACCCCCTGTAGACCATAAGGACAATCAAAAGCAGCAGGTGAGCTTGAGATGGCAGAGTAGAAGCTGGCCAATGGACCAAAGGCCAAGGCAGTACAATATGGTGGGAGGACCCTGGATCTGGAGTCAGAGAACCTGCTATTGAAAATATCTGTGGGATCTGAGACAAACCGCGGCTTGTCAGTGCCCCCCAGCAGCTTCTCTGACGGGACCCTGAACAGGGAGGGTGCTGCTCAGCTCCGGAGGAGGGAGTTTCCTCACCTGAGAGTTCTCTCCACTGATGAAAGGACAGTTCTTTACTCCACCCCTCCAAAACAGTTTTTTCTGCAGCATTCACTTGATCAACCAGTCTAAGAAAAGAGGAGAGGAAATGAGCCGGCATCATTCTGGGGACTGATGGTTCTTACTGGATCATAACATGCCTTCGTGTTTACCTTTACCTGCATTGATGTCCTTTCTTCTCGAAGCCACGCCAGTCTCTTTGGATAGCAGACCCTTCCCCGCCCCCACCCTCAACCCCGCTCCCTAACTTTCTTCCTCACTGGAGTAGATTCCCTTTGGATCTTCAGAATTTCTTTCTAGAAAGCTCCCTCCACCCCCTCCTTTTTCAGATAAGGAAACTGAAGCCCACAGAGGAGAAGCTACTTGTCCAAAGTCACCCGGTGGACAGAGCTGGGGTCAAGACTGGGATTTACACCATGGTCCTCTGACTCCGAGCTACCAGCCTTTCCTCCTACTCACACTGCCTCTGAACCAATTCTCAGAACGCTTTCAGATCAAATGGAGCCAAATAAGGCAGTGGAAAAAGTCATGGTATCAGGAAGATCTGAGTTCAAATCCATCTTCAGACACTTAGGAGCTGTGTGACTCTGGGCCAGTCACATCGCCGTGTCTGCTTCGGTTTCTCCTTCACTATAAAGCACCTGCCTCCCAGGATTGTGAGGATGAGACGATATTTGTAGGGTGTCTAGTATGGTGCCTGGCACACAGTAGGTGATTCAGGAGATCTCTTTCCCTTCCCTCTCCTCCACTGCTGCAGAGTACTTGTTCTACTACGCCCAGCTTCAGATGCCAGCATCCTCCCCCTCTTCAAGTCGCCCTGGACTAGGTTCCTCTGGGCAAACACTGCCCTTCCTACTCCAATGTGTGCTCCGCAAGCCTCGGGGCTGTTTTCATTTAGTCTCGGCACCCTGGGTGCCGAGCGTAATCTTGGGCACATAGTGAGCACTTAGAAACATTGGTTGAATTGAAGAACTGAGTTGAATTGGATGCTCTGGAAAGGCTCCGACAGTATAGGAGGGCAGATAGGCCAGGCTGTTTTGGGGACTGAGTCCAGTCTGATTAATCTATTCTGCATGCAAAACATACTGTGAGAGCAAACCAGAAAATGACCAAGCCCTGCTTGCTTTTGGCCACCCATAGTTGGAGACTGTAGAGTGGGCAGCACCTTTCAATTCAATTACATAGGCCAAATGACCCACCTACTGTGCACCGGGCACTGAGGATTCTAGCAACATAGCAATGACCAAACAAGCCTACCCCCTTCCTGCCCTCAGGAAGTCTACTTTCCACTGAAGAGAAAGAACACAAACACTGATAAATTGATGCAATTTTTTTTAATCCAGACCCATGATTTCATTAGTATAAGGACTCCTGGTGAGGAAAACCCCTCTACCAATGCAAGTAAGACTCCTATTCTTAAAAAGAAGCCTTTGGCACAAGAAGCTGAGTGGCTTGTCCTGAGTGATGTGTCCAGGATGAGTTAGACTACACATAGCACTTGAATCTAGGTCTTCCTGACCACAGAGCAGAGATGGCCCACTAACCACTACTCCGTGTAATATCAACTAATCTATCAACAAGCATTTGATTTTTTGTTAATCAGATTTTTTTCTCTCCTTTCCACTTCACACCTACTACTGGAAGAGAAGAAGAAGAAGAAGAAGAAGAAGAAGAAGAAGAAGAAGAAGAAGAAGAAGAAGAAGAAGAAGAA
>CM053624.1:4213795-4229503 GCA_028646595.1 Phalanger gymnotis | reverse complement strand
GGAAGGAAGGAAGGAAGGAAGGAAGGAAGGAAGGAAGGAAGGAAGGAAGGAAGGAAGGAAGGAAGGAAGGAAGAAAACCAAAACTTTTGTAACAAGTCAGCATAGTCCAGTGAAACAAATTCCCTGGGCCAAGTCCCCAGGTGCGTCCCATTCTGCACATGCAGCCAGTCCATCATCCCCTCTCTGCCGGGAGGCGGGAAGCATCTGTTCTTGTCGGTCTGCTAGAATCGTGACTGCTCATTACTTTGATCAGAGTTCTGAAGTCTCTCAGTTGTTCATTTTTACAATTCAACAAGCATTTATTAAATGCTTACTATGCACCATGCTGCCCCAAGAGGAGTCTGATAAGCTCAGGCTTTTAAAAATTATTGACTCTGCCCAGCTCCCCTTATTTGTAAATCTTTCTTTAATATCATTTTAATACCCGTCAGTCAGTCTAAGCTAAGCAGAAATTCCTGACAACATCATTCTCCTCCAATTTATTCAAGATGGTTCTGGGGTGAGCCAGCTTATGCACCATCTGGATCTGCAATGGTCAGAGACACCATGGCCTCCCTGGGGATTGTGGTGACTTCCCTTCTGTCCCCCTCAATTGTGCTTAATTCTCAGTGAGGCAAGTAGACACTGTAGAGGAGAGAACACTGGACTTAGAGTCAGAAAGACTTGAGTTTGAATCGTGCCTTAGACACTTAGTCACCTGTGTGACCCTGGACCAGTCACTTATTCTCAGCTTCAGTCTCTTCATCTCAAAAACGGAGCTAATAATAGCACCAACTCATAGAATTGTTGTCAGGACCCAACGCGATGTTTGTGAAGTGCTTTCCAGGCTGCACTCATGCTCTTTTTCTCTAGCGACTCTAATGTGTTGAATGTGTAGATGGTGTAGACAGGAGGGACATCCTTACCCTTCTTCATGGGGTATTAGCTCGGAAGCCAAAGCTGTGTAAGAGTCTGTGTCAGTCAATGATGTACTGTTTGTTCCCCACCTGGTGCCCATCCCAATGGTCCGTTAATGGCAAAGGCCGAAGGCAACTACTCCTAGCATGTAGGCGACTTCTAGCCTCCTCACCAATGACGGGTCAAGAGCAAGAGGTGCTGTGTTGTTTGTGCTTTGGGAGCATGGAGAGACCCTGCCATAAAAAGACTAAGGCTTGCTTGGCAGATTCTGGAATGGCATTGGGAGACTTTCCCAGAAATTAAATACGGGGACTGTGCAAATTGAGTGTACTCATTTGAAACCAAGAGGTAACAGTTTCTAGAGAGATCCCTTGAAGAGCAGTAAAAATGGTCCTGGTCCTGGGAAAGTCAGGGCATTGGACTTTTGAGAAAGCAAAGGAATGGACAAAGTAAATTTGAATGGTCTATTTCAGCCCTAAGATTCTCCTGAGCTTATTGGCCGATCTCTGCTAAATCTGTCCCTTACCAAGCTATGCTTGTGGACTATAAGAGCCGTCCATGGACTTGTCTAAGAACATACATTTTGATCTGTTTCAATGTAATGATTTCCTTTGTAATTGTATATGTTTTATTTTATACATTTAAAAACATGATTCTGAAGAGGAGTCAGTAGGTTTTCCCAGACTGGCCAAATGGTTTAGGATACAAAAAAGATGAAGGCCATCTGAACTGATCCCCCGCCCCCAATTTTACATCACAAAGATACTCTAATAAACCAGAAGGTATAAGCCACTTTGAGATCTCAAAATTCTATTGAGTCACAGAACTCTCAAGCTGAGAGGAGATCATTGATCTGGTCTGTCTTCCACATTGACAGGAAAGTGAGGCCCACCCCAGGAGGGAATCTGCCTTGTCTTTGGTCACCCAGGCCCTCTGACTGGCTGGCCCTGCGCGGCCCCTTTCCAGGTGAGGAGGGAGACTGGCTCAGCCCTGACTTCTTCATCCCTGAGGTTTCCTGGGTCCAGGAAGGTGTATGAGCTGATTCTGCTGAGAAAGAAGCCCAGAACGTTTCCCTTAAATGCTTCCACTTTGCCCCAGGAAAAAGGGAGATACCTGTTGTCTCTCCTCTCGGCAGGCTACCTCCGCCTTTCATAATGGGATTGATTCCACTCCATGGGCCTCTTTTTCCATGGGGTTTCAGGCCCTTTCCTAGGAGCAGCCCTGGAAGTAAGTGCTCTCCAGCTCTTGAAAAGCACTAAGTCGATCGATCCAGATTCATCACCATCGCCACGGTTACGAGCCTCGGCCTTCCCCCTGGCTCCAGCCCCCCCCAGAGAGGCCTGTGTTTTCTGGGGGCGGAGTGTCCCCCTCCCCCTCCCGCCAGAGATGTGCAGCTAGTGCAGCAGGCTCCTGATCGATATCTCTTTATCAATTTATCACTATTAACAGCAGCATTTCAGCCCTCATGGCGGTCTCTCATCACGGAAGTGCTTGCCAGGCATCGTGATTTATGGGCCGGGATGGGGTATTCATTAAACACCCACAGTGTACTCAGGGCCTGGCAGAATGGCCCTGAGCACCGACCTTGCCTTCTAGAAGTTGATAGTCTAACAGGGCAAGATGGACAATGCGGGGCTCCTCTGGAGAGGTCGGAGAAGCAGGGCGACAGCCAGGACTGACTGGGCATTGAAAGTGAAAAGGGGCGATCGAGGACATCTGTCTAGCCCAGGCCTGCGTGGCACTTGAAGGAAGATTTCAGCTGGCCACGTCATCTTCCTCCTCTGCCCATCTCCCCAGCTCTGCCGAGGGCACCATCACCCTCCCAGTTGCTGGACTCACAGCTCCTGTCATCTCATCACTTGCCAAGTCTTGGCAATGCAACCTCTGATGTCTCTTTCGGGTCCAAACCCTTCTTCCTACTCCTGTGGTGACTGTCCCACTTCAGGCCCCTGAAGCATCAGGTCCTCCATGGTCCAGCTGACCTCCCACAATGCTTTGCCCATTGGAGACACCTAACAAATGTTCATACCTTTCCAGCCTTCTTTCATATTATCACCCTTCACACAAACAAGTCACGACCCAACCACGCACCCACTGTTCCCCGATCTTCTCAGACCCTCGGTTCATTCTGTACATTTGAAAAGCTTGACACTCCCCTCACCCCTGCCTGGAATGGCCCTCTCTGGTCACTAACATCTTGCCTTGGCTGAAAGAGATTGGGCCAAGGTATTCCTTCTTCTTAGGGTCACAAATGACAGCATGGGAGCTAGAAAGGGATGAAGAAGCCTTGGGTCCAACCCTCTTGTTTTATGGATGAGGAAACGGGCCTGGAAACTTAGCCAAGACCAGCTGCTGCAGCAACCTCAGAGCCACCCTGGGGTGTAGGCTGATTGATTACCCATTTTACATAGAAGGAAACTGAGTCTTATCAGGGTAAGCAACCTGCTCCCATGGTCACATAGCTTGTAAGTGCTGAGGGGCCCTGAACCGGGGCTCTCCTGACTCAGAACCAAAGAATCAGTGGATTTGAGAATTAGAAAGGGCATCTAGTCAATACTAAGCCTGGAAAAAGCATCCGTAGAGCACGGTGCTTTACAGATGTCATGTCATTCGATCCTCACGACAACCCTGAAAAGAAGGTGCTGTGAGCGGCTCTACTTTACAAATGAAGAAACTGAGGCAGATTCTGAGGCTGGATTTGAACCCAGTTCTTCCAGACTCCAGGACTCTCTCCATTGTGTCCCCAATGGCCTTCTACAAAAGAACCTACAAACAGTCGTCTGGTCACTCTCTGGAGACCTCCAGTAAGGAGGGAGCCGCCAGCCTGTCCTAATTATGAGGGACTTCTCCCTGGCCTTCACCCTATTTGTGCCTTCCAGAGCCAAGTGGAACACATTCGTCCAGCTTCCAATGACGGCCTAGCAAATACTTTTTAAAATATTTAATTGATTTCTTTTAATTTTCATAGTATTTTATTTTTCCCAATTACGTGGTAAAACAATTCTTAACATTTTTTAAAGTTTTGAGTTCCAAATTCTTTCTCTCCCTCTCCTGGCCCCTCCCTCCCTTCCTTTCCCTTCCCCCCTCCCAGAGACAGTGAGCAACCCCACATAGGTCATACACTGCAATCATGTAAAGCATTTCCGGGTCGGTCATTTTGTACAAGACTTGAACGTAGCTCCCATGTCCCCTCCACCTCCTCTTCTCTCTGGTGTCAGACCGAGGCCTTCACCAACCTCTGGGTGTACCACCCCATTTGGTGCTTCCTGGCTTGTCACTCCAAGGTGGCCTGTGAGGAGCAGAGGACAGGGAGATGCTCATTCAATAGACCAATCGATCAGTGTGCATTGGGCAAGAGCCTTCTCCATGCCAGGATGGTGCTGAGCAGGGGAGATACAAATGGAAACCAAAACCAGCCCCTGCTCTCATGGAGCTTCCAGTCAAATGAGGGGGGACAGCCTGCAGACAACCACATACAAACAATCTTTAGACGAGATAAATTGGGAAGGCCTCCGAGGGAAGGCACTAAGACTAAGGAGGACCACACAAGCTTCTTGTGGAGCAATGACTGGGATTTGAAGGAAGCCAAGGAAGCCAGGAGAGAGAGCATTCCAGGCATGGGCACAGCCCGTGCAAATGCATGGAGTCTGGAAATTGGGTGGTGAATGAAAGGAGGCCAGGCCCATTGGGTGGAAGGGTAATGCAGAGATGCTACACCTCTCTTAACAAGAACTCAGTTTTGGCTGCTCCTTCCTACTATTGACTGCCATAGAGTCTATGTCCCACCCAAGGCCTCAGAACTTTGACAAAATGCTGCACAGCCTGGTGGCGTGACCCTAACCCCGACACCCACTTTTACTTATAAAGTTGATTTTTTGAACCCAAGTACAGGATTTGATAAATTTATTGTTATGAGATTTGGTCCAAAATCTTAACACATCAGGAGCATGGTAGATCCTGAGAATGGTGTAAAACTCCTGCAGATTCTTGAGAAGACAGGTCAGGGGCTTTGCTTAAAGCCAGCTTCTCTCTCCCAGTCTCTACTGATCTAATAACCGTTGGAAAAGGTGATGCTGAGTCTGAGCTGAGCTGCACCCAGTGAGGCCCAGCTGGCTCCCAGGGTCGCTGCTGCCCCTTCTGGGAACCCGAGAAGCCCCTTCTGGGGGCCTGTGAAATGTCCTCTCTAGTCTTGGGTGGGGGTCCCAGTCAGTGCCGGACCAGCCTCCACTGGGCAGGGCTGGGATTGAACCTGAGGCCTCCACCTCCCCCCTCAGTCCTTAATTTCACTCTGTGTAGATGTCTTCTGGGCATTTCTCATGTTAGGACTTAGAGTCTCAGTTTGGGCATCTCTCTTCTCCCGTCCAAGATGGAGGGTCTGCCTCTTGTCTCATTTTGGTATCACCCACACAGCCCAGAGCCTCACACATGGCAGGTGTCAGAGGTTAATGATGCCCAGGAAGGAGGCCCAGCTGTTCAGCCCAGGCTGGGAGCTGCTCAAATAGACTCCGGCTAGTCCCGAAGCCGGTGGAAAGGCAAGGGCTGACCTCAAGGTGAATGTTGGGCACAAAGGCTGGCCTTGAGGGTGGGAGGATAGGATGGAGCTGCACTGGTGTGGGGCAAGGAGGGGCGGAGAGTCCGAGCTTCCCGAGGGAAGGCGATCAGCAAATCTTTGTGGGATGGGTTTTGGTTGGTTGAGAAAGCCTTTGAGCTGAGTGCTGGGGACTGTGTGAGTCCCTGTGCAACCTGGAAAGAGGGAATGAGAATGACCCAGTGGAGAAGCCTGGCCAGCCCTAGCTGGGCGCTGAGCCCTGGTCCAGGGAGGACGTATCTGGGACTGCGTGTCACCCTCTGCCCCTGCCCCCCGCCATGCCACAGAAATAACAGCATCAACCTCTTAGGACAGTTCAGAGAACTGAACAAAATCATGTGGTTATTGTTCTGGCTAACGGGGTTAGCGGATAAAGAGAGTGCAGGGAAGACCTGAGTTCAAAACCAGCCCCAGACTCTTCCTAGCTGTGTGACCTTGGGCAAGTGTCTTAACTTCTGTCTGTCTCAGTTTTCTCATCTGTCAAATGTAGATAGTAACAGCATCTACCCCACGGGCTGTTGTGTGGATTAAAGAGAGAACTCACATGTATATAGCACTGACCAGGTGCCAAGACCTGTGCTGGGCCCGTGGAGATTCTGTCCTCATTTGATCCTGAGCTAATAATTGGCTTAAAGTATCGAACAAATGCTCACGTTATCTGTCTATGTATCTGTCTGTGTTTTACACATATGAGGAGAGAGGAGGAGGAGGGGGAGGAGCGCTGGCATTAATGACAAGGACAGTATTGATGAGCTGGGTCTGGTGGCATCATCTGAATGAAGCAATTCTTACTGTTATCTCCTGCTTTAGGGAGGAGAGCACTTGCCTCCCCCTTCTCTGCCCCCCTATTCCCCTCTTTACCTGCCCTCCCACTCTGCCTCCCTGCCCCCTGCCCCCCTCCCTGCCTGCCTGTCCCCTCCTTGCCCCCTTTCCTCCTCCTTCCCCCCAACCCTGCCTCCCTGCTATCCTGCCTTCCTGCCCCCCTGCCACCTTCCCTGTCTGCCCACAGGGGTGGTAGAGTTTTACAAGGGGCGCGAGGTGGGCCACCGCAGGCAGGCGGGCAGCCAGCACTCACCACGGCCAGACACTGAATGAAGCTTGGAGGATAGAAAGGCCAATCCTTACCCTCAGGGAGTTCACTTTCTAATTTTATAGGTGAAGAAACTGAAGCCCCACGGGCATTAATTAGTAAAGAAAAAGAGAGAGTGCGACTGGGTGGCCAAACTAAGTCTCTTTGCTATTTTGCTGGAGCTTCGAGAAAAGCAAAGTTGACCCACTGGATTTGAGTGGATTCATTTACGCCAGAGAACATTGATTTTTTGGTTCTTTGGCACAGTGTCTGGCACACAGTAGTGCTTAATCAATGCTTATCAATTGCTTGACCCAAAAAAGGTGATAGAATATTCGGGCTGGAAGGGCCCAAGCCCTTCATTCTACGGATAAGGAAACCGAGTACCAGCTTGGTTTTAACCCTTCAGTACTAAGTCGTGCGGTAATAAGGGTCAGCGATGGGATCCAAAAGGCAAATACAGGTCCTTTGGTGAGCTTCATCCCCTCCAAAGGAAGGCAAACAAGGTGAAGATCAGGCTGACAAGTCTACCTATGAGCAGGAAGGAGGGCAGCTTTGCCAAAGCTCTTCAGCACTCTCTGATTCCATGCTGACGATGCTTCGGGGACCCCTCGCTGTGTCACAGATGAGGGTTGACCGAAGCCCAGAGATGTCCAGTGGCCCGTACGAGGTCACAGAGCGAGCCTACGCCTGGTGACCTCCGGCCTCGTCTTCTCTCCCCAGCACCAGATGCTCGGTCAGGGCTGCGTCACTGGATGCCTGCAGGCCGGGATATGGCGTGGGGGTGGGGGGAGGCAGGGGGGGAGGGGCTTCTCTACGTTTAGGCTCCTGGCTGAAGAATCAGAAGATTCTCCTTCAACAGTGAGTGTTTCTCCTCCACCTTGGAGAACAGAAAGGGTGTTGGGAGACCGTGAGAGAGGGGTCATCATTAAACAGACTGTGCACAACTAAGCACGGAGGGATCCGTCGGTATCCTTGCCCCCCCAGTTAAATGGCCCCCCATTGTCCTTGGCCTCCCCCGCCTCCCCCCCCCCCCACAGTATGGAAGTTCCGCAAGGTCAAGGTGGTTCCGGCTTTGTCTTCGTCACCGCAGCTAGAGGCACAGTGCAGCCGACTACGCTGTAGATGCTTAGTGTTTTGGTTTTTTAATATTAATTTGAATCCGTTCCCAGGCAGATGAGATCCGGAAGATCTTTGTGTCGTCCCTCCTAACTCTGATGCCTTTCCTCTGCCGATTATTTAGCAGGACTGCCTCCTGTCCATGGGCTGCTCGTCCATAATCATTGTCACGTTATCTCCTCTATTTGACTGTCAGTTCCTTGAGGTCAGGGGATGCTTTCACCGTATTCCCAGCACTTCCTACAGCGCCTGACACACAGTAGGTGCTTAATCGATGCTTACTGACCGGCTGAGCTTGGAAAAAAAGAGCAAAGAAATGGGTTGGTTTTGTTTTGGGAAAAAGGTGAAGTCTATCCCCGAGGCCAGGAGGCTTACTCCGACGGAGCAGGCTGTGGGGCTGTGGACGCCTGGAGCTCCTTTCCTGGGAGGAATCATAACTGCCTGGGAACTCCCCCAAGGTGCCCAGGACTCCCCCCATCGCCCCTCCTCCGAGGAGATCAAACTCCATTTTTCTCCCAGGAAAGCTCATTCTGTGCTTCATTTCTTTACCCTCTCCTGCTCCCTCTCTCCCTCCCTTTTCCCCCACCCCCTGCCTCTCTCTGAATGTCCTCCCTCCCCCCTCCCAGAAAAATACAGCAGGTTTCCTCTTCCACTCTGGGAGGCAGCTGGAGCGGGCTCGGGGGCCACTGTATTAGATATCCGTCATCACGGCCAAGATTGACAGCATCTTTGTACGGGGCTGAATGGAAACCACCAATGACTTTGATGAGGGGCTCAGTCTAGCTGGGGGTTTGCAGAGACAAAGAAAACTTTCCCCCGACATGATTTAGCTTCTTTAAGGGATAAGGAGAGTCCTGAGAAATAATTGTCCTCCTCCTAATGACAACAGATGCAGTCTAGAGCTGCCGGGCTGCTGGGATTGTTTGATCCGGCGACCTTTGACTTCATTTAAGTGAAGATGAGCCACATGCCAGGGCGCTTTTGGAGGGCCTGGTTATGAGATATTATTGACTTGGAATTTATAAATATTTAATCTTCACATTAAAAATATGGGACAGAATAGCCATTAGTACCAGACAATAAAAAGGCTTTCTCTTTTGATTGTGAGGGTCTAGGAATATGAGACAAGGTTTTTATTGAGCTGAAACCCAGGATGGAAAGTGTTGGGAGCTGGGAGAATGCGAAGGAGCTGGTGGAAGCCACGCCAGCCACCAGATGGTTTGGCACGAAAGCCGTCCTGTTATTCCTTCTGAGGCCGGGCCGGGTCGGGTAGGGCCACATACAAAGCAAAATGGAAGACTCACTTCTGCCTGATGCCATGGAGAATGGACGAGAAAACTTTGGGTGGGAAAGAGGAAGCCTAAATCTCTGCTCTTCCCTTCCCATCCACTAATAACCACCCTCCAAATATCTATCTATCTATCTATCTATCTCTATCTATCTATCTATACACACATATACATATACACATATGCATATATGCATGTATGTGTACAGTAGTTCTATGCCCCTTGGCCTTGGCTGGGTAGCTCCTGGGGAAATAACTGGCCAAACCTGTTCTTCAATACTGCTTCTTGAATTTGAGAAACATCACAAGAGGCTGCTGGGCCTATGCCCCTGAGTAGACGTGTGTGCACATGAGCGAGCTCTCAAGTGCGCGTGCACGCACACTCTCTCTCTCTCTCTCTCTCTCTCTCTCTGTGTGTCTCTGTGTCTCTGTCTCTGTCCCTGTCTGTCTGTCTCTCTCACTCTCTCTCTATCTCTACTGTCTGTCTGTCTGTCTCTTTCTCTCTCTCTGTCTATCTCTGTCTCTCTCTGTCTCTCTGTCTCTCTCTCACACACATACACACACAAACACACACACACAATCTCCCTCCTCTAATGCCCTAGTACTAATCTCCTCCAGCTCATGTGACAGCAAGTCTCCTGATTAGCAAAGTTAGCAAAAGGGGAAAATGTCTGGGGCCAATGCCCTCTACCATCACAAACCTCCAGGGCCTTTCCCAGCCCATGGACCTATCTCCTTCCACATCAGTCTGCTTTCTCCCGTGCTTTGGGCCTCAGGACGCTGACCCATTTTCATCACAGTCTCACAATGTCATTTTCTGTGGGGTTTTTTTGGGGAGAGAGGGAGGTGCTTCAACCTGGATCTTTGAGGATCTTCAAGCCATAGGGGCCAACCTGCGCATTTTATTAATGGAGAAACTAAGGTTTCGAGAAGCCATGTGTTGTGGCCAAGGCCCTATAGGCACTAAAGAGCAGAGACTGGGTTCAAACCCAGATATGTTGGTTACAAAGCCAGGCCCTTCCTACTGTGCTGTGCTGAGGAGGGACCCATTGTGTTATTTCAGTCCATGGTCTGCCTCGGGTCTACCAGATGCCATCGAAGCCATAGGCCTGACTCAGAGCTGGCAGGGACCTCAGAAGCCACATAGTCCAGCTGCCTTGTAGTATGGATGAGAAACTGAGGCCCAAGCAGGGAAACAGCTTTGCCGGGGCCAGGCAGGCACGAAGGGGCAGAGCTGGGGTTTGAGCCCAGACTCTGTTTTCACTGTGCTGCCTTGCTTGGCACTTTCATTGGAGACTCGCCAGAGGTCCTCCTACTCAGCCAGGGAGGGACGGGGCCTAGCCCTCTTATTCTAAGACCAGCAGCCATTGCATAGGACTGGGCCTTTGCCTCAGACCTCCTTCAAACAGGCTTCCTGGAAATGCTGGGTTTTCCCGGCCTGCTCCAGGACTTATCGTGAATGAATGCGCATCCAACACAGGAATACAAATGCCAGTAAAGTTTCACCCAAACCAGTGAAAAGTCCACCAGCTTCGGAGTCAGAAGTCCTGGGTTCAAAACCCAGCCCGGCCATGGCCTCTCTCTGTGACCTTGAGGAAGTCGCTTAATCTCTGGGCCTCAGTTTCCTCATCTGATAATGAAGGAGTTGACCTAGATGACCGGCAAAGTCTCTTCTGGCTCTCAGGCTCAGAGCTCTATTTTCCTGAAGCCACATTTTGTGGCCTGATGTTTGCCAGCGCACCACAAACCCCTCAGGCACCGAGATAATTAAGGCTGTGTTTTAGAGGAATGAAGAGAATGGTCTTTGTGTAAATCCAGGAGGGTCATTCTGGAGCAGCTCCCCACTAGGGTGGCCCCCTGGGCACTTAGCACATTAGCTCCAAGAAGGGTAAACATTGCGAAAGAAAAGGGGTTTCATTCCTAAGCCTGAACTCCAAAGAATTTGGATGCCCCCTCTCAAAGGCCAGAAGGGGACCCGAGCGAAAAGTAGCATGAGTTTGGCTGTTTGTGGTACATTTCCCCATAATTGAATTAATTTGGGGGTCCTCCGTGGTTACAGATCTCATTATCTATTACCTAGTCAATAGACTCTGGTCACTTGCCAGCAGCATCTGAGAAGAAGAGCTGTTTTTCTGTGTGTGTGTGTGTGTGTGTGTGTGTGTGTGTGTGTGTGTGTGTGTGTAACAACATGACCTCTTTAAAGATGTCCAAAGGATAGGTAGGGGTTTGGGTGACCATTGTGAGTTTTTCATTAGTCATAGATTTGCAGAAGTCTATGTACAAAGCATTCCTGCCGCCGCCTGAGAGCGGGCACCATCCTTCTCAAGTAAGGCCAAACTGTCTCTTCCTGGGCTTTTCCCTGGATATATTTCATAGCTATTAGGAGAGGTCTTTGGTGACCAAGGTCATCCTACTACAGACATGCATGCATTCGTACACATGCTCATGCAAACACAGACACACAAATGAATACAGCACCAAACGAGACTGACTTCGGTTCGGAAAAAATGAGTAGAAAATTTCCCCAAACTGGGACTGGGAAGAAGCGCATGGAGCAGTCAATTCCCCAGAACAGGACTGATGGAATTTGCCCATTCTTAGGCCCACCCTAGCTGCACTTAGAGAAACCTCTCAATACTTCCAAAGGGAGACTCTCCAATGAAAGTATGGTGGAAGAGGGGGGTCATGTCCTTGTTTCGTTCACCTCAGCAGGCCGCATGGCTCTTCCAATGGGATAATCGATGCCTTTGAAGGCTCTGGGCAGCTTGATCACTAATTAGTCTATGGGACCAGGAGGACTCAGAGTCTTTTCCTTTAGACATCCCTGAAAGGTCATGAGCCCCGGGTCAGGGTGAGTGTGGAGGAGATTTTTCTAGTAACCGGGAATGATCCCCCTTTTCAATCACCATTTCTCTCCCCACTCCAAGTGAGCTCAAGGCCGGGTGGTATAGATTTCCCATTCCGTGCAGTGGTGAACCCAAACTGACACCTTCCCTTCGGTCAGCAGAGTTTCTTTGAGAATGTCTGGGCGGCAGTGAGTACACACCTCAGGTCTCAATCCAAAAGCCTGAGGGACCCTCCTGCTAACTTTGCTCCCGGTTAGAATGTCCTCAGCCCCATCTTTGTATTAGACTTGTTTGAATCTCCAGATGTGTTTTCCCCCAAGTCCGTTACAGATTCTCCTTGGATAAAGTTTTCTGGTGAAAAGTGGCAAGAAATTTTAGAAATCTACTGCCCTCTGAAACTTAGATTCCATTCATTCAGAATATGGCATATTTGTAGCTGGGCTCCCACTTACTTTTGCTCCATCTCTGAAGAGTGGATTAGTTAAACAGATTATTGGAGTAAACATAATTCCTAGGGGCTTTTTAACCCATATAGAAGGGAGAGGAGCAGTGTGGTACCCTGGCATGAACCCAGAATTTGAAGGAAGAAGATGGGATTCCAGACTTTACTCTGTGACCCTGGATCAGTCACATTCCCATTATGGACCTTAATGATCTCATCCATAGAATGGAGCAATGTAAAGCCCCTTCTAAAGCTTTAGCAAGAGGGGGCTATTCAGCTCAAGAGTTATGTTTTCATTAAAGTGGGCCAAAAAATGCCTACTTAGAAATACAGTTCCCACTTAGTTTCAGTTCCTATGTCTAGTAAAAGTAATAAACTTGCATTTGTTTTAAAATGTGTGGTTCATACAGGTCATCATTTCAGAAGGGCCTTCCCTCAGCTAAGTGAAACACATGAATTTTTACTGAACTTGGAAATCATGCTTACCAGATAATCTCTATCTTTGTATTAACTTAAAAAAAATAAACAACTACTCCACTCCCAATGGTTTGGTAAGACAGAGATTTCCTTTCCTGGAATTGCCCCGTTTCAAGCCCTTCAGCCGATACATATCCCAGCCTCACAGCAGTCTGTCACAAAACACACTTTCCATCAGCTTTCTCCAGTCCCAAGGTATAGTTCAATGCTTTATAATTTCTGGGATCTCCCTTAGCTCTTAAAAAAAAATTAGGTAGCACGTTAGCAGCTTTCCAATTTTCAGGAACTGTTTCTGTTTGGAAGGATATATTTTATATTGTTGTCAGTGTCTCTGCTACTCTGGCCTTTATTTCCGTCAGAAACCTCTGTTGAATGTCATCCATTGCCAGTGATTTACAATCCGCCAGCTTCACAAGTTGCCCCATAACTTTCTTGTTAGAAACTTCATTTTGGTCAAGGTGACACCAGAGCCTCCCAGAACAACAGCATTTGGAGCGGAAATTACTCTGAGGCCGATGCAAAAAGCTCACTTAATTCCTTGGCTTCTTCATCTCTTCCTTAGTTTCCCCTAGATGGATTCAGACCTTTCTGAAAGTTAACATAAAACTCCCCGATGGCCTGGGAAATGCCACCATATTTTTTTTCAGGCTTTTGGTCAAGGGCATGGCGGGGGGGGGGAGGAAAAAAACAGTCATCCTGTGTAGATGCCTCCTTCAAGAAAAAGGATCAGAATGGGATGGGAAGTGGGTCCTAACTAATAGTTTTGTCACCTGCAGCAACAGCCCTAAATATGTCCCCAAATCAGCTGTAGGTAGAGGTGGATCACAATACTAATTCCATAGTGGAGACCCTGAAATGTCAACAGCCCATTCCTTGAGAGGTGTGAGGTAAAGCCAATGGCTCAGCTAGTGATGCCCTGGCACAAAGCCCCACTTACCTCACTCTATTTCCAGTCTGGTTGGGACCAGTGGTCCCAAATGATGTCTCTAATGTTGTTAGAGCTGCCTTCTCCCTGTTTCTTCTACATCTGTTGCTTGCAAGTATGGGTAGATGACCCAATTAGAGTAGACAACCTCCAACATGGGGTCTGGGATACTCTCAACTTCCTAGAAAACCAGGCTGCTGCCAGGCATGTTTGCTCGTATGGATGCCACAGCATCATGGGATGTTTATACCTCAGCAGCCACTGATCCTGGGCCCCTCGGCTCTACTCCTTGACCAAAGCGGGTGAGCATAGAAAGAGACCAGGAAGACTGGGCCTTGGGTACCACAAAATGTTGATTGATTTATAGAGGTTCAGAGGAAGAAGGGGCCTCAGGAGCATTCTGCTTCAACCCCTGCATATTACAGGCCCAGAGAGCTGGAGCCAATCACCATTGATCACATAGGGAGGAAGAAGAGGCAAGAGTGGAATCCAGGCCCTCAGATCTCAGACCCAGTCCTTTTCCCTTGACTGCATAGATCAATAGAGAGTCATGGACACAAATCATTGAGGAAGAAAAGGTTTGGGTAGATACTCTCTGCATTAGGGAAGGGCATCTCCCAACAAGGAGGGCATGTGCACTGGAGGCATCAGAAGGAATCCTCACCAACTCCACCAAGCCCGAGGCTCATCTGAGGACGGGCCGAGATCATCCTTCTGGTAATCGAGAGCTGAAGTCTCTGTGGACGAGTCAGAGATCATGTCTTGCCTGGCCCATGGCAGTCCTTAATGGCCCCCCTGAAAAGCCTCCAACATTGTTGGCATTCACGGTCTACAGCCTTCTGCTGTAAAAGAAACCTCTGTCCCATGGTAACTGAGACCTTACAAGATGGCTTCTCATCATTCCACTAAAACTTCCTTCTCCAAAGTTACCAGTGAGCTCTTAGCTGAGTCTAGTGGCCTTTTCTCCATCCTCATTCTCCCGGACCTCTCTGCAGCCTTGGACACTGTGGGTCACTCTCTCTTCCTGGATCCTCTCTTCTCTCTGGGTTTTCAGGACACCCTTGTCTGTCTCCTGGTTCTCCTCCTCCCTCTCTGACTGTTCCTTCTCTGTCTCCTTTGCTAGATCTGCCTCGAGATCATGCCCCCTCAGGCTCTGTCCTGGACCCTTTTCTCTTCTCCCTCTATACTACTTCATTTGGCAATCTCATCGGCTCCCACAGATTTAATTACTGTATGCTCATGATTCCTAAATCAACCTTTCCTGCCCCACTCTCTCTGCTGACCTCTGACCTTATATCTCCAAGCCCCTTTTCAGCCACATCAAACTGGATGTCCAGTAAGAATCATAAACTCATCACGTCCAAAATGGAACTCTTCACTTTTCCCACTAAACACTCCCACCCCTTCCCTATTACTCTAGAGGGCAACCCTCTCCTCCCAGTCCCTCAAGTTCCCAACCTAGGAGTGCTCCTGGACCCCTCACTATCTCTCAGATCCAAGCTGTAACCGAAGCCCGTTGATTTCCTCTCTAGCACTCTGACACGGACGCTCCCCTGGTGTAGGCTCTCATCCCTCACACACACTATTGTAATATCCTGCTAAGGGTGTGCTTGCCTCCAGTCTCTCCCCACTTGGATCCATCCTTTATTCAGTCACCAAAGTGCTTTTCCTAAAATGCAGATTGACCATGTTACCCTCTACTCAATAAATTCCAAGGGCTCCCAGGTGCCTCCGGGATCAACCGCAAAATGCTCTGTTTGGCATCCAAAGCCCCTCGTTACCTGCTCCCTCCTCCGTTTCTAGTCCTCAAGGTGTACCCTTTACTCCAGTGATATTGGCCCCCTGGCTGTTCCAAATGCTCAGGGGACTTTCTCTGGCCATTCCCTATACCTGGAACACCCCTCCGCCCACCTCCCTGGCTTCCCTTAAGTTCCAACCAAAATCCTTCTTCCACAGGGAGCCTTCTGCAACTGCTCTCAATTCTGGTGCTTTTCCTCTGTTAAGTATTTGCTATTTTTCCTGTGTAGGCCTCACTTTGCCTACATTTGTTTACACAT
>CM053624.1:4195475-4213295 GCA_028646595.1 Phalanger gymnotis | reverse complement strand
ATTCAGCACACAAATATCATCCACTTAGCTCAGGTGAAAAAGCCAGCACACTGAACTTCAGAACAAAATACAAACAAATTACAAACATCAACAGACAGACCTTGTCTGATTCAAATCCCAATACATAGTTATCAGAGTTTAACAAAGTCTCAGCATCCGGGTTTACAAGCTGGAGGGCTCCTTAGCTACAGCTGCCTGGATTCTCCTCATCAACACCATCTCAAGAGTCCTGCACAAATGGCTCTGTCCTCCCTTCTTATAGGGCTTCAGTCATCAAAGTCATCTGAATGACCAGAATTTAGGCTGCTATGATTGGCTCTTGAGTTAGCCACTCCCCTTAGGACCCTGGGAGGTTCACATCCACATAGGTTAGGTTAACACCTAATAGGGCATGGCTCTGGAATTAGCACCTCTCCTTAGCCAGCCCCACCTTGGGCCCCACCCCAGTCACCAATCCACACCCACATAGGTTCCACACCTAATAGGGGTTTGGGCCTGGGGCTTAGCACCTAGTAAGGCTCAATGAAATACACTGAATTACTCAAAGGAAACAAACCAAACTCTTCAAGGGCACTTGTTGAATTAAGTGCTAAGGAGCCCATTTTGCTTACCAACACACATGCCCCTCTCATTAGATTATAAGCTCCTTGAGGGCAATGGCTCTTTTTGTGTTCCCAGTACCTAGCCCTGTGCCGGGCAGAGTGGGCACTTAATGAATGCTGACTGACTGACCAAGACAAAAATAAATTCCAAGAAAGCCATGGTAATCTTGGACTATGTTAAGAGAAGCATAGCTTGAGAGAGAGGGAGAGAGAGAGAGAGAGAGAGAGAGAGAGAGAGAGAGAGAGAGAGAGAGAGAAAGGCAGTAAGGTATGATGGTTAGAGAACTGGCCTTGAGATCAGTAAGCCCCAGATCCAAGTCCTACCTCTTAATTACATGGAATCTAGGGAAGGTCACTTCAACTCCATGTTCCCCAAGCCTCTTGGGTTCGAACTTGCAGAACAGGAGTAAGTCTGCATGGGTACAGGATGTCTCCTCACAGGTTCCATTTCTCTTCCCTTCTGTCCCCGCCCCCCAAGAGGACTTTCCAGGTCTAATCTAGCACTCCGTACATTGCACTCTCGGCTGCCTGTTTGGATCCAGATGGCTGAACTGGGAGCCATGGGTGGACATGGCATATAGGCAAACCTAGACTTGAAGTCACACACACACACACACCCACAAATAACCTTCCCCCTTGTTAATTAGCATTCTACAAAATTGGGAAGGGCTGCTTCTGGAGGGCAGGGCCCCTCTTCATGATGGCCACTTCTCAGGCACATTTTTGTAGGGGGAGTTGGGTTTTTTTGGAGGGGGGTAGTTCAGTTGGCCTACATGTGGAGGTCCCTTCTTGCTCTGATATTCTGGGCTCCTGTAACCCTCTCTATCACTTCTATGTGACTCATCATCACTTACAAATGAAAGGATTGGACCAAAGACAACAACCCCCAAATACTCAGAAATCATGATAATTGAGATAGTCTCTCCTCTGTAAATCAAACTAATAGTGCCATTTTTAATTTTAAAAGCTGAAACAACAAACAAAACCAGCAATGTGAATTAAAGAACCCAGATTAAGGGTGGGCCATATTTCACACTAATGACTGGAGTACTTTTAAAAATATGAAAACTGTGGCTTAGAAAGTTTGTCCTTTGGCTGCCTTGGGGGTACCTCTGTGTCCCAAGAGGGGCTGGTTTTATTTTTAACATATTCTTTTGAGGTAACATGGCTTCCACAGGCCAGTAATTCCCTCAACAGACTCTCAGAACCTGTCAAACTGAAAAAGTTGGATGGGACCCAGGAGCCTAAGAAAATCAAGTTCCCAGAGGCTTCTTACCTGTGAAAGCCTTGGAGAATGAGATTTGTTTTTGGTTTTGTTTTGTCGTTGGGCTTTTTTTTAATGTGACCACATCTCTTTGGCTGCATGGAGCTCTCGAGGGAGGTGGTGATTTGGCTGCCTTTGAAGCTGAGATCCTTTGTCCACCTAGGCTGTGCAGGATCACACAGACAGAACCACTGGGTGATCATGGCAGGTGGCAGGGTTTATGATGCTCTGGCCCTCAACCTGCAAATGATGGACATCCTTCCTGGAAATGGGGCGGCACGTCTGCCTGTCTCACTCACAGAGGATCCTGGAAGCCTGAGACCTCGGGGCCTCTGCAACACCCCCGAAAAGCAGACAATTCTACTCTAGTCGATCTCCTCGGCAGTGACAAGGAGGAGGCCAGTATTTCCTGAGGCAGCCTTGCATGTCTGTATAGTTCTAATTGTGTAAAAATAGATTATCTTATTTTGTTTTTTAAATTAGCAATTCCTTATTTTCATACCTTCCTACTTCCCCTCCAATTGAAGAATAGCAAAGAAAAAAGAAAGAAAGAAAATCATCTCCATAAATACACATAACCAAGCAGAACCACTTCCCTCATTGGCCATTTCCAAAAATGTCTATCTCGGCCTGGATTTTGAGGTCATTACTTGGGGTCAGTGGGTGGACAGTAGGCTCTCTGGAATCACAGTTTGCATAGCATTGATCAGAAATCTTTCAAATTTACTTTTTTTTTCTATGGCACAATAACATTCCGTTTCATACACAACCTTCATTTGTTTAGATGTTCCACAATAGATGGGCATCACCTTCACTTCTAGGTTTTTGTTACTATAAGAAAAATTTCTATACACCCCTCCTCTTTTTTACATATAGATTCTTTTCTTCTTTCTTGATGTTTTGGGGGAATATACCTAGTTCTGGTATTACTGCATCAAAGGGTATGCCTGCATTAGCGACTTCAGGGGCATGGTTCCAAATTGCTTTGTGAACGATAGGGCAACTCAGCTCCAGAATTAGCATGCCTGTCTTCCCACAGCCCCTCTAACATTTGTCAGCTTTGCTAATCTGATGCACATGAGGTAGAACTTCAGACTTGCTTTAATTTTATTTTATCCAGTTATTAGCGCTTTGGAGAACTTTTTTATGATTGGCCATCGCTTGGATTTCTTCCATGGAAAATGCCTGTTCATATATTTTGTTATGTGACATAAGCTGTTGATCTTTACCTAATTTCTGCCAGATTGCTTTCCAATTTTCCCAACAATTATTGTGAAAGAGTGAGTCCTTACCCCAGTAACTAGGGTCTTTGGGCTGTCAAATTCATTTGCTTCCACGTGTTGTGTGTCTAAGCTGTTCCACTGATCAATCTCTTTGTTTCAGCCAGTGAAAGATCATTTTGAGAATTGTGGCTTTATAGTATAGTTTGAGATCTGGTCCTGCTAAGCTCCTTTCCTTTCTACATTGTTTTTCACCACTACTCTTGGGATTTTTAACTTTTGCTCCTATAGATAATTTGTTTTGGGTCTATTAAAAAATCATGAATGGTTTGTTGTGGCAACAAAAAAGGAAATTAATTTAGGTAGTGTCATCTTCTTTCTATATAATTCTGGCACAATGTCCCTACGTGGAATCAATATTTCTTCAATTATTTAGTTAGTTCTGTCTTTATTTCTGGAAAGACTGTTTTGTAGTTGAACTCCTATATTTCTTGGGTGATTCTTTGGGAAAAGACTCCCAAATATTTCATAATTCTGCATTTATTTCTGATGAAAATTCTCTTTCCAGCTCTCCTTGCTGGGTTTTCTTGGTAATATCCGGGAATTCTAATGATTTAAGAGGATTGATATCATATCCTACAACTTTGCTGAGTTTATCATTTAAATTAATTTTCATTGGCTCATTAGCATTGTCTAGACATCTGCATCACCTACAAAAAGTAATACTTTTTGTTTCCTTTTTGCCTGTGTTTATTCCTTCAGTTTCTTCTTATTGTCTTATTGCTCTACCTAGATATTTTTAGCACTCTGTTGAATAGTAGTAGAAATAATGGGCATCCTTGCTTTATCCCTGATCTTATTAGAAAGGCCTCTGGCTTTGCTCCACAACGTGTTTTGTTTGCTCTTGGTTTTAGTTATTAACTATATTAAAGAAAGGCTCATTTATTCGTATGATTTTTGTGTCTTTAACACAGAGGTTGAATTTTGTCAAAGGTTTTATTTTAGCGTCTATTGATATTATGTGGTTTTTATTGTTTATGCTATTGCTATGTTTGATTATGTTTATAATCTTCCTATGCTGAAGCAACCCTACGTTCTTGGTATCTATCTAATCTTTTTAATAGGTTGCTGTTAATCAATTTTTTCTTCAATACTCATTAGGGATAATGCTCTATAGTTTGCTTTCTTGGCCTTGTCTTTCTCTTTTTTATTTTTCAGGGTCACATTTGTGTCATAGATATCAGAAGTCTCTTTCCTATTTTTTCATAAATAGTTTATGTAATATTGGAATTAATTGTTCTTTGAAAATTTGAGATCGTTAATTTGTAAATCATCTCATCCTGCAGTTTTTTCTTTAAAGGTTTATATATGGTTTATTTAACTTTTTTTCTTCTATTGAGTTACTTAAATAATTTATTTCTTTTGTTATTAATTGGAGTATTTTTTATTTACATATACATTACCAAGTTTTAAAGTATGTAACTGGGCTTGGTACCTGGGACATAGTAGGCTTAGTACTTAGTAAAGGAGACTTAAATATCTTTATTCATCCATCCTCATATCCATCTTTTCCAATAGTATAATATTACGTTACTTTTACCTACCACAAGTTGTTCACTTATTCCTCCAATCAATGGCTATTGTTATCACCCAGAGATCTCTGGAGTTTTCTGAGCAGTCATCATCATCCTCTTCTTCTTCTTCTTCCTCTCCTCCTCCTCCTCCTTCTTCTTCTCCTTCTTCTTCTACTCCTTCTTCTCTTTCTTCTTCTTCTCCCCCTCCTCCTCCTCCTCCTCCTCCTCCTCCTCCTCCTCCTCCTCCTCCTCCTCCTCCTCCTCCTCCTCCTCCTCCTCCTCCTTCTTCTTCTGCTTCTTCTCTCTTGGCTCTAGAAACATCTGTTTTTCCTACTTAGTGTCCCTCCCTTCCTTGAAGTCCTTTATGCCTGGAACTTTCCATGCTAGAAGTGTTCAGCTTCCCAGACCATTGGGCAAGACACAACCTCTCCCTGGAAATTGCTACTTCTTGTCTACATTCCTGACTGCCCTGAAGCATGGACTGGCAGTGGACCCAAGAGTCCTCCCTCCTCCAATAGACCGGGATTTGTGTTGAGAGCTGAGAATAATTCCTGAGAGCGACTTCTGGTAAGGCCACAGTGGACTCTGTCTTTCCGAAGGACCATCCTGCTGGAAGCTCTGGTGACCTTTCTGGCTCAGTCCCTTCCCTGTCCCACTGCAGAGGTGTCAGCTGGAGCCCTGGTTCTTGGAGCAGGTGCTGTTGGACTTTCCTTCCCTTTTTGCCCTTCTCGGCTTGCACACTTCCACCTGAGAGGATTTCGTGAAGCTCTGTAGTCTGTTCTTGCATGAGTTGAAATTTGTCAAGCCAAAGCCTGTTGCTTTCCGCATTCAATGGGCAATGGTATTCTTCTGCCAAGCTATTTGGGGTCCCTAGGCCATCACTTTGTATAGGAGCAGGAACCGACTTTGCGTCCAGTCTTTTTGCTTTTACAAAATGCGCCTCTGCAGTATTTTGGTGTCTTTTACAGGTTTCTTTCTTTCCCCGGCCTCCTTTGGCTATGTGCCAGGATGGAGGATCTATAGAGTCGAAGGATATGAACAGTTAACTGACCTTTTCTAGATCATTCTCAATTGTTTTCCAGAATAGTCAGACCAGTTCACAGCTTCACTGACTGTTATCAATCAATCAATAGGCACTTATTAACACATGCTTGGCGTGGCACTAGGTGGTGGGGTACGAAGACAGAAGCTAAACCGTCCTAAACGGAGTACACTGGGGAACCTGTAAGAGGGGGGGATGGGGCGGGACATGGAGCCTGGCTGATGGGGACCCAGTCCTTAGAGCAGGGCAGTGTTCTCTACCTGCTGCCGACCCACACGAGCCTGCTTCTGGACGTGGCTAATGGAGGGCCCCTGTCCTCCACTACGGAGCATGCACGGACACTCTGTGACTCTCCCATTGACTTACTGAGTGGTAATAAAAGCATTTTAATTGGCTATGGAACCTATTGAAGACTCCAACAGAAGAAACAAGCTTATGCATGAGGAGGAATAGAAGTTGTGAGCTCCCAGGTGCGGGAGGTTCTCCTCACCCAGTCACTGTGAGGATGAAATGAATGAGGAAAAGCCAATGGCCCCACTCAGCTAGGATATTATGCTGAGATGCATTGGGTGGCAAGAGCTAGTTGTTAAATTTGCAGTGTGAAAACGTATAGCATCTATAAACACTACTAATCAAGGCTTGATTTCTTGTCTTGTGTGTTGTTGAGACTTAAAAACAGATGGAGAAAACATAATAATGAAGATTACGCTTCAAACTATGTCCTCAATACAGTCTTCCCCAGCCCCGGGAAGCTCGTTGTTAAACATTTGCCAGCACATCCCCCCATGTGGTGCCTGAATGGGCTGTGATATAGAACAGGCTGGACAGAGGAATGCTGAAATGTCAGAGGTGGGAGGAGCTGGAGAGGCCGATCCTCTCCCAGCAGTAGGGATTTCACTTTCGTCTTGCTTGGTAGGCTGATGGACCAGAGCTGGAGGACCGTCAGGAAGCCCCGAGATAGTTTAAGCCAAGCTAAGGAGGTCAGTCAATCGGTCACTAAGTATTAATGAAGTGCTTTGGGTGTGCCAGAGGCTCCCTCTGCCCTTTAGGATCAAATTCAGATTTCTGTGTTTGGCATTGGAGGCCCTTCATGGCCTGGCTCCATCTGTGGTTGCACATCCATTTGCATCCTGCTCCCCTTAAATGTCCAATGATCCAATCAAATGTCATAATTGTTGTTTCTTACGCACAAACTTCCATCTCTAGTCTCCAGGCCTTTGCACTCCTTGTCCCCCAGGGCTGAAACACACTCCCTTCAGACATCTGCCTCTTAGCTCTTTGCTGCCTGCAAAGCCCAGGGCTGGCTCAAGCCTCGTTCCTACGAGAGGCTTTCCCCTTGCCCACCTCACCCTAGCTGCCAGAGACAGCAAAATGATCTCATGTATCTTTGTACACTGGAGAAGGGGATGGCGAAGCACTTCCGCATCTCTGCCAAGAAAACCCTAGACAGCTAGGAGGAGCTGGACACTACTGAAAAGCTTCAACCACAGCCACAGTTGGTGTATATTCTTCTATGTGTATATATTGTTTTCCCCAACAGATGTGAGCTACTTGAGGGTGGGCAGCGTCTCATTTTTGTCTGCACAGAACCTGACTTAAGACGTCCTCCTGATTGAATGACCAACTGACTGACAGAATGCTTATCAAACTGACCGTCAGGAAGGTCAGCTGATCCACACCCTGGATGACAGAGGCAGGCTCCAAGAAAACCCAATGTTTAAAACTTGGAGTCACATCTGATTAGATGAAACTGTGAGGAAAGACAACACGTCTGAAATTTGAATTCCAAAGATTGGCTTTCCAAGCCCAGATGGGAGATGAACAACTGGACATGAGCTTGCCTGAAAACAATCCGAGGGTTATAGAGGAACACAAAACACGTCAATAGTGTAGTAGGCAGCCAGGAAAGTCAATACTATCTCAGTCAGCTTTGAGGGACATAACATCTGGCAGAAGAGAGACCAAAGTCACACTGGTCTCTGCCCTCGTCCAAACGTTGGGGGCTGTGGCCTCCAGCCCAAGCTGACTTGTTTTAGGAGGAACGCCGATAAGCTGGAGAGCAGCCCAAGATTGGCGACAAATGAGCCATAGCGTGGGTGCAGCCAATGGGGAATCTATATCGCTCGACTCTGGAGACATTTCCATGGTTTGTTCCATTTTTTTTTTCTTAGCATGGGAGGTAGAAGGAGGCAAAATAAATGGTCATTAATTGAAATAATGAAGGGCATATGAGGGAGGGGGAGAAACACTGAGAAAAACTTAAATTGGGGGAGTTTAGCCTGGAGAAGATGGGCAGGTGTGATCATTGTCTCCAGGTATTTGGAAGGCCGACGAGCGGAAGAAGGAGGCTTCCAAGTGAGCAAAGAGCCAGGTGAGGACAAGTGGACTCTGCAGAGAGGCTGTCTTTGTCTGGAGGGTGCCAGCGCTGTCCCCAAGGGGAGTGGGCACTCTCTCACTAGAGGTCTTCAAGAAGAAGCTGGATGGCCTCTTGTCCCATATGTTGTAGGGGGATCCTCATCCCTAAGGGGCCTCAAAGGACTCTGCCAGCTCTGAGACTCTGTAAAATGGGAATTGTTATTGTCAGGGAAAAGAATAATAGCTGTAATTAAACCCATACGCTTAAGAGAGAGGGTGAAGAAATTTCAATTCTTTGGAAACATTGGATAAGATTCAAGATTCAAAGAAAAAAACTTCCATAGGTTAAGGCGGGGTAGAGAATGGATTAGATTAGTGTGAATGAGAGGATAGGGGAGGGATCTTTGGGGGGGGGGAATAGATCAAAGGGGGACTACAAAAGAGTATTTAGACTTATGGGAATGGGAGGATAAGGGAGGGATCTTTGGGGGGGGGGTAGGTTAAATAACAGGAGGCCGACATGGGGGGGGGGAGTAAGGTAGAGGAGTCAGGAGGGATAGGAAATAAGAGATATTCACAAACGTAAATACAAAGATCAGGAGTAGAATTTGTTAGGGGAAAGTATATGTTTATATATGTATCTGTGTATGTATATATATGTATGTCTATATTTATATCTATATATAAATATGTCCACCCTTAATGGTAGCCTTGGGGCGGAGGAAGGGGTGGAGAAAAGGGGAAAAAAGAACAAAGTAAAAAGTGCACGGCAGAGAACAAAAGAAAACTTACAAGGAAGCAAAGGAAAGACGGACAGCTCAGAACACAATGCCTAGTATTTATTACGCAGGCTTTCTTGAAATGGAAATTGTTTGCTATATATTTGGAATCCTTCTGTTGTGTGCAGGACATAGTGGGCCTTTTTCATTTCTTATTTTGTATTTAAGTTTGTAATATGTTTCTTTTTCTTTTCTTATTGTGTATTTAAGTTTTAGAAAAATGTAATTGAAAAAATTGGGAAAAAAGAAACTATCTTGAGAATTAGAAACAAGACAAACCAACAAACTGACAGGTTTATCTTTTAAAGCAGACTCCAAATTAGAAGAAAATAAATGAAAAGATCTTGGAAAAAAAAAAGATTAGAACCAGCAACCTCAGACCAATCATCATCGATGGCGTTTTTATTGTGTTTTTAAGTTTGGAAACACTTGACACATTCCCAGTGGATCCTCCCACCAAACCCTTGAAGTAGCCAGAGTGGGTATTACCAAGTCAAATAAATAAACATTTATTAACCACTTACTGTGTGCCAGGTACTCTGCTGGGGAGGAAAAAGCAGTCTCCACCTTCAGAGAGCTCACAGGCTAATGGAGGAAGCAATATTTAAAAACGATGCATAAACAAGATATAAACAGCAAGCTGCTACATGACTCAATGCACGGAGCGCTGAGCCTGGAGTCAAGAAGGCCTGAGTTCAAATCCAGCCTAGACACTAGGTGAGTGACCCAGGCAAGTCATTTGGCCTCTCTGCCTGAGTTTCCTCATCTGTAGAGTGAGGCTAAAAGCAGCACATTTGCTGTAAGGTTCAGGGGAGACGATCACTGCCAAGTGCTTAGTCCAGAGCAGGGGTCACATAGATGCTTAATCCCTTCCCTGACGTCAAGGGGGATCAGGCAAAGCTTCTTGTGGAAGCCTGATCGATCCATTTTACAGAAAAGAAACCAAAGCACAGAGAAATGATTGTCAGATGTAGGATTTGAAGCCAGGTCCCCTGATTCCAGGGCTGGCTGTCTTTCTGAAACATCCTCTACTCTCACTGCATAGAGGTCACGTCTTTCTTTTTCTTTTTAGTTAATTTTTCTTTTCAGTTAACGGGTATTTATTTTCCCTCCTGCCCATCCTCTCCCCAACAGTAAGTAAGTAAATGAATGAATGAATGAATGAATGAATAAAAGCAAAACTTATATAAGAAATATGCATAGTCAGATAAAACCAATTTCCCCACTGGCCCTGTACAAACATGTGTGCATGCCTCATTCTTCACCCTGAGTCCACCACCTCTTGTCAGTCTTCTGCCATCCTGATTAGTCATTGCATCAGTGAGAGATCTTTATGGCGCTCACCTGAACAAGACTTGAAAAGGGAGAGCCAGGAGCTGGGAAACCCAGGTTGGGGAAAGGGGTGGAGGCTGTCACAGCATTCAGTCTGCAGCCATCGGCATCATTGGCTCTAGACCTTGAACTGATTTCATAATGATTCTGTGTCTATACTTGAAGCAGTCAGTCAACAAGCATTTATTAAGCACCTACTGTATATCAGGCATTGTGCTAAGCTCCGGGGATACAACCACAATAAATGAAGCAAACCTAACTTGTCAGAACATGCTTTTTAATGGGGAGTACAAGTATTCATTGAAGTGTATGAAGAGTAAACAGTGTCTCTTTCAGCTCTAAATCTGCTGTCCTATGTGTGCACATAAGAGTATATACATTTGACATATATTTTTATGTCTCCCCCATGATAAGATGTCAACAGTGGCAGAGAAGCAACGTTTTCCTTCTTTGTATCCCTAGTGCCTGGCACAGTAGGTGCTTAATAAATGCTTGTCAATTGATTAATGCTGGGCCACAGTTTCTTAATTGGGGGGCCATGAACTTGATTTTTAAAAACAAACACAGATTTTATTTTTATGTATTTAAAAACATGGTTCTGTGAAGGCTTCCCCAGGCTGCCCAAGGTGTCCATGACCCAAAACATGGTTAAGAACCAAACCCCTCATTTTCCAGGTGAGGAGAAGTACAGAAGATGGAGGTAGCATCGTGTTTTCATCACTCATTTAACAGATGTTTATCAAACACCTACTGAGGGCAGTGCACTGAATGATAGGACAAGACTGTGTGGGTATGGGGGGAGGGGGCTGAGAGTGCCTGCCCAGTCATACTTCTCTGGTGTCAGTCCCACTCCCACTTTCCTCTGGGTGAAATCGATAAGAAGCACTTGTGGGGTGTCAAAGGTTGCAGATGTGGAGAACTGGGCCATATCACCAACCAAGCAAGTGAGGGCTGTGGTTTAAAACTACATTAAGAAAGAGCACAGCAACTTTATTTCTGCTGAGACCCACCAGTAAATACTGGTTCGAGCTGAGAGCTAAAAGCCTCATGAGTGATTCCCCATGAAAAACAATGTTGATTTCTTTTTATGCTTTGATAAAACCTCCGAACTTTTTGAAAGGTTCCTGGGCAATTCAGAACTTACAGCCTTTTATGGTTCTCCCATCCATATCGACTAGACATGACACCCACTGCAAATACAAAAGCTGGGCTGCCAGAAGCCAGGAGGACCCTTGTCCCAGGCTTTGGTTTGAGTTGGCTGCAAGCTGAAGGATCTAGGCTCACCTCTTTGTCTGCTGGAGAGCTGAATGCCAGTGCACAAATGCAGGCTTCTTAATTTCTATGTCATTAAAGATTGTTGGGTTTTTTTCAAATGGCCCCAAGCACCTCTCTCTGAAATGAAGGCCCATCTTTTTAATATCAATATTACAAAACTCTTATAAGAAATATGCATGTTCAAGCAAACAAATTCCCCCACTGACCATCTGTCTGGGTCTGCACCATGAGTCAACCACCTCTCTGTCAGGAGGTGGCCAGTGTGCTTCATCATTGGTCCCCTGGAGTTAAGGCTGGTCAATGCCCTAGTCAGAGTTCTTTACATATGTGTCTTCAGTAAGAAGTGAGAAGCAGCAGCTAGGGGTTGGGTAGCCCTACAAGAACTGCCTGTAGTCTCCAAAGAATGACAAATGGATGTTATCATGTGGAAGGCCATGAAGAGGCCTGGCGAGTATGAGCAGGCTGCAATCTATAACAAGGAAGGGGCTAGGAGGAAACACCAAGTGAAGGCGCTGTCCAAGAAATGTCTGCTAAGGAAAATGGGCCATCACATAGTGAGGGGGAGGGATTGATACCAGTGGGGAGAGCAAGAGCTCTGGGGTTACAGGACTCAGGTTCAAGCCCCTGCTGACTGCCCCTGCCACAGGCTTCCTTCATGGCCTTGGGAGCATCACTTAGCCCCTGTTGGCCACAGCTTCCTTTCCTCTAAAACATGGGGAGCTGCACCAGACGACCTACAGCATCCCTTCCAGATCTAAATCAAAGATCTGAGGAATTGTTTGGGTGTTGCATTACTATCATGGCAATGTTGACAGAACTAGAGGAAGGTCCCCAGTGTCTTGGGGGAAGGCCCTATGGTGAGTGTGTAGGAGGAAATGGACAACCATAGACTGGCAGGCCTAGATGATAGGAGAATTAAGTCATTGGAAGTCATGTCTCCATTGATGAGGGCACAGATCTGTGCAGTGGTGCAGTAGATTTAAAGGTCCTCCTTAGTTGGGTCCCCTCCTGCATTGGCAATGGTCCTTCCTGGTCCCAGGGAGTTTGGGGACAAGGGGAAGACCAGGCAATTATGGTAGAAAGGGTCTCTCTTGTTCTTGTCTCCTAATAGTGCCTAGCACAGTGCTCTGCAAACAAAAATGTTCACTCTGTGTTGTCATGTTACTGTATTCTAGTCTAGTCCACCTGTCTTTGACATGCCCAGTGCTTCCAAAATGCCCAGCTTAACGCTTATAATATGGCAGAGAGAATAGCATATCTAATGAAGCTGACAGTGAATTCCAGTTTCTCAGTGTAGGACAGGATCTCCACAGACATCTGGCCCAAGCTGACCTTCACAAGAACCTCTTGGGCAACCTACCCAAGTGTTCTTCCAGCCTCTGGCTGTAGATGCCAAGGGGCCCACTATGTCCAAGACAGCCCCTTCCTCTTTAGGAGAGTTTGGATTGCCAGGGCACTTGCCTGATAGTCAGGGGTGTACTGGAGGCAGCTTGAATCAGCTCCCTAAAGCTGAGGGTTAAATTTTCAATGTGAACATTTATACCTTAGAAATCAAAGAATACTACGAAAAAGGGCTCAACTGACTGTTTTGTTGATTGTCTAGAAGAATAAGTGATACCTCCAGAAGAAACCTCCCAAGAATTAAACAAACATTTTGAAATGTCCACCATGTGCCAAGTGCTGTGGCAGGCCTAGAGATAAAAAGCAGCATCTCCAGTGGCTGATTCTGGACAAGACCCAGAAGAATCTGGGAGCTCCCGTGGTAATTTTATAGGGCTCTGGTAGAAAGAGCCTCAAGGACATGAAAGGCAGGAGGTTCTGGGCATGATAGATGGTGTTCCCCCAATAGATATAAGCTCCTTGAGGTCAGGGACTATCTCACATTTGTCTTTTTGTCCCTGGCACCCAGCATAATACTTGTCACATAGGAGGTAACTTGTTTTTACATGTTCACTGATTGACTGAATGCAGATTAAAGGCCAGCATTTGAGGTTTGGGAACATGGCGTTTGATACCAGGATGAAAACCTGCTCTCCAGGGATGGAGCACACCTTACAAGGACCAGACATTGGCCCATCTGGTCAAGAGGACTTGTAACTGAATAGGGAAGAAGAGAAGGAAAATTGCCCCAAGAAATCCATTAAACCAGACACCATGGAAGACATTGAGTGTGGGATAGAAGACTCGCAGTTGAATTGGTGCCCAATAGTTCAAAGAGGGAGATAATTGAAAAGAAATAAATAATATCCTTGGCTTCAAATGTCTATTTGCCAATGTATATTGTTGCATGGATTGTCATTGTGTGTGTAGTAAAAGAAGTCATCTTGGGCCCTGCCATTTGGAGGTAAAAATGACTAAATCATGGAGTATGCGACTCATACCTGGGACACAGTCATGGAAGTGGACAATTGGTGGCTGCTGGTGGTGGTGACAATGACAATGATAATGACAGTGATGGTGGTGATGGTGATGATAGTGATGTGATGATGATGATGATGATGATGGTGGTGATGATGATGACAGTGATGGTGATGATGGTGGTAATGGTGATGATGATGATGATGATGGTGGTGGTGATGATGGTGGTAATGATGATGATGATGACAGTGATGGTGATGATGGTGGTGATGGTGGTGATGATGATGATGATGACAGTGATGACAATGACAATGATGATGACAGTGATGGTGGTGATGGGTGATGGTGATGATGGTGATAATGGTGATGATGATGATAATGATGACAGAGACGATAGTGGTTGTTGTGGTGATAATGGTGGTGGTTGTGATGGAGATAACAATGATGATGACAGTAATAGTGATGATGGTGATGGCTAGCATTTCTATAGCAGTTAGAAGGTTTGCAAAGCTCTCTATGTGTTATTTAATCTGATACTCACCTGTGATAACCCTCTGAGGTAGGTAATCTTATTATGCCCATTTTACAGGTGATAAAATTGAGGCTGAGAGTGGCCAATGGTCACACATCGTCACGAGTGGCATCCAAACCCCAATGCCAATCTCCTTCTTTTGTCTACATGCCACAGACTGCCTGGTCAGATAGAATATATAGATTTTTGGAGAACCTCATTTGACTAAATCTACTAAATAATACAGATACAATTTTGATTTGTCTTGCCATCAATTTCACTTCTCAGGAGATGGAGGAATCAGGGAAGGGACCTGCTGCCCTGAACCCACAAGGAGGACATGGTGATATGGAAAGAGACAGAACTCTTGGGAGAGAAGGCTTCAAAATTTGGTTAGAGGAACATAGCTGAACCCATACTAGAGACTTTGGGAAAGCCGAATGCAAAACATTCCAAGAAACCACAGGCTTAATGTAATTGTCCTGAGACTAAGAGAGCTCTGGCTCAAAATGGCAGGCAGGGAGGGTTCAGAAAATGAACTTGTAACACCCCAGTAGCCCAGGGTCCAAGAAGTCACAAGAATTTGTCCTCTGAGCCCCCGCCCCCATGCCGGCTCCTCCACTCCCTTCAGGCCCCTCTGTACATCCTTCAAGCCTCAGCTTGGGCTTTGCCTCCAAGGGGAGCCTTGCCTAGTTCCCTCCACTCTCACCCCCTTGGTGGCCTTTCCCTTCTCAAATTATCCTGAATTTGCTGATCAGTGCAGGAGGTGATTTCCTGCAATCAGAATGGAAGCTCCCTGAGGGCAGAGCCTGTTGTTCATTTGTTTGCAGCATCCCTGCCAAGACACATAGAGGGCTGGTCCTGTGATTCATTAACATATGGCCCTCCCTATAGCTCATTGTAGGGGTGGAGAGATCAGTAACTAAGACAGGCACCCTGCTCTCAAGGGGCTTATGACTTAATTGTGATTTGTTTTTATTTTTGTCCAGATGTGTGATTTTGTCCATGCAGGGAAGTCCCAGGTAAGGAGATTCTCTCTCCCAATGTAGATGAACTCCCCCAAAATGGAAGGCCTCGAGACCGGAGCACTTGGGTGCTCAGTGACTTAGCCCAGTTCGCCAAGTTATGACACGTTCGAGGTCAGGCTGGAGCCCAGCTCTGGCACAGATCATCCCTGTGCCTCAGCTGGCTTTCTCTGTGCTTTCTAGGCAGTAGTCGCTTTAGGTGAATTGGGCTGAGGTTAAGCATGTTAAAACATGTTTAAATTGTCCATCTGCCCATGTACCAACCATTGGGGGAGAGCAGGGGAGAGAGGCCTCAGAGCCCTGGCCCATGAACTTGTCATCAAGGAAGCTTGAGTCCAGTGCATGCTTGGCACAGGAATGACGAGTGTATGATTGAATATGTACACACACACGCGTGCGCACACACATACGCACACACACACACACACACACACACACACACATACGCACAGAAAATGTAAGGGAAGGGCTGGAGGAAGGCAGATCATGTGTTTACCATTCCAATGTTGAGAAAAGAAGCATTGGCATCTTGCCTTCCCTTCAAGTTTGCTAACTACCAGGTACAAACTTCTCCCTCCCGATGGGTGTCTGGTACCCTGGAAACAGCTCTGAGTTCAAAGTCTACCTGTGACAACACCTATATGGCCTTGGGTAAGTCATGTAAACCTCTCTGTACCTCAGTTTCTTTATCTGTCAAATGAAGATCCCTTTTGGGGCACCTTCTAGAAATAGGATCCAAGATCCTATCAATCCACCAGCAAGCAATTAATAAGCCCCACCCACATGTCAGTTATTTTCCAGCCATGTCTTTAGCACAGATACTGTACTGGTCTGCCATTCTCTTCTCCAGCTCATTTTGAAGATGAAGAAATGAAGGCAAACTGGGTTAAGTGACTTGCCCAGAGTCACTCAGCTATTATGTGTCTGAGGCCATATTTGAACCCAAAAAGATGAGTCTTTTTGGCGCTGTGTGCACTACACCACCCACCCGCCCAGACACCAAAGATCCAACACATCGATCAATCCATCAGCAAGCACTTAGTAAACCCCTCCTTAGGCCAGGCTCTATGCTGGGTCCTTCAGATACAAAGGCTAAAATGTGTCTGCCCTCAAGGAGCTCACATTTTTGGGGGAAAGAGACAACCCCAGAAAGACCCCAAGCCCAGTCACTCCCTGCTGGCCTCCCCATAGGAAAAGGAAGTAGCAGCTTTGAGGAAAGGCATGGTTCGTGCCCTTGGCAGCCTCCCCTCATCCCTGGGCCCAGAGACGGGCAAGGCCCAGGCCTCCCAAGGGCTTCTTGAGGGGTCCCAGTTCCTTTCGGGACCTTGCCACAAGTTAAGCCTGGGGCAGGCTCCAGATTCCAATGCGCACAGCCGAGGAAACTGTCCCTGGAGCTTTGAGGGCGGCCGGCTTTCTCCTTCTATCTCTCCTCTGATCTGCTCAGTTTCCCATTCATCACTTTCCTTCATCCCTGAATCTCAGAAAACAGAAGGGAAGCAACAATGGAGTCCCTCCACCTCCTCAGAGTGGCCCGTTCTTATTATACTTCCTACCCGAACCGCGCTGAAATGGGAAGGTCCATGAAGCACTCTGCAGACCTCAGCACCGTGGAAATAAACGCCGCAGCTATTTCTGAGACAGCCAGGTGTCTCAGGTGTCTCCCACAGCCTGGAAGGCCCAAGTTCAAATCCAGGCCCGGGACCCTGGCCCAGTCACTTAACCTCTGTTTGCTCAGTTTCCTAAACTGTAAAATAGCGTTATTATGAGGCTCACATGAGATATCTATAAAGTGCTTTGCACAGTGCCTGGCACACAGTGGATGCTTAATAAATGCTTATTCTCCTCCCCCTCACTCCAATCAGGGATCCTATCCATTAAGTCATCTTCTCCTTGCCTTGAACATAGGAGGAAGGAAAAAAATCCTTTTGGAGGGTGGGGGCTATGTCTCTACCAAATCAGTTCACTCTCTCCAGATCTTCAGGGCTCATGCACCAAGCTGGTTCAGATTTCTTTGATGTAGAGAAAGCTGGGTCAGCCCTGGAGCCACTGACGCCCTGATGGCCTTCTTCAGAACAGCTCTTCCTCCATCTCCAACCTGGTGGTCCTCCCCACCACCCATTCTCTCCAATGGCACACCTGGGTGGCAGTCTGGATTGGGAAAATCAGGACTCGTGCAGCCAGGATTCACTGAAAATTCATGGGCCTATTTAGAGCAGGATGCTCACTGCCCTCTGGCAATCCTTAGGTTCTTCCCTGGCTCACTCCCCCAGAGAATGCTTAAAACTGTCCCAAGTCCTCTCGACACTCAAATTTCCCAGTCAGTCCCACCCAGGAGAGCACAGATAAACATACTTGACCAAGGATTCTGCCTCCTTTTTCACTGAAGAGAGTCCAGGATTGGGTTGGACAACACTTACTGAATGTATGCTCTATACGAAGCGCCATCTCAGAGCTGTAGTTACAAAGACAAGATAAAAAAAAAA
>CM053624.1:4174065-4194975 GCA_028646595.1 Phalanger gymnotis | reverse complement strand
CGGCCACTGAAGTTGTCTCCCGGCAGCCGAGCTTCCGGCGTTCTCAAGCCCCGCCTCAATGACTAGAGACCATTGGTTCCCCAGCTGGCCCCTCCTAAGTCACCAATCCACACCCACACAGGTTTCACACCTGACAGGGCCCTGGGCCTGGGGCTTAGCACTTAACAGCTGAAAGTACTTCCACTCAAAAGAAACAAAAGCCATGCTAATGAGACAATTTTGCTTAACAACACAGGAGGCTAAGACCCCAGCCTCCCCAGGAGCACAACCACACAACCATTCTTGGATTAGGCTCCGATGCACTGTGGGATGCACTAGTTTTGTGCCCACTAGAGCACTGTGTTTCTCTCTCCCCCACACCTGGAAGAGAAGCCCTCTTTTCCTCCTTCACTGACTCTTACATTCCCAGCTCACACTGGCCTGATCAGCCACAGTTGGACACACTGAAACTTGACTCTAGCATAATGATGTCCTTTTGCTCCTCAAAGGACAACAACCAAACCTACTAACCCTGACTTGTTCCTTCAGCGTACCCTTTGAACAATGCTGCCATCATCAGTCCTTCCACAGAGCACCTCGTAAGCATTCCTAGGTGCATTGCATCATTGGAGCATCAGAGTGTCTCCTCCAAGTCCCAGCCTTCACCTCATCCAGGCCCATTACCAGACTTCCAAATGGCCACCACCAGCCCTGAGGTCATCGCCACTGCTGGTGCATAGCTGCCCTTGTCTGCTGCTTGCCTGCACCATGGCGAACCTTGGACAGCCTGAAGCTGTTTGAAATAAACAACTTGGAATGTTGCAGATGGAGGAGGCAGAGGAGTCCAAACCAGGCCAGGGGATTCCAGCCTCAGCTGTGGTCTCACATTCTGCTCCTCACTTCCACAGCAGAGGTGTCTCTGAAAAGTGTTGGGTGAAAATGGATTTTTGCAAATAGACTCCCATTTTCAAGGCACTCAGGGAGCAACCTGTTAAAGGGATGCTTTTTGTGACACGAGGAGCTCTTTTGGATGTACACTGTCCGATCTGAATTTGTTTGCTTTTGAGTGTCTTAGTTGGAAGGCATCTCTTTATTAAGACAGACCCCATTATACTATTAAATATTAACGAAGGTCAAGAGTGTGTGTAGTCTGCATGGGTGAAAGAAATTCTGATGGATCCTTGTACTGACTAATGTAAGGCAAACCTCCACGAAGGCCCTTTCCCAACGCCATGTCATGGTGAGCCACTGACCTGCGATCCTCTGAATCTGAATCTAACTCTTTTTGTATGCCCAGAGCTCAGCGTGGGACCTCATACATAGCAGGCACTTAATAAGTGTTTATTGACTGACAGAATCTGCTATACATACGCAGTCAGATCATCCATTTAGTGGTCTGAGCAAAAATCAAAGCAAATACCCCAATCAAAAGACTAAAGACATGAAGATGGTGTTCGCATCTATTTTATTCCAACCGATCTTGACAAAGAGCCAGTCTTAAAAAATGGCGGCTGTGAGCAAAACCAGTTTAGAATACAAGTTCGGTTGCGAAGCACTGTTGAAAGGGCTGAAGAAAGGGGTTTGTCTATGATAAACATCCATATCTGTGACACAGGTATTGCCTCTCATAAAATAAGAGTGAGCACGGCTTCAGAGACTTTGGTGTGAGATTCTGTTCGTGCAGATCATCATGAAAGCATTTGTATAGGAAAACAGAAATATTCGACAAACAGACATGAACTGGAACAGGGCTGCTGTCATCCATGGTGATTTTTCTCAGTAGGAGCTTGGAGTCTACCCCCTTAATGCACACATTTGCTCTGTTATGACATGGAAAGGGCTGATGTACAGAGGAAATCCATGTTGGAGGTGGCACAGTCTTAAATACCCCCCAGGATAAAGGGAAACACTTTTTTAAAGAGCAGAAAAAAATCTCAAGCTATGATTTCCCCCACCCAAATAAAGCAACAAATGAGATGCAAACGACTATCATGCTCTGCTTTGTGATATTGGAAAATATCTTTTATGAAAACAACCATGCACACATCTAGGGGATGCTCAACGAAAACGTGAAGAGGAAGAGGCAGGCTTGCTTTCCCACATGACTTTCTCTACCAGACGACATCTTCACAGTCATACAACTGATGGTGAAAAGATCATTGCCCTACTATCTAACATTCACAGATTATTTTGTAGTTGACTCAGTAGAACAAAATTCACCCTGGAATGTTCTCCTCAAACAATGACTCTCCAGAGCAAGTTAAAATTATAGCAAGTCTCATTATAAACTTAGCCATGAAAATAACATTTTTTTTTAGTGTTCTGCTGTTAATGTGTTGTTCAGTTATTTCAGTTGTATTCAATTCTTTGCCACCCCATTTGAGGTTTTCTTGGTAAAGATACTGGAGTAGAGTGGCTTGCCAATGAGGAAACTGAGGCAGACAGGGTTAAGTGGCTCGCCCAGGGTCACACAGCTAGTCAATGTCTAAGGCTGGATTTGAACTCAGTTCTTCCTGACTCCGGGCCTAACACTCTATCCACTGTATCACATAGCTGCTCCTTTATTAATAGAAGCTGATACAGAGAGCAGGTAGACATGTTTATCTAAGATGTTAAGTTCGCTGATGTCATGGGGGATTGTCTAGCAGAGAATCCAGATAGAAGTAGAATTTCCCAGAGATGGTGAGATTAAATATCCTTATTTGCAGATGATAATGCATTGACTGAATAAAGCCCTGAAACGCTGTGATGCCATTTTAGTAATACACACAATTATTTTAAAGAAATTCACCTATCCATATATAAATATATTATCTGCATTTAATTGTAGCCTTCTGGGTGGGGGGAGAAAAGGGGAAGGGAAGAACAAAGTAAAAAGTGCACAGCAGAGAACAAAAGAAAACTAACAAGGAAGCAGAGAAAAGATGGGCAGCGCTCAACCCAGTGTGTAGCATTTATTATATAGGCTTTCTTGAAATGGAAATTTATTGCTTTACATTTTGAATCCTCTCTTACATTCTGCTGTACACATGCCATGCTTTTTTCCCTTTTCTTATTTTGCATTTAAGTTTCAATATTTGAATTTATGTTTCTTTTTGTATTGTGTATTTAAGTTTCAGTAACAATAAAAAAAAATAAGAAGAAAAGAAATTCACCTAACCATCTACAGGGAAAAATCAAGTGGATTACAAACGCAAGATGTAGAGATGACAATTCACAGTGAGATGGACAGCACATTGGCTTTGTGTCTGGGATTGGGGGGGAGGAGGACAAACATTTATATAGTACCTACAACATAGCCATTGTGCCGAGCACTTTCTAACACATTTGATTCACAACAACCCTGTGAAGGAAATACCCTGGGAAGTGTTGTTATTTTACAGTTGAGGACTACTTGCCCAGAGTTACAGGGCTAGTAAGTGCCTGAGGCTGGATTTGAACTCAGATCTTACTGACTCCAGTCCAGGCACTCTATCCACTGCACCATCAGCTGTCTTGAAGGTTCTGCATGAACAGGAGGAAGATCTAGGTCTGGATTGCATTTAGGAAACTGTCTGGTGTTTTCAACGATCCTAAGCTTCTCTCCTCTACAAAAGCCCATATCTTTCACACTAATATTCCCAATAACCGTGAGAGCACCATGATCTCAACATTTTAATGTCAGGGTCGTGTAGCAGAAAGAGCCTTGAAGCTGGTGTCACAAGAGCTGGGTTCAAATCCTCAGGCAGCAATAACAACTTCTGTGGCCTTGGGTGAGTTCCAACCTCTTGGGCCTCAGTTTCCTCATCTATTTAATTGAGTATTGATTTAGACATTCTCTCAAGCCCTTCTGACTCCAATTCTATAGTCTGATGACTCACACCTCCAGCAGACCAAAGGGCAACGGAAAAACCAATGGCGACTAGAAGGCCATAGTGCATCATGCCTGAAAGTCAGAACATGGAAAGAAGGTCTTCAGATCCCATTCGTCCATTTGAGAAAGGGTGGAGCTCATTACATGGTAAGAATGAGAGAGAATACCTGGGTGGCCTGAGCACTGCACTGCTACCCAGAGATGCAGGGGATTGGCTAAATCCTCTTTGGAGGATTGACCCAAGAACACAAACACTGATCCCAAAGGAGGGGCGAACATCAGCATGGATGGAGGAAGTAGCCGTGTCCACAGACTGTGGCTCTACTGAGTCCCAGGCAGGCCCCTAAGTCCCCTGCCATGAAATCACTTCAAGACTTTCATGATTCTTGCTCCTTATGGGTTCCTGCTTATTTCAGGGGGCTCTAGGCTCAGATGGCATTTCTATAAGGCAGCATGTTGTACCCAGTGCAAGGCCTGCTGACGCATTCTAAGCATGAGGATTGGCAAGCAAACGATTTGCTCCCTACTAATGTGCAGTTTAATTGTTCTTCTTTCTGATAAAGAAGAAACTCCAGAGGAAATCTATGGGCAACCCCACAGAGGTGCTTTCCTTCGGGGGCAGGGAACTGCAGATCTTGAGTCAGCTTCTTCTTTCTCCCGTTTTTAAGAGATGCAAAATTTTAATAGCGTTCCCAAACTCTGACTTTGAAAGCAGATTATGCTTGAAAGCTTAACTAGGAAGTGCTCTGGAGGGGTGGATTCGACCTTTGTGCCTGGACCATCTGCCTGATGCTGGCCCGAGGTGGCCAACATTTCATGATGATTTGATGTTGTTTGTGTTTTTGGTAAATTGTAACAGATATTCTATTTTATTTCATTTTGTGAACTTTTGATATTTTTTATAATGAGGACATTCATCTTCGAGTATATTCTCCCTTCCCAGGGAGAGCAACATTCCTTTTAACAACAAAACAAAGAAAGAGAGAGAGAGAATTTAGCAAAATTACCCCATCGAATAGAAATTGCACTGATCCACACCCGTGGCTCCCTATCCATGCAAAGGAGGAAGAGACATGTGGTGGGTCAGCATGATGACACAGTTCAAAGTTTGTTTTTTCTTTCCATTTTCATCACCTTAGTCACTATGTATATTGTTTTCCTTGTTCTGATATAAATGATGCCCATATGCCTATATTTATAATTCAATATTCATATCAATATAGATATGTGTATATATACATATGCACATATACGTATGGGTGTGTATCATCTCTTGAGTGCTGGCCCCAAGTCACCAATTAGCTAACTACTGCCTCATAGACAACTCAGGGTCGACATTCACAACACAACCCACCCTCTCCCCCCCTTACCATTATTCCTCCTGGTCCCTCAGACTACAGTTTTTGTGACATTCTTAGCTCTTTCCCCTTGCTCATCTATAGATCCAGCTCTTTGTCAAACCCTTTCATTTCTATCTTTGTAACCTTCCTTACATAGGTTTCCTTCTTGAGGCCACCACCCCAGGTCAGGCTCTCTTCACCTCCCACCAGGACTACTGTGGTAGCCTCCTGCCCTCCCTGTCTCCAGTCTGTCCCCACTCCAACTCATCCCCTGCTCAATGAGAATCTTTCTGAAGAGTCTGTATACCAGCCTCACACCTCTCCACGGTGCCCTCTTGATGAGCTTTGCTGGCTGTCTCTTACCTATAGGACCAAATATATAAAATCCTTGGTTTGGCATTTAAAGCTCTCCAGAACTGTCATCTTCCTACCTTTTTTTTTTTAAAAAAATAGTAAAACGTGAAATATTTGGGAGTCTCCCTGCCAAGACAAACCCACGAACCTGAACACAATGACAAAACACTTTTCACACAAATGCAGTTACATCTAAATAGTTGGAAAAATGTCAGTTGCTCATGGTTGGGCCAAGCTAATATAATAAAAATGGCAATTCTAGCTAAATTAATTTACTTATTCAGTGTCATGCTAATCAAACTACCAAAAAATCATTTTATAGAGCTAGAAAAAATAATAACAAAATTCATCTGGAAGAACAAAAGGTCTAGAATATCAGTAATTAATGAAAAGAAATGCAAGAGAAGGTGGCCGTACTGTACCAGACCTAAAATTGTATTATAAAGCAGAAATCATCAAAACTACTTGGTGCTGGCTAAGAAATGGAGTGGTGGATCAGTGGAATAGGTTAGGACACAAGACAGAATAATCAATGACTATATTAATCTATTGTTTGACAAACCCAAAGACTTCAGCTTCTGTGATAAGAACTCACTATTTGACAAAAAATGCTGGGAAAACTGGAAAATAGCATGGCAGAAAGTAGGCATAGACCAACATCTTACACCACATACCAAGATAAGGTCAAAATGGGTACATGGTTTAGATATCAAGGCTGATTACTACAAACACATCAGGGGAGTAAAGAATAGTTTACCTGTCAGGTTTATGGAGAAGGGAAGAATTTATGAACAAACAAGAGATAAAGAACATTATGAAATGCAAAATGGATAATTTCGATTACATTAAATTTAAAAGTTTTGCCAATGCACCCGAGATGACAAGGAAAGCAGAAAGCTGGGAAGCAATTTTTACAGCCAGTGTCTCTGAAAAAGGATTTGTCTCTAAAATGTATAGAGAACTGAGTCAAATTTATAAGAATACAAGTCATTCCCCAACTGATAAATGGTCAAAGGATATGAATAGACCATTTTCAGATGAAGAAACTGAAGATATCTATAATCATATGAAAAAATGCTCTAAATCACTACTGATTAGAGAAATGCAAATTAAAATAATTCTGAGGTACTACCTCACACCTATCAGTTTGGCTAACACGACAAAACAGGAAAATTATAAATGCTAGAGAAGATGTAGGAAAATTGGAACACTAATGCATTGTTGGTGGAGTTGTGAACTAATCCAACCATTCTGGAGACCAATTTGGAGCTATGCCCAAAGGGCTATAAAACTGTGCATACCTTTTCATCCAGCAGTACCACTACTAGGTCTAGATCCCAAAGAGATAATAAAAAGGGGAAAAGGACCCACATATACAAAAATATTTATAGCAGCTCTTTTTGTGGCAGCAAAGAATTGGAAATCGAGGGGATGCCCATCAATTGGAGAATGGCTGAACAAGTTGTGGCATATGAATGTAATGGAATACTATTGTGCTATAAGAAATGATGAGCAGGAAGATTTCAGAAAAACCTGGAAAGGTTTACATGAACTGATGCAATGTGAAGTGAACAGAACCAGGAGAACATTGTACACAATAACAGCAACACTGCAATGATCAGCTTTGATAGACTTAGCTCTTCTCAACAATATAACTGTCTAAGACAATTCCAAAAGACCCAAGATAGAAAATGCTATCCACATCCAGAGGAAGAACTACGGGATCTGAATATGGAGTCAAAGCATACTATTTTCACTTTTTAAATGTTTTCTTTCTTGTGGTTTTTCTCTTTTGTTCTGATTCTTCTTCCAGAACATGACTAATGTGGAAATATATTTAACACGAATGTAACTGTATAGCCTGTAGCAGATTGCTTGCTGTCTTGGGGAGGGGGGCAAATTTAGAACTCTAAATCTTACAAAAGCAAAAGTTGAAAACATAAAATAAATAAATTTAAAAATAAAATAAATTTTAAAAGTTCTAGTTATTAAGAACAAAACAAAAAATTAGTAAAATGATTGAATATCACATACCACTCAATCATTTTATGAACAAAGAAAATTATACGCCAAATATTTTGTGTTCCTAAATTAATAGAACATGACCAAAAAGACACATTTTTAAATTTCCCCAATTTGCCACAGTCTTCTCCTCAACTTTGCTTTTTATTTTTTCAGAATTTTATTTTTAGTGAACAGAAATGTATTTTCTTTTCCTCTACCCTCGCCCCACCAAAAAAGAGAGAGAAGAGCAAATTCCTTGCAACAAATATCTACCATCAAAGAAAACATATTTCCTCATTGGCTGTGTCTGTCTCCTTCTGCTCCTGTCTGGCAGGAAATGGGCAGCATGGTTCTTCTGTTGTTCTTATAGTCACAATTCTCCTGCTTTGCTTGTTTCATTTTTAATTTTAATTGGTTTATACAAAGTCCTCAAACCCATTCATTTTTATAATATTGATGTTAGGTGACCCAGTGAATAGAATGCTGGGCCTGGAATTAGGAAGACCTGGTTCCAAACCTGCCTTCAGACACTGCCTAGCTAAGTAACCCTGGACAAATGACTTCACTTCTCTGTGCCTCAATTTCCCCAACCATAAAATGGAGATAATAGCAGCAGTTACCTCACAGCATTGTTGTAAGGATCGAATGAAATCATATTTGTAAAGTTCTCAGCAAGCGCAATGCCTGGCATGAGGTAGGCGCTGTGTGCATGCCTGTTCTCTTCCCTCTTTGAAATCACCAATTTTCTCATCTCTTATAGCACAGTAATATTCCATCACATTCATGTACCACAATTTATTCAGCCATTCAGCAATGGATGAATATCATGCCCTTAGTTTCCAGGGGGTTTTGCCACTACAAAAAGGGCTGCTAGCAATATTTTTGTTCATATAAGACCTTTCCATATATACACACATCCATATACATATATGTATGATGTATGTGTATATATGTATATATATGGAGAGACGGGGGTGGGGAGAGAGAGAGAGAGAGAGAGAGAGACAGAGAGAGAGAGAGAGAGAGAGACACAGAGAGAAAGAGGTGGTCTCTTTGGGGTATTAGCCTACCAGTGGTATAGCTCTGTCAAAGCTCACACCGTTTAGTTACTTTTGTTGCATGATTCCAAATTGTTTTCTGAATTATTGTAGCCATGCACAGGTCTATGAACAGTACTCACTATGTCTACTTTCTCACAGACCCTCCAATATCTGTCGTTTTCCTTTTTCTGTTATTTCTACCAATCCAGTTGGGTGTAAAGTCAAATGTCTTTAATTTGAATTTTTCTATTTATTAGTGATTGGAGCATTTTTTCTTATGACTATAGGTTTCTTCTCTCGAGAACTTCCTGTTCATATCCTTGCACCAACTATCTATTGGGGAATGGCTTTTGTTCTTATAAATTTAACTCAATCCCAAGATTATTTGTAAAACCAAACTTAAGAAGATCTGTCTAGTGGAGAAAATTATGAATTGTGGGGTAAAATAGCACCCAATGCTTTTTTGAGGTTCTAGTTTTCTCATCTTATGGTAGAAAAAGCAGAGGATCGGTAGCAAGGAGGAGGTCTCCATGCCACAGTTTCACCACTAACTGTGCAAATTTTCTTGAGTTTCTTTGCCTCTCTAGGGCCGAATTCTCCTGCAGAAGATGAAACAGTTGACCCAAATGGTCTCCACTGTCCCTTCCAGCTCTAATGTTCTAGGTTCCCTTGATTTAGAGTATTCATAACTTCAGAAAATGAGGTTAATCCCCACCAATGGAAAGTTTCATTACATGGCAACTGTCCTTGGGTTGTTTCCTTCAGACTGATTAATTCAAGAAGTTTGTGAAAGTCACCCCCACCCACACCTCTACTTCCCATCACCTTACAGAAAATCCAAAGCACCCCCATGACCCTGGAGACTTCACAAACCTGCTGCATCCTCTGCTTCATAGAGGAATGGACTTAGGTCTACCTCTCCCCAACTAGACTAACCCGTGGCAGTTCCACAAGGACCATCATAAAGGCAGAGAGAGATAGCATCCAAAAATGTTGGCCAAATAAATGAATGAACATTAAAATGAGGCTCATAGGAAATGGCCAACCCCTCCTACCCAGAAGAGGATCATAATCTCTTGAATATTATCAAAATAAGCCCAGTCTTTACCTCCATGAAATGCTGATAAACTGACCCGGAAGAGACAGACATTCCACAGGTCATCATATCATGACCAAGTGCCCTGGATGTGTGGAAACCCTTGGATGGCAGGCTATAAGTTGGCCTTGCCGTCGACACTGGTAAGAACATTGCCATCTTGAGACAATGCCCAGGGTTTGTGCGTCAGTTCAATGGGATCCCAGCCCAGCCCAGTAGAATTCTGGGCAGCACCTGGCTGTCCTGCCAGAGTGTCCCTGAGGCATCCACATACTCTCCCCCAGATCGCAGGCGCTTTGCCTTTTTTATTTTCCCCTGTGAAACTTATGGCATCGCATCGGGCGATGACAAACGACCCAAAAAATCAATGTGTAATCTGATTTGAGGTTTTTGATTTCCTCTGATGAGTTTAAGTTTCATTAAAAGCAACCTTATTCAAACATGAAAGAAATCCTTGAAGGGTAAAACAGGGAATTGTCTCAATGAGTATAAAGCCTCCGAACCCTTTTGTGCGGTTTATTCAGTACATTAATTGTGGGGACCAACATGTGGTGTCGGTTGGCAGATGCCCGGTTATCAGGCCCTGGGATCGGCCTGAGGAGGGGGACGGCCCAAGAGCTCACATTCAGAAATCCTTCTTTGGCATATCGACACTTCAGTTATCAACAGCTCTTATCATCTCCTCAGACCTTCATCCCAGGCTGCTGCAGGCGACATATTAAGCTACAAATCAGGGGGCCTGCCTCTGCATTCTCTTAATTGGATGTATTCTCTAGAAAAAATGATCATCAGGGCCTCTTGTCCTGATGAGAAATTGACATTTTCTGACTGATTATTTGGAAGCTCTCTGTGAGGTAGATAAGGCGTCGAGTTGTTTTAGAGAAGGACAGCCATTCTTTGCAGGCCTTTTTATTGGTCTAGTTGACCCACTTGATGAGTATGGATTTCATGAGGTCTTTTTCAGCATTTGAACTATAAAAGGTTCAGAATGACACCACCCCTTATAGACAAAAGATAACCTTGCCCTTTGAATATATTGATTCTTTATTAACTAGGCTGTTTAATGCAATGAAATGAGGCATTAGATTGAAGCCCATTCCAAGTGCTTTGAATAATCTTTAAAAGCTTCAAAGACTTGAAAAGGCTGCTCGACAGTAATTGGCGGATATTTTTAGAGACTTTGGTTCTTGCTTGCAATTAGAAATACAAAGATAAAATAATTTCTAGAAGCCTGTGGCCACGGCTGGCACACTTATTCACACCCGAGCTATAGACACTTGGTGTGTCAGAGGTGGGTAGACATTGCTAGGATCTGCTATCCATGGCAAGAAATGGGCATTTCTCCCTTTGTAATTTTTTTTTCCTCCATTGAGGATCTGGCTAATCGTCCAGCTTCTCCTCATTATACAGACCTTTACAAACAGACCCAGAAGAAAGAGTGGCCCAGCATCTCTTGAGCCCCCTTGAGTAAGGGGGAGGGGGACAAGCCAGCCTGGCTGCCTTCAGCCTGCTCCAGGGCTACCGACTCACAACGAAGAGATGGTAAATGGGGGAGAGAGGGGAAAAAGGTATTCTCAAGTCCCTTTCTGTTTTGAATAATTGTTTCCTGTTTTGCTCAGCAGAACAAGTAATTAAGATGACATTTGTGAACACTAATTTAGATCACACTCATGTGTCTGTGCTAGAGAGCTTCAAGTCAAAACATGCAAAGCCAATCTCTCATTCAGTGGAAAATGAAAAAAAAAATCCAAATGGCAGTAGAAGCGTGAGCACCGAGAACTTGTATGAGCTGAACGTGGGGCACGTAAATGAGAAAGCCCACCCTCCTCACACAGCTCATTACAAGCAGCACATCGATGCAGACAGGAGCAGCCACCAAGAGGACTGTACCTTTTGAGATGACTCCTGAGCTCAAAGGGTGGAAAGGCATGTTGAGGCTTTGGGAAGCTGTCAGAGCACCAAGCTCACCAATACACCCTAGTTTTGGTCACCCACAGATGCTCCCCCACCCCACCCCATGTCGTTCATGGCCTCTGTTGCAGTCGCACCTTCTGTGCGTGTTAAGACCTAGGGAGCCAGAGCACAATGGGGGCATCCAGGGCCCCGACTTTCCAGGGGAGAAACCAAGATGTTTGCTCATGGGGGTTGCCTTGGGAGAAGAGAGTGGCAGCACATGGGTCTACCATGTCTTCAAAGCTCCCTCCCATCTGTCAGATTCAGGGATTCCAGGATCTTTTAGCCCATTCTAATTCCAACTGTTATTTAAACGGTCAGGTAGGCATCATCATTCATCTGTTCGTTTTCACAGAAATGAGTAATGTGTTGAGATATTCTATAGCCAGAACTTCCCAAGTATATATGCATGTGTGTGTAACTCCGACCTCCATGTAAAACATAGACAGCCAACATATTGAGTAATAAAAAAATATCTTTCCCCTTGGTACTGACGGCATGTCTACAAAGCAGGTAAGGAAAGGGCTGGAGGATTGATAACTTTGGGGAAGGTCATTCTCTGAATCTTATCTAAGCCCAGGCATGGCTCTGGTTTCCATCCTTTACAAATGAAACCCCCAATGTGTGTAGGTTTTTGGTGTTTTGTCAGACATTTTTAATAATCAAAACCAGATAAAAGTACTAAAAGTGAAATTCACAGACAAGAAATACTTTAATTAAATATTGTGTAAAATGAACATTTTTATACAGTTAAATATCTGAAAAAATGTACAGATAAAACAATCTTATTGTAGGGTCTTTAACAGGAAAATCTACCATTTAGTGAAGCGTTCAGTTTGGAGACAAGGAAGCGATGGAGAGCTGACTAAGTCATCTAGAACACAAACAGATTGCCGCAGTGATGAGGAAACTGGCAAACTTGCTCAACATGTACACGGGACCTCTTTTTTATTTTTTTTTAAGATCAAAACCTTTACTTAGACAAAATAAAACTGAGGCAATTCAGTTCCAAAGTGACTTCTCAGGCTTTTCCACTTAGCTAAGCCTTAGGAGTGATCACAGCATAAACATGTAGAGTGCACGGGAATGCTGTGATGTACTGTCTCGTTTGTTTTTGTACTCCCTTTAGTAAACATGTTACTAAAATGTGCATTTTTGTCCAGAAAGAAAAAAAAAGTCCCTCCTTTTTTGTTGGAAATTTGAATTCTGCTGCATTTGCAAAGCATTTAGTGCAAAGAAAAACAAATCAACCTTTTGGAACCACTATGGATTTGGCACAGGGAGGCACAATATATTCAGGAGGTCATTCCAGTTTAAAAAGTCCAGCCATCGCTGTTGGGTCATACTACAAAAATGTTCTGTAAAAAAAAAATATATATATAAAAATTCCGCATGACCTTGGCTTCCTCCGAAACCATGGCTAGGGAGGAGTGCAGGGGGGAAGAGGGTGCATATCGCAGCAGAAACGGACACACAAAGGAGCGACAGGACTAGACACCGGGTTTGTGCTTTTTCTTTCTTTTTTTTTTTTTTAACGCAGTAAATTGTTCCAAATGAAGTTGTGGTTAACAACTGTGGTGTAAGCCCGTGATAAAACAGCACAGAGATTCGTCAGAGAAGTCCACTTTTAAGGCATCAGAGAAGTTAATGTGGCAAACATTGGAATTAAAACATCAGAAGTAAATTTTATTTTAAACTTTAGGCTCTGAATTTTTCCAGTAAACACAGTTCAGCTATGTGGCAAAGTCATGGGTGGCAGCTAAAAGTGACTTTTTACATTCTACAAAAAAGAAAAGAATTAGGACAGCCACGAGCGGGAGCCCCGATGGGGAGCCCCCCACGCGGCTGCATCACATGCACGTAGTCTACGAGTATTCATCACAGCCAGCTGGCACGACTTTGTTTTGACTATACAACAAACAACTTTTTCCCCAAAATTATTTGTTCAGATAACTTAAAAATAATATAAAAATAAACAATGAATTTTGACTTTTCCTCAAAATAAAAAAAATGGATGGAAAGTCTAAACAAGAGCAAGAGTTCGGCAGCAGAAATAAAACGTAAAGACACTGACCCCTCCAAAGGAAACTGAGGCAGCCGGCATCTGTTCTTGGCTTAATGCTGAGAACCTTCAGCATCACGATACCGGGCCAGGATGAAACCAATACACATGGGAAGAAATCAAAGGATGGGCAAAGCAAGGTACAAAATCTCAAAGATAAATACAATATTTATAATTGATATGTTACAAAATAAAGTCCCTTCGTGACTGCAAGTGTGTATGTGAGAGAACTGTTACGATGAGGAGACGGCTTTACTCCTTATCAGGCCCGTAAGGAATAAAACGTGCTTTCTAAATAGTTAAGTGGATTTGAAAAAAATTCAAGACAAGTGTATAAATATTTAGCGACAACTTTGGCAAAATCACAAAAGTCTACCATTTTATAACCACATACAAAACACATTAGGGAAGAAGGACCTAGAAGTCAAAAGGACAATTTTCTGGTACAAGAAACAGACTCCACAGTAGTAGCCTAAGAATGCAACAGTTTTATACAGGGCTAGCAAAAGTTGAAAAAATGTGGCAGATCACACTTGCTTAACAGGAAGCTCTAGTAGTGGAAGTATATTTGAACCAACAGACGACAGTGGCCCTTTGTTCTCTGTCAGTGTGCTCATCAAAGGCAAGAGAGTTCAATAGCAAAGTTACAATCGCTAACTACAATAAGTTACAAAGTTCCATTTCATTTCATTAAGATGAAGTTAAGCCATGACAAACCCTCCCTCCCTCCCTGCCACCCCCAGTTTCTCCTAATCATAGTCATCCTTTTTTTTTTCGTTTTTTCCAGTTTGATGGCTCATACCTCCTTGGCCCCCTTTGTTCACCACAAAAAAATATTTCACATTATAGAGCTACACAACCATCGTGAATCGAGTGATGAGGACAGCGAAATGTTCTGAGGCATTTCTCATCAGTGTTTCATGAAAACCCCGAATGGTGCATCCACAAAGTTTCTCCCCACACAGAGCAAGCACGAGACAGAGCCAAGACGGAATTGGAAACTTTATACAAAATAGGGGTTGCTTTGTTTTTTGTTTTTCTCCTTATTCTTCAGAACCGAGAAATGTGAAAAGATGAGAAAAGTTCAGTCAATAAATGGAACTGTTCGTGAAGAAGTAGGTTGTTTGCATGTCGATTCTTAAGAGTTTAAATAAAATCTTTAAACAAAGTCTTTTTCTGTAGCATTTCAATCGGTGCTGATTTGTCTTGAAGATACTGTTTCCATCAGCATGTCTTAATATACTAAACTTGTCCCCTGAAGCCCGTCCTTCAATGCTTGATGCTACGTAGGTAAACAAAAGTGACCTTACATGGGAGGGACCACGAGCCCAGACATAGCTGAAAAAGAAACAGAGACAAGAGACAAAAGCACACGTTGTCATTAACAGCAAGGACTGGATGAAGCAGGTCCACTCCAAGGGGGTCAGGGGACAAGGTGGAGCTGTAGCATGGTCTCTTTGTGGTGAGACTCATATGCAAGTACAAGGGACACTCTTCTCCCCTCAGCTGGTAGAATGCTGGCGTTGGGGTCAGGGAGACAGGTTCAAATATCATCTCAGACATTAGGACCCTGGGCCAGTCACATAGCCTTTCTCATCTGCAAAGTGGGAATGGTAACAGTACCTACCTCACAGAGCTATCATGAGGCCCAGAGAAGATAATATCTGTAAAGTACTTTGGAAACCTTTACCATTGTGATCATAAATATCCATTTGGTAAAGAGAGACAGCTGGAGAAGCTGCTGGCACAAAGTCTCTCTCTTTCTCTCATCTGTGGGTTGGGTATCTATGTAGGCATGGGACATGAGGGAAATCCAGTGAAGGGCCCCTTCTACCACGACCCCCAAAGACTTCTCTCCAAATCAGAAGAGGATGCTGACATTTTTGGGGTACAGGCATCCTGCTTCCTCCCACACATGTGACATTTCTGTTAGCGTTTTGTTAATGGCAAACAGAGGCCCAGACTCCCCAGGGACTGCCACTGTTGACAGCTGAGAAACAACATGGTCACTTCTGGTAATGTCAGACAAGGCCAGCTTACTTTGCCCGGCAAGGACCAGACACTTATCAAGTTTCCAAATCAAAATCAGCCTAACCTCAGTTTCTCTCCACCTTACCCTGACCCCCCAAGTCAGTCCTAAGTGGCAAAACTCAATTTTGACATTCTGTTAATTGTCCTTTCTCTTAATGGTTGTTCAGTTCCCTGAATGAAGGGCTCTCAAAGATTAGGGCCAAGGCCAGGCTGCACACCTGCCTTGGAATCTACAGACCCATGACAGAAAAGAGGCAACATTAATCTCTTTCCCCCGCCACTCTCTCACTCTCTCTCTCTCTCTCTCTCTCTCTCTCTCTCTCTCTCTCTCTCTCTCTCTCTCTCTCTTAAATAAACAAACACTTATGGATTGAAATGCCAAGTGCCCCTGATTCTTTCAAGTTAACTGCTTGGTAGGAATGTAATTTAGAGTGTCTTAACTTCAGTGTGGTTTAATTTTTGTCAGAATGCTATTTCTCATTAATTTATGCATAACAGATATTAATACACTTGTTCGTGTAGCGATGTGGGCTTCAATTTCTCAGTTCATTAATTTCAACAATATTAATTTATTTCAGACTCACCGTTACAACTCATGTATGTACACACTCCTGATGCGATCTCATCAGCAGGCACTAAGGTGGTGAGGTAGTGAGGGGTTGAGGGCTCTGGGTGATTTGGGCTGTCTACCATGGAGCTAGGATGGGCTCGGAAGGCTCCTTCCTAACCTCCATCAAGCTTTCCTAATGTTCTAGCAGGAACTGGTAAAATTGGAGCCTTTGAAGGCCCTGAGAATGTTCAGGCCCCTCCTTCCCCTTCCCAACTTTTCCTAAACTGTTAGAAGAAGAAAAAGAAGACATAACAGTGTCCTGGAAAGTGACAATCGGGTCATTTAGGCCTTCCACTTGGAGGAACACATTCCAAGAATGGGTTCTGATGATGACACTTGTCGCTAAGGGCTTGGTGAAGATGAAAATATTAATGCAGGAATTTTCTGTTTTTGCCAGGCAACTCTGACATAGGGGCTGCAGGCAACCCGTAGCAAATGCCCATTAAAAATGTTGCATTCCATAAAGGGATGAGGCCATGGCAGGGGGAGCCAAGCACGTAGCTCGGAGCATGGGAACCATTCTTGGAGAGGAGGAAGGTCTGGCCACTGCCCCCCTCCCAGCTGTCACCTAAATCCAGCCCGAATTGTTCAGCTGCTACTTGAGCCCATCTTAAATGCAACCCTGAAATGGCAAGACTGGGATGGAGCTGATGGTATGGTCCATTCTGGCCACTGTCAGGAATGACCAGGCCTTCTTAAGCCTTATGGTTTCTAAAAAGTCCACTGTTACAAAAGAAAAGGGACTCGATAGCGTCTGGCCAAACCGACAACCAGAACAGCTAGGTAACCAGATGGACCTCTTAGGTCTGTGGGGTAACTGGCCTGACTTCATGGCTTTTTCCCCCTCCTGAGAGAAGAGGAGATGCCTTGGAAGGAGCCCCACTAAGCTCTAGGCCCTTCTAGACTGTCTGCTGCCTGGAGTGGCAACAGATGTGGCCAGGGGACAATACACACAGCTCTCTGGACCAATCAATGCATATACTTCCCTGGTATGTGGACAGCCTTGGTCTTTGATGCCATGAAAACAGATCCTCCACACCCTTCCCTAAGAACATTTCAGAGGCCACACCAACAATGTCAGCCTGAGTAATTTGATTTGGGGGGAGAAAAAAAGGCATCTTCCCCTTTACTGTTCTTCTGAGTGGCTGAAGGGATAAAGCTGGACGTGTCATTCGTGGTGGGGGAATCAGTAAGGTATCACCTTAGAGCTTGCCACCAGCCACTCATCTCTCAAACTGGACACAGCTGCTGGCAGAGGCAATAGCGAGCACCCGGTGTCAGAGATTTCCAATTTCATCTGTTTAAAATGGCAATATTGAAACCAAGCTTTAGTGTCAGACCCAGTGGGGAGGGGCAAATGTCGTGCCATTAAATCGTTCAAGCTGAGAACATCCCAAATTCTGGACAGATGCCCTGATGCCTTGGAAGCAGGATGTTGCCCTGCCATGTCACAGGGCACACGTGCCTGTTTCAGTAATTAACGTCAATAATGCTCTCACCCGTCCTTCAACTGTGCTTTTCTTCATGGGATCTTTCAAATGTTTGGGTAGGAAAAAAGTCAGAACCTTGCATCCACTGAACCAAAACAAACCAGAAGGATTAAGTGTATATATAGGAATTAAAATAAGGACCATAGACATCAACAGAGATAGAAGAGGCCTAAGAAATCCTTGAATCCAACGCCCTCATCTCGTAGGTGAGGTCACTAAGGCACAGAGAGGTTCAGTGATTTACCCAAGGTCATGCAGCTAGGAAGGATTGTAGAATTATGAGATGGCAGACGTAGAGATGAAAGAGACTGGAGGTCCCAGATGGTCAGAGAGGGGATCAGAACTCAGGGTCTATCACGTTATCCCCTACACCGTGCAATACATCACTGCTAGAAGATCAGTGGGGGCAGTGGCAGTAATGCAATGCATTATGGGATGGAGCAAGAACTCAGGGCAAAGAGGGTTAGATCTAGAATCAAGCGACCTGGGTCCCGATCCTGGCCTCATCACTTACTACCTGTGACCTTGGGCAAGCCTCAGCCTCCTCATCTGGAAAATGAAAGGGTTGAACCAGATGGCCTCTGAGGTCCCACCCAGCTCTCAATTGATGATCCATTGAGCTTCCCAGAAACAGGTCAGTGACAAATCCAGCTTCGTTTCCAAACTGAAGATGTACAACCTTAAGAGGCAGCATCGGGCACAAAATTCACTTCTGCTCTCTGACTCCAAAGACGCGGGTGCAACTAGCTTTAAAGATGTCCCCTGGTTGACTTGTTCATCTGCCTCATTTCAGTCTTGACTATGGCCATGCCATCTGATGCCCTTGGACAGCACCCAATAACCCTCATGTGGAATGAAGCCGCCCCCCCACCCACCCACCTGGCAGAGATATCTCCCAGAGCCCCCACTCACCTTGAAGTCCGTTCCCGTTTGCACTGGTGCACGATGGCGGAGGAGAAGCTTGGGGCCTGACGACTGGAGCAAAGGCGCTCTTTTGTTTCACTGCAGAGATGACATTGGCAGGTGAGAATGAGAAAATGCCGTGCGTACTGCTACAGTTTGAAGGGAGGGTGACCGAAGAGGCTGCCATGGTAGGGCTTGACGGTACTACTGCAACAAAGCAAAGAGAATCAGGACTCAGCTTGAGGTCTGTGTGCGGCAAACACGGACAAAGAGAGTTATATAAGGCCTCGCCCGCCTCGTAAGAGATCGAGAAAAGGAAACGGGAAAAAAACACGACACTTTCTTGGCTTGGCCACTCTCTGGATAACAGGCAAACTCTTTGGTGTTGGACTTTGGTTACAAATTGCGCAGCCCAATTCTTTGGTTTGGTTTGGTTCGGTTTGGTGTCATGCGACTACACTGGGTAGAACGCATTGGAAATCAATTTCTTAGAGCCATTTTTTATGTCCAGCCTCCAGAGTCACCCCCTCCTTTTATCCAGTAGCTCACATCATAGAAAAATCAAGACAAGGCAAGTGTTGGGATTTGGTAGGAAAAACGAATCTGCATGATGATGCGTTACAAAAACAGACACTTACTGCCGTAAGGAGAGTTAGCTGAGGAGCCATTTAGAAATCCGGGAGAGCCAGGGACGCCTAGATTGGGCATGCCGGCATTTCCATATCCGTTCATGCTATTGCTCACTGTGTTGTAATTGGACTGCTGGGGTGTACTGCTGGGAACGTATCCTCGCGGGGAAACACTGCTTGTATTGCGGCTGTAGCCTACTGTTAAGAGCCACCCCCCCCACAAAAATCACATTATTATTGGTAATACGCACTTGGGGGGGGTTTCCCCGCGAACCTACACCACAGAGTAGACATTTTTAATTGATCGTACCGCCTTGTTACTGCACTATCAACCCTCACAGCTGAAGATAACCTTATCATGCCAACCCTGCCTAAAGTTGTCTCTCCTCGGGCTGAGACAGTCAACCGAGCTCTCTTCGATCCAATTGTGTCAGGGGCCTTCACGTTTATCTTTAGTAGCAATTATCAACAGGCTTGATTCCTGGTTTGCACCAACACACCGGATGAACTTTCAGCCCTCCCAGACCTTCAAATGCCATCGCTGACAGGAAAAAACTTGTTCGTTCCAGGGATCTTGCCTTAAAAGGTTGTTTTGGGGTCTTCATTCTAATGGTTGATATTTTTATCGTGAGGCTGGTAAGCACATATTTCATTAAGGGGAGCACGAGTAAAAATGGTAGCAAGCCTGCTGACCCCAAGGGGGATAACTAACTTCACGGGGACCATGGCTATCAGATATTACCTGAGTTGTTTTGGGAGTGGAGAGGAGACAAGGATGATACAATGCATAGTGTCTGCAAATATTTTGAAGAGAAAAGCTAAGGGAGATGGCCTACGAGTGTTTCCTATGGTTGATATATTTAACGGAAGGGGCAGGGGGGGAATGAAGAGTTTCGTTGTCAAGAAAAGAATGTCTAGGGGTGAGTGAGTGGGCCTACTCAGGTTACTTCTTCCCTCTAGATCCTAAGAGATGATAACACAAACCCTGTTATACTGGTATCCAAAAATTATGGGTGACTTCAATAACGATTCTCTACTTTATCAACTACCTAGAAAGCAAAGTTATGTAAGATTGTCTTCAAGAAAATTTCTAGCAAACCATGTTTAACCATGTAACAAACCAACATGCAATAATTGTAATGTCCTTAAAACTTAGACTCAAGTGCCCTTACACAGAAAACACCATGCTGAGCAGCAGTTTTAGACCTGACTCTTCGCTCTACTAGGTTCACCCCAATGGGGAGGGGGGGGAGGGAAGAAAGGCAAGTGTTGGGTCCCCCGTATTCATCAACTACACTGACTCATTCTGTGTTCAATCGTGGGGATAAGGCCCATCTCTAGCATTAACGAACTCCCAGAGTCCATGGGGGCTTGAGTAGAGCTTCACCCTTGTCTGAATACGTACCTTGATCGTTGGCTTGTGATGTCTCTGAGACATTCACTGCGAGCTGGCTGCTGAAGGAGTTCACTCCCATCATACCAGTGTGTGCTGGAGTATTGGCAAGGGCAGGAATCTGGTTGTGGTTACGCGGCACACTGTATAATGCTTCAGCGATGTCAGCTGCT
>CM053624.1:4166565-4169065 GCA_028646595.1 Phalanger gymnotis | reverse complement strand
TATACAACAACAGAAGTCTCACTCTAAGGGGGTCAGTCTAGCTGGGCCTCAGGACCACTGCCTTTTCCAAAGTCCCCTTCTCTCCCTGGCCTTCTCATCGCTCTTACATGAGGAGCTGGGTGACTGCTCTCAAAGACTGGCCCAGCTCAGGCGCCTTCCCTGACCACAGTGAGTCTCTAGAAGGAAGGCAGAGTTGGAAGCAAAAGCCTGCTGGGCATTGAGTAGAAAACTCTGGTTCTTCTCAGGGTGAGGCCAGTTCTCTTGGAACTTCACCCTCAGGACCCAAAACCCTGAAGTGAAATATGCTGCAGGTGAAAAGTCCTTCCAGGGCTCCCTAATTATCTTAACAGGGAATCTCTGCTATCAGTGGCTGATGTGTCCACAATTAAAAAGGATCCTAATGATGCTTCCTCTGTTCATGCTGGGCTTTAAAAAGGTAATGTCGGGAAGGTTTTATTGTGTTAATAAAACTCCGAGGTGGTCAAGATGTGGAGCACACAGGAAGAGAGGGGAACCATCAGTCACTGTGTTATGACTTCATTTTTCATTTGTGTTTTCAACTTTGCCTTGAAAACCAGAGATTGCAGGGGAGAAAGCCAGAGACAAAATTCTATCAAAGGAAAGGGGAAATTATAAGCTTGACTTATCTTTAATGTTACACATCAAAATGAAATTTCTGTGATACGTGGCATGTGCATAAACAACACAGGCCGCTTTTGTCTTTGTGGAATTTAAATGAAAAGTCCCTCTAGATATTAATGTGTGGACTTCATTTGTTAGCCTGCTAAGTCAGGGACTTATAACAAAAGCTTTGTAAACAAAAGATTAAACTGAATCGAGCTTTAGAAAATGAAAGGAAAACACGAGTCAAATAATCACAGATCAGAGGGGGGACTGCTTAGATGGAAATCAGTACAGGCCACTGGAGTGGAAAATGCTTAATTGAACTATTTCATTACGCAGGAAGTTTATGTCCCCCTTGCAGAATCCAAAATATTGGGATCAGAAAAGCCATTCCTCCCTGTAAGATTTTCTCACAGAGAAGAAATATGGAACACAGAACTGCCCACTGCCTCCTTCATGCCCAAGGCATCTGTAAGGAACACTTCTCTGGGGCTGAGGGTGGGGCTGGGAAGGGTGGCCCCGTACCTGCCGTTGTCTAAAAAGTAAGAAGCCAATTTTAGGTCATGATGAAGGGGCCTAGTTATTGAAACCCCAAAGTCCCTGACCCAGGGGGCCCATGTTGAGACAAAAAACAAACAAGCAAACACTCCGAAAGAAGAACAGAAAGCCAGCAATGAGCCACTTTCATTCTATTGGACTAACCTTCGGTAACCTTTCAGGATCCCCTGGATGCCGAGGAATCACTTTCTGCAACCTCTGAAAGCCATAATCTATGGTTGGTTCATTAAGGGCTGGAACATAAAATAGAAACGGGGGTCAAGTTAATTATGCTTACATCATCTTTTACTTGTTATATCACAAACAGACCACATGCCCATCACTCCCTGGCTCTATGTCCCTCGAAAGCCCAGTCTGACTCTGTCTTAGGGAATAGCGCTCTCTCTCTCTGTCTCTCTGTCTCTCTCTCTCTTCCTTCCTCCCTCCCCCTCCCTCTTCCTTTTGCACACAAAAGCAACAATTGCTTCTAATCCATAACTAGGCAGAAAGAAAGTCAAAGGGTCACCCCCTAGACTGTAAAAGTAGTGGCAGAGAGGTTGCCCCCTCCTAGGTCTGGAGGCCATACAGAACGATCACGAGAGTGGTGATGGGCTGTATTCTGTACTGGCCAGGGATTTATGGGAAACTGGCAATTATGACATATGTCCAGCTATTGCTAGCTTCAGATTTATCCCTGTGGTCCTTTCTTGTCTCCCATATTGCCTGCACACCAAGCAGGCAGGAAGAGTGCTTAATCTTCCAAAGCTTTAATAATCTGTGAATGGCTGACTACAAACTGATGTAGGGCGCTATCATTCCACAGCTGCAATCTACTAGCCTCATGAAATTGCAGGCCACAAATAGTAATTAATCTTTTTATCCCTCAAATTGTAATTTTGACTATGAACTGTGCTTGGTCATAAATCAGCAGCACACGGAGCTGTGTACAGTGCATGAATCATCGGACTGACTCAGTTAGCCTGCACACACTGTGTTTAACAAGCCTGATAAGGAGTCATAGGGCTTTATTATAGCTCTGCCTGACTCCAACAAAAACTGAGCCTCGAGGCCCAAGGACTCGAGTGAAGATGAAAATACTTATATTAGAGTATATTAGTTCTTGATGCAGATATCGTTTTTCGCAGAGTAACTCCGCGGTGCACAGCGTAACATAAATCAGTGGGTTTTCTGAGCCTAATAAGAGGTGCTCCCATCTATTCATTACTCAGCCTGCAATTTAGGCCATCACTCATTAGTCAGCACGTAATCTGATAATTAACACTATACAACTCAGTGAGTTTGCAGAGTGAGGGGGCACCCGGGCTGCACCTTCCTCAAG
>CM053624.1:4131565-4161565 GCA_028646595.1 Phalanger gymnotis | reverse complement strand
GCCAGGAGTGTGCACTGAAGACTGCCTCTCCCGCCCGCCCTCGGCCCTCCCTCCTTCCCGCTGCCTGCTGCCGCTGCTGCTCCAGAGGGCTTTGCTTTCCAAACTGACTGGCTGAAAAGTGGCATCAAACATGGGTGGCCATCGAAGGCCTCCTGGGCGCTTCCCCCCTGCTGAGCACCTGGCTACATCACAACACCTCGATGGCACCATCTCCAAAACATGAGACAAAGTCTGAAAATGCCTGCCTTTCCTCCCTTTTTTAGGCTTTAAAATGATGCTAAGTTCTCCACTTTATCATCAACTGTCTCTACCAAGTGCATTTCATCTATAAGAAATTCAGATGCTCGGGAAATTAAAATTTCAAAGATCTGCTGCAAAAAAAATCAATGGGGAGAGATCAATGCTCATAGAAATTTCATGAACTTTGAACTGATATGGGCATGATGCTGAGAAGTGGTTGGAATTTCAGGGAGCTGATTGTTCCTGGCCCAGCTGAAAAGCAGCCGACGAGGCAGAGAGGAGGGCTGGGTTTTAGATGGGTTTTCACTTTAATATTTTGTCAGACAAAAAATTAATTTTTAGTCCATTCCATAACACACAAAAATAGAAGGGGAAAAAAGCCCTCTTTGCCGATAGGCCTTGTAACATGCTACTTCTTAAGACCACCTAATGGTCTGCACATTAACACAGCAGTGAGATGAGGCTGGTTCCTTTGCAGCCGATTGCAGGTGCAAATTAATATTGTAAAATGAAGATCGATACATGGACAGGGCAAAATCAATAGCAGCTAAATTATTGCTGCATTTTCCTCCTCATTCAAGATGAGTTGTGTTTTCCTCTCCCAGTCAATACTTTGCAGCTTTTCTCATTAATTTCTCAATAAATTTGGCAATGAATTTCAATCACAGAACTCGGCAGGCTGAGCCAAGCATCGTGGAGTGCCTAGAAAACACAAAGGCTGGGTTGCCTCATTCATCAGGAGGAGCTAGAGCTGGTGGGAAGGTGACCATCCTGACCCAGGACAAGGGGAAATACACACACACACACACACACGTATGCATGCACACATACGTATGCATGCACACACGCATACACATGCATGCACACACGTATGCACACACACACATGACTTCTCAGTTCCCCATTCTTCCTCCAAGAGAGGGTTTTCCCCCTTGGCAAATCGATTCTGTCTTGGCCACCCTGGTTTCTCAGAACCACTGTGCCTTTCCTAAAGCTCTATTTTAGCCATGGGTTCATGTGTAGGCCATTTAATAACCATGTCCAATCAGACCATAGCAAGTTCACGTGTAGGCCACTTAATGCTCCCATCCAATCAGATCCCAGTGGGTTCACATGTGGGCCACTTAATACCCTCATCTAACCAGATCATGGTGAGTAATTTTTCTTAAAGTCCTCCAGATGAGGATGGGAAAACATCCACTGTTGACTTCTAATTGGAAATCAAGAAACACCTCATTCATATCTGGGATATTGTTCCCAGACATTCCTCCAGCCCGCCTAAGTGGGCCTAGTGCATGGGGATTGTCTTCCCATTCAGGAGTGCCTGGCAGGAAATAATAGTATTGTGATGTGACACCAAGCACAGAAAAGGGGACAGCTCATCTTCCTTGTTACAAAAAGAATACCCTCACTGACAACGATTGGATGGCATTCAAACAATTCTGTTTACATCCCTCAAAGAATACATTGGTTTCTGGCTTTTATGGGCTCACGGAGACTACAATCTACCTAGCCCAGCCCTGCAGCCATGGAAAACTAAGAAAAATGGTGGACTAGATAGAGCCCCTCACTCTAGGGATGGGGAGCCTTTGGGCCTGGAGGACCTCCAAGAAAGTGGCACCTCCTCTTGTCACTGGCACATTCTCTCAAGGTGAGTGGCATCATACTTCCTTGCCTCTTCTCCCAAGGAAACGGCAGCAGGTGCATGTACCCATCCTCTCACAAATGCGCTCATGCATGAGGTTAGAAGAACTTATGGTAGACAAAGTGAGAAGAAACCGATTTATTGCACCACACTCCCCTCGAAAGGTCTCCATTGTCTACCATTTTCCTTCTGCAGGGATAAAACCCAAAGTTCCTCTCCCAAGTCAATCTCCTCCTTGGTCCTCTGGGAGAAGGATGTTAAAATCAGCCAAGAAAGACAAGGTTTGATGGAGTACAATCTTGGGAAATTGATTTGCACACATCAAACAGAAAAAAAAAATGATTCTACACTGAAGGAAATTTTGGAACAAATTCTAAAAAGTCCCAACGAGCTGCCAAAGCATCCCGTTTTCATTTGCTCTCCATGTGGCTGCAGAGCCAGAGGCCTGGAGGCAATGCACCCCTCTCCACTGACAACTTTGGGCAAAGCACTAGACCTCTCTGGGCCACAATTAAGTCCTCCACAAAATTAGAATTAGATCCTGTCATCTCTAACATCTTCAACTCTATGGTCCTATGACTTCATCCCATTGATATACACCCCAGCTCTAGTACCTGACAGTCTTGGAGTAACTGAGAAAATAATGCGAATCAATGAATCGACAGGAAGATATTACGCCCCACAATGTTCTTCGAGTCACAAAGTAGGTATGTTTTCAAAGCTTAACTTGAATCCTGTCTCCAAGGCTGGCCTTCTGACCACTGGGCCAGGCTTTAATTTTTTATGTCATATACTAAAACTTTCCAAAAGACAATGGAGCAGAGGTCAACGAGTCTGGGAATGTGGCAGTGCTCAATTCTACATGACATAGGGTTTTCCTTAGGGGATCATCTACCCTAACTTGTCTTTCAGTTAAAATTTCTCAGTTCAAAATATCTCAATTAAATCTAAATATTGGCACAAACATTTGAGCCAGGAGATGTGGTTCCATCCTCATTACTAGCTTTCTGGTCTAATTTATTGGAAAAAAATGATTCTAATAGTGATAAACAGTGAGGTACTTTGGGGTGCTGGGCCAAAGTACTCTCAATGAATGTCACTGAAACTTTCCAGAGCCTTTAAGAGTGGGATTCAGATCCCTGTCCTTGCTCTAGACCAGCCTTCTCTCTTTGAGGGAAAGGATTTTTGTGTTTGTTTCCTTTTGTCCTTCTGTCATAGGGCCAGGAACACAGTAGGTGCTTAATAAATGCTTGTTGTTTAAGTGACTAATTTCCTCATTGAATTAGAGCAGGACTAGGAGAATCAGATGGAAATTGTGTAGGGGAGGGAGAAGAAGGCCAGAACAGAAGGGAGAACATCCTGACAACTAAGTGATGTCATGGCTAAAGCACTGATCCAGGAAGCAATAAGCCCTGGGTTTGAATCCTGCCTCGCGCTCTTATTAGGGAAGGAGAGAATAAGCCTACTGTGTGCACCTACTGTGCGCCAAAGCACAGTGCCAAGCATGTTATAAGTATTATCTCATTTAATTCTCACCACACCCTTGTGAGGTAGGTGCTATTATTATTCCCTTACAGTTGGGGAAACTGAGGCAAACAGGGTCACTCAGCTAGTAAGTGTTTGAGGCGGGATTTGAACTCAGGTCTTCCTGCCTCCAGGCCCAGAGCTCTCTTTGTTATATCACCCAGGTGCCTCTATATTTCTTAGCTATGTGACACCCAGCCACTCAACCTGTCTTAGCCTCTGTTTTCTCATCTATAAAGTGGGGATAACCACAGCAAGTACTTCAGGAAGGTATTGGAAGAAGAACAAAACTGTGTAAATGGTAGCCTTTGTCATTGCTCGTGTTTTTTACATTTTAACACAACAAAGGGAAGTAATGCTATCATTTAATTTTTCAAGTTGGAAAAGGAAAGAAAAAAAAGGAAAAAAAGAAGCCTTCCCTGGATGCCTGAAAACACTGAAGCCTCAGCATGATCCTTGAAATTCATGCACCTAGTGGAAGTTGTGTTACCTGACCTATTCTGCTGTATTCCTGGGACCGTCTGCACCCAGCAGCAAACATCAGTAAAGCACATTTGGTGAGGGCACACAGTTGTGAAGACAACCACCACTTCAGAGATAAGGCCAAGAGTATAGTCTTTGAAAATAGCCACCAACATTAATTATTCCTAACTTAAAATTAAAAGTGGCCTCTTGGTTCAACGGCTCTTGGGATTTAGAGCTGAAAGGGCCCTTATGGGAATGGCCAGTCCAAAGGCTTCATTTTTACAGATGAAGAGACTGAGGGGCAGAGGACTGAAACACGAGAGAATAGCATGGACTAGCTGACCTGAGCTGGAATTCACAGGTGTGTCTTCTCCCAGAATCCTGAGTCAGAAGGGCATTCCGAAAGCTTCAACAGCTGCACCATTCACCCCATGCTGCCCTCCTAAGAACCTTCATTGCAACACACCCAATAAGTGCTCATCCAGGCTCGAACCCTCCTCCAGAGGATTCCTCTCAGAAAAATGAAATAAGGGACAAGACTGGGAATGAGCTGGGAATCTGTAGCAGTAGTACCACAAATCTATTCACCTCACATGCAGGGATCCTAGGGTTCTCATTGACTGTTTTTTGGGTGAAGGCCAAGAAGAGATGGTGTGGGTCTCATTTTGAAAACAAAGAGCTTTTGTATGTAAGGTAGACTTGAAGGAGGAGAGCAATGGACAAGGATTGAGACAATGAAGAACTTTGAGGAGAGGCAAAATGTCCATTTTAGCATTATTCCTTAAGAAATTGCCATCAGAAAATTATTTACAAGCCTCCCCGCCCCCACCAGATTCTCCAGATTTGCAGTGGTCTATTGTCTCAATGGGAGTTTCTGCATTTAAAATTTACCACATGCTCTAATGAGTATGGTACTGTACAGTGAATGTACAATAACCCCACATGCTGAAGCCCCTGGTGAAATGAAGTTACTCCATGAGCTCATTAACAGCATTTTAAAACCTTTATATTTAAATGTAGAAAACAGCTCACATCACAGACTAATAGCCTTCAGTTTTTTAAAAGATATTTCAGAAAATAAAAAAAAACATTTCACAGAAACCAAATTCCTAGCTGTTATTTTTCTCCATTCTCCATGACTTAAATAACCCAACTGATTTTGTCCGGGCTTTTAAAAATGATTTTTTCTTGGACTACAATTTTTGGGTACCAAGTTGAAGCCTGGAACAAGTTTCTATAGATAAGTCAAAACATCCCCCCAATAATGGCTTAAAATGAAAACACAAAGATATCTCAACCTAGATCACTGTCATCACACCAAACAAGGCCAGCACCTCTGAGTAGGTGGTCAGCTTCCAATATCTCTGCACCTGAGGCTGCTCACATTTTCCTACCAAGCCAGGGCTTTTGCTATGGCTAGGTTATGGCTAGGCTATTGCCTTTACTTATCCCTAGCAATGACTCTGTCGATGATGCTATCAAAGACTGTCAGTTCTGAGCCAGAAACAAATAAAGTCACCCTACCTTGACCTTGGGACTTCCCATGACTTATGGCTCTGGCTCCCTGGCCACTTCTGAAGGAGAAGTGGGCAACCACATTCGTGGCTGGACTTCTACCTCCATTTGGACTTTCACTGTTGGACCCTTGCTCTAACTGGGCAAACTCTGGAGTTTCTTTGAGAACATTCACAGGATCTTACGATTAGAGATTTAGGACTAGAAGGGACCCCAAAGATCATTTGATCCAATCCCCTGATTCTTAAGATGAGGAGACTGAAGAGGTGGGGCTCATGGCACTTAGTTGACTTGCCCAAAATCACCAGGTAGGAAAAGAGAGAGCTAGAATTTGAACCTAGGTTCTCTAACTCAAATCCAGCCCCTCCCCCCCACCCCCCATCCACCCCCCGCTTTTGTTTTATTCTGCATTGTTAATAGTCCTACAGGCCTCTTCCATATCACACAGAGACATGGCTTTAGAGGCTGAAGGCACTTTGGAACTTAGTTAGTCCAGGGGTTCTTAACCAGAGGTCCATGAACTTGGATGGAGAAAAAATGGTATCTATTTCAATAACATAGGGTTCCTTTGTAACCATATTGGACTCTATTTTATGCATTTAAAACCCTTTTCTGAGCAGGGATCCATAGCTTTCAGCAGAATACCAAAGGGCTCTAAGACACTCAAGAAAGGTGAAGAGCTCCTGATTCTAGTCCAGTCCTCACATTTTACAAAAGAGGAAACCAAAAGCCAGAAACATTGAGTGAAGCCCAAATTCACAAGGATAGTCCAAAGATAGAGGCAGGTTTGGAAGCCGATCTTCTGATTCCAAACCCAGTGGAAAGAGCACAGGAGGAAGGCATGGTATGAAGTCAGGGAGAACTGGAAACAATCAGAAATGGAGCATAAAAGCCTGTCCTTTCAGCCTTCTAAATAGTACAAGGCTATTGTCTTCTTTTCATGGTCCAGCTCTGGCAATAAAAAATGTGGGGGGAAGATACATAGAATTCTCAATCTTTCTCCCCTTCCCGCCTTTCCCCCTCCTCTCTTCCTTTTCTCTTTCTTCCTCTCTTGTGTCTTTCTCTCTGTCTCTGCTTTTGTCCCTGTCTCTGTCTCTCTCTGTCTCTGTCTCTGTCTCTCTTCCTTCCACTACCCCTCACCCGTTTAATAGAAAGAAAGCTAGGCCTGTTTCCAAGTTTAAAAATTTCAGCAATTTTTAAGTGAAATCCAGATGACCCCTTTGTCCTTTTGGGAAGACAAACGGCTGCCTCATCGCCACTCCATTTTGTCAGGTTTGGTGCGGCCCAGTCGATAGCTTCACCTTGACATGAAAACTTTGTGATTTATCAGGCTGGCCGTACTGCTGGTGTCACCAGAGCCAGCAGCAGGGTGGCCAATCAGGATGCGGGGAGAGGACTTTGGTCCCAGCCACTAGGAAAAAAAATCAAGCCCACTGTGATGATAGACAAATGTGTCTTGTTAGCAACAGCCAAAAAGCGCTTGACTTGTACTAATAACAAAAAGGCCGTGCTGGTCACCATGGGTCTAAAGACGAAGCACCCTGTCACCAGCCTGGTTGGGAAATTAGCAAATAATGTCCCTTTTCCTTGATAAATGGGTGACAGTTCTCGCTCACCAATCATTTTTTAACATTTTGATGCATGTCTATGATCCCGCCGGAGGAACAGAAAAGTTTACTGGCCCTCAATTTTCAGATGATATATGGCGCACTCTAAGTGTGCGATTTCGGTATGAGGTATAGTTCATTTTAAGCAATTCTAGTAAATGGGTGTCACTGATTAGGACAAATCGTCTACTTGGGCAACAGCACAAATGGTGTGTCTCATTCCGAGGGCCTCCTCTGAGACAGGAAAGAAAGGGGACGACAAGGACCCACCCCCAGGTTAAACCTAAAGAGGCTACCCTTTGGAAAAGAGGCCGACTGGAATCTGCCCCTACCTAAACCTAATAAAGCCAATAAAGAACATGAATTAATTGGTCTTTTTCATATTTTGTGCTGCCTTATAATAGGGGTAGATATGGAAAGACAGGCAGAGACTGAGAAGTGAAGGGTCTTCTTTTCCTTTGTGACTCCAGAGATGCTAATATGCCCGAGATCATGGCTATGGTGATGAGCAGGGGGTCAGGTGGGGAGATGAGAAAGTGTATGTAGGTTATCCACCCCAGGGGCATGAGGAAGGTGTTCTAGTATCCTAAGTAATATTCCAGTGATCCCAGTAGAAATCATGGGGCCTGGAGGGGTGGCATCATCATGATCATAGATCGGAGGATGCACAGACTGGAAAGGGCCTCAAAGGCCATAAAATCCAATCCCCATATTTTACAGATGAGGAAACTGAGGCCCAGGAAAACAAAGCCACTTTACCAAGGTCACAGAGTTCATGAGTAGCCAAGCTAGGATAATTATCTCAAGTCTCTATTTTCATTTTGCCCAAATGGATAGCTTAACTTTAAGGCTTTGAGATGTGGGACATCTACTGTGTGCTAAATGACTCTAAAGATTTTAAAAGGCTTTTCTCTCCATAGAAAGGCCGGTGGACCTAACTCCCAAAGCATCCTCTCCAGAACTGGAAGAAGAGGAACTGAGCCACGTTGCTGTAGGATGACTGCAGTGGGCAGTCTGACCACCACCAACATGGCTCCATTTCTAATGGCGGAGGCTCAACCCCAAAGCATAGACTTCACTGGTCAAGGCCAAGCATTCACTTTTTACATTGCCCCCACGAGACAGTGAGAAGGGATAGGTGAAATAATCAGAGGGTCTCCATAGAAGGAAGGCTGAATGAGCCCTGGGTTTAGGATAGTAAAAATAGTATGATTTGTGGTAGGCAATTAAGAATCATTTGCTCTGTGGATACAAGTCATTTGTTTAAAGAGCACTGACCTATGAGACAGCTAGTTTGTGTTGGCTGTGATGGAGAGGAGCTATTGACTCTAAGCAGGGTCCCAGCCCCAGTGACGGAAGCCCCTTTGATGGCACACAAAAGGGCTTTCAAATGCTCTAGGAACACGAGGCCCTTGAGCAGAGAGATGTGAAGTGGGGGTTAAATGGTGAAAACTTGCCCACATCAGGGATCAGAATCAAGAGAGAAAAAAAGCTAAAATGGGGGACATTGGATCACGTGGTGAACGGCAGAGGGTGTTATCTCTTCCCCTGGATGTCCTGCCAGGGTCGTTAAAATACAATCTAACTCCCCTCCCCGCAACGTCAGAAAGAATGCAAACTGGATGGTTACTGGAAGAGTAAAGATTTCATAAGCCTGCAATTGAATGCAAGTCTTTGTGCAGAAATGATCATTTTTGTGCCCACATCTAGAAAGTGCAGGCCAGGTCTGAGAATGGCTCTCTGCATTCAGCTTTCAAATGTTTCTAGCATCCTCTCTGGACACACTTACTATTGACTGCCAGTATCTTGTTTAGCAACTGGGTTCAGACTTAGCAAATGACATGTTGACTCCAAATAATTTGTGAGAATTTCTTTAACTGAGCAACAGAAATCTCTAAAATGAGGGTGGGTCAACCAAACATTGAGGTGAAAAGGGTTAGCCTTAAAAACTCTAAATGAGCAAGCTTCAGAACGGGCTAGGAAGCTGGGCTTCCAATCAAGCCACCTTCACCCCCAGCACCAGACTTCTGTTTCCTAGGAAGAGTTTATGGACAATGGCCATTCCAATGCCAGAGCAGTACCAAGGACCCTTGGCACACTTGAAAACAGGTCTACAGAAGTAGTTTGAGCCCTAACATGATTCCAATTAGAAGCATCCAAATTCTAATTTGTCTTAATCAAATCACACTATACCGCTTATACATTATAATTAAAAATAATCTCTTTTATCATATTCAACAACTTGGGGTATTTCCATTAGTGCAATGTTGGATCCAAAGAGGCTGCAACGACCATACTTGTATTTTCCAGGTAGGATGCCCAGGGAATGTTTTAATTTTTCTTAAACAAGCACAAGATGTATCCTTGTACCCCACACTGCAGCCAACATTAAAGTTGCTTACTAACGGCACTATATTCACTTCTCAATGTAGCCAATATCGCATTAATTTAATTTTAGGGGCCCACCCATTTATTTCGCATTTTACTGTCTAGAAAGCAACTTACTATTAACTGGCAATTACATAGAGCATAATTGTTAATTCTGTTCCTAAGTACGAAGCTGCCTGAGAACATTCTCTCTCTCTAATCTCTGACCTTCTTACAACAGGGGGGGAGCTATGCTGGGAATACCAAGGACTGGTGAAGAAGAGCTGGACATGGTGTTTGTGACTCATTCTTTTAATTCACCACGCTAATCAACCGAACTGCCAGTACTCACCAAGATAATCACAGCTTGTGAACAGTACGAAGGCAATGGGCAAAGAGGCACGGATGGACAGGAGAGGCCTGTCCCTGGCACCGAGGACAGTGCCCAGGCACAGGATCTCTGCTCTAGTTTGACTGATAGGGTCTGTTTCAGGGCAAATCTGGGACTTTCCATGCCCCTTTAAACAGACCGTTTATAGCCCATGTTCTCAACTCTACCTGGGCTGGAGACCCCAAGCGCCAGTGTGGTTTCATTACCCTTCAACTCTGTGGCAGAGGTCCACCCCATGCTGAGAAGGTTAAATTTGAGAGGTCCGAGCCAGACTCTAAGCATGGTAGGGCGCTGATGGGAAACAGATGCCCTGGGGATTCCGCCCCTCCCCATGGGAGACCGCATCATTTCCATATTGTGAAATACAGTGACACGGGGCTCAATTTTCAGTGGCGAGTGCAATTTCCAATGATTATCTCATTGTCCCCATCAATTTCGGGGCAATGCAAATCAGACAGAAGTTTCCAGGTCAGACAGGTTATGACCCTTCCTTCCCTTTCCTCTCTCCTTGTACAGAGTCTCCCAGAGGATCCCTTACACACTGTGTTTGAAATGTATATTCCCCTTCAACTACTTGGCTTGGGGAGGGGGAGGGGAACGCAATAAATTAGCCTCTCACTACCTCGCCTCTGAGCTTAGGAGAGCTCTGCCAGATATCTGCATTTTTCAGTGCCTAGGAATTCTTAGGAGGGAGCATGGGGTGGGGGAGAATGACCCCCTTTACCCAGAGCACTTTTTCCTTGGGCACAATGCTACAAATTCAGGTCTGGATAGTATAACTTTGGCTGGACAAATAAAAGATGGATATTGCCCAGGGCTCAGAATCGCTCTGGGTTGGGAGCCAGGGGACCGGAGTTCCAATCCCGCTTCTGACACAAATGACCTATGTGATCTTGGACAAGATACTTGGGTAAAATGGAGGAATTGAACCAGATGGTCTCTCAGATCCCTTGAGTTTGAAACCTGAGTGTATGGCTATATTGGAATATCGAAAGATGTCTATGCTAAAAAAAAAATCTACAGCTAAGAAAAAAAAAATCCTGATTAAAATGCATTAAAGAAGAGACTCAGATAGAAGAGTGAGGATCCCAGGGAATGCACTACTATCAGACAGTCAGTCAACAAGCACTGATGAAGTGCTTACAATGTATGAGACTCCGTCCTGCCAGAAAGATGGAGGGAGAGATGGGAGTTGGGGCTGGGGCTAGGGGCACAGTGAAGAAGTCAGTCAGATTCTGTGACTCTATAAAGTCACTGCCCCACCCCCTAGGGGCCTCAGTTTCTCCATCTATAAAGGGAGAGTGTGATCTCAGACATACTTTGCAGTGCTATTGTCCTATGATCCTCTAAAGCCTAGGAGCTAGTCTGCTGCCCAGAGACCACCAGCCTGCATAGGGCACACCGAGGAGACACACAGCCATGATCAACCTGGATTTTTCCCATTTCAGCCTTCTTGGAAGGAAGACATGCTGATTGGCTAGCCGTTCTTTATGGTTGATTTTGTTTTGTTTTTTGGCCTGGGGTGAATTTATTTTTATTCTTCTTCATTACTATTTGGCAGTCTTCTGGAATAGCACAAAAAAAACCCAACAACAAACTATTGAATTTCTGAGCCATTGGGAGGCAACAACAAAGTAGGGTGAGCACTTAGGGTTAGTGAGACCTGGGAAGGTTTAGAGAAGGCAGGTCCAGGGGATGTGCCAAGAACGTTTGACATTTGGATTGGTGGTGCTGCCTGTCACCTGTGTGGAGTTAGCCAATGATCCAGCTTTGTGCCCCCCTGAGCCACAGACACATGCATGTTCAATCAGGATGTGGGTGTAGGTCTGCACTCATGCTTTGGGTTTGGAAGAGGGCTTTTTTTTTTACTGCCAACAAGATTCTGGTCACATTTTACGTATGTGATTTATAGCATTTTCCCTCTCAAAACTTCATTTACAATAAAGACATCTTTTACTTCTAAAAAACAGTGCCAGCACCTGTTTGGACCTGGCATTCAAGAAGGCAGCTGGAATTGGGTCATGAAATCCAGGGAACAACTTTTTGTCCCTTTCCTCCCTGAAAAAAAGGCATGGTCTGCAATAACATCAAACATAGCCACCAAGGCTTGTTTTCTTTCTCTGAAATCCCAAAATAGCCAAAGATCCAGTGAAGTTACCATTTAAATTATGAGCTCTCCTGTTTTACTGAAAAACCGTTTTGATATAAAAGAATTTTCTTCACATGCTACTTCCAAAAAGACATTATTGAGCAAAGTGAGGTGCCTCCCTATTTGTTTATACAGTTGTTGGTGTTAAGTTATTTCAGTCGTGCCTGACTCTTCATGACCCATTTGGGATTGTCTTGGCAAAGATGTTAGAATGGTTTGCAGTTTCCTTCTTTAGCTCATTTTACAGAGGAGGAAACTGAGGCAAACAGGATTAGTGTCTTGCCCATGGTCCCTCAGCTAGTAAGTTTCTGAAGCCAGATTTGAACCCAGGAAGATGAGTGTTCCTGACTCCAGGCCCAGTGCCTTCTCTGCTGTACCAGCCAGCTGCCTCTATACACTATAGTACAATATAATTTATATGGCACCTTCCTTAAATGAGGTCCTATATCAGCAAAAATTCTGTAACTGGAATGACCTGCCTCAAGATGGGGGGGTTTTCCTCATCTTTGAAGGCCTTGAAGTGGAGGATGTTTGATCCCTCTGCAGGGATGTGACAGAGGGGCTCCTTCCATGTAGAGGTTGAGCCAGCAGTGCTAAGGTGCCTTCCCGCTTTCTGGTTCTGCGATTCTCTGCCTCAGTCAGACCCTTTCTTCCCCCCAAACTATGGGAATTCTAGACAGATCCCTCATGGACCAACAAATAGAGGGCTAACACACTCAAGTGGGGGCTTCTTTTCCTCATTACTTCAGAGATATAATGGCATCTCAGAAGTTTAAAAATAAAATAATGAGAAAGCAGTTTCTCAGAGCAAAGTTTAAACTCATAGATTCCATGGCAAGTACTTGTCTGTGGCAATTTGCGCAGGTCATTTGAATTCTCTGAGCCTTTCTTCATCTGTACAGAAGGAGATGTTCTCCAAGACACTCTAAGATTCTATGATGCTCCCAGCTCCATAAAGCAGCTCAGAGAAGAAAAGAGATGAATCTAAAATTAGATCGAAGACTTAGCTTTGACCAAATCTTGGTCATAGACTTAGAGCTGGGTTCAACTCTGGGCTCTCCTATTCACTATCTGTGTGAGTGACATTGAGAGAGTCATATACCTTCTCTGGGGTTCAGTTTCTTCATCTACAAAGTGACAGGGCAAGACTAGAGAATATCTCAGAATCCTGGGCCTCACATATACTGAATAAAATTTTAGTGAATCAAATGAAATCCAAACTGATGTTTTAAAAAAATTAACTTCCTTATCATTTGTAAAACCATTTAATATTCTGAAAATCCACTGAACAAAACACACTTCAGCAGCAGGTCTAATTTTTGGCCTTGTTGACAGAGTCCAGAAAGAAAGAAAAAAGTAATAGCCTCTATTATTGCCCCTTGGGAACCACTATATGGTCAAGAGTATTCCTCAGGGTGAGCAGAGGCTCTTGGACTACTCTGCCTGTCTCCCCATCACCCACCCTCAGCCAGGCACTCTAGCACAGAGTATTCTGGATCACTCCAGGCTGTATTCAAACACTGGCTCTGCCACTGACAGTGCCACCTGACACTAGGTTCTGTCTTCAGAGCTCCCAGGCTTCTCCTATGCTTAAAATGAGTACATTGGACTGGAGGACTCCCTCCTAAGGTCCCTTCCAGCATTAAAGCCACAAATCCCTTTAACCTGATAGAAACAGTCATACAGAAGGCCAGGCAAAGAGGCGACTCGTGGCAGAAGGGAAGCCGCAAACTCTACTCCCACCATATGGTTGTGTACAGGTCCCAAGGACCCTAGTTGCTCACAGCCTACCTGCAGGTGCATGCACTGAGCTTACAGCTCCCTGGGCAGAGGAGGGGACAGGGACTGCTGGCAAGGAAAGGCTCTTTCAGAACTGGGCTTGCCAAGAAAGAGATGGTCCAAATGGGCTACACAGCTCCCTGGGGGCCTGAGAAGGAACAATCACCTGGCTTCCGGGAAGGCCCTGCCTGGTGCTCAGAGTTGCCTTTGGGACAGAAGCTTCTTAAGAGCAACGACCCCATCTTTCTCTATATTCTAGTCAAGCCATCCCCTGTGGGGGACCAATGTCTTTGGGCATAGTTCCCACAATGGAGGGCCGAGATATAACTCAGAAGAGGTCCACGTGCCTTCAACCTTTTCTAAATCCTGAAGCCCAGTACAGAGTTAGGTTTTTTATAATTCCAAAGAGAGTAACAGAATGTGGGGCCTAATAGGCCCTCAACAATATCTAGCCCGACCCTTTCATTTTGCCAAAGAGGAAGCAGATTGTGCAAGGGAAAGGGGCCTGCTCAGAGTGAACCCCCTTGACAGAGCTGGGCCCAGAAGCCAGGTTCCCTGGCTCCTGATCTAAGCCAGGCTTTCTATATCTTGCCGTCCTTCCTCCATTTAGCAAGAAGGGCCTAGCAGCAACTGAACATGACCAAGATGACGTGGGCCACTGCTTGGGTGATGGCAATGCCAAGTGACTGCTAACAGGAAGCCAGCTTGGGCTGAGGTTGTAAGTTCGGGGTGGGATGAGGGGTGATGAGCAAGAAAATTCCTTTCTCGGGTATGATTTGATTTCTGGATGTGGTTAAGCATTTCAAACATGATTCTGAGAACGGGTCCATAGATTTCATTAAGCTGCCAATGAGGGCCAGGACACTCACAAAAAAGGTGAAGAAGCCCTAGCTTAGACTACAGAATGTCAGACCTGGGAGGGCCCTCAGAGTATAGAGCGTCAGAAATGGAAGGGACTTTTTGAATAAGAAATGTAGAATGTCAGAGCTGACAGACCCCTTACAATAGAGACTATCAGAGCCAAGAAGGACCTGGGAACAAAGAACCTTAGAACAGAAAGTGTCAGATTTGGGAAAGACCTTACTAGCACATTTACTATTAGAGGTGAAAAGACCAAAGAATGCGGAATGTCCTTAGATTACAGATTCTGTACTATGTCAGAACCAGAGGCATCTAAGAAAACAGGTTGTTGAAACTGGAATGGCTATTAGAAAGTAGAACAGAGAATGTCAGGGCCAAGAAGGGCCTTAGACTGTGGAACACAGAATGTCAGAGTTAGGAGGGACCATGGAATAGCTGAATGTCATTACTGGAAGAGTTATTAAAACACAAAAGGCAGGGCATTAGATCTAGGAAAGACCTAGGAAAGAATGTCAGGTCTAGAAGGGGCCTTAGAATATAGAACATTGATGGTCAGTTCTGGGAAGGACCTTCAAACAAACTCATCTTAGAGACCCTAAAACATACATGTAAAGTCAGAGATGGAAAGCACCTTAGCCTTTGAATCGGTATCTGATGGGTGGGTTGTCTTAAAGCCCACAACCTAGAATAGCAGGCATTAGAAAAAAAGAATGTCAGAGCAGGAGAGGATCTGGGGACCTAAAAGGTCAGTGCTCAAAGTGGGGGGGGGTGGCCTGAAAATCCCAGTGAGAAAGGACACTACTGAATATCAGAGCTTGAAATGACTTTAGGACTCAGAACATGAAATGCTGGAGTGAGGATCCACCTCGGAGATCATTTTAACCTAGAGTATGTGCACCCCTAAAGGGTCTGGGGATGGATTTGGGGGGGTTCATGAACTTAGATGGGGAAAATTACATCTTATTTATTCTCACTAACCTTTGGCTGAAATATATTATTTCCTTCAATTATTTAAAAAACCTTCTGAGAAGGAGTCCATGAGCTTGGCAAAGGGGACCACAAGGGACAGAAAAGGTAAGAAGTCCTGACCTAATCCAATCTGCTCATTTTATAGACAAGGAAACTGAGACCCAAAGCAATGACTCGGCCAATGTCATGCAGACATTCTGTTCCTAACAGAGGCTGGACTCGAATCCCGGTCTCTCCCCTCCCAGTCCAATGATGTTGCCCCTAGACCCCAGTGCCTCAGACTGGAAACCCAACCAACTATGAATGAAGGCAAACTCCAAGACTCTTTTCCCCCCTTATTTCCCCACAGACACACAATACATGCTACAAGCTCACCTTTATGAAAACAACCCGAATTCCGAAGTTATTTACAACATCCTTTAAAGGTCTCACGAGCAAAAACAGACATTATTTGATCGCCAAAGAAGATGCCGCTGTGCCGCAGCCCACTCACCAGTGTAGACGAACCGGCCGGGAGCACCTTTACAGAACTGTTTGGATTTGTAGGACAGGGTGACCTCCACCACTCCTGGAATGTGCCGAGGAGGGGTCTGCACTCGGATGGCGTGGGGCGTTATCAGCTACGAAAATCATACAGGAAACAGACGTTCAATCCCGATGGCAATGAGGGGACTGACACTTTCCCGTTGGATACAATTACCCAAATGACCCCAAATTGGACCTTCATTTTCTAATTCTCCCTCCTCGCTGTCATAGAGCAGCTCCAGGCTCGCCCATGTTTTTTAAGAAAAATATCTGCAAATGATCGTGGGTTTTAGTTTACAGGAAAAGCCACAGGGCATCATCCATAGGAAAATTGCCTCCATATGTCAGGGTAAGCCTGCTCCTGGTAATTTCCACACTAATTGTTCAATTGTCTGAGGGTCCTCCCCTCTCAGCAGGCCTTCCACCAGAGGGCCCCCCTGGGCCTTCAGGGGCTTTCCCAGGACCCAGCTCTGACCAGCCGCATGGGAATTCTTAGATCAAGAGCTGGTTTGCCAGAAAGCCCCAGGATGCCTCATGTCAACAGATTCTGCCCAGCCCCAGGATTCAGGGGACTCACCTCACTCCACACCAACATGGTTCCAAAGACGACCTGGAGGCCATCAAAGAAGTTGTCCCCGATGATGATGACGGTGGCCCCACCGGTGGTCCAGCCTTCGCTAGGGCTGATGGCCTTTATGCAGGGAGTAGCTGCTTGTACAAGACAGAAAACCAAGATCTTAGTCCGTCTTCCACGCCACCGACATCACGTCTCTCTACCAATGACAAGTCATGCAAAGCACAGTAGGAAAAAAAAGTGCGTGGCTTCTCCAAGAGGCAGACAAAGGGCGATCATACATCAGCACGGGGATGTATTTAAAGCAAACTATTAAATGTTTTATAAAGCAAAGGCCAAGCTACAGAATATGAGTGAGCAAGGGGCGGAGGGCGGGGAATGGCTTTAGAGAGCAAATTCTATGTCAGGGTAAATATGACTATTACAAATGATTAAGCATCGGGGCGTGCATGTGGCATGTCGATTTATCTGCTTTGCTGTACGGATCTAAGCAGAGTCAATCAGAAGGTTGTTGAGGGAGACGGAGGAGCAAATGCTCAGAATTTCGATCCCTCATAAGCTGCTAATTGGGTTGGGTTTTTTCATCCGCGAACTTTGCCTTTCGGTTCAAAACTTCATTTTCCTCTGTCAGTCCATAATTACTACTTTTCACTTTTCATCAGGAAAAAATCAAAAGCACTATATTAGTACTTTTGTCAAAGGTACACATTTTAACATCTAATATTGTTTGTCGACATGAATCCCTGAGCCAGTGCCTTGACCTGCCTTTGTCTCTAGAGTCTTCACATTTGCATGAGTTATTACAATGGGGCTGCTGGGAAGAGAGTGAGGCAGCCAGGGCAGTCTGAGCCTCCTCCGCGGCGGCGGCGGCGGCGGCAGCAGCAGCAGCGGCAGCAGCAACAGCACCAGCAGCACCGGCACCAGGCACTGGGGGCTCCCAGCATCCTGGGAGTAAACTGTGGCGAGGTTGGTCCTTCTCGGAGAGGGGCAGCTTTGTTCTCGGCTTTGATCAGCCCTTCTTTTACATGGTGTTGACAGACCTTTTTTTAACAGCTTTGATGGTCTTTTGTATGCTGACTTTCATGCAAAGGAGCAGATCCTAAGATAGACACTTTCCCTATTACAAGTAAATTCCACTGCTCTAATTCTCACCTGCAGGGGTTGGTTTGACAGGGCTGGGTTATTGATTGTCTTCGAGACAATCTAAATGCTGCTCGACTTTGGTGTTGAAGTAGTACCTTTAATATCGGAAGGAGGATCGGGCTAAGGGCACAGAGGTAAGAGGTGCCTTTGAGAGTGTCTGTGAAAGCGGAAGCAGATGAGCTGGGATGTGGATAGGTCCCCAGGATTCCATCCCAGAATTCCAAGGCCTAATGGGTGTCCAATTAGAGAAGTCAAAGGGGGGGCTTTGTGACGTCATAATAAAATGGATGACGTCACAGAGCGCTTTCCTTTGTGACGGGCCCTAGATCCGGGCAAGCGCACCCCATCCCCGAGCACTGGGACAAGGGGATGGATGGGGGAAGGGAGTAAGAAAGCCAACTTAGCGTAGTCCTCGGTGGGGCAGCATCACCCCTGGGTCTGCTCCATCTCACCTAACTAACCTTCTTCCCTAGTGAATGCTCGTCCACAAGAAGTAACAAAGCTTGGAGAAGGAAAGGTGGCTTTGTGGCCCGTGCCAGCACCATGCCCCCAGAACCTTGTCTGCACGCTCCGTGAGGATTAGTTTCCTGATGAGTTACTAGGTGCGGAGGGAGAGGTCAGGCCCTTCCGGGTCTGAGTCTAGGCCAGCGTGGCACCGGGCTCCACACCCAGCCCAGAGTCAGGAGTCGGCCTGTGGGCAGGCCCAGCCTTCTCGGGCCTGTCTCCTCACAGACCCAGTCTAGCTAATCACCATTAGCTATTGTTCGGAGCACTTCAGACACGCCACCTCCCTTTGTTTGCACTGAAGTCGGACCAGCCGAGGTTATATTTGCTCATTCCCCGCGCATCTCCCTCCGCACCAGAGGCCCAGAGCACACACTGGGAACCTGCCCTTAACTAGCGCTGTTGACTTCATGCTAATAAGTTCATACAAATTTTCATTTCTGAGGCTTCCGAGTGACATTTGCTTTTCTTAATTGCATGGAGAGCATTTGAAAAGGATCAGCTCTCTAAAGACTGACAAGACTCCTCCAAGGGAGTGACCTTCATCAGCACAGCCAATTATGGCAAATAATTCACCAAAAAAATTACAGTAAACAAATTTACTTTGGAGGTGAGAAAAGGAAAAAAATCGAGGCCTTAGAACGAGCACAAGAGGCTGCTCTTTGGCAGCTGCGGCCCAGCGAATATACATGGCGGCTGGGAAGGTGCAGGGCAGCTCTGGGGCAAACACAGGCAGGGGCGGGCTGGGGCCGGGGCTGGGGCTGGGCTGGGGCCGGGGCCCGGGCTGGGCTGGCTCTGCCTTACTGGAGTGATAGTCATTTTCCTTCTGCCTGTATTTGCATACATTTCAATGCACATATCGAGGGGGAACATGTGTTCAATGGGAACCATGGCGAAATGAATTACACAGCCGGCGTTAGGGATCTAATGACATACGTGCCCGCCACGCTCAAGCAGATGAGAGAGACTGGGCACAGTCAAAGAAGAAGATGGCAGCAGAGCGAGGGATGTGCCCTGGGAAGGAGAGGGAGGCAGTCCTGGTAGGAACACACACACACACAAATACAAACACACACACTCATGTATGATACACCTGCCCCCACGTGCACACACACCTATGGGCAGACACACTAACACACACACATCCCTCACATATACACACTGACACATTCACACACACACACACACACACTCGTGTACTATATGCCCACTCCCATATGCATACACAACCATGGGCAGACACACACTACCACACACACACTCATGTATGATACACCTGCCCCCACATGCACACACACACACATCTATGAGCAGACACACTAACACACACATCCCTCATATACACACTAACACATTCACACACACACACAACTCACGTATGATACGCCCACTCCCACATGCATACATACCCATGGGCAGACACACACTACCTCCCCTCACACACATCCCTTACATCCCTCACATACACACACACATACACATTCACACACACTCATGTACTATATGCCCACCCTCACATGCATACATACACATGGGCAGACACATACTACCCCACACACATACACATCCCTCACATACACACACTGACGCACACAGACTGACATATACACATACCCCCACCCTGATGTGCACACATACCCTTCATACACATGCACATTGTGACATGTACATATGTCCCTCACACATAGATACACTCTGGCATGTACATACATCCTTTACACACACCCTGATGTGCACACATGTCCCTTACACACACACATACACACACACAAGCACACCATGATGCACACACATACCCATGGACAGACATTCCCTCCCACACACATACACACACATGCAGACACACTCACATGTGGGATTTCTCTCTCTGGCTCCATTAGGCAGCATAACCTTTTGCTAAGGCTCCTGTCCTAAAGAGGTGATTGGGTGGCTTTGAGCTTGCCACAGGTCTAGGATGAGCTGCCAACTTTGGGGACCCCACAGGTCCAAGCCCCATTCCTATTGATTTTGTTAAATTAGAGTTCCCATTGCTGCCGCTGCTTTCAGTGAATGAACTTATTAATTCTCCCCTATGCGTGCCATGCCCGCTTCTTGGCTGCCCTGGGTTCTGCAAGGCAGGTGAAAGCCAGCCCATTTCCTGCCAAGGGCCCGATGGCTTTGTCTGAGGGAACTTTCCAAGAGTGCCAGGGAGGCTCTGACTTCAGACACAACCCCACTTGCCCAAAATGACTCCGGGGGCTGTGTCCCTCCCAGCATTATCAGATAGCGCATCAGTCCCCATCCTCCTGTCCCTCCCCGTGGTCATTAATCAGCAAGCCCTCCTGAGCCGTTCCCAGCATTTGTCACCTTTCTCTGGATTCACAATATTGAGGCACTCCAACAGGCCTAATCTTGCCTCATGAAGACTCCTTTGTTCTGCTGGCTAAAATGTCTCGTAATTGTACTTAGGATGTCCAGATGGCTGGCTGATACTCCAGCTGATAGGATTATACCTTTTACCTCTCCTAGGGCCATCTGTTCCCTTTAACTCGCTAAAACCCTGCAGCCTGGATTCAGTTGTCGTTATTGCATAAACCCTAACAGCATTACGGGCACTTGGCATGTAAATCAGTCTTGTGCTGCGGGCCTGGGGCTGGGCTAGGGCTTGCTTAAGGTTTAAACAGAGCCTGAGTCATTTATGGGGGGGAGGAGGGAAGGGACAAGAAAAAAATTAAACATTAGTTCTAGATGCTGGGCTGGAAGGGAGAACAATCGTTTCCCCTCACTTGTATTCGACTACTGTAAATAATCTGCCTTGCCTTTTGTGAGCTCAAAGGATTGTATGGCAGCCTTCCACAGCAGCAGCAGGGGGAATTAGTTTACTTGGAAACGATCTGAGTGTGTGTGTGTATATACTGCTGGTGAATATTAGATGATTGGATAATGAGGTGTTAGCTAGAAGAGGCTGCACACAGGCAAATAGCTGCGGTTTGGAGTGGGGGCTTTCTCTTTAAAGGATGTGTTGCTAATTCAAAGCATACCATCCCTCCCACAAGATATGGTTCAATCGGGCAGGAGGAAGGAAATTTCTAGCAACCCTATGCCCATACCTTCCAGGGAACTCTCTTGTCAAGTCCCCCCTCAAGAAGCGGCAGACACTCATAGGCACAAATCTCTTCCCTGGAAAGAGAGAGACCTCTTCCCAAGATGGGTGTCAAGAACCCCAGGCCCTCATTCGTGAAAAATTCATCCCGACATAGGACAAATGCCATTTCCCTCGCTCGAGAAGATGCACTTGGGAGGGAGAGGGGGACAGAGCTGGGCGCATCTGTTTCAGGGCGGCCCACTGGCTCAAGCGGCCAGCCCCGGGCTCCAAGACAATGGCCCAGTGTGATCAATTTCAAGTGAAAGACATTGAAAGCATTTTGGTGATTCTGTCACCCACACTTAAGCAAACAAACAAAACCTTGGGCTGGCTTCCTTGACAAAGTGGCTTTTGATTGGTGGGCCAGGGTCTCTGGGGTCTGCACAAGGGGCCTTTATTCTTCTAAATGTTATATTTGCTCCTTACAGTCAAATGCCTTTTTTTAATGCAGATTTATAAAAATAAATACTTGTACTTGGCTAAGATCATAATAGCTCATTAGAAGAGGCTGAATTTGGACCCAGACGAAAACCTACCACCACAGGGCTGAGAACGCTTCCTTGAACCTATAACGTTGCTCATCCTCTCTCTAGGGAGGGAGAGGACTAAGGGAAGAGATTCAACCTTCCTAATTGTGAACCTCATTAGTGATGGTTGCTAAGCAAAACACACCCCTACCTTGAGCAGCTCGGAAGGAGACAAACAACACGTCAGAGGCCCTAATGACTGGGGTGCTGGGGCGACCTCTAATTACTGTAGTTTGGTTCTCTGATACCTTAGTCATTAACGCAGAAAAACAAATTAGTTTATTTTGGTGGACCACAGTAGATGCATAAATTGTGCTCCCATCCTGATGTCTGAATCATATTTCATTCTGATCATCACCACTGGCTCCACTCACTTTTCTGGGTAGATGCACTAGTTCACCCTTCAGATACACGCTCTGAGTATGCCAGGAGGGCATACTTACTCTACAGAAATCACACATCTCTGGCCCTCAAGGTCACCCAAAGAGGAGCTCACTTACGATCAAAGAGATCTTCCATTAAGGGGAATCATGATCAGTGTTGGTCTAGAGGGGCTTCTCCTTTCTCCAGTGACCTTCCCATGTTCCTCTGTCTCCTGATGTTTGCTAACAATTGAGCCCATAAGTGTGTGAATATGGATTGGAGGCTAAGGGTGCCCGCTGCCACATGTCAAAGTCTCTCAGATTGGTAAGTGGGTATCTAGGGACATATTTCTCCATCCCTCTGCTCACAAATGGCTCGTTCTTAACTCTCCAGACAAGAAGTCAATTGTTGTTGAATGGTTGTTGGAAGACACACATTTTATGTGCTTTTCTTATCCCTAAACCCTACTGTTTTCTTCTGTGGCATGGGGACCAAGGTCAGAAAAGTGACCCCATGGTAAACTCTTCGCAGGGTTGGTCATGTGTTTACCATCCATGGTGATGGCAGACACGACCTGAGTCTCCCTTCCTCTGGAGCGAGGATTATGACAAGCCAAAATGAAATCAAATAAATTAAAAGAGCAAGAAAAGCTATAAGCAAAACAAAGCTTTTAAACAAACAGAAGGAAAGAGAACGGAAAAGAGTTTTTGAAAATGGGCTAAGCTCAAAACATGAGGCATTAAAAGAAAGGAATCTCAAGAGAATGTAAGAAGCAAATACAGAATCATCCTCTGCTTGACAAGGCCTGGGATGCTTTTTTAATGGGTAGTTTGATCAATGGGCGGAGGGAAAACCATGTGAAAATAATTGTCAAGTGTATCAACATAAAGGATGATGCAAAAAAAAAAAAAGCATTGCAAATAAAAAAAAAGACATGTAAATGTGTGCCTACCATTTTCCAGATAAGAAGGGGCCGTACCTTCTGACGGGTCAAGGCGGCGGGCCCGCCTTCCGTGTTTGGAGTTGTTGTGCACAAACATGTTGTCGGACACAGCCAGAACGTGGCCATCCACGTTGACTGTAGTTGATACAACAACCTGCCGAGAGAAAGTCAGTTGTAACATGGAATTTAAAAACAATGAAAACACAGCATATTTATGAGGGTTTGGATTTGTTTTTTAATACAACTTTAAAGGGTGAAAGGAAATCACCCAATTGTGCTTGGAAGTTTTCCACTGATGCCCACCCACCATTCCCTGGTTTGGGGCTAATAGTCAGGATTTTTTTTAAACTCACAATTGTTTCTCTTCAAAACCTGCTACACTAATGAGAGCTTAATCTCCTATTATGCTAACAAGTGAATTCAATTCAGGGAAATATTCTTCTAGCTATTAGCTTCAGAAACACCCCTCTAGCCACTCATTTTAAAAGCTGCTGTTTTGATCTGTTGATATATTGATTAGATAGTTTATCTAATTAAAATCTGTTCACTTGAGACTGCCTTCAAATGAAGGCGGTGAGGATGCCCTACCACCAGCAACTGCTGAATAAATCAGAGCCCCCACTCCCTACATTCTCTCAGTAAATGATCTCTGGGTCAATTTCACAATTACATTTAATGTCTGATAATGAACTTTTTTGCATCTGAAAAGACAGAGTTGAAGATGAATAGTGAAAGTGTTTTCAGTCCCTGCGAAGTGTCCCTCTCCAAGTTCGTCTGGATGGCGAGTGACCCTGGCATACCCATGGAATTTCTTCCATTATTTTTGAGTGAAAGGCTCCTATTCTTATGTCCAGGTTCAGAGCCCGGCCAGAGGAGAAATGATGGATAGGGCCTTTAGCTTCCAGCTGCTTCTCGGTAGACACTGGAACAGCAACACAGGCAAAGGGGACAACCTTGCTGACCAAGGCAGCGACTCAGAGATCGGAGGCAACACTCTCCAACAAACCAAAGAAAGAGGGAATGGCCATTCTTTTAATGGTTTTTAAAAATAGTGACGGCTCCAAAGGGTTGATGTCCCTTTAAAAGCAAAGATAGAAGGGCAGATTTAATGGGAATGTCACAGCATGGTCCTTTTGGTGCAAATCCAGACTTGAGTCCAGTCCCTGGGATGAACGAAGGAAGTCTGGAGTGGCCTCCGCAGGCTAGGCCAGCTTTGGTCATGCCAAGCTTTGGTTAGTACCAACCAAACCATCCCTCAGCTCCTGGAGCAGATTATGGCACCATGCAGTAGAAGAAGATGATCATTCCAGATGAGAAGTGAGACTTCTTCTGACAAACCCAAAATGCCCAAAAGAATTCGGCATTTAAAATGAAAGTTGTGCTCATCTCTGAGTACAGAGTAGCAGAATGAATTTTTGAACTGAGCTAATTAATAGGCTCCATTTGAATATTAAGAAATGGCACCATGATGAGGATACTACCAAAAGATTAGGGTAAGGACTGTCTTACTGACAAAGAGTACCTCCTGCTTTTTGTTTAGGAGCCCCTGAAAGCATCTGAAATATCCTGCACCTTCAGTGCTTTACAGTAGGTCTCTGCCAGAGCTTTCTGGATGGGATATTGGCCCTCTCAGCACCTTCTGCCACAGAGATGGTAGTGGGCTGGCTGCCCCTTCTACAGGGGTTGGTCATGGCTTTCCTAGGAACCTCCAGGGGTATCAGTCCTGGTGATCCTAGGAGCACAGATGGAGAGTTGCAGGGGGATGAGAGGTCATCTGGTCCAGCCCCCTCTTCTTACAGAGGAGGCCAATGAGGCTTAGAGAGGGTACTTGTCCAAAGTCACAAGGTAGTAAGTCGAAGAAGCAAGTTAGTTGTTAAAGGTTTTGTTTTGTTTGCATTTCTCTAGTGTTTCGTGATTTGCAAAGCACTTCACATAAGTTAACTTGTTTGATCCTCACAACAACCCTGGGAGGTAGGCGCTATTACAGTCCCCATTCTACAGATGAGGAAACTGAGGCACAGAGGCATTAAGTGACTTACCCAGAGTCACACAGTTACTAAGTTTCTGATGGAGGATTCTAACTCAAGATCTCCTGACCCTTATGTCCCTATCTCCTGACCCTTATGTCCCTTACATCTACCCACTGTGCCACCAAGTAACCACATTTGATCCCAGGGCCTCCGACTTTAAATACAACACTGTTTTTGCTGCTCTGCTCTGTATCCTTTACTCAAAACTCCTGGGGCCCCGTCATTGTCCACATTACTGAACTTTGACTTTCAACCTGCCCTATGCAATTAATCTGGGCGTAATCATATCAAACAAACTTATTACAACTTTATGGAAAGGGTTTGTCCTTGTTTTTAGTCTCCTGGACCATGGCATTTTAAAGAGATAGGAAAAGGGAGAAGATAAAAAAAATTTTAAAGACAACTGTCTTTATTCTGTCATCTCTCTATCTAGGTCAGTCACCAAGGGAAAATACCGTAGGTCAGCAGAAAGAGAGGAGGCAGGCTCTGTTTTCTTTCTCTGTATTGGTTCATTCCTGCAGTGCACCTTCAGAAAGGTGCTGAGATGGGGAAACCAGTTGAAAATATTGTTGAAGACCTGACATCCTGTTAAGTCCAGTTAAACCTTATGAGAGGCAGGGAGATTAGCTCAAGAGACTGAAGGAAGTCCTTCGAGTGACTGCGGGGTCCCGCTGCAAAGCCCAAGAACACACTTGTGACCGATGCTTCATTCAGTCATCAGTAAGACAGAGGACACATCCACTCATTCCAGGTTTGACCTTCTGCTCTGTTCCAATGGATCGATATTGCCAATGCCGGGTGAGGCCAAGATGCATTAAAAATGGAAACTGGACTGAACTGTTCTCAGGAAACATTTGTCTCTAAGCTACAGAGTCCGACTGTTGGTGGCTGGCTAGGGGACCCCTCCCAAGTGGGTTAATGATTGTGCATGAAAACAGAGGTCATGTCTTCCATCATAAAGCTCAACCTGGAAGCAGAATTTCTCAGAAAAATGTTGGGATGCCTCAGGAATGAGGCCGTGTTCACTATGCCCAAATTTGAATCACTGAATGCAGAACCTGAAACAACCATCCTGGGTTTTTGAGTCACTATCTCAATCAGTCTATTGAGTCACGAGTAGCAGCTCTGGGAAAATCGTGTCTCAGCACATCAGAGCCTAAATAATCCAAAAATTGTAAAAGAAGTCATCTTGTTTCTACAAGACTTGCCATCCTAAAATCATCCCCCAACAGCGCTCAAACTGAAAAATGGAGAGAAAGAGTCCTTCTCTACACATGGCATTAGGTCAATCCTCTCCCAAAACAAGATCTCTCGAGGTCAAAGCGGGAACCAGGTTCACCAGGGCAGAGGCCCACCAACCAGTCATCGAGGCCAAACAGGCTGAAAATGTCGTCCTGTTTAAACTGTAGGGGACAGAATTTAAGTGAGGAGAGAGCTCTGAAATTAGTCTAGAGCAGTGAATGGAATATAGTTTTCCATGGAACCTTTAAGGAATAGCGCCTGGCACATAGTACGTGCCTAATAAATGTTGATTGATTGATTGTGTCACTTTAGAGTATAACTGGGAAAAAAAATTCTCACCTAACCAAATATCCCAACTCCTGTTGAAATGGCATCATGCTGCCCAGCACACAGTAGGGCTTAATAAATGCCTATTGATCGATTGCCTATGCTACCTAGATCCCAAGCTAAGTTCTGTCAGCCAAACACATGTGATGTTTGAGGTAATCAAACAAATGCTAACATAGAAATTAGTTCAGTTTTTTGTTTTTACCAGGAAACCTTTAAAAATTAAAAAAAAACAAATTGATTTTAAATCTGCCTATTGAACCTGAATAGGAATAGTATGATCAACTCCCAGTAATGACTTTGCAGGAACTAACTCTTTAAGCTCCTAACCCAACCCAAAGCATTCTAGATGACTCAAGGTCAGGGAAAAAGTCAAGTGATGGCACGTGACCAATACCTGAAAAAAGATCTCAAAGGAGATTACCAGCTCAACCTGGACCATTCTGGACTCAGTGAATCTGGATGCCTTAAGTTGGCAGGTAAATGTGCAGAAGTATTTTGTTTATTTAAATGTTGTCAAGCACAAAGCACGCTGATGACTTGATGTGGCCCAGCAGTGACCAGGCAAGTCCTAGCAAGGTAGAAAAGCCCAAAGTCTGGACTAGCAGCAGTCTAGGGCTATTGTCCCAGCAGTAGGCTGGTCACTTGGTGATAAATTCTTTGGCTATGGAAAGCCACAAAATATGAGAAACAAATGAGGTTAGTTTCCCAAGTACTGAGGATGAGAGGGTCTCAGATTCAAAGCTGAAAGAAGTGATTATAAAGGCCAGCCCCCTCATTTTTTACCTGAGGAAACTATGACCCAAAGACAGAAAGCCATTTACCCAGAGTCCTATAGGTAACAAGAAGTAAGATTGGAGCCCGGGGTCTCTGTCTCCAAAGCCAGCACATTCTATAATACATCACTTTGCTTCCCATCTAAAGATTATTTTCAGAGCAAATTTCCAAAATGAGATACGCAACATTGTATGAAGCCATTTGGTCGGACCAATCCTGATGCTTTTTCAAATGTGTACCTGGAATCTCCGCATATCTCGGGGGTTGCCTGCATTCTTCAAACAGTTCTGATTGCACTTGAGGAAAAACTTGAGAAAGAATCTATAAAGATACAAAAGTGGAGTCTGTTAGGTTTGTTAATCAAGAGACATGATTGTTAGACATTTTAAAAGTCCAGATATTCAGGCGGCATCAAACCCAGCAACATTTTCCTTTTTATTGGTCTTTGCTTGGGCTAAGAGGCCCTGGTGGAGCTCGAGGATGTCAACAGAGCCAGGGTAGCCATGGGGATGATGCTGATGACAATGAGCACACTTCTATAATGCCAAGTCCCTCACACACATTGTAGCAGTTGAGATCATGGAGATGGCTTCTGATGAGGCAAGGCCTCTTTACCATTGGTGTTTCCAAGCTCTCTAAGCGGTTACAATGGGGGTAGGGATTTCCTGGCAGCTTCATAAGTTGGGTAGCTTGGGCCTGGTGGTGGAAAGGAGAGTTCTTACCACAGCTGGCCATTAACTGCCAGGAAATGTCCGACCCGGAGGTCATTATTACTTAAGTAAACACACTTTTAATATGGATTTTAAGAGGGTTGGACTTTATAGTTGCAATATGTACAACTCTTTATGAAACACATGAGAATTTTTGTTGAAAGAGGGAGTGAGTGATCTCCATGGAATGTAAGCCTATGTTTTAAAAGGTGTACTGTGGAATTCTGGAGGCCATAAGGAAACTATTCATGTTCTTTCATTCTTGGCATAATTTTTCTGGGAATAGAGGCAACAATAGAGTTTAGGAGTGGAGAATGGGCACAAATTGTGGAAGTATCTTTTGGCAAAGCCTTACATTGTGTCTTGGGGAATAAAGGTGATGGGATGTTGGGAAGCTACAACATGGGCGTTTCTGGGTGGTCCTCTCTGCCCTAAAGTATTTGAGGAAGCTGCTGGGTGACCTGAGATTTACCACCAGAACTTCTGGGAGTTCCATGGTGAGTGAGAGGAAGAGGCTGAGGGCAGCTGCTTCTTGGCCTTGAATGACAGGAGGATAAGCCAGCATTTCCCTCATTTTCTCCCGGAAATACATTCTGCCTTGCCTATGCAGTATATATTGTTTCCACACAAGCCCCACCTCCTAATATAAACAACCTCATGTCATATCTCCTTGATAATAATGAGAAATCAAGAAGTCTCAAGAAAGACTCTTGGAGAAGTGGCAGCAGAGAGGAGGAGACTTGCCAGCATCATTCCCGGCCGTGTCCTGGGTGGTTCTTCTGATTTTACATGGCTAACAATGCTGTCCGGATGGTGCTGGTTTAATGAAGATCAGGCCCATGTCATGAGGCTTCCCTATTTGGGGACAGAATCTGCTTGTGTGCTGACCTCCCCTGCCTCTGCCTGGAGCTCCCAGGGCTCTCGCTGCCACTGCTGCCCATCTGCCAGCGGCACACAGCAAGTCACTTGATATTCCACCCACCAATTTTTCCTAACAGCCACTCTACAATTAAAGCCAACACGTTCTGTTGCGAGGTAAATTAGGCACACCTGCGGCCAGACTTCATTTGAACTGCATCAGAAAAGGACCTAACAAGGTGAGAGCACACCAGAAACTTATAGCCCTGTCAAGCAATTAGGTTTCCACTTCTGGGACATCCACACAGTGCAATTATGCCACACATTACAACCTGGGTAATCTTCTGAACAAATGTCATGTCTCCAAGAAGCCAGGAAAAGCAGTTCATCTGCAAACGGAGGCCCTCTTAAGCCTCTTAAGGCCAGGCAGAAGGCGCTGCTGGGCAAGGACAAGCACCTTTTTGTTCTGCCCCTTCTCCAGGGGAGGCTGTTCAAACCCTTGGCGGTGCCTTTTAGCCAGGATACCTTTTTACCTCGAGCAGAGAAGAGTTGCAATGTTCTACACAGGTGTGGTTCCAGAAGCCTCACAAGGCACCAGAGCTGACCGAGCTCTGCTTTCAGTCCCAAGTCTGATGCGGGGTTCCCAACCCCATGGCCAAACAAACAAACATGACTTGTTCTGAAGCCAAATGTAAGGTACGCCCATTTCACTCATCTTGAGAAATCCTCACTATGGCCTCTAGACTGAATATCCAACCAAGTGGTCAGAGATTGCCATTCATTTGCCAGGGCTCCAGTCACTATTGGACAAAGCCATTCCAACAATAATTAATGACCGTTA
>CM053624.1:4121565-4126565 GCA_028646595.1 Phalanger gymnotis | reverse complement strand
AGCATTGACATTATTTCCCCTGCAGATCACTCGCCCTGTCAATCAGTCTGTATTTTGTCTTTCGCTGCGGGCTCATTAAAACAGCTTTCTCACTCCCTCTGGACACTGCTCTATTTGCCAGCTCTGATCACGAAGCTTCTTATTCAAGGAAAATGCCAGCATCACTTGGCTTACATCAAGTACGGCCCCACTGACTTGTTGCCAGCTCCGGGGGAGACTTTCACAGGTTGTGCAGAGATTAAGTGCCTCTGTTTAGATGAACTTAGGGGTTTAGGCCTCATGAACAAGACCCATCTGTGTTCTGGAGGGACCCAGAGTTCGCAGGGACCCCTCTGTCTCTGTGTGCCTTGGGGTGGGCGCTCACCACTATCCAGCTCAGCCTGAGATCCCGAGCATACCCACACACCCCCCCAAGAGGCAAAAATAAGGTTAATTTCCCCCTCTGCTCATTTTAGGTGTACATTTCCCCCATTCTTGTGCCAGCTTGTTTAATTAAGAACTATCATCTTTGTAGTTAAATTATTAATAAAAAAATCACATTTTAAATCAAGCCCATGTGTGTGCACACAGGACACTCCATAGGACTGGCTTCTGCCAAGCTCTCTAGCCTTTTAGGTCCTGATTAAAAACTTATTAAAACATTATAAATGATTAATGTGAGCACAGCGCTCAGTGGCAATTATTAGTTCTAATGCAGGTAATGCAGCTTAATGAGGGGGGCACATGTGTGCAAAGCCTTAACTTCATTACTCCTGCGTGTCAACAAATACAAGAGAAATGTATGTCTGGACCATCCATTACTGGGAGCAGAGCAGCCTTCTCTCTCCCTCCCTTTGTGGATGAGCCCAGAGCCATAAATTAACCCCCTCTGCTGGTTCCATAAAGGACCGAGGTGTCAAAGTTGTGGTCAATCTTTCTTGGCTCCACATACAATTATACCTTTATCTGCTTTAAAATGTCACCGATTATTTTTTTAACCCCAGTTATCAGTGGATGGGAATATTTTAGGTGACTTTTTTTGAAGCAGGTTTTCCATTTTTCCATTTGGTGATGACTGGCATTGTGACTCGAATCTTTTTTTCTTTTCTTGTCAGGGTTCGTGGAAGAACCAGACAGGGGCCCTGAATGCCCGGTGGGTTAATGGGTTAACGCCATCGGTTTCCCTAAGTAGTGAAGTCATCACTCAGAGGCTCTTCTTCGATCCCACCCATGGGCTTATTCTATTTGTTACTTTTTTCCTCTTCTCCCCCCCCCTCTTTCTGGAATGGGTGACTGAGTCGATGCACACTTGAACTTTGCTCCCTGAAACATGGATGCATAAGCGCAAGAAAATATCACTCAGTACCTCGAAAAAGATGGCGAGATGGCAGATAAGACCCCATGAAGTGTGGGCCGGGGGAAGGGCAGAAGAAGGGGGTCTTTGGGGCAGCGTCCCGGGCATGCCCGGCTGCTGTGCTCCATCCGCTTGGGACGAAGGAACCTGTGTGAGGATAGCGAGTGCCGCACCTTGGCAAAATTGGCCCAGGGCTTGCTGTCCAGCTCCACGTGTCTCCTCCTACCAGGGGTTCCTGTGACCAGGAGCTCCATCCAGGCTGATGTCGCCGATCTGCTTGAAGACCATTTGCATCATTTTAGCTCTAATGTATAATATATGGCTCTAAAGTGAGCACAAGTACTGTCTTGTTACCCAGCATAAAAAAAGTCAGTGCAATAAAGATACATTAGTTCTCTCAGGCACAGCGGCTATAATGCAGGCGAGAGGTTGCTACTTAGAGGTAAGAGGTAACCTTTCTGCCTGACTAAGACAATGGTAGAGTAAAGAAAATGTCAAATCAAGGAAAGCTGGATTTAGAGATGAGGCAGCCCAGGATGACGCTGGTGCCATATTTTTGTGAAGCTATAATGCTGTTGGCAGCAGAGATCCTTGTCTCTGATTCATCTCGGGCCGTATGGCAAAGCTTTGTCAGTCTGTGCGAGGTATAAATAATTCAGGGTGAGAGATGGCAATTACAGGGCCCTGCACAACCAAAATGAATATTTTATGAGGGCTAAAACTGCTCTGGAATGAATCATACACATGGCCTCACACACACATGGCGAGTGGGCTTGTACACGCCAGCCCCAAGAAGGGGAGAAAAGCTCTGGCCTCAGCTTCTCTCACACTGTTGACTATAAACCGAGGGAAAGGAAATCAGCAAACACACTCGTATACCACACAAACTCACGTGCTCCCTCCCCAGGTGCACTCGAGGGAGCTGGGACATACATCCTTGTCTTAGAGGGCCAGGCCCACTGAGTGCTGGTTCACCCTCACTCTGGTTTGGAAAGAGTGGCTCTGCATAGGGCCCGTGCTCCCCCTTAGTATCTTAGCAGGGGACACTGCTGAGAAGTGGGAACTGGGCAGCAGCTGCCTTCAGTATTTCGGCCCAAAGAGAAGGAAAGGTCTAATGGACTCGTGAAACTGAAGCTGGCCAGAAGAAGGGGAGCAAGAAGGCTGCAGGACTTGGTGGGAGCCCTGTTTTTCCTTCCATTCTTACTCCCTCCCTGGTTCCTTGGGCCAGATTCCCATCCTGCCTGCCGTGGTAAGACTAGCCAGGGCAGAGCGGGACCTCTGCTATACATCTGACCAAACACCCACGCTAAAGTTGCTCTCCTCCCTTTTAAGAGCAGAAAACTGCTAATGGGGTAGGATTATACCCACAGATAGCTCTCAGGGCCTGAAAAGAGGGTTTCATCTGTTGAGTTTCCTCCTCGAATGCTCATGGTGGAAGGAAGCCGGAGACAAGCAGTCACATTGTTCCAGAGCCTGGCCAGGTAAGTCGGCATTGTTGAATGGGCATTGTGTCTGGCAGGCTACCGATACCTCTGGATTCGTGGGAGAGAGAAGCAGGTCAGGCTGATGACATCACCAGAGCACAAGCGGCTCTCTGTGCAGAAGGAAGCTCAAGAGAGGATTTTCGCTTTGGTGGGAAACAAGCCTGAGTAGCCTCAAAGAAGATTTTCTTTCAACTCAACCCCAATGCATTGTTTATGAAAACACGGCTATTAGGCATATTAATAATTTGATAAATAGGGATTTGCCCTTAATTATTCATGAAGAACATTTGGCAACAGTAAAATTATATTCGCAGAACAGGTTTATAAACCAGCTAATTATAAATTAAGTATGCAAGGGAAAATTGCTAACCTTGAAATTAAAATATTTTATGATTCTGCAATTACAAAAAGATAGAGAATTATCCCAATCCCAGTGTGAGAAGGGAAGGTGGCATGAAGGTCCAGATGCTTTCCCTAGGAAAGTGACAGTAAAGGAAATATTTCAAGGAAAGTGCCCTATCAGCTGCCATACATGCGCACAGGTACAGCCAAGGCTTGGCCTCTCTTGCCACAGTCCAGCTTCCAAAGAGGGCGCCCTCTATGCCCACAGAGAGGGCCCCTCGTCTTCCTCCAACAGAGAAGACCCCAAACCCAGAAGCTTCCTTCTGTGTCCATGACCTGTCTCCTAGGTGTCCCTCTCTTACGTGCCCTGGGTGCTGTTTTAGATGACCAAGGTTCTGGCCTAGGGCAGTCTGGGGCACTGCTGCCTGTCCAGGCCTCCTCCTAACAGGCTGTAAAGAAGGAACAAGAGACCAGTCTAGCAGGCTGCAGGCAGCATGCGGCTGTGCTGGCTCTCCCCACTAGAGGGCTTCGGATTCACAGATTTAAATAGGAGTATGTAAATATAATTTCTCCAGATCCATATTGATTAGGGGGCAGCCCTGCCCCAGAAGCCAGGGTATCCTTCTCCAGGCTTGCTGCGGACCTGACCCCCCCTCCCCCTCCTCTACCCTTAGCCCCGCTGAGCGCTGCTGGGCTGCTGGGCAAGGCTGCGCTCCCATCTTGCTCTGAATGCTCTTGGGGAAAGGAAACAATGACAGGCCCTTTGAATGTTGGGATGCAAGGAATTACAGATGACCAGTGGGTTTTCAAAGCCTCTTCTTCACTCACTTGACACTTATTGGCGCGCGCGCGCGCACACACACACACATGGCACGAAAGTTTCTTATTCATTTTCAGCATCCCTAGCTGGTCTCTTTTCTCGGTCTAGGTAAAGGCTAAAAGATTTAATGAAAGCAACTGACTAATATGAGGGTCAATGAATTGAGGGACATTGTTCCAGTTTTAAAAAATTAGGCCATGTCTTTCCTTCCTTTTCTCACGTCCATTTCCAAGAGGGTAAAAAGCACCGGTAACGACCGCCTGAATTGAGGGGCTTTTACTATTCCACAGCTCAGGTCTGACTTCCTTGCAGCCTTCTTGGATCTCAAGGAAAAACGAGCAGAATCCAATGAAATGCCTGTTTCATTTTTCGGTTATGAAGAGTCTTGACTTTCCCCAGAGTAAAAAGCCCCATTAATTGCCCATGTAACAGGGAAAAAAGCATAGGTCGCACTTTCATACACAAGCATTTATTCCAACACTCGGAGACACAGCTGCAGGTCAGGAATCCAACCAATCCTGGGAGATCTCAGGGAACTAAGATAATGAAAATTTTTTCATGTATAAAATCCTTAATCAAAATGCTGGTGGTGTCATCTTGTAGTGCAGACACTGCAACTTAAAATTAATACACAACAGAACCTTTGGTGGAGTGAACATGCCCTGCGTTTACCAGTACACGCATCTGTTGAACTATGGCAGCAGAGGAAAGCCTCGAATGTCAGAGAAGCCAGGCGCCCATAATTCAGCACAAAGGGTACCATGTGGAGGAGTCGTGATACGATGGAAAAGCCTCCTAGGTTCGGATTCCGGCCACATGGTTGGGTACATCATGCCTCTGCCTCAGCCTCAGTTTCCCTATCTGTAAAATGGCCCTAAACTAGATGATCTCCACAGTGCCTTTTACCTTTAAGTCTAGGATCTTATGATGTAGTACAAATGTAGCATGAGAACAAGTCCTTTCCACGCCAGGCTCCCCCTCACCCCAAAGGGGTCCCTAAAGTTGAAGGTAAACTGGCAGA
>CM053624.1:4084065-4111565 GCA_028646595.1 Phalanger gymnotis | reverse complement strand
GGGAATCTGCACCGATGGAAAATATGCTTCCTCTCATTTTGTGTGGGGAAAATTGAAGAGGAGAGAACGGTCGCTGTCCTATCAAAGAAGGAGCTGTTTTCCTGCCCGAACTCTTCCCTTCAATGAGTGTCATGTTATTTCTCTCCTCTTTTGATTGATGGCTCAGCCCGAGCTGTCATTAGTTAAATTAATCTTTCAAAGACAGGAGAATAGGGTCTACAAAAGGAGATCTTATGAGACTGTAAAAATAGACCGTAATTTGGAGGAAATTCAGATGTGTTCCCTGCTCTTGTCATCACGGCAGAGAAACACTTTAATTTGATAGGAATTCCTCAAGAGAAACTTTAAATTAACTTAGATTTAGCTGTGTTTGAGGGATGGCAATTCAAAGCAACAAAAAATAAAGCCCTCTTTGCTGACTCCAGTGTTTCTACGTTCACGCTTCTGTGTGTTCTTTTTTATTTTCTGCTCAGGCTAAATAAATGCCAATATTCACCTTGAAAGAGTCATCATAAAGTAACCCCCCTGGGATATAAAAATATACTTCTCTCATCCTCCATCCAAACAATGTCAGATGAAGTTAAAAGACCCGGTAAATGTGCTAAAGTCTGCTTAGGTGAATTATTTTTTTTTCTAGGATAACTGAGCAGGCATCACCTAAACTGTCAAGATGTAGGGAAATGCACAGGGCTTTGTGATGTGAGAATAGGGCACTGAGAAGCATCGTGGGGTGGAAGAGAGCAGGAGAGGAGAGGGAGAATTCACAGAATCAGCATGTTACAGCTGGAAGGGGCCTCAGAGATCAGAGATCACAGAACCAGAGCTGCAAGGGATCTCTAAGGCATCTGATATCAATCATTGCCTCATTGTACAGATGGGGAAACTGAGGCCCCCAAGTCACACAGCTAGTGCCAGAGCCAAGCCTCCTACCACCCTGTGCAGGTCTCCACTTCACAATGTCTCTTGTTTCTTTGGACTTCGAAGGCTTCGAAGCTACTATTTCTTACACGATATCAATTGTTGCTGTTGTTAATAAATGCTCACATTTATACATCTGCAGCCTCCAAAGAACTTTCCCCCAATAACTAGGCGGTCTAGGGAGGGTATGAGGAAATACTCCATTTCACTGATTTGGAAGCCCAGGCTCAGAAATTATGTGACTTGCCCTTTTTACCATGGCTAGTAATTGGTGGAGCTGGCAGGCCCTTGAATCACATTGTGCTTCCAATAAAAATCATTCCTCAAAAATAACGAGAGAGCCGTAGGATTTGACAGTTTGGTGTGATTTTTTTTCAGAGCCTCAAAATTCACACTTTGAAAGTTGGTGGATGATATTTTATACAGGATTACAGGATCACAGATTTGAGCTGAAAGGGACCTTAGCGGTCATTAAGTTCAATCCCATCATTTGACAGATGGGGAAACTGAGGAACAGAGAAGCATTTATTCTATTCTGTGCATTTAGATGATTATCGTACTTCTGGCCCAGTCCACTCATTTCATAGAGGAAAGAACTCAGGCCCAAAGAGGGAAGAGATTTGCCCCTCCCATAATACAATGACTAAGTGACAGAACCAGCTTAGTTCCTTGGACCCCTGACTCTCTTTGATTCCCCCAAGTGCATTATGACCAATCACTTATGTCCATGCCTTAGCCACTGTAGGAGACTGTCCAGGGGCAGGGTCTGTGCCTCAATTACTTTTGTGTTCCCTAGGCAAGGCTCAGGACTTTCCATGTTTTGTGGGAAAGACTGAACCTGTTGACTCAGGAATCTCTTGAGGAGGAAACTCCCTGTACCAGTACAGATCAACAGCCCCTGCTCTGCTCCTCAACTGGAGAGCTAACTGCCTGGGGTCTTGTCCAGGATTACACAACCAGGTATGTACCAGGGGTGGTGCTTGAACCCAGGCATCCAGCCTGGTCCCCTGATTCTCTATGTGCCCCTGCTCCTCCCAGGGTATTGGGCTCATAGCCCATCTCACTCACGCTTGTTGGAGTGACCTGGGTATTTATCAGAAAGACTTGAGTTGTGCTTCTTACACATCTTCACCATGTCTGGAGGACGTTCCTTCCTTCCTTCCTTCCTTCCTTCCTTCCTTCCTTCCTTCCTTCCTTCCTTCCTTCCTTCCTTCCTTCCTTTAACAAGTGTTCATTAAGTGCCTGCTCAGTGCTGAGAGGTAGTTTATGTAGGGCTTAGAGAACAAGTAACAGTGTTAGAAAGACTTGGGTCTGAGTACCGCCTAGGACACATGCCAGCTGTGGGACCCTGGGCCTATAACCTTACAGTGGACCAGGCTAACTAAACCACCCATGTGTCAGTGGAGGGACTTTCCTCACATGAGAGTTTACTAGACCAGTGAAATGACAGGTCCAGGTGAGGAGGGCTCAACAGTGCCAGAGTGCAGAGAGCTCTGGGTGACAGCTAGGGAACGCCACAGGGCACTGGGCCTTGAGGCAGGAAGATACCATTTCAGATTTGACTCTAGATACTTCCTAACTATGTGAACCAAGGCAAATCACTTTACCTGTCTGCCTCAGTTTCCTCATCTGTAAAATGGGGATAATAACAGCATCTTCTGCCCAGGATTGTCATAAGGATCTATATATACATATATATATATATGTGTGTGTGTGTGTGTGTGTGTGTGTATGACTTTGTAAAGTTTAAAGCAGTATATAAATTATTGTTGTTATTGTAATTATTATCATCAATTATATTGCCAGTCTCTGGGGATATGGAGAGAAAAAGAGGTCTTGAGTTCAAAGAGCTTATATTCTATGAGTGGAAACACATTCTAAAATAAATGAATATAAATTATATAGGAAAATAAATTTAAAAAACACTGAAGTCCTTTCAGGGGGAGGGATCAGGAAAGGACATGTAAGGAATGTCAGGAAGGAAATGTAGGGACCCTACAAGGTAGGTCCTATTTGAAGCTTATGTTTCTTAAGTTTGTCTTTCTCGCAGGTGGGAATAAGTTACCCATCCCATAGTCTGACTCATGCTGTATACCGTGACCCACTTTGGGGAACCCCTAGATTTGTGAGCCATAATCTAATTTACTCAAATAAAAATCACCTCCAAGGTTGCCCAGTGTGAGAAAAGGCAACGCCCTCTTGCCAGAGGCAGCATCCCCAGGACTGAGCCAAAGGCAGGTGCATTGAGAGATCTCTCCTGGCTGGATTGATTTTGGATTTATTTGAATGAGTAGGTACCAGTTCTCCCCAACAGCATTTAAAATCCTTGGGAACAAGAACTATTCATTTTTTATCTGTATTTCCCCAGTACTTTTAAGCACAGGGCCTGACATGCAGGACACCTTTAATAAGCATTTGTTTAAAGAGTCAGAGGTGGGAATGAAAGGCATCTCAGGCTTGGGGATGGACCCCCTCTGCACCTTTGCAAAGCTGTGGAAACAGATGATGTTGGAGGCAGGGCCAGTAGGCCAGGTGGGCTAGAGCTGTTATTTGCCACAGAGTTTCCTAAGAGAAAGAGCAAATGGGAAGTCAGTGAGTCCTTGTACTGAGACCTGGCTGTTCAGTGTCTGTCTGGGTATCCTGTCCGCCTCTGGGGTCCAGAGATTTCAGAGGGTCCATGAATTTGAACAGGAAAAAGTGACCCCTTTTTTCCACTCAATTTAGCATTTCCTTCCATTATTTAAAAGCATGACTCATAGAAGGCTTTCACCAGACTGACTGTCCAAGGTTGTCCATGAAATAAAAGTATAAATAATAACCCAGAGTCTAGATGTGTCCTGGGGGGGGGGAGGGGCGGGTTCTCTGTGGAGAGAACTTTGGCAGTGGTATTAAAATTCAGTTCAATCCAACAATCATTTATGAAGCATCAGAGAGAGATACAAAGACTCAAAGTAAAGTGAAACCTCTTGGACTCTGGATGAAAGGTAAAGCATTATTATCTGAACAGGGTGTGGTGGCCCAGCATCCTCTGCTTCCTAGGTAATACTTTGACTTTCAGCATATGTGAGCACACCTGCATACATGTGTGCATAGAGGCTGGGTGTGACTCAAGAAGTGAGCTGTCCCATGTGCTGCCCCATGTTCTTCACTCCATTCATTAATTCAACCATTTATGCATTCATTCATTCATTCACTCACTCACTCATTCATTCACATACTTATTCATGCATCCATCCACCCGTCCACCCGTCCACCCATCCATCCATCCATCCATCCATCCCTAAGCCTAGGGAATGAGATGAGCTGAGGTGGGCTAGTACTCAGGTAGCACGTGACAGGTCTGATTGTTTATTTTTATTACCGATATTGACGATAACTGGAACGTTTACTTTGTTGCCATTTCTGGTGAAATCGTTGCCCATAAAACACACCCAGAATCAGGGTCCCGAGGATCTCTTGGGAGGAGTTCACCTGGGATCCTCTGTCTGTCTCCCCTGGCCGGCATGCTCCCCGACTGAGCCTCCCCCCGCCCCAAATATTGGGAATCTCGTTTTTAATTGTGCTCCTTTCAACTGGGCCAGCATTTCTTTTGTGTTGAAAGCATGGCGGTGATTTATCCTCATTATTGTGTAAATAGGTTTCGGCAGTTCTCAGTAAATAAAACAAAGACTGACAGGACGAGAAGGGGGAATTTTCTTCCTACCAATTAGAGTGGCCTCAGGCAGTACTTTTAAGAGGAGATAAATCCTGCAAATCACTAAAATGATGCTGTCACATGGACCAAATATGAAAATCGCAGCGCGGAGCCCTTCATGCCGGGGCTGAGGCTTAATGAGTTGAGGGGGTGGGCTCCGTCCCGAGGTTTGCCTAGCGCAGTTGGGGACCAATGATTGACAGCGGAGAGCAGGCCCAACCACGGCTCCCCAACCAGTAGGGCCAGATGGAAAATCACAATTCATGTTTAATATGCAGTTTTTCAGCAAAAGAAAATTCCCCAATTGTCTTCTCACCTCCTACCTGTACAATTCTTTCCCATAATAAATGCAAAATATGCTTCCTATTAGCCAGGGCTGCGCCCCCCACCCCCACCACTTCCAACAAGTTATTTTAAAAAATCAGCTGCACTTGATCCTTATTAAAGGAACAACCTGTTAACTTCTTCATCCATGTAAGTTTTTCAGAGATTAGAAGAGAAGTTTATTTAACATCTGCTGTCACACTCAGTCACCTAAAACAATGCCACGATAACATTACACCAGTTAATTGGGGGGAAACACAAGGGATTTCCAAAGCTTTCTTTTAAAAAGAAAAATGAAAAAAAGCTCGACTTGGAATCAGAATCAGACAAGAAGCGCTACAGGGGAGCTCCAAGGCCGTGGAGTCAATGCCTCATTTTACACATGAGAAAACGTGGACTCGATCTCCCTTTGCTAGTGGCAGTGGACACCTCGGAGGGAGAAGGCCTGGGTCAGTGGTCAGAGCACTGGCTCCAGATCCCAGCTCAAGCCCCCATGGGACCTGGGGAGAGTGGCTTCACTAAGCCTCAGCTTCCTCATGTGGAGAACACTTTCCTGATCCCCTAACTGTTGGTGCCCACCCTCCCTAAGTTCTGGGCATTTTATTTTTATTTGTATTGGTGCCCCTCATATCTATTCTGCGCCTATCCAGCTTATATGCCTGTTGTCTTCTCCATTTGGATAGAAACTCCTTTTCAATAAGGATTCTTTCACACTGCTGGGCACGTATGAGGAACTTAACAAATGCCCACTGCTTGACTGGTTGAGCTGCCAAATGAGGGAGAAGTCTGGATTGGCAGCGGCATTCAGTCTCTTCTCCTCTCAACTGATGGAACCACAAACAAGCATTCAGTAAGAGCCTAATAAATGCAAGACGCTGTGCCAAGATGGGGACAGAAAGAGAACAAGAAAACAGTCCCTGCCCTTAGGGAGCTTACGCTCTCTCCTACAGTTCAACAACAGTTTCCCACTGGAGGAGGGCTTCTTTACTTAGAGTCCCCCAACTTGTCCTTTTCTTACAGTCTAATTGGTCTCCTTTCTGTATACTGTATCTTATCCATTTAAAAACATTATTCTGCAAAAGGGTCGATGGGTTTCCCTAGATTGTCCCCAGGGTCCATGACATACAAAACTGGTTCAGAAGTCCTGTCCTGTATTTCGTACAGCCAGGGAGCTGGGGACACCCCCTTGCTCCATGAAGTTGGTCTGGCTACTGAAGCATGGTGTGCTACAGGGAGTAGAGGGGGCTGGAGGAAGAGTAGCCCACCAGGATTTGGGGGTAGGCAATTAGGGAAAAGTCATTTGATTTTTAATCAGGAAGAGCTGGGGTCCAAGGGCTAGTTCACGTACCTATTAGAATCGATGTGACCTTCTGAAAGTCACGACTTCTCTGGGTCTCAATTCCCTCATCTGAAAAGTAAGTTGGGGACAGGAGAAATCCCTTAGGTGCCTAGAAGTGCTAAGCCTCTAATCCTATGATTCCATGAAGTACCTCTGGAAAGAGACATTTTATAACCAGGTCATCATGGCAACAGACAGATGCCTAGGAACCTCCAGATAGGCAGACAGGTGGCCACAGCTCATCCAGGTTCCAAGAAGAATCTCTTAACTCAACCTCACTCCCATTTCCTGCTGTAACACTGACATTCAGGGTGCCAGGCTCTAGTCATTACCTGGCTCTGACATTTCTGAGCATGTTTTATGAGAGTAGAACTGAACTAGTGACAAGAACCCCAGCTACTTGAGTCCCTGGGAAAGGACAATATTGTAGCTAGGAGCCAGTGGCTTCCTCCCAGCCAGAAGGCCTGCAGGGGAAAGAGGCTCAGACAGGCTAGGAAGAAGGCCCATCTTACTAGGAGTGGCGATCAGAGCCCTCATTAGTGAAGTCCATCCCTTACTGCCCAAGGGCGAGGCTCATTTCCAGACACACACACACACACACACACACACACACACACACACACACACACACACACACACACACCATAGGGAAATAACTAGCCATCTTGTCTGTCGATTCTTTGCGCGGGAAGTTGGCGGATCTCAGTTTACGGACTGCCTGAAGAATTTACCAGCATCATCTGTGTCGTCTTTCACTGTTTGTAACAAAAACCGAATGTCCACAAGCTTGACAGGAAGCACAAATCAAGGTGGGAAGGGAAGGAGGTGGAATAACACGGGGGCTTGTGGGAAGCTCTGCCTCTCTGGTACTTTCTTTCCCACCCATTTGTTTGTTCTCCAACCCGAACATCATTCCCAAGAAGACAGTGGTATTCTAGACCCCAAGGATGGTCACTGGAAAAATCTTGGAGTTCATCCAGTCTAAAGCCCTCATCTTACAGAAGAAGAGATTAAGGCTTGGAGAGGCTGAAAGAGGTTCCTGAGTTCCTAGTGTCAGTAAGCAGAAAAGCCAAGATTCAAATTCACTCCCCATGATTCTAAGCTAGAGTCATCATAGGGGCCGTGCTGAGTGCATATCACAATGGCATGTATTTGGTGCTGCAGTAATCATAGTGTTGAAGGAGGTTCCAAGCCAAGTACATTTGATGCCAAATCATACTTTGGAATGAATTGTTACCACCAAGAGGTTCCAGGGCTTTCTGCAGGAAACTAATGTATGTTGAGCATTTTTCTAGTTATTTCTCCAAGAGATGAAATACCAATGAAATCAAAGGAAACCCAACTGTTCTGTGACTGTGACCCCTAAAGACCTACAATCAGCAAGTGGGCTCCATGTGAGCATCATCCCAACTTCGCATGGATGAGAAAAACAGATCATGCAGTTGGGTATTGAGTTCCTGGGCCACATGAACATGACTGCTCTAATTTCTGGGAACAACGAGCTACAAGAGTTACTGTTTTGTTTCCTTATCAGAGGAATGAAATGGACCATCTAGTTCTTCTCCAACCCACCCCCACCTCCATGCACACCTTTTTGTTTCCTGGGGCACTTGGTAATGAAGCTCCTTCCTGGGAAGGCAGGATGGTGGAGTGGTCAGAGCTCTGCATTGATGCCAGTCTTCCCAGTAACGAGGTACATGACCTTGGGCAATTTTACCAATGTGGTATCAGTTTCCTTGCCTGAAAAATGGGTTGGAGGAGACGGTTTCTTTTAACAGTAAAGGTCTAGGAATGCATATTGCCACATCCCAATTGTGAGCTCTTCTATTAGACAGTGAGCTGCTTGAGGGCAGAGATAGTTTTGTATCCTTAGTACTCAGCACTGCCTGACACATGGCATGCTTCATAAATGTTGGACTGACTGACTGATTTTCTTTCAGTTGGGAACATTCATTCCATTTCCATCCTTCCTGATGTACAGTTCTGGTCACATTGCTGCTTTGTTCAAAGGCCCGTAATGCCCTCCTATTGCCCAATAAGCCAGTTTCTGACTCCTTGGCCTTATCTTCAAGGCCTTGTGTAATCTGGCACACACCCCACCTCCCACCGTGTATTCAATCTTATCTCATAGTATTCCATTCTGGGAACTTTTATGTCACAGTCAAACCAGGACCTCCACACACCTTGCCCTCTCCACTGCTCTGTCCCCAGGGTGTAAAACACTCTTCCTGCCCCTTGTCTGCCTGGTGGCTCCCTACCCACTCTTTAATGCCCAGCTCAAATGCCACCACCTCCAGGAAGCCTTCCCTGAAGACTTTTCCTTCCTCCAATCTTTGTACAGGTCTTCTCTGGTCTCTCTCATGACCTGATCACTTATCTTTGAGTTCCGTTTTTGTGGAAATGTTATACCCCCCCCACAAGACTGTTAGCCCTCTGAGGGCAAAGATAGAGTGTAACCTAGACCTTGAAGCTACCCAAGGACCCAGTTCCAGTCCACCGCACTCTGTAGACAGCAGGCACTAAGAAATGTTTGTCAAAGTCAATAAATCAGCCATTCTTCATGATCATGAAACATTTCTGAAAACACACACACACACATGTATACATACACACATATATACACACACATATATCCATACATATAAATGACATTAGTTCACCCTAGAAGGCTGATAGTTTCAACTCTCTGGGATACACGGAGCCAGGCAGTCAGGTTTCCATTATGAAATCTCACTGTAGCCTTGCCTTGGTTATTAGTCTCCCTGACTGCCCTTTGATGTCAGAATGACCGCTAATGACGGAAAAATCATGGGGCAAATGAGAATCTTCAAGTAGGATCAGTCTATCTGTCTGTCCTAGAGGTACCAAGCAGAGATGGCTGTCCAGCTGGCCTTCATCATAGCACAGCCCTCAAACGTACCAAAAGGAGAACAGAGATCCATACCGAGATGTCTTTCCATCTTGGTCTCACTAACCAGCTTTGGGAAAATGGTGGGCACGATAGTGTTGCTGCTACTTCTCATCAGTCCTTTCCTCAACAAGACTCACAATTGTTCCCCTCTTAAAGACAAGACAGTGGAGGCTCTCATCCACGATGGCATCGCCTAGTCAGAAGACCCCCCAGGGCTAACATCGCGTGCTTCCCAAGCTAGCCATAGATGGCCCAAACACACCTCCCCTTCTATCTCTTTTGCAGGCCAACGTTCTCCATCAGTTGAATGCTCATAGGCATAGACACTGCCCAGAATTCAAGAGTGACTCCAAAAGTGATTTCCACAACAGGATTTCCATACTGACTGTGTGTAAATGGAGAGTAATTGGGGCTGAGCGATCCCAACCAGAATAGATGGCCCCAAGAAAAGGATAGAAAATAAAAGCAGCTTTAGTCAGGATCCAAGCAATCTGCTGCCAAATCCGGCCAGCATTTCCCCAGATTATAATTTACACTGTATTAACTGTCAAGAGTACTTTTGAGAAATATAGATAACAATTCAGATGCAATCGATAGGGAGTGACAGCTGATTTTAAAGCTTAATGCGAGACAAGAAAGGGATGACTGGGGTATCAGCTCTGGAAGAATAAATTTGTTGTGTATTTGATTTTTGTGTTAAATTTATTACTGCCAAGAAGAGCTCTCTTTCAATAATATTAAGAACAAGATGTGGGACTGCAGCCTGTTTGTCTCCTCTCCACCCACCCCTCCATACATGGCCTAGCCCATCTGAAATGATGCCCCCTGACAGATCAAATTCAAGGACCATGTATTCTGGGTGTGTGTGTGTGTGTGTGTGTGTGTGTGTGTGTGTGTGTGTGTGTGTGTGTGTGTGCCTGGGCTCATGCTCTCAAGCCATGACACATGCTACTTTTGTTAATAACCACTGGAATGAAATGTATCGTCCTGCTTATTATGCACTGTTACCAGCAGAATAGTACAGTAGTGAGGTCATTATTCTGGTCTGGGGCTGGGCATTTCTGACTGAACACCTACTATGTGCTCAGAAAGAAGGGGCTGTTTATTCTAAGAATAAATTCTCCCCCTCCCTCTAAAAAAAAACAAGGAAGAAGGAGGGAAAAAGGGCATTTTCCTAGGGAGTTGTCAATGCATCAAAAAAGAAAGAAAGAAACTTTACTGTGAAGCTCGATGTTTTGATTGAGAAGGGTTGATACATCGTTGTCACAGTCAATAGCAGCTTTTCTTCAATTCTGTCAAAATGTCCAGTGTATGTAATCTTGGGTTTTGATGTTCCTTCTATATAATACCATGAGAAACTTACTTGACAAATACCAGGGAAAAAAAATTTCCCTTCTAGCCCAACTCTATTACCCTTGTGATTCTCCCTCTCCGGCTGGCAACGCACACACCAAGCCCCACCAGCATGGCCAGAAATGAAATGATGAAACTCGCCACAGTTCAAACTTATCCATACTTCTCACTTATGACATGATTGATTTTCCTTCAGAGCACTCAGATGCGGGATTGTCTTCCTTCTTCTCTCACTGTGGAAACAGCTAATGTATACAGCCTTGGCCTGTCTGGCAACGGCAAGAAGTTGACATGTCAAAGAACGACTGAAATGAATACGGATGAAATTTGAAAGTGCAATTTTCCATCCGTCAATCACCTCTTAAAGGGACCTGTTAAGCACCAATCAGGAAGACCCTTTGTGAGGTCAGCCCCATTTAGGGCTTTCCGTGGGCTGGGCTCTCTGGCCTCATTAATCAAGAGAGTGGGCACTGGAGAAGAGTTCTGATGGGGCACTTGGCCCCTCCGTCAGCAGAAGGAGCATGGCATTACCTCTCCCAATGTGCAGTGGGTAATTTATATTCTGAATTAAAATAAATAGTCCCCCTTTAAATGGGATTTGATTAGATGACTACAAAATCTATGCCTCTAGTTATGATGGTACACAGAAGATCGTTTCCTAGAGGCTGCCTCTCCAGCAAACCTGTGGTATTTCCAGCATTAATAATGTATGGTCACCAAAACCCATTCTGGTCATAGCTTCAAGATGCTTCAAAATACAGCCAATTAAGGTTTATTTAATTATTAAGGTTGAATAAATAACAGCGAAACATGTTAAAAATCTTTCAGTTTCAGTCAATCATAATAAAAAATTAATGAGACTGGATAGAGAGCCATAAAAACTGATAGACTGCAATCGTGAATTATAAATTGGTATTGATTTTTTCCCTTGCAATAACACTCCCAGGTAATCGTATGTTGCCACATGTAAAGTGCACTTTCCTGGTAGAGACTAATATTAACTATCAAATATATATGAGACAGAGGCATTTATGACACTTCAGATTTCACAAACAAAAAGCCAAAAATACAATTTGTGGAATAATGGCATCCCAGCACACAGAATCCTAGGGCGTTTATGGGAGCAGAAAGGGATCCCACTGTGCCGTGAATTCATAAGGCAGAGTTACCTTATTCTTTTTCTGCCACCTCTTCTCTGATATGTTACCTTGTTAGTATCACTAAGAAAAGCATAAATATTTTTTATTATTTGTGAGGCTCATCCCGTCTTGCTTAATAGACAGGCCACATGGAGTTAAAGCCATATTATATGGCCTGGTGCAGAAGTGATCAGTCAAAAAGCCACAACCCATGTTTTATACTGCCTGGCTTTATTAATTCTAAGCCCCCAAGAAATAGGGAGGGGATTTTCCAGCCTTCTGTTTATTGAAGTAACATGGAAACAAATAAGACATTTCCCTAGGCTGGCTCAGATAAAGTGGACAATTACTATTGGCATTCGACATGTAAATATTTAACACTTCACAGCTAGTTTGCACCTAAATGCCCATTAGATGTTGCTACAAGCCTGGACACTATTTCCCAGCAGAGCAGCATTGGCCTTCCTGGGCGATGTTTATTGGATTAGGCTTAACACAAATCTTGTTCTAAGGAGCACCGAAAGGGGCCTAGGTCGGAGGGAGAGGAGATGGATTGGCGCCCCGGTCTTCCTTGACTGACACAAACAAACTCCTCCAAGAAGACGCCAACCTCGAGTCAAGGAGGATCCCAGGGTTTGGCAGGTGGGCTGAGAGGCCCGTGGAGCCAGCAGTTCATTAGGCACTCTGATCAGATTTATCACATCGGGTGGGGGGGGGGGGACCAAGGGCATGATTCAAGCATGTGTTGGCTCAGATTAAAGATGGCTACCTGTTAGAATCTGGTGCTGCTCAGCTTCTTGCACAGTCAGCCTCCAAAATGTTCTGAGATGTCAGAGTTCACTGGTTTGCTCGGGCCACAAAAGCTCCAGTTTAAGACACAAAAGTCAATTGCTAACCTAGGAACCTCTGGGTTCCAACCTGGGATCTGACATTTATTTGCAGTGTGACATTGGAAAAGTCACCCATCTTCTAGAGGCCTTCTCTGAAAAATGAGTCAGTTGGTCTAGGAGTTCTCAACACTCCTTCTGGGGCTATGATTCTGGGATCTTGGGAGGCTAAGAGGGAGAAACCAGGAGGACATAGAAAGCATGCAGGGAGATGCTTTTTTTTGCCTTCCAAAGTTGTCCTAAAACCTGAACATTTTTGACAAGCATGCAAACCAAAGTTCAAGTACAAATCCACTATAACACGCCTGTTCAGATTTTTAGACATCTTTGGATAAAGCTTTGTTGTTTTTGCTTTTTTCCAATTAAAAAGTTATGCTGACCTCTTTCTCCATCTTGCCACAAATTAATTGTTTAGAACCCCAAAAATGCACCAGCAGCTCTGGATGGTGTCTGTTTTGACTGCTTGGTGAATATTTTATCCCTTTTTATTTCGAGATTGGAAAATGCAGCTGCTTTGAACACTCCTGTGTATTTCTGCATGCATTGCCCCGAGCGAAGAGCACAGGCCACAAGGAGGCTGCTGAAAAGGAAGAGGAGGCATTTTTTTCCTTTTCCTCTGCAAGGAGGAAAATCTCAGCTAGATGGACAAGCAGATGGCCATTCTGCCTCCTGCAATATCACTATGCGTCATGTCAAAACTCCAGGCAATTTACGGGAACAGTTCATTTCTCCAACACAATTAGTTTGCAGAAACACTATTGACTGTCTAATGCTTGTTTGTTGAACAGCTCTCAGTGACTTACATGCTCATCTAGGTGACAAAACAGAAATGGAGGGGTGGGAGCTCTTGACTTCTGGAGAGTGCCGGGGCTCCAGCTACTGCTACACCTCCTCTCAGGGAAGCAGCTACGGCATTTCCAGGCACTTATGGGAGCAGGGTCCAGCAGGACCAGAGGCCTCGGGGCCACAAAGGCTGCTGCAAACTCATTGTAGCAGTGGGCCTGCTTGAAAACAGCAGACAGTTCCCCTTCCAAGTGTGATTGTACACAGGACAAAGGAAACATCTTCCCTGGGCACCCCTTGAGATGAATCCAGAGACAAATAAACTTTGTGAATCATTTCTGGCAGATTATCTGAGAGCCGGAGCTCGGACACAGGCATTTCATACATACATACGTGCATATGTGTGCATGAGCACAATCTACCAATATGCTTACACACAAAGCATTCCATGCAAACACACGAGTGCCTGCACACACACACTCTCTCACATATACACACACTCACTCGCTCACACCCCTATACCGCTTCTGTCTTCCTCCCTTCCACCTAGGAACTCTTCTACGGGCACCCACATCCGCAGACCACTCCTGGGTATCACTATCGCTCACGCTCAGACTTCTGGCACTTCTCAGGCCTCAGGCAATCCCACTACTGCTCCCGTTGCTGGACACCAGCCATCCCCCCCCAGTACTTTTACACAACTGCCTGAGAACCCCTGCTCCCCAGCCCTTCACTCTCCAGGCTGACCTTTGTGCTCGGGAAACAATTACTCCTGGAAAGCCTGTCAATATCATTATTTTTACAAGAAATCAATACGCCTCACCAAGTTAATGGGGGATTGAGGCAGCAGCGTTTACCTCCTGACTGTCAGTGGGGCAGCAGGCTGTGGTATGGCAGAGATGACAGATTCGCCTAGACACCGAGCAGACAGTAAGCAATGGGTGTAGAGGAGGAAAAGGCTGCAAGCAGGCATGGAGCGGGCACGTCAGCTTCCACAGGCATCTCTGCTCTAACGAGCCCGCCCGAGATGTCAGCATCTCTGAGCAATGTCCACTCCGGAGCAGCCCAGCTAATAAAACAGGGCTTGGCCAAGAAGCCTGACTTCCCTGAGACAGTGAGGGCTTTGACTATGCTGAGGCAAAGGAGGCAGGTCTCTGTCCGGTGGATTCCTGGGGTCAGAGGGGTGGCCCTCTGGGTAAAGATGAACAGGAGGTGAAGAGACCAGGGCCCCAGAAAAGTTGGGTGAGGCCTTTACTTGCTTTCCTATGTTGTCTTAAAGAGGAATCACCCGCCATTTTTTCGAAGCAGCCACATGTGCAAACACTCTGGCCTCCTCTTTCCGAAGGGCCCAAACCAGGTAGGGATGTTGTGACTTTCAGGCCTTGTTTGTTCTGGGAAAACTAACAACATAGACACCAAGTCAATTCCACAAACATTTCACATCAGCAGAATTGGGGAGAGTACATGACTAACAAACTAAATGAAAGCACCATCCGCAATCAGACTGGCTTTGTTCCTTCCTCCCTGCTTGGCCCCACAGGGCTTCCCAAAGGTGACCACACTAAGCTGATACCCTCAGCCGGTGGACCAGAAAGTGATGTCATCACTATGCTCCAAATGCAAGGTCAGTAAATCAAGCATCCTCCCTCCCTAATGCTAATGCTCTGCCTATCCCTAACCTTTGACCAGCTCTGGGTTGCTCTCAAAGCCAAATCCCACTTGCTTAGAACATCATCCCATGGTCTGCTACTGGACAAATCCAGGCTAGTCAACCACTTCCTTTCCAGTCACTGCCCTGCCCCAAACATGGCCCTAACATATCCACACAATAAAAAGCATCCTGTAACAAGACTAACCACAGATGGTTATTAGTGCCATCTTCCCGATCCCCAAATCCTTCTTATCAAGCCCCCCCCATCTCACTCACTCACTCCCCATTCTTCTGAATGAAATCTTGTCCCTATGCCCTCTTCTCATCCCTGCCTATAAAGCTTCACTGTTGTCCCAGACATCTTTCTGCTTTATGGTACCCAGTTACCACCCTACTCAAACTCTGTCCACTGCAATCCATCCTGGGGTTCCCCTCCCCAACCCACTGACAGACGGTGCAGAGGTGGATGAGGAATAGAAATCTGCCTCACTGTCCTGTGTGATGCCCCCTACCTGAGCCCAGAGAGACATCTGTGGAAGGTAGGAAGGGCCTGTTTTATGGTTTAATGGCAAACAAGTGTGGGCCAAGAACAGGGAGACACAATAAGCAAATGGCTGCTTCAAAATGGCCTTTCTACTCATGATGAAAAAATGCTATCCACCTCCAGAGAGAGAACTGATGGATGAACTCGGAGTGGGAAGTGAAATATAATTTTCTCACTTTCTTTATTTTTCTTGCTTTTTTGAAATATGGCTAATATGGAACTACGGTTTGCGTGATTTCACATGTATAATTGATATCCTATTGTTTGCCTTCTCAGTGGGTGAGGGAAGGGGTGGCAGGGAGAGAGAGAATTTGGGACTCAAAATTGAAAGAGAAAAAAATGTTAAAAATAAATAAACAAAAAGAAGCATGGGTGGGTGGGGTCTTTCTACCATAAGTTTTAAACCCTCCAGACCTTAATATTTTACAAAGAAGATGAGCACTGAAGAGTTTGAGAGATCTGTCTATAATCCCCTGGCTGAAGAGCAGCAGAACCAGATCTCAAACTCATGTTAACAGAAGGAAAATTCTAGGGGGGCTTTTTGGAAACAAATAATTGGGAAAATGTGGCTCGGTCTGAGACCTTAATCCTAACGCATGGTATCCAAATATCTCTATTTCAGCACCCCCAGCCCCCCACTATCCCAACTGCCAAAGGCACTGCCAACGCAGAAAATCTTAATGGAGAAATTACAATTGAAGCTGATCTGAGAAGGGTCAACTGGACCCAGTTTAAAGAAGGCATGACTCATTCTTCCCAGGTGCAGCGTGTTTGGTCAAGTTCAAACTCTGTGTTGGACAGATCGAGGAATGTGCATTAATGAATATACATACATATATGTGTATACATATTCATGTCCTACATATTCCTTTTTAAGAAACATTCTCCCCTCATTTACATGTAAAAACAATTCGTAACTTTTTTTTAAATTCTGAGTTCCACATCTTCTCCCTCTCCTTCTTCCCTCCCCCCTCCCTGAGACGGTAAGCAATCTGACACAGGTCATCCATGTGCAATGTGCACATTCTTTATCACGTGATTTACATGTATGGATCAGACCCCGTGATCACAGGTCCAGAGTTGGAAGGCACCTCAAAGTCATCTAGGCCAGCCCCTTCACTTCAGAGACAGCAGGGCAAGGTGTACAGAGGTCCAAGGGCTTGCTTGAGATTACAACGCGGATTAGAAACAGAACCTCGATCCGGGCCTGGGTTCTGTGTTGTGTGTGCCGGGTGACTTGGCAACCGAAAAGGAGCCTCCCTCACTCTGCATATTCCCACAGCGGCGGTGGGAAGGGCCATGTGTAACTCGGAAAGCCACAAATTCACATCATCTATGTTGTACTGTGTCTTTATTCCTTTTGTTAAATGCTTCTCAATGACATTTTAATTCTGTTGCCAGCTGATTAGATCATGAAGGTGACACTTCCGCCTATAGCACAGCCAAGTGTTAGACACATAGCCCCACGTGTACACATATTATTTAGATCAATCCAATTCCAACCTATTGATGAAGTACCCACTAGTGTCAAACATTGTTAGGAACGTTGGGAATAGGGCGACAAAAACAAAACATCTCTTGCCCTCAGAAAGCTTTTATTCTACGGGGAGAAATGCTGCACAGTAATGGGATCATGGAATTAAAATGAAATAAGAACCTAGAGGTCATCTGGTCCAACCTCCTCATTTTACAGATGAGCAAACCGAGGCCTAAGGGGTTAAGTGACATGTCCAAGGACACAAGTACTAAGTGGGAGAGTTGAGATTTGAACTTGGGTCCTCTGGCTCCAAAGCCATCACTTTCCCGAAATTTCATTCTATTCCTCTCAACTATCAAAAGATGGCTGTTGGACCTGCCGGCCTCTGAGGTCCTCCTCACTCTAGCTGGATGGTCCTATGACTGATCTTATCAGATACTGAGAGTGTTATTATGCTCACCTTAAGGATGAAGAAACCGAGTACAACAAACAACTTGTGTGTAGTCATGCAGTCAAAAGCGGGACTTGACCCTGGATCTCTCTAGACTCCAATCCACTCTTCCTACCCTACCCCTCAGACTCCCCTCAAGGCCAGACAATGAACACTGTCACCCAAGAGCTAAGCCTGGCAATAGTAATCTCGGCAGCCCCTCCCACGCCCACCACCAGACAGCAGCTGTGGAAAAAGGGACGTCAGCCAGCGTTCCCCAAGTATCTCAGCTATGTGGCTTTTTCCTCCAATGCAAGGAACATTAAATGTGCTTTCTCCCTCTCTAGCCTGAAGTGAAGTCATTCCTGACTCCAGCACATGGTATGGGAGGCGGGTAGGGTGGGGAGGGGGGATAGAAGCCCGGAGGATGTTTCTGAAGCTTCCCTCCCGGCTATCAACAGTTTGGAATTTACACTAGCGCCTTCCATCCCAGCCCTGCTCTTTCTTCCCAGCTTTCCGGGCCTTAATGCAAACCACATGCAGACCCCAAGGCCTGCTTTCCCAGCCTGGGCACCGCTGACTGCTATTGGCTACTGTGGGGTGGGAACTCGGAGGTCTCCGAGGGGAAAACACAACAAACAGATCTCTTGTCTAAAAGGCAGAACTCAAAACATTTTTCATGCATTGTGGCCTCCTCGAAAAGCAGCAAGCTGTTTAAAAAATACCTGGCCCAAATTGAGCATTTGCTTGACATGATGGAAAAGTGAATGCTATTTTCTGTTATACTGCCCCTATTCCACATCGACAAGAATATATATATATATATATATATTTTTTTTTTGCTGTTCCCAACTGATTTCACAGTAGTGAACTCCGTTTATGAATTATCTGACACATTTCTTGCAATTCTTCTGACAACAGTGCTCAGTGGATATTTCAAGGCACCTTTCTCCTGACAAGTAGAAATATCAATATTTGAATAAATTGTGGATTTTAAACTTCTCACTCTGCTGCACCACAGCGAAGAAGACTGAATTCTTCTTTTCCTGGGTCTAATCCCCTTGAGCCTCACGGGAAGAATCTGTATGCAGCGTTTCATTACAAGAGAGCTGTACTGAGTGACATTTGGAGCTCACGTCGAAGTCGGTCTGATGAAGTTTACTTCCTTCAAACAACAAATAGCAGCCCTGTATTATTTCCCCTTCTTGGGGGGAAGACAGCAAAAAAGCGTGCTTGGTGTCTGAGCAAAAACGTTGCGATGTTGATTCACAAATTGACAGGCCAATCTTTAAACAAATGTGTTTCTGGAGGGAAAAATACAGCTTTGTTCAAGCTAAGCATTTTTCTTGTGCCTGACAGAAACATTCCGAGGCTGATTAGAAGGAACTTGTTAGGGGTCTGTCTCAGACACTCTGACTCCACTTTTTAACAAGCATGCAAAGAAAACAACATAAAGATAACAAAACATTGTCATTACCATCTTGGGGGTGAGATGGTGTTCTTTTTAACACTTTTTAGGCACATTTTCTTCAGACCAATATTGCCTCGGCTCACTGGGAGACTCACCTTAAGGATGGCCCTAAAAATGTGCTTTTATCCATTTGGGTGAGCTCGGAGATGTGAGACTGGGATGCATTGTGGATACAGTGATTATTTTTCTTTGGCTAAGTGACTACATAATGCTTATTATAGAAAATACTCCAATTCGAAGTAAGGTGACGAATCACCCAGGCTCCCAGGGGAGTGATGGGACCATCTTAAGCTGCAACCCTGTTGTTGACCCCCAAGCAGGGTTTCCCTGCAACAGATTCCTTGGGAAAAAAATGGCGAGATATCAGACCTGGAGAGAGACCCAAGGGATCCAGGGAGCATTCGATCCTTCCCTGCTAAGGAGCTATCTCAAGCTCTGCGTCCTCACCACAAAGCAGCCTTCCTCTCTTCCCCAGCACACGAGTACTCGCACACACAAAGCAGATCCCCAAAACTGTCCAGCCTTTCAGGTCATTTTCATTCCTTTCATTCCTGGCATTCATCATTATTGTTCCATTCTGCAGATGGGAAAACCCAGGCCTTCAGAAAAGATGGTTCCTGGGGCCCCATAAAGGCCCAGGGTGCAGTCAGAAAGGGAGCCCTGATGTCTTGACACATGGTTTTATTCTCTTACAAGGATGATCATTCCTCTGAGTTAGGGTCAGGGCCCCTGGACAGGCTGTAAGGATAAACCTTTTTGTGGGTATAGGGTCACAAAGACCGGAGCCATTTGGTGGTAAAAGTGAAGACATGCCAGCCATGTGAGTGAAGGGAATGGAGGAGCTTCACAGTCTGCCCCCCATGCCCTCCCCCCACTTCCTTCAGGCCTGAGCTTTCAGGACTTAGGAGAGGTGATCGGCAAGACTTACACGTCCCTGCCCGACCGCAACGCCTCCAAATGTTGTCTTTTCTAATTTATTTATTTTTGTCAAATGGGACTCTGTCTGGCAGAAGGTTCAACTTACTTTGTAGAGACTTTCATGAAAGCAATGCCCTAGAATGCTTATCACTAATGGTGGATCAACAAGCATTTATTAAGCCCTTACTGTGTGTTAGCCACATATACATGTTTGCAAATGCAAAATGAAAGAGTTCCTGCCCTCAAGATGTTTCCATTCTAACGGCAAAATAAAATGCACATTTAACCACAGTGAGAAATGAGGATCCCAGCTCTAGAGTTGGAAGGGACTTTGGAAGCCATCTGATCCAAGCGCCTCATTTGACAAATGAGGAAACTGAGGCCCAAGGCAGGTAAGAGATTTGTCGTAGGTCACACAGGTGGTTAAGTGTTAGAAGTGGGACTTGAATCCAGCTCCTCTGTAGTGCCTTTTCCTTAGATCATGCTGCCTCCGTGACCTAAGCTTGAAAGCACTAACCAGTCCAGGGCTGCCCTCTTCTAGTGGGCCACAAGGTCTAGCCTGTTCCCTCCTTATCAAATAAGCAAGGAAGAAAAAGGGTCAAACTCATGAAACTCTTGATTCTCCCCAGAGCCCAGGAAGTGAGAGTGGGCTTGTAATGGGGACTCCTCAGGGGTCTGGGCAGTAAGAAGCTCTCTGTTTATTCTCCTCACGTAGGGGAGAAAAGGAAAGTGAACAAAGCCCATGGCCCCCTGCCCTAGGGATGGGGTCAATCAGCAAATTTGTCCCAAGAGCCAGCCAGGGCCCTTCTCAAGCTGTCTGAGCGGCCCCAAGGCCCCTACCCAGGGATGAGAGGGAAGTAGGATGGAGGAAGGGAGAGGGAGGGAGGATGAGAGCTGGTCTGTTCTTAGGTGTGGAACCCCAAAACAGAGACCCCTGAAGCTTCCCGTCTTCCATTCCACCTGAGGTCTCCTTTCACTAGAAAGGGGTGACATTGGGAAGAATGTTGTTGTCAGGAAGAACCAGGTGGGCAGAAAAGAAAAGGAATAAACTCAACCCTAACAATGAGGGGAGTAAGAGAAACCACAGAGATCCACAAAGACTAAGCCAGATTTAGGAACGCCAGTGGAGGTGGGGGCGGGGGAGATACTGAGAGGGCATAAAGCATGAAAGACCGAGTCTGCCACAGACAACAAGCTGCCAAACACCTGTGAGTAGTGCATTCAGAGAAGCAGGGAAAAAGCTCTACCCAGGTGCTGGGTCAGTGGACACCTGCAGAGATAAAGACCATTCCCTGCCCAGGCTAGATGGGGAGAAGCCTATAGTCCCCAGGGGGACAGGGCCTAGGGGAACCATAAGAACAGAGAATCGGCAGGCATGGCTCCTAACCTGGGGAATGGTTTGGGGAAAACATGGACAGTGCAATTCCAAATCCGACTCAAAGTTAAGTCTAACAGAACCTTCCCCAAAAGTGATCTAAATCATGGCATGAGGGTAATGGAATATTAATGTGGCAGGGAAATGACAAAGGATAGATCCCGAGAAGTCTGGGAAGACCAGTATGAACTGATGCAGGGTCAGGCAAGGCAAAGAGATCCTTGTGAAAGCCCTCAGGACTCTGCTCAGTGCCCTGCCCAACCCTGATGGCAGAGGGCTGAAAGGGAATCCTGGTTCCCACCTCTTAGCAGAGACATATAGAAAGAAACTTCCAGCTTCAGACACAGCCAATGTGTGGATTTGTTTTGCTTGGCTAAATGTAGTTGTTATAAAGTAGGGCTTCTATGGTGAAGGGTGGGGGTGGAGTGGGGGATAATTGCTGCTGGGTTAGTGACATAAAGCCAAAATAAGAAGAAAGAAAAGAGAGGCGATGAAATGATCATGCTTGTTGATGTTTCTCAAGTTCATTGTTTCAATAAATAATTTTTTGAAAGCTTCATGATCTGTGGATTATCCATCCCACTGCCCCGCCCATTAGCATGGATGACTAAGAGTGGACTGGAGACAATCACTGGAGGGGAGAAATGGAAATAGGCAATTAGACACAGTGAAAGCTCTGCTGCCATCACCATGTGAGTAAGAGCGAAAGAAAGAAAATGGGGAGACTGTGTTTATCCAGCACCGAGCAACCAGACAAAAATGGAAAATCGTATCCCAAAGTCCAGCTATCTGATATTTAGGACACCAAGCACCGTTACCCGAACCAATCTAGAGATCAGTTAGATTTTTCTGCAGGTTCTAAGAGGTCTGCCATCACGAAAATCCCTGATGTGGGTAAGAAAACAACGGGTATCTAAGAAAGTGAGACCTTGGCCAAGTTAACAAACTTATAGAGTTTATTTCCAGGTGATCTGTGAGGCGAGGGATTTGAGAGGACAAGGTGACCAGGAGGCAGCAGCCTGGTACAGGCACCAAGAAGGGCATTAGGAGCCAGCCTGCTCTCCTCTGGCCTCACCAGACCACACACACACAGCCCAGGGTTCAGCTCTGGGAACCACATTTGAAGAGGCACGTAGACATCTCACACGAGTCTTCTCACCCTGCAGCAGCCATTGCCTTCCTTACCCTGAAATCAGTCCAGTCATCACTCAACGAGAACTCAATAAACATCTGCTATGTGCCAGGTACTATGCCAAGTGCCAGGGATGCAAAGACAAAAGGGGAAAGAGTTCCTACCCTCAAGGAACTTCCATTCTAATGGAGGAGATAATTAGCAGAAATCGATACTTACAAGGGAGGTAGAGTACCAGCTGGAAGGCAGCCTCAGAAAGGAAGGCTCCACAGTCACATTGTATTTATTTTGTCCTGACTTGTACATTTCTGTTTGTACAAGGTACCAAGTGTCTGGTATACAGCTGACACTTAGTACGTGTTGGGTCTAATTTAGTCCAGACTGAAAGCACGCTGAAGGCAAAGACTGTTCTACTTTTGCCTTTATCCCCAGCACTTAACACCTGCCTGGTACCTTCTAAGTGTTTAATAAATGTTTGTTGATGGACTAAGTGAAGCCAGAACCATCCAGGGAGGGCTGATTTGGGCCATTACACCTCTTGGAGATCACAGTGTTCCATGGAGTGCAGTTTGTTCACTTGACCACACTGGAGTGTGCCCATGCATGCATGCATGCGTGTGTGTGTGTGTGTGGTGTATTCAGGTCTGCCTGGCGATACATGTGTGAATTCCTATCTACTTAGGCTTACATATGTGTGGAAAGAGGCACTTGCATATGCTTCTCTTTGCATACGTGTGTGTCCATGTGGGCTGACTTTTCAAACACGTAATCATCTCTGTCCATGTAGTAATGATTATGACTCTCTCTCAGGTTCAGAGAGAAAGGAAGAGGTGGGATTTTATAGTAGCTAAGACATGATTGGCTCCCCTCACTTCTTATTACATTATTTTGGTCAGAAAGTACAGTACTAAGGGACTGGAGTAAGGATTCTTAACCAACTTTGTCCTGGACCCCTTAGGCTGTTGGTCCAGCCAGCTGGTAGAACCTTTCTCAGAATAATGTTTTTAAATGCAAACAATAAAATTCACAGGGTTATAAAGAAAACTAATGGTTAGCCATTTCCCCTGACCAACTTCATGGACCCCTGAAGTCTGTCCACCAACCTCTTGGAGGGCATTGGGGTCCATGGGCAGACGGCAAGTTAGAAACTCCTGGTCTAGAAAGAAGGAAGAAATGCTGTGTGTGCCTGCAGACAGCCTGGGAACAGAAGTCAGAAAGCCAGAGTCTGAAGACTGCCTCCACCACATGCTGTAATCATGCGCAGTCATTTACTCAGGAGGCCAGCTAGAAAATGGGAATCTCCAACCTAGGCAGACACCCCCCACCCCTGCCCAGGGCTGGTGTAAAGCAAATCTTTTGCAAGCTGGCCGCCAGGCTTCAAGTGGGAGTTGTTAGCACTTTGGATTTTGCATCTCCTAAGGCCTGGCTTGTTTAAAGGCAGAAGCGGGCCCCCTCAGCTTGGCAGCCTTGTGGAAAAAGCACCTTGCATAAACCATATTTGTCTTATTTTATACAGAGGAGATGAAAGGATGGTGGGGAGCCTGACAGTTTGGGAGCTAGGAAAGAGACAAAACCGTAGCTGGAGGCAGCGTGTAAAGGAAGCCTATTTGTAGATAAACATGATAGAAGAAGCGCATTGGCCTCAATTCCACAAATGTTTGTTTCTGGAGTTCCCGGGAGCTGCTGAGGTTCCTAAGGCTGTACCCACCAGGCCCCACAGCCCTGGGGATGCAAAGATAAAACCAAACAGCTCCTGTCCTTGAGGAGCTTACTTGGGGTTGGGGGAGCCATCGACTCAATGTAGTCGCAGTTAAGTAAGGAATGACATTGGAAGCTGCGTCCTATTTAAATAAAAAACTCCATGAAGGAAGAGGACGTTGCAGAGTGCTCCAGCCAGGTGAGGTATGCACCAGCATTGCAAACTGAGCAGAAAGAGAAAATCACTGAAGGTCAGTCATCCGCAAGTCACTCATTCAATAAATACCCATTAAGCACTTACTGTGTGCACAACACAGCTGGGGAGAGGGAGGGGTGCTGCAGACCTTAGATAAAGCAGGACCCTGTACTCTTGGAGGTCACTACAGAACAGGGGCAAAGGAGTGGGAGGGGACCTTAAAGTCACTTGACCTAGTGAGATGGACCCAGTGGTCGGGCATTCTGGCATCACAAATTTGCCCATCCATCCATCAGTCAATGAATAAGCATTGGTTAAGCACTTTCTATGGGGCAGGCACTGTGCCAGGGATCAGGAACACAGGAAATAGCTCCTGCCCTCAAGGGGTGTACATTTTGTCAGGGGCCAAAGCCAACTTCCTGGGTTCCCTGTCTCAAGTTTCTCTTCTCCCTTTGATGCACACAGCTGCCATAGTGATTTTCCCTAAGCATGGGAATGATCACGTCACTCCCTTATCCATTCAGCCCCAGCTGCTCTGACTTATTTCTGTGGTCAAATGCAAACTCTGTCTTTGGTTTTGCCTTTAAAGCTCACCCCAGCCTGGAGCCAAACTCTCTTCCCAGCCTCGCTGGACGTTACTCCCATGCTATGCGGTCCAGCAAAACTGGTCTTCTCTCTGTTCCTCCAACCGAGTACTCCTCCCATCTGCCATCTTTGAATCCTAGCAGTGGCCACCCCGTGTCTGAAATGCAATCATTGCTTACATCCACCCCACAGAAAACAAGCAGCACCTTCTAAATGAAGCCCTTTTCTCCTGACTCCAAATCTGCGCCCTCCATCCAAACTGTCTTGTGTATATTTGTATTTATTTATTCTGTGGATGTAGTAGTGTATATGGGTATGTATACACACCCATTTTTGTGTTTGTGAACCCCACTCAGAGCACAGTGCCTGGCACTCTGTTTAACAGATGTTTGATAAAAGCTCACTGAATTAAATTGAAATGTACATAAAAGAAACAGAATCGATACTAACCATACAACTACCATCATGTGGAACCCCATGAAAGATTTTTACACAAAAAGGGGACGTTGGGAACGATGGATGCTGGCCAATGCCTCACTGCCCTCACTTTCCAGGTGAGCGCCAGAGGTGTGTGATGCACACAAAGTCACTTGGATGTCAGAGAAGGGTCTATAACTCAGAGTTTCTGGGGTTCAGGCCATTTCAGAGACATCGTTCCTTCCGCTAGGTTTAACCCAAAGTATACACATGGAGATTTAAACCAAAGCAGAAAAATGCAATTCCTTCTTCCTCAAAAAGATGCCAAGTTGATGCCAGAAACAAAGAATATACTGGGCCTTTCTATTCTTGAGAAGTGTGATATCAACACTGTCTCCACTACTCAGAAACCCAGTGTGTGAAAACAACCATTGAGCAGATTTTGAGGAAAAGGAGATTTCAGTCCCGGAAGGAGTCCTTCCAAGGGTCCTGGCATGATCCCTTCGAACAGGCAGCCCCAATGAGCCACTGGAAAAGCAAGGGTTTGATCCTACTTAGGGATGGCCTTCCCTGGCATGGTGTCTCCCGGGGCAGAGGCATGACCCAGGGCCCCAAGGATCCTGGCAGTTAATGCATCTTATTAAGTAGCTTCTTGGTGACTCCCCCAGAGCTTAAGCAGTTTCTCCAAATGCTGAACCAACAACCAGGAAAGGGCCAGGAACATTTGGATGCATCAGATTGTTGGGAGGGGGGAGGAGCAATCAATAGGACTTAAGCCTCAGGGGAAAAGTATCCAGAATCAAATTTAGGAAAATCCAGCATCTCTGATTTGACAGATCTCCCAGGCCATCCAGTGCAGGCCAGAACTGGCAGGAAGCCCCTGTCAAATGAATGGTCATCTGGCCTTTGGATGAGAAAACCCCCTGGCAGTGAGGGACAGGGAAGAACCTGGCTCCCCTTCCACCTTGAGACAACTCGAACTGTTGGGAAGTTTATCTCCCATCAAGCTCTTTGCAGCTACTCCCACTTCTGGGCCCAAGAAGAACAAGGGTAAGCTCCTCTCCCTTGCCAGCCCTTCGAACACAGGAGGACAGTTCTCCTGTGCTCCATGAGCCTTCTCCTCCATATCCCCAGTTCCTTCAAGCAAACCTCACATGGCACGGATGTGAGGCCCTTCATCACTCTTGTGACCCTCCCCTGGACAGCTCCTGCTTCACCAAGTCCTTCTAACATGTGGTGACCAGAACTACAGGCTGAGGCTGACTCAGTTCTCACTGTGGCCTCTCAAATCTCACTTGAAAAACGTGCTGTGGGGTAGCCTCCAGAATGGAAGAACGATGCTAATCCGCAGCAGATCTCTGAAGCCGAGAGGAAGCGGCCACAACTGACTCTTACTGAAAGAGCAATTTTCAATGGCTGTATTATCCTTGGGATCTGGAGTCACTAGCCTACCTTCACTTCAGCATTCTGGGCGGGGGTTGGGGAGCAGGGTTCAAGAGTCAAAGTCATCTAGGTGGCCCTAAGCCACCCGTATTTCCAACCAAGCCTCCAAGGCCAGGTGGCAAACCTGGGGAAGAGAAACATGGCAATACCCTCAGCAGAGGAGGCTCCCTCTGCGCCAGGCTGCCTTTGTGATCCGCCCATCCGGGCCCCGGCGGGATCTGAGAGCTCCTATGCCCCGTCCGCCAGACTCAGGCTCAACTTGTCCCAACTGCTGGGGCTCAAGAGGAGAAGACTTTAGTCTTTGGGGCTGAAGAAGGGGGATCCCACCTTTGCATAGCTTATTGTCCAGTTAGGGGAGAAGATACAGACCTAGTTAATTCTGACCAGAAACATGACAAAGGTACCCAAAACAGGGGGCTCTGTGAGCTGTGTGGTGGGGAGGGAGAGTGAGGAGCTTCTTAGGTCTCAGGGCACTGTGGGAAGAGTCAGAAGACCTGAGTGTAGATCCTGCTTCTGCTGTCTCTTCCCTTTGGGCAACATGATGAGGAAAAATGACAGGTGGAGCTTGTAAAAGTAACCAAGCTGGGCCCACAAGAGGAAAGGGTTTCTCTCCTGTTGCTGTTTCATCTAAAATAGCTCTCCCCCTTCTCCACGATTTGATTGTACAGAGCCCAAGAAAAGCCATTCAAAAGAAACCAGGAGGGATGCTTAGCCCACTGACAGAGAAGGGGGGGGAGGGAGAGAGGAGAGGAGAGGAGAGGAGAGGAGAGGAGAGGAGAGGAGAGGAGAGGAGAGGAGAGGAGAGGAGAGGAGAG
>CM053624.1:4043266-4083965 GCA_028646595.1 Phalanger gymnotis | reverse complement strand
GGATCCAAGGTGAAAAAGAAAATTCACCAAAGCACACAGTTGAATTTCCAGACCCCAGGTAAGGCTGGACCATGGGTCCCCCTCTAGAAGGCCCTTTCCTTTCTTGGGAGCCCTGGGGACTATGAGGCTGCTCCATCAAGTTTTGCTTCTTTATGGACTCATTCCTTGCACTCAAGGACTGCCACACTGACCTCTCTTGGGGTCACAATATTATTATTGGTGATATAGTTAATGACAGCAACTGTTGACATATAAAGAGCCCTTAACATGGTTTTATCCTTGGAAGGAGGTCTCTTGTGAAATACCCCAGGGATCAGGGACCATCAGCTTGGAGATGGACTGTTCAGCATTTTTATCAATGACTCAGACCAAGGCTTGGATAACATATGTATGATATTGGCAGATGGCAGCCAGCTGGGAGGCCTAGGTAATACACCAAATGACAGGGTCAGGATCCCCTCAGAAGCCAAAAACATTGGGCTGAACCTAATGAGATGAACTTTAAGGGAGAGAAATGGAAAGTCTTTCACTTGAGTTCCAAAAATCAGTATCGTAAGGACAGGATGGGGGATGTCCACATAGCAGACAATCTGAGTGTTAATTTTGTTCAGAGTCACTCAGCATGTGCCAATCATGAGATATGCTACCAGGATGTACAAGAGTCCTGAGACAGAGGACGTGAAAGGTGCCCTGGATGGACCACATCTGCAGCATTATGCTGAATTCCAGTTTTGTGTAAATGTATATATTATTTATATGTTGCTTCCTCAGATAGGAAGCAAACTTCTTGAGGGCAGGGACTGGGTCACCTGTGCAACCCCTACACCACGCCCTGTGCCTGGCACCTAGGAGATGCTTCATAAATGCTTGGCATCGATTCTAGGGGGAAAGGCATCATGAGCTGAAGAGCATCCAAAGGAAGGCACCTGGGGTAGTGAAAGGCCTTGAGTTCATGCTACACATTTCAAGTGAAGGAATTGGCAATGCTGAGTGAAGAGAAAAAATGACTCTGGAGCCCATGAGAGCTGTCTTCAAATATCTGAGGGCCTCTCACATGGAAGAAGAAACAAACTCAGTTTACTTGAACCCAGAAAGAGAGAAACTGAGGCTGGTGCCTAAAAAGGCTGTTTTAGTACTCCAGGCTATCTACATAATCTGCAAACCTCCAGGGCAAGGACCATTCCCACAGCACCATGGGAAGGGCTCCATAACTATTGACTGATCAATGAATTGATGTCATGGCTTAGGGAAATCATGGTCCTCCAGGTGACTCCTCCTGAGAATCCTCACCCTCTCTGACTCTGCAGACCACCTGGAGGGAATGCAGAGGAGCAATTGTGTCGATGCCCTGGAAGAAGTCATGCCTGGTGAGAAGAACGAAATATTCCTGGCTGGAAGAAAGGGTGATACTTGTCTACAATATTCAAAGGCTCTGATGCCACAAAGGGTGAGAAATCCTTTAGGAAGAGACATGCCAATATGTCAAAGAGCTTCCATTGAGTCCATCCTTGGCAGGTAAAGCTCCAGCCCCTGCACATCTTCGCTGAGGGTCTCCATGAAGTCCTGTGGCTGACACCCCTTACCCCCAGAGGCCAGCTCTCTGGTGCTGACCCCCCCCCAAGCCTGAGCCATCAGGTCCTTAGATGGGACACTCAAACAAAGTCACCAATCTGCTCCAAGCCTGCCAGTGATGTCCTATTGGGTCAGGGTCTTACTATATCCGGCAAGTTATGATCCATCCCCCTCCCCTCTCCCCAGACAAGTCTATGGAAAGCTTCCAGCTATTGTGGGGGGCCTGCTGCATCAAGCCCCAGATTCTCAGGATGGGGAGAGACCTTCCAGATCAACAGTCCAATGACAGCCTCATTTTCACAGAGGCCGAAACTTGAGCCCAGAGAGGGGAAGGACTTAACCTGAGGTCACACAGCATCAGTGCCACCAAGCTAAAATATTTATCTAATATAAGAAGTCTTTAGTCCATGAGTTTGCTCTGGGAGGAAGCTCTCTTCCCTACCATGTTATAAATACCTGCTCTCTTCACTCATCTCTGCGGCCACAGAGTCCATCTGTGTGACCCTGGGCCACCTCTATGGGCCCCAGTTTCTTCATCTGTAGAATGGAGAGTTTGGGCTATGGCATCTTTGTGGAGCACTCACTCTAGAGTTGGAAGGCCTAGATTCAGATCGTGCCTCTGATGTTTAGTATTTAGGGGGTTGTGGACAAACTAAGACAACTTTCCTGGGTTGCATCTTCCTGCTGTGTGAAACGAGGGGCTGGTGCTACCTAGCTGAACTCTGAGGCGCCTCCCAGCTCAAGGTCTAGCCAGCTTCCATCCTGGAAGTATGCCAAAGGGCCATCCCAGTGGTTCTCTCCCTACCCGCTCACTCTAGTCCCAGCACTGTAGTCTCAAAACTGCAGCCTCTTAGGGTCCTAAGAGACCAGAGATGTCCATTCCAGCCTTTGCCTGAGCAAGCAAGCAGGCCCTCTAAAAGTCCCCCAAAGAGGTGGCTCCAGGCTTTGCTCAAGGACCTCCAGGATGGGGGAATCAACTAGCCCCAGAGACAGCCACTTCCCCTTTGGGGCACCTTTACTGGGGGGAGGCCATCCTAACTCTGCCTGGATTTGACTCTTGGCATCTCCTCTGCATTGTTACTAGTTCAGTCCTCTGCAGCCACTCCTGTCTCCCCCACTCCCAGCCTTCTCTTCTGGCTAACACCCCCAGGCCCCATCTGGCAGGAAGTCAGGGCTCTTCCACAGCTAGTGGCCCAGCTCTGGCTAAAAGGGGCACTGAGGGATGGCGCCCCACCAAAAGTTGCTGCAATGGCAACTAGGGGGAGCAGTGACAAAAAGTACTGAAGTCTGGAAGGTCTGAGTTCAAATCTAGCCTCAGATACTCTCTGTGTGACCCTGGGTAAGTCATTGGTCCTTTGTGCCTGCGTCCCAGTTACCTCATCTATAAAATGGGGATAATGATATCCCCTCAACAAGATCCACCACAACCAGCTCTCAGGGCTGTGGTGAGCATCAAAAACATGATGTCTATGCAAACCTCCTGGCTATTGTTACTGCTGGCATTGCCAGCATTATTATTATCACATCCCCGCGGGAAGAGAGAGACCTAGCGTGGCCAGGGGACAGGCTGAGTGTGAGCTACGGTCTCCCAAGACAAAGTAGGGCATCGGTGCGAACAATGAGAAAGATGCGTAAGTACCCACTCCTTCCATCCTGGGCTGTGAATCGTTTTATTAGTCCGAGCCCAGACAAGCAGAGCCACTCAAGAGGCCGAGGAGCAGGCACAGAGCCCCTGGGACTCAAGGGCAGATCTCCGGTCCCCAGCTGTGGCGCCCACAGACTGGCCCTGTTCTTCCCAGCCTGTGTCCCATCTGAGAGTCACTGGAGGAGAGGGAGGATGCCTGGGCCAGAAATCTGACCTGCACCAGGCCCAATCGCTATCTAAGAGGGACCACGTCTGCAGCACTCCTTCTTTTCAGATGCTGGAATCATCCGTTTAGATCTAGAAGGGGCGCTTAGTGTCAACCCATCCACAATTTGCTCCTTTTGCCGATGAGGAAGCTGAGACTAAGAGAAATTTCAAGTGACTTGTCCAGGGTCACACAGCTAGTGAATGTGAGAGGCAGGATGTGAACTCAGGCCTCCCGACTCTTCCCTGCCCAGAACTCCCTCCGTAATGTCTGGCTACCCCTCCTCCCCCATCAGAGAAGTTGGGCGTGAGGAGCTGTTAAGATGCCACCCGTCTCTTATTTCTAGAACCCAATGACAGGGCCAGTAATGCAGGGCAGGAAAGAGCAACTGCTGTTTCCTCTCCTTTCTTTACTACTTTAGAAGGAGGGCCTTTGGCAATGAGAGCCAGGCTTTGATGCTTCATTAGGACCAGAGGTCAATGAACTTTCTAAGACAGAACTTAAATTTGTCTCATAGCCAAGAACACATCCAAAAGATTCCCCCTCCCAGGAAAGGAAAGGAGTGTGGGAAATTTGCCATTTAGGACCACCAGGCACTCGGTGGAATGATTACTGTGACACTGTCATGGATGCAGCTCTACTGGGCACCTAGTTAGTTCTGAGGACTAGGGACCCAAAGATGTATCAGTTGCCATCCCTGCCCCAGCTGAGAAGAGAAGGGTCATAGGAAGGGAGGAGTCAGACACATGCGGATGGCATGATGGCAGGAGTTCAGAGAGAAGGGAATTGTGTGCAGAAAGGCAAGGGAAGGATGTCGCGTCATCAGTCTGTCATCAATTTGAAAAGGTATCTATACTCTCTGTATATAATATTGGAGTAAGAATTATACTAAGTATGATATGTGGGGTGTAGCAGAGCGGGGGAATATTGGAACTGGAGCAGGAGACCCAAGTTCAAACTGGAGCTCAGCTCCAACACCACACACAGCTATCGTTAGGGTTTTCAAAGCATTTTGAAAATATTGGCCAATTGGGTTCTTGGCACAACCCTGCAAGAGAGGCAATCTGGGTGGTATCCTCCCCTTTGGCAAATGAGAAAACTGGGCATCAGTTTTAAAAATGGTTCGCCCACGGCCACCCCGCAAATGTCAGCAGTGGGATCCAGGCCCAGGTCTCTCCCAATTCTCAGGCCCAACCCTCCCTTCACCAGACAATGCTGCCTTGCTAGCTGTAGATCCTTAAGAAAGTCCTCCTTTCCCTGGACTTCAGCACCCTCTCCTGTGATATGTACACACCGAAAGCCCGGGGCTTTGTGGGCAAAATGATTAGAAAATTTAGCCCCAGCTCTCTTGACTTCTAGTCTTCACCACTCCCTGTTGCCTTTCCAGCTGGGTTTGAGCAAATGAAGGGTTATCCTCAGTAAGATTTTCTTTTGTTTAAGTTGGATACAAGAGAGGGAACTTCTTATTTCTAAGAGTGATGGTGTCAAAGTGGTGTGGGCTACCTTGGGAGAAGTCTTCCTCGCTGGAGGACTTCGGACAAAGACTGGATGGTCACTTGCCGGGGCTGCTATTGACAGGCTTCCTGTTCAGGTAGAGGTTAGCCTTGTGGCCACTGAAATCTCTTCCTGCTCTGAGTTTCTGTGATTCTATCTCTTGCCTCATCGGGTGGCTGTGTCATTTTCAATCATGTTAACCAGTGTTGACTAGCCATTGGACTTCATGGTCAATTACCCAAACACGAATACTTGTTTCTTCCATTCCCATTCTGAGTGGTAGAACAGCCACTACTACCTGGGCTTCTAATTAGTCAAACAACAATTCTTTTATCTGATGTTAATTTACTGTTGCGGGCAGGCAGTTAGGTCACCTTTGGAGAGCTCACTTGCAATGCCTTGACTAATATCGCAGACTCATCTTCACCCGCCTTGTTGGCTGCTTGGAAAAAGGCCAGTGGAAGATGGCTTGCGTCTTGCAGAATCCTCACCTTTTCCAACCCAGCATCCACAGTAGCTGTGTTACAAAGAATGGGACAGTTTCAGAGCCGCCCTCATTCGTGTTCATTCTCTACTATTTCCATCACCAGATATCCAGAGAGAACAGAGCTAATAGAGATGATCCACACACACAACCTCCGCAATAAGTGGTAAGCACCAGCTCCTGTATGCAGCAGGTACATTTGAGTGGCTCTGGCTATGTGACCAGAACCAAGCACAAGTTATTAAAGGCTCTGAGTCAATTTGGAAGGAGATCTTCAATGCAGTACCCCAGGAATCTGTCTGGATTTACTCCGGTCTACATTTTTATCAATGATTTGGATAAAGGCATAGAAGGCATGCTTATCAAATGTGCAGATGAGACAGGGCTGGGAGCAAATCTAACACACTGAAAGACAGCTAGGATGCAAAAAGATCCCAGAGGGCTTGAACATTGGGCTGAATCTAATCAGAGTGGGTTTAATGGGAATAAATGTGATGTTTTACACCTGGGTTTAAAAGATCTGTTTCACAAGTACAATGTGGGTAATAGTGATTTGTCTGAAGAAGATGAGGACTTTTAGAGAACTGCAGACTCCTGGGTGTGAATTCTGAGCTTTCAGAATTAAGGCGTGTCTAGTGTACTGCCCTGATGAAGTCAGAGCCCATCTGGAGGACTGTAAATAGGGATGTCCAATTAAGAACACTGATGAACTCTAGAGAGTCCAGAGGCCACCCCCACTAATGAAAGGCCTAGAGTCCATGCCATGTGAGGAGTGGTTGCAGAAATTGTGGACGTCTAAGCTCAATAAAAGAAGATTCACGGGACACCTAATAGCTATCTTCAAGTATTGTAAGGGATGTCACAGGAAAAATAGATTACATCTGTTCTGATTGGCCCTATGAGGCAGAAACAGGAGCAATGAGGATGAAAAGAAGTTTCCAGGAGGCCCTTTAAGCTTGATGTCAGGAAAACCTACCAGCTGGAAGTGTTCCAAAGTGGTCTGGGATGCCTGGGAAGCAAGTGGTTCTCCTCCATGGAGGCCTCTGAGCAAGAGTGGATGGCTGCTTGGGAGGGGGGGGGAGTCAAGGGTGGCCTGGATGGCTGCTGGGGCAGTCCATGGGCCAGCACCACAGCATCTAGCGGCAGAGGCCCAGGATGGGATTCCCTGCTGCTCCAAGGCTCATTGCCTTGGAGCCCCTGGACAAGTCATGCTCCTCTCTGAGGCACAGAAGGCAGGGGGTAGGGGGCACACTCAGAGGTAGACAAGACGGCTTCTACAGTTCCTTGTGGCTCAAGGCCTATGCTCCTATGACCTGTGATCTGATCCGACTCTGAAATTCTGGGATTCTGGGACAAATGTTTGTTTTGTCGTTGCCTTGTGACTGTTATAATGTCCAGGCAGGAAACAGCAGGAGATTACATCAACCTCTGATGCAAATGAAGGATAAAGTCTAATGAATTTGGACTAGGTGGGGCCAGGAGTTGGGGAAAAGCACAGAGAAGGGAGGCAGGAAAGCGTATGTCTATATTAGTGAAAAAGTCTAAAGAGGGGGCCATTTTAAAATTCACTACTTTTAAAAACCTTGTTTATATTGTTACCTAGAATATAAATGAATGCTCATAAACAAAATGAAGGAAACAGACAAAAAAAGGCACAATCCCATCCCAGTTTACCTTATAAAATGATATCTTCTCCCTCCTCCCCCTCCCCCGCCCCTGCCCTGGGAAACAAAGGTACATCAAAGGAAACTTTAATTTTCTCAGTCCTCGTTTTGAAAAATGGAGTGATTGGTGGTTGAGCCCCCTTATTAATCAATGAGATCTTGAAAATTCACACAGAAAAAAAATAGATCTTTAACTTTTTAATTTAGGAAGCTTCACATACAAATAATGTCTAAGTCATAGCTCATTCCAAATTCACTGGATCCAGATTAATAAGGTTTTACCACCTAGATCATCCAAACGGCCTGAGTAATCGTGAGAGACACCACAGCATGGCCGACTTAATGGAGGAGAAGTAGAAAATCTTTCTAATCAGTTGCTAATCCACCTTTAGAATGAGGAAGGACATTGAAACACGCGCACACACACACACACACACACACACACACACACACACACTCATGCACACAAACTCAAGTCAGAAACGCATCTGGGTAGGGAGATCTGTCCAAGGCCCATTTCCATTTTCTCATTAGAGCAGGCCTTGTCTTCATTCTTGCTGGGATGCTTTGCCATCGAGATGAAAACTGAGCTTTACTGGGAGCATACGGCATGGTATTGTTGGTGAAGTCCACAAATCATTGCCAGTCAAAATTTAATTTGGCCTTTTCATCCAATGAGCACACAGATGCTCAAAGAGGTTGACAGCAAAGTCACGACTGTGACCCTACGCCTCTCTGAGCAGTGCCACAACATTCCCAGAGTCACAGGAAAATCTCTCCTTCTTGGTGAGGGTCATCTCTTTCCATTAGGGGAAAATCATCGACCTCTGGAAAAAAGGTATGTTCAAAGAGACGAGAAAAGGTAGGGTCTGGGGGCTATTTTCCAAAAGCAGATTGCTTGGGTGATGCCCAGAGCCCAGAATGGTGCTCGGGCCAGAGTGGCTGCCATCTTGTATGGGTACATTTCCCTCCCACCTCAGGTGAGAACAAGTCATATATTAGGGCAATATTCTGGGGCTGCAAGGGGCCTTTGCTGATGAGAAAAGTGAATTCTAACTCTATAAAACATGCCCATAGAGTAGCTAGGTTCCACTTCTTAGTACTTGCAAAACCCTGAAATCACTTGGCAAGCACTTATTAAGTGCCAAATACATACCAGGCATTGACTACCTGTCAGGGTATAAAGACAGAGAATGAAATGGTCCCTCAGATACTTTCTATGGACTCTCACCTCCCACTGCCACTCCTTTGCACAGGCTGATGCCCAGAAAGCCCTTCTCTTCACCCCTGCCTCTTGAAGTCCCCTCCTTTCCAGGCTCAGCTCGAGAGCCCTTCTCCTCACGAGCCCTTTCCTGATGCTCCTGATGGGCAATGCGTCTCTCCCATATAGCCTGCCTACATGGTGCGTTTACTTACTGGTGAGCGTGTCGTCTGTCTCTAACTAAGGGTAAGCACTCTGAGGGCAGAAACTGCTTCCTTTCATGTTTGTTTCTCCAGTTTGTAGCCAAGTCTCTGCCTCAGAGGAGGCACTTCATCAGCCGTTCGGTGATTGACAGAGTGATCGATTAAAAGTACCAAAAAGGACGTGGAATTCTGTCCGTGAGAACTGTTTCACTCTCATTTTTACAGAACTCCACAATGTCTCGGTTATTAGCCACCATTGATAGTGTGGTTGTCCGATGGTCATTCTAAATATCACTTCAGAAGGATAGAATAAATAATACTGTGGCATTTAGAACCCCAGAGTTCCAGTCCTGGGGAAGGCAAACCATCCAGCTGTTTTCTGCTCACCGAGGATTACACATCTGGGGAGGAATGTCCCACATCCCTCCCCCATCCTCTAGCCCCAGGACTGACGCAGCAGCTCTCACAAAGTCACACCACCTGCATGCTCCCGGTTAAGGATGTGGTCAAAGCCTCGGACTCTCTGTGGAGTTGGAAATTCTCAGCTCCTTTGGGCCTCCTCCCACCTTCCAGTCTCTAACCTATATTTCTATGCGCTGAAAATCAGCGTGTACAAGTGACTTTTTTCAGCTGTTGCAAAGCCAAAAACACAGCTGCTATTGAGACCAAGCCACTCTCTAAGGCAACCAGGCTTGTGTCCAATTGTTTGGAGGATCTGGGAATGGAGATGAAGAGAGGGCTTCCTCCCTCCTCTGCCTGGAAGGGTCTATTGTTGGTGTTCTCTGAGACACAAAAGAGGACTGAGGACAGAAAAATCAAAATGACAATGCTTCCAAAGGGGAGCTTCAACTCAGATTACCAACCCAAAGACTCAGCCCACTGACATCTTGCCTGATCAGGGTACATTTGTCCAAGTAATCTCTGATTCGCTAACGTGGCTAAAATTGATCAATCAACGCGTCTCTCTTGGGTTCTTACCCTGCACCAGGCCCTGTGCTCGGCACTTGGGGGTACATAATGAAATGAAATGAAATGAAAACCATCCCTTCCCTCAAGAAGAGTATATTCTACCAGGGCAAGCAACACCCAATGAGATAATCTTTGTAAACCTCATATGATATATACAATATCATACATGTTGTATATATCAAATGTGACAATGAAGTGCTTATCATAGTGTCTGGCTCATAGTAGGTGCTCAATAAATCCCTGCTCTTGTCCTCTTCTCACATACACATACAGGGAAATAAGAAATAGGTACGCAATTCTAAGAAACTAATTTGTGGACATGGTGGGGGTGGGGGGAGCTGGAGCAGAGAATATATTATGAAGGTGAGGAAGAAAACTTAGTGGAGGGGAGGGAAGCTCGGTGTCATTGATAGAGGTCTAGACCCAGAGTCAAGGAAACCTGTGTTCAAATCCCACATCAGACACTGATTAAGTAGGTGACCCCAGGCAATTAGTTTGCCTTCAGCTTGGTTTTCCTTATCTATAAAGTGGGGATAATAAAAGCACTTCCCTCTCAGGGTAGTTGGGAGGATTAGATTAGATTAGATTAGATTAGATTAGATTAGATTAGATTAGATTAGATTAGATTAGATAGACAGACTGATAGGTAGGTAAGTATATAGATAGATAGATAGATAGATAGATAGATAGATAGATAGATATAGATATAGATATATACATATATGTATATGTATATATATACATATGCACATATATGTATATGTATATGTGTATATATATATATAAAGCACTTCCCAGATCTTAAAATGTCATACAAATATTGGCTATTATGATTGTTATTGTGTAGTATTATTATTCAGCGATGAACCAGTCACTCACACCTTCCGTCTACAACCACTTGCTTGGCCAATAAGATGAGGTGAAGATACCACGCCCAATCAGTCCTGCCTGAAGCACGTCTGCCTCTTGTCCCACCTCCTGGAAGCCAGGGAAGTGATCACTTCCTGCCTGTCTTTCTTTCTGGAAAGGCCTCCCCGCCTCTTTAACTGTCCCTGCAGCTGCCCCAGATCTGATAGTGCCACTTTGTCATCGATTGGGCCAGCTCCTTTGGAAACTGAAGGAGCACTCCAGCCCTTGTATATATGTCACCTAAAGCGGCTGTCCTCACTGTGGAAGAACTATACATCTCCATCTCCTAGGCTAACCCAGTGAATGGTGTCCCTGAATAAAACAGACCAGGTAAACATCAGAGGAAGGAGCAGGGGTTTGTTTGTGGCAACAAAGCCAAGCCTTGGTTCACCATGTAGAATGCTTCCTTCCTGTCAGTTTAAATCACTGTCACTCAAACTCCAAAAGACCTCAGTCAGCCAGGCATCCTTTGTCCGGCATGCCTCAGGAAATCAGAACACACGAGTCAAGGCTGGGGAGGCTGGGGTTGCCAGGGGTGCCCATCGCCATGCGCAGGAGTATTTAAACCCCCGTGCCATCCTCACCCCCGGCAGTGCCCACATCTAACCAAGACAAACACACTTAGCCTGCTTCTCCCCTCCCACCCCCCTTTTTTTTCCCCAATCTCCAAGTGTTCCTGCACCAACGCAGCTCTGATGCATTTCACTCTTGACTGGATACAGTGAGATTGCTAATCAGGATTACTTGATTCAGTCAACACTGATTTCAATAAAAAGACAAAAAAATTATCATAAATATAGAGAAAGTGCTGGCGGCAGTGACAGGTGATTAAAATCTCATTCACTTGGAATCAGCCTGATTCATGGTCGTGAGCGAACGAGTGAACGGAGGAAGTCCTCATATCTCCCCCAGATGATTATCGTCTCCCTCACTCCAAGTCACTTCTGATTGCACATGCACACACAAATGGGCATCAAGCAGATTCATGAACAACAGATCATCATGTGGGGGGCTGACCTCCTTCAGATGAAGCTTTGTCTAACAACTCTTCTGAAACAAACATGGCGCCCAGTGACCAAGGGTAATAAGTAAACAGGCTGGAAACAAACATGGCGCCCAGTGCCCAGGGGTAAAAAGAGAACAAGCATGAGCTCAATATTTATCAGGAGCTGGAAATTGGCGGGCGATAAACTCACCAGCAAATCGGAAACTCAAACTACATGGTTTGTTTTAATCTGATAATTCATATTTACAAATATAAATCTGATGATTCATAGTTAGAAATTTCCCAACAAATCAGACAGAACTGGCCACTATTCCAAAAGCCCTGTTAGTTAGAAAAGCACAATGATGCTTCAAAACCTAAAAGAATAAAGAGGGAACTTTAAGATCCTGATGTTCTTAACATTTGAATGGCTTATACTACTACTACCATGGAGGCTGGCTTCACATCTCCAAAGTGGCTGCCAGGAGAAAGCTGCGCACTGATAAATTCCAATCAGGGAATCTCGGAGTCGGAAGGGACCTCAGCGGCCTTGGAGTGGAGCCTGACACCTGAACAAGGCCCTTCCATCTACTGAGTATGGATCTTTTATGTATTCAGTTATTGACATGTTGTCTCTCCCATTAGACTGTGAGCTTCCTGAGGGTAGGAACCATGTTTTTTGCCCTTTTTTGTAACCCCAGGGCTTAGCACAGTGCCTAACATATACATATATATGCATACGTAAAACACACATATGTATGCATATATTTATGTATATATACATATATGTGTATATGTATATTGTATATGTATACATGTATACATACACATATGTATACACACACATACACACACACACACACACACACACACATATATATATATATGCCGTAAGTGCTTAATATATGTTTGTTGGATTAGATTCTATTGGATTAATTCACTGATTCACCCTCTACAACGGTGCCAAATAAATGTTCATCCTTGTCCAAGAGCTCCAGTAAAGGAAAGCCTACCACCTCCAGAAGCAGCATTGCCTGCTCTGTGATTAGGAAACATTTCCTCCAATCGAATCTAAGCTTGCCCCTTTACCATTTCCACCCATCATTTTTAGCTCTGTCCACATGGGACCAAGGAGAAATCTATGTTTTCTTCCACTCCATGTTCCTCCTAAGTCTTTGTGTCTACAGATCAAAACCCCAAATCAAGTATGTCCTTCCCAAGCTCCTCCTGGAATGTGGTCCAGGGAGCCTTCACCATATGGGCTGCTTTCCTCTACTCATGCTCTCCTTTACTGATATACTCTAAAAGAAAGAGTTTGGGAATAGCGCTATAGCTGTGGTCTTCCCAGGGCTGTGTGAGACCGAGCCTCTGGGAGGCCACCCGCCCTTCATGCTCCTCTGCTTCTCTCTGTCTTCCTCCTTTTTTTCCAATATTTTTCATGTTACTTCATGTTGAACTGCCCATCTGCATTAGACTTCCTTTCTCAGGATGGGCCAGGGTTCTAGAGGCCAACCCCTGGCTCCTGAAGGGCCCCTGCTGTCCCAGCCCCTCTTCTCTCCTGCTCCAACCTGAGCCTTCTCTGCCTCCCACACCAAGTCCTCAGGGCACCTCCCGGAGGTGCTCAGGGAACCTGAGCCCGTTTCAGAACTGCAGGGGTATAGACTTTGACAGACACTGATATTTCCTCATCCAGCAAGGCCATGCTAAAAGGAGGGAACACCTCCAAACTTCACACCTTCCCCACCCCCAGGAATCCAAGCAGCAATGGTTTGGAGCTGGAGAGGACTTGAAGGACCTTCTAGGCCAACCCTTTCATTTTACGGAGTAGGCGCATGGAGCTAATACATGGTACAGCAGAGCTTCAAACCCAGGGTCTGAGACCCAGGATTGTGGGTCCAAATCACCAAACAGCATCTTCATCTTTCTCAGGCTTAAATGCCCTTGAAGAATTGGCACGTGTTCTATTTCTTAACATTAGTGAGGAAGGGAAGGGCAGTGATTGACTCTGGGTAATTGTTTTGCTGCTGGCTCATTTGCATACGATTAAGTGACATCCTTAGTGGGGAGGCTGGGAGTTCCAGGAAGTTCATTCCCTTTCCCTCCCTCCCATTTCTATCCCTGCTTAATAGACAGCAAGGCAGCCATCCCACCGCCCATCCACGGAGGCTGGCAATTGGAGAAAACATTTACAAACAAGCTACCCGCTTAATGAATCAGGGTATTCCCATTAACGTTTGAACTGCGCTGAGGAAAAAGCTCCCAGGTCTGCCCCAGAGTGTCGGGCTGGCTGAAAGCAAGATACCCTGGACAACCATTGGCTCGCCATAGGATGCTCTAGCTTCTCTGTGGATTTGGATACTAATAATGGCCTCGGACCCTGGAAACAGTGGCAAGAAGCAAGTTCTTTCCCAGGCCCCTGGCATTCTTCTAGGCCCTGTACTTCTGGGGTTGGGAATGGGCTGTACGCTCCAGTATTCTTTGGGACTAGGCTTTGAAAACAAAGTCCAGACAAGGAAGGTGTAGACAGCCCCAAGCTTTGGAGTGATCAGCCAGAGTGCGAATGGCTCCCAGGAAAGGGGGCCGTAGCTCAGGGGGTCAGGTCCAACACAAGACATGGAGCACACTCACTCAACAGTCAAAGTCCACCTACCATGTGCCACGTCTTGCGCTTGAAGCTCAGGGCAAGGAGGAGGGATGACAAAGGTAAATTAGACACAGACCCTGCCCTCAAGGAGCCAGTAATCCAGCAGGTCTAGAAGATTAGGCATATTCTGGAATAATAATATTAAAAATGAGATTATGATCCACTCTATTGACTCCACATGTACTAAGCACCTACTCTGTGCCAAGTACCACATTAGACCAAAGGTGTCAAGCTCAGGCCAAGGAACCCACAGAACCCCAATGTGTCTCTATCCTGATTAAAATATAATTGGGAAATGTTTAACAAAATAAATAAAAGTACAGTATAGATAATACTATTTGTGCTTTGCAAAGTCAATATGGGGCTGCAGGAATCCATTCCTACTTGAGTTTGACATCTCCACAAAGTGGAGATGCAAAGATGGAAATTAGATAGTCCCTGCCCTCCAGGACCCTCCATTCTGCACTCAAGGAGCATTCCATTACTGGAAGAAACAACATGTATGTTAATAAGTAAATACCAAAGGTGTAAATGGTAGATGGAGGGAGGAAGAAAGGAGAGAGGAAGTGGACAACCTGAACGGATGGGAAAGGCCTCACTTGGGACATAGACCCTGACCCGGGCCTAAAAGAGAACCAGGGCTTCTCAGAGACAGAGGTGAGGAAGGGAGGGCATGCCTGGCAAGGGACACAAGATATGCAAAGACAGAGAGAAGGAGGTAGAATGTAGGAACAGGAGTAAGCTGGCTGGAAGAGACAATTCATGACAGGGAATCATGTGAAATTTCCCTGGGAAGATAGGAACTCAAATTTCAAAGAGCTTTAAAAGCCAAACCGGGGAGGGTAATGGGTAGGCCCACATGTTTCTTGAGCAGGGGAATATCCTGGCCAGATGTATGCTTTAGGAATATCAGCCTGGCTGCTGAGTGAAGGACAGATTGTAGGTTAGAAGGGCTGGAAGGCTAGAGGTTAATTAGAAGGTAATTGCTGTGGTCCAAGGAGGAGCCGTGAAGGTATGAACCATTTGTTGAGTGGAGAAAAGGGCACAAATACAAAACAAAAACAAAAACCCCACTACAGTGGGAGAATTTTGGGTAGGTACAAAAGAGAAGACCTGGCACTAGAGAATATGCCCGGAGATACTGAGCTCCTCCGTGAATCTGAAGGGTCTTTTGGGCAGGGCCAGCACCTGTGAATTGTCCTGTCTGACTGAGAAGTCCTGGAGAGTAGGGACTGCATCCCCAGAGCCTGGTACGGTGCTCTGCCCACAGTAGGCCCTTAATGGATGCCTGATGGGTTAGGTTGTAACAACACTGGCTACTGAACGGGGAAGCAGCAGGATCTCTTCCTGGTCTGAAATCAAATTAATGTCAGCCCTTCTAATGGCCACTATCATGAAACTATGTTTTACTGAAAACAATGACATTGACAGTGATGACAATGGTGATGGCGTGTACCTCACATGTGTATAACTAAGAATGGAATATGTTTGGGAAAAAGAGAAAGATAAAGACCTCAAATTTCAGGGAATGAGAATGCCCACACAACAGTGATCACACAAAACAGGGAAGCCTGCTTTAAGAAAAGTCAATATGCGCCAAACACAAGCTTAAAAAGGGGAGAGATGTGTGGAAGACAAAGGAAGATGGGAAGACAAAGAGGGAGGGAAGTCAGCCTTGACAAACCAACACCCACAAGGCAAAGGGTAAAACAAAGAAAGAGCAGAAAACTCCACAAACAATTCCACTCAAAGCCAATTTACTCTTTTAAAAATAAACTGTAAGTATCGATAGTTTAGCGTTTCATGTAGCATCATCTTTTGATTAACAGGTGAGAATGTTTGGTTTGTTGGTGAATGTTTGGTTGGGTTTGTTGGTGCTTGCCAAGTTTATACGCTCCAACAGAGAGAAATGAGGAGGTGGGTGAGCCCTTCAGTAGAAGGATGCTGGGTCTTCCCGAAAGGTCTGATGAGTGGGCTGCTTCTAGAGCACCTCAGACATTTATGATATGATTTAATTTAGGAAAATTCAAATTACACCCACCTTTCTGTCAGTATCTCTTCCACAACAAGTAAGGTATGCATGGGTTGCACCTAATCCTGGGCCTAGCCACCAGAGGAGCAGAAAGAACCTGCCAACGGTCAGAAAGTAAAGCCACAAGAAGGTCCCATGACTGCTAGTGGCTTCCCCTCTTAGGTTCCCTTGGAATGAAGTCTACCTGACCCCTCAGCTACCAGTTCCCAGGGATTTAAGAAGTCAGGGCTTATTGGTTTATATTCACTTAAATTTAGTCTACATACATCTGGTATGTGCTTGTTGTCTCCCCCAATAGAATGCAAACACTTGGAGAATAGAGATTTTTTCCATTCTTTGTATTTGTGACCCCTGTGCCTAGTACCTGGCACACAGTAGGTAATCAATGAATAAATGCTGGTTGATGGATTTATCTGTGCTCAGTACATACGTGCATACGTGCTCATACGTGTTCATAGGTATCAGCAGATGCACATAGGGTTTACACCATGGGAATGTAAACCCTGTAAGGGCAGGGACTCTGACAACGGTGATCTTTGTAGCTTCAGAGCTCAGCGCAGGGCCTGGTGCATAGTAAGTGCTCAGATGCTTGCTGGTTTGATTGAGCAGATGCCCACTGGCACAGTTAGTCCCAATGTGGCACTCTGGTTTAGAGAAGCGTGGCTCGTGTCCATGCTCACTTCTTTTTTATCTACCTCCTTGAGGCCTTTTTTGTGTGTCCCTGGTGCTTAGCACAGTGCCTGGATGTAGTAGGTGCTTGATAAATGCTTTTTAATTGATGGATGGAGGATTCCGTAGGAGACAAATGACTCAAAGAAGGTAATACTGGAGAGAGAGGCCCTGGACCTGGGACCAAAGGACCCAGGTGCAAATCCAGCTCTGCTGCTCATTAAGTGTGTGACCTAGGGCAAATCATCCCCCACCCCATCAGGGCCTCACTTTGCACATCTGTAAAATGAGAGAATTGACCCAAACGGTCTTTGGTGGCTCTGGAATCATCCCATGACCCTTCTGGTTACACAGGTCAGGAAACACCGGGCCAGTCTTTGGCTGGCTAAGAAGGGTTGGCGCTCCTAGAGATCCCGTTGTCTCTCAAAGGAAGGGGTTCTTAATCTGGGGACCATGAGTGGGCTTTTAAAAAATACTTTAACAACAATGTTTCAATAGAATTATTTTCCTTGGTAGTCCTATGTTTCTTTATTTTAGGCATTTAGAAACATGATTTTGAAAAAGGGCCCATGGATTTTCCACCAGAATGATGGCCAAAATGTCCAGGATGCAAAAAAGGTAAAACTCTGTGCTCCAGGCCTACATTTCAGTAAGTGAAGCAGTGTGGTAGGAAGTCCTTGGAGCCTAGGAGGCCTGGGTTCAAATCCCACCCTCGGGGGAGTCACTGAAGCTCTGTGTCCTGGGCCACTTTCTAAAACTCTGAATGGAAAATGGGTGCTGACCTGAAATCGCACGTCTGGATTTTTTTGAAAGTCAGTAAAACAAATAAATCAGAGACTGGCTTTCCATTCAGAGGCCATGCGTGGGTCCTTAGCTCAGCGTGGCTCCTAAATGGATGACTTTAAGCAAACCCTCTCCACATATGCTCTGAGCCTCCGTTTTCTCACCTGTAACATAAGGGGGTTGGACAGGCCGACCTCTAAGGGCCCTTCCATTGTGCATCTATGACTCTGTGTAGATGTGTGTTCATGTCTGTATGTACATATGTATATACACATATGAACTCACATGCATCTATATGTATTTCCTGTAGGGCCAAGACTTTCGTTTTTGTCTCTGTATCTTCTGTGCCTGGCACAGAGTCGGCACTTAACGGATCTGTAAGTCAGGTCCAAAACTTTAAGAATGTGAAAAAATTAAATAGAAAAGAGAAACACGAAGGGATGAGAAGTGGGGGTCTGGTGTAAATTATCAGTGGCTGAAGAAGACCATGGGAAGAAGTGAAGAGCGCAGATGAGGTTTGGTTCTGGAAGCCCAGAGATAGTCCAAACATGGGGCACCTACGGACAGTCTCCCCTCAGCCCTACCCACTCCAGTCAGCCCCTGTTTTGGTCCCGTGGCACTGATGTCAAGACAGCCCTCCGCTTCCCCAGGTCCCTCAGTCTGTCCGTACTATTTATTAAACCCACATGTGCCGAGGTCCAGCAGTGCTCCAGGCCTGCCAGCTTGATAATTGCAAACAGAAGTCACCCTCAGCCCTCCCCCACTACCTGCCTGAAAGCCCCAAGCCAGTCTCAGAACAGGCATGGGAGGAATGTCCTGCAAGCTGGCAGCACCAGGGAGAGCAAGAGGGGTGAGCAAGCCCAGGAGCAGCGAGCCAGGGTGCTCACAGCATCGCCCAGTCAGGTGACACAGGTCATGTTTCCAGCTCGGGGGAGGCAGGCCGTCTGGCCAAACACAGCCCTTATCCAAGGGGCCAAGGAAAAGCGACGAGCCTGCCTGACACACAGTCTAGCACACTGGGCACAGGTTTCTGAGGGGAGCCCGACATGCCGTGGCCGTAGACATTGTGAGCCCCAAGAATTCCTGGTCGGTCACTCCCGGGCAAGGCCTAGTGGGATGTGTCTTGTCCGTCACAGATGGTGATACAACTCCTCCCAGTTCTCTCATTTAGCCATTTTCTCATCCTCTCCTCCTGCTGCAGATGCACATGTGTGTAGATTTGATGTCTCTGTGCTTCAATGCATGCACAGCCTCCACGAGAGCTGCCTGCCTTCTCAGCCTCCTTTCTGTGCTGTCTCTTGACTCTGGCTCCTCAAAGCTTATGCCGGGAGACATGCTCTCTGGTGAGGCCTTCCAGCATGGTACAATGGACCCGAGTTCAAATCTTGGCTCTTCATTTGCTGCTTGTATGACCCTGGATGAGTCATGTCCCCACTTTGGGACTCCCTTTCCCTTCTGAGAGATGAGACGGTCTAGGCTTACACGGTTTCTGAGGCCCCCTTCCATCTCATACTCTATGACCTTCTGATCCTCCTAGGGCACTTCTATTCTCTGGGCCTGTTTACTCCTTTGTAAGAGGAGGTGGCTGACCTAGATTGCCAGAGGTCACTCGAGGTGATGTGTGTTCAGCCCCAGTGAATCTTGCAGACCGTCCACTAGGGAAGGCATGGAGGGGCAGTGAATGGCATCTGTTCAGGCAAGATGCCCAGGAGGTGCCTGAAAAGGGCCTGGGTTTTGGGTTACTCTATGAATGCAGAGCACTCCCAGTGTGGAAATCCTCCCCTACCACGCAGATCGGCAGCTCACCGGTAAGCGACGGGCTTAGAGACTAGCCGGGGGATGGAGAGGTCATGGCATCTGGTCAGGGTGGCAGAGCCAATCTGTGTCAGAGCCGGGCTTGAACCCAGGACTCGGAGGCCGGTCCTCCTCCCTGATGTCCCACAGCCTCTCAGACACAGCCTCTGATCACAGCCAGAACTTGTGCATCTTCTCTAAATGTCACAGACCTGAAACTGGCACAGAGCTCAGAAGCTACCTAACCTGATCCTCTCATTTTACAGAGGAGGGAAAAGGGGGTCTGGTAAAGTGACTGACTTTCCCGGGCAAGACTCAAACCCAGGTCCTCTGCTTTGCAAAGCAGTGTTTTCCCCTCTGTTCACACTGCTTTCACTCATCTCTCTTCTGCCTTGCACCCCACACACTCCCTGCCTGTGGGCATCCCCTTCTGCTCTGTGTCCCATTAGGGCACCCAGTGAGAACCAGTACACCAAAGTCCTGGGGAATTCTGTCAGACAAGGACAGCCCTCCAGCTCTGTGATTGCAGCACAGCAGCTGCAGCCCTAGGGGTCAGAGGGCACGTCCAGGTCTCCGGGAGCGGCTGTCTCCTAGATGTGAGTCCCAGTGGCCGAAGGTAAGGAGGGAGGCTTCTCCTGGCCACCCCAGGCCTAGGTTTCCCAGCCATGAAAGGCCGCCCGCAGAAGGGAAGACCTGATGTTATTAGGGCAGGCAGCTGAGGCTCATGAAATCCACCTGTTGAAGGATGGAGAAAGGGAGCCCTTTGGCGGTGGCAGCTGGAGCTGAGTGGTCTGGAGTGTGTCACCCTGACAGGGACCGGGCTACAGAGTGAAGGAAGTGACCCAGGGGGAGGATGAGCCCCTGCAGAGCCGGCCTCTGATAACTCAATTACTCCAACGCTCTTTTCTCTGAGCCTCTTTGAACCCCTGACCCAGCCCAAACAAACAAGGCATATCTGTTTATAACAAGGCACATTTGTTTCTATCTTCCCCCCTTAGACTCTGGGCCTGTCCCATCCTGTTGCCCTTCCGATGCAAGATCTTCATCCAATCCAGAACTTGGTCACTCTGGCTTGTACTCCAGCTTCAGAAAGGCAAGCCTCATTAACGGAAGCCAACAGGGAGGCAAGAAAGCGAGTCCTTTTAGAGACACCTGCTCCCTTGGGGGGAATGTGGCCGTTTGATTAAGTGAGAAGCACCAATGGTGCAACCAATGGTATGGCCGGAAGACCAGGGTGTTTAGAGCTAGACAGGACCATCGGATGCATCTACTCTGATGCCCCCATTTTATAGAGTGGAGCAGGGACTTGTCCATGGTCATGTGGGTCATTACTGGCTGAATCAGGAGATGATCCACCCCTCATGATGTTAGGTCATGAAATCAGCTTGGTGGTGCAGTGGATGGGGTACTGGGGTTGGAGTCAGGAAGACCAGAGCCCAAATATGAACTTATCTGGGTGACCCTGGCCAAGTCACCTCACAACTGTCTGCTCTGTCTGTGAACAGACTAACAATAGCACTGACCTTCCAGGGTCGTTGTGAGGATTAAATGATATAATTTTTGGAAAGCACTTAACATAGCGCCAGCACATAGTAGGTGCTATTATTCCAGGGGCCTTGGGTGGCATCATGTGCCACCCCTTATTTTACAGATGAGGGAACTGAGGTCCAGAGTGGGGAAGGGGCTTCTCGTTCCTTCTCATTTCATCCTACACTCTTGTCATCTCTCCCTGGGCCTTCTCTATTTTTGACTTTTTTTTCCATTTTATTTTCATTTTAAAAATTCTGAACTTTGTGTTTACTAACACAAAATAAAACAAGCATTTCCATGTACAAAAGAAGACTGGGAAAGGATTTTGCCTGAAACTGCGCCTTGCCATCAGATCCCACTCCCTTTTCCCTCGAGGCACGTAATCCGTTCACTAGGGGACTTTCAACACTGTCCCACTCATTGGTGTTTCCCCTTCAGCCCCTTCTCCCAAGCGCAGCTGTTCACTGCTATTGTGAGAGAAGCCTTCCTGTTCCTGTCAGCTGCCGGTGCCTTCCTTCTCAGACCCTTAATATATTCTGCATATCTTTACCCTACATACCCTTGCGTATGCAAATACAGGGTCTCCCTTCATATAGTGTAAGTTCCTTTGAGAGGGGTTTGTTTCATTTCTTATAACTCTATCATTAGCGCCTAGCATGGTGCCTAGCAAAGAACAGGCGCTTAATAAATGCGTGATGATTTATTAATTCCTGTCTTTTCCTTGACCTATGATTTTCCTAGTGGAAGGAGCTCCCAGAGTGGCGATTCCCTTCCATGACTCTGGCTGGCAATCTGGCCACAATGGCTACATTTAGGGTGTTGCCCCAGGGCATGGAGAAATCAGGCAGCCAGCCCAGGGTCTCCCGGCTGGGATGTGGCAGGGATAGGGCTGGGACCCAGGTAGGTCTTCCTGAATCCATGCCAGACTGTCTACAGATACTACACTCTGCTACCTCTCAGGAAACCGTTAAATGATGGAGAAAAAAATGATGTCTTTAAAAAATCCACACATGCAACTCTACACTGACGAAAAATAGCTACTGCAGTTTGGGTTATTTTTAAAAATTTGCTTAGCAATTAGCTAGCTGAGGAGGGCTTTCCAGCACATGGGTAACACAAGCCCAGGTGCTGAGTATGTGCTTTTGTGGGAAACACATGCCTTTTTTAATACTTTGTAATAAGTTCAAGGGGAATTCCTCTGAGACCAGCCCTCCTGTGGTGTTTGCATTCAATGCTAAACATACCTGGAGTATATTATAGCAGGGTATGGCCTTAGTTGGGAGGGCTCATTCTAAGCCCAAGCAAATCCCACCTTCCGCAAGCCTTTTCTACCCTCCCAGATCATCACCAGCCTGTCCCAAATATGTCTCATTTTTACCTGTCTGTCTGCTTGCTGCTCTCCCCATCAGACCTGGAGCCCCTTCAGAGCAGGGAGGGCCGCCCCCTGTGTTTTTTTGGTTTGTCTGGGGCTTCTCTCTTTTCTTTGTATCCTGATACTTGGCACAGTGCCCAGCACACACTAGGCCCCTAATAAATGTTAGGTGACTTGACTTGACTTCTTTGTGGTAAGTGGAATTGGTCTTTCCATGTGAACCAGAAATGCCACCCCCAGCCTAGACATCAAAGGAAGCCTCTCCACCAGCTCAGTCTAGTAATGAATTCTGCTTCAACCCTGGTAACATTTTAAAGGTTGCTGGAGCACGAGAGGGCTGGCCTCCATGCCCCTCCAAGAACTCTGACCCCATGAATGATCTCTACTGAATAGTATCAGGAGGAGTAACAGACTTGGTTTTTAATCACACACAAAAAAAAATCACAGCTCTCATTCAGCTTCCGGGGGCTTCTAAGGAAAACTTCAGATCTCAGCATCATAGGATCTCAGAGCCGGCAGAAACTTTAAAGGTACCTAGTCCAGCTGGACCTGACCAAGAATCCCTTCCATGGCATCCCCAACAGCAAGTTCTATCCCTTTTGCCTGAAAATCTCTACTGAGTTGAAGAGGAAAGGAAAGTCAACCCTGATGACTTGATTTGGACTCTGCCCACCCTGCTGGTATTAGCCAGTCAGTATAGTACAGTGTATAGAGTGGAAGTCCTGAGTTCGAATGCTGCCTCAGACACTTGTTAGCCATGTGACCCGAGGCAAAGCTCAATGCACCAGTTTCCTCATCTGTAGAATGGAGTCACAGTAGTGCCCACCTCCCAAAGGAGGACCAAATGAATTGAGATATGCAAAACATTTTGCAAACCTTCAAGTGCTACATTTATTCTGACATCGATTTCCCTACAGAGCCAGCAGGAGCCCCAGAAGGAAAAGCTGGGAGCTTAAGGAGAATGAGAGGCTGGGGGAAGCAGCAGAAGCAACACCAGCAAGGGCCCGGGTCAGATGGATGCAGGTACCTTACAGGCCTCTACTCTAGTGAGTTCAAACTCACCTCCAGCTCCAAGGAGCTAGAAGAGAGGGAAGTGACCTAGGTAGGGCAGGTGTGTTCCTGAATCTCTCCTGTGGTGAGGACCTGGGAGTGAGAAGGCACAGGCCCCTTGACTTTCTTGTGCTGCTTAGTTTTCTTATGAAAATAAAAGTCTATAATTTAGCACTCTGTGAGGAATATGCATAATGATCAATTGACCAAGGAGACAGAATTTAGGAAGAACCTATCCTGCTCCAGGTAAACAACAGCAAACACAGGAAAAAGCTACCAACCAACGAGCTTGGGTGTGGCATCCCAGGCTGCCGGGGCAGAGGCCTTACGGCTGGGCAAGGCTGATCCACTCCAGAGAACATCAACCGTATGGAAGACTTCGACTTTCCTCAGCGCCCAGAGCCCACAGGGAACAGGGAGGTGACCAAATGCCACAGACCCACGCCCAGATGCCCACGATGACACGAACGGGACTTAACGAGGGGGGGTTAGCTTGAAAAGGATAATGAAATAACTCGCTTTTCTGAAGCAATTTTATGGTCATGAGGCCCTTTCCTCAGGACTATCTTCTGTCTGCAGGGAGCTCATGCAATTCTTATCATCCTTATTTTACAGATGAGGAAACGGATTTGGAGAACCCTTCTTCAGATTCGCGCAGAGAGTAAGTACCAGTTCTGGGGTTCACAGTCAGCTCTGTCACTCAAGTCACTACACAAAATACAGAAGAAAAGATCCTCTGTCACTTTTCTCGGACAATTCATAGTCAGCAAAGGCCTTCCTTCCCAAGAACCTTGGGAGGGAGAGTCTATGAACACCAAGATCCCCTTGTGACACATGAGAGTGTAAAATCTGGAGGGCTCAAGGTGGTAGTCCTGGGACCAGGACCCCAGGGTCCTTCCCCCTTCACTCTCCTGCTTTTGTATCCATAAATTGTTGTTGCTTCATTCTGGGGAAACATCATTTATCCCAGATGGAATTTCTATTGAAAGGAGGCTAACTAAGCATAGGAAAACAGTTTGGCTTGTTTGTTTGTTTTTTCAATTGTGAAATCATAACATCCTGTCTTACTATCTCAGTCAAGAAAATAAGTAAGCAGACTGTGTCAAGTTGGCAACAAATGGACTTAAGGAATGGAGAAAGCCACGGCGAGGCTTAGAGAGGCTTGGCCAGAGCTCAGACTCAAGAAGGGAATGTGGAGCATCACAGGAAGTCATAGTGAGGGAGGAGAACCTTCCTTAGAGTACTTCTGTGGTACTCAGAAGTACTAGAGTACTTCTGTTATTGCTCGCTCTGGACCTGTGATTCCATTCACAGGGAAAGATTCCTGACAACCATGTCACTTGATCAGTGACTTGTCTATAGCTAAGAGCAGTGATCTTAACTTCCCTATGTGCCTGCTTCTTCCTTTGTTTTAAGTCTTAGAAAGTATGATTCGGAGAAAGGCTCCATGGACCTCACCAGCCTCAATGCCTACAGGCTTCAGGATGCAAAAAAGGTTCTGAACCCCTGAGCAAGAGTCTCTAGAGAATGGACTGGAGTGTCTGGGATAAGTGACTTGCTTAGGACCACACAGCCAGCAGGTGGCAGGGGCAGGACCTGTACCCGGACTGGCCTTGTGTCCACTGTCTCTCCAGGACTGCCATATTGGGTCCTCAGGCAAGGCAGCCTGATGGATTCCCTCGAGTAGCAAGAAGATTCACACAAAGGTGTCTCCTTATAGTGAGGGAGTCAGGCAGAGTGCCTGCCATACGTGGCTCTTATTCTCAGACTTTCATTTTTACCAATGACTGTCAAAGAACGGGCACACTGAGCAGACGGAGAAGGGCACGTTTGCCCAGCTCTCAGCACCCAGGCCCAGAGCCTCCAGTTTCACACACTCAGGCTGTTGAAGGGCCTTTTTGCCTCAATGCTTTTCTTTGTTACAAGGGAGAGTTTGATGCCAAGGGATGGGATGGGGGACAGAGAGAAAGTCTGTATCCAGACTATGAGGTAAAAACAAAAGGCAACCCAGAAACTTACTTTTTAAATTAATAAAACTTAATTATTCTTTAAAATTACAGACCATCTAATGATTGAACCATTTGATATGATTTGTTGCTGGCCATCTTAATGACAGACCAGATGGAACTTGCTGCATGATCAATAGAGCTGAAGCACCACTGGATAGATCCAAGGGAGGAGATCAGAATAAGATGTATGGACTCCCATAGACCAGCCAAGATGCAGCACAACTCCGTAATGCTATCGAAATAAGAAATATCAAATTGGCAACAGGTAAGGCTTGGGTGGAGTTACATCATCTATAGATCAAGGCTTCTTCATCTAGGGTCCATGAACTTGGGTGGGTATTTTTTTGAGAGAGAAAGAGATCTGTATTTCGATCTTTGTAATCCTATGTATTTTATTTTATGCATTAAAAATATTCTGAGAAAAGGTCCTGAAGCATCCCCAAACTGTGGCTCAAGGAGGCCATGACATGCAACAGTGAAAGTGAAACATCTCCGTTTCATCTCTGTTACCAATCGGAATGGGCTTTTTCAGAAAAGATGGTAAAGAAAAAAATGACTTTCGTGGCATCCAACTGACCTGAAATAGTGTATGGAGTCACCATTTTTAGGAATAAATATTCACTGCCAGAAAAATACCAGTGAGGCAAAGAAGATAAAAATGCACCCTTATAGATGGAAAAACTTGGGCTCCCATCCTGCCTCTGACTACTAGCTGCGTGACCCTGGGCAAACCATTGGCCCTCTCGAGGTCTCAGGTGCTTTCTAAGATGACAAGCTGAGGGTGACCTGCGAGTCTCCTTTCGTGGATAGAAGGCACTTCCATCCCAGGAGTTCCCCTACCTAGACGAAATGACAAATCCAGATCCACCATCTCGGCCTCCTGCGAAAAGCACCTCCCAAATAAATCCTTGAGGGAGTGAAGCTGTTCGATATAAGAGTTGGGGCAAATGGCTTTCAGTTAGTCCTCTAATGGGTAAGAGCAGAAATTATTAAAATTCTAACTGTGCTCCACAGACTGGCTCCAGCTGCCTGGCTCCGGTGAAGGTCAGCTTTAGCATCTGGTCTTAATGGATCAGAAAACTAGATAATTCAGGCTTCCAGAGTGACCTATCAGGACACAAGCTGGCGGCTGTGTTCTAAGCAACGAGAACTGACGATTCCACAGTGCTTTAAGGTTCACAAAGCACTCATGACCTCATTTGGGCTTCACGTTGCCCCCTTTCCTAGGCACCCCCATGCCCATCTGACAGATGAGGAGACTGAGACTCTGAGGGGCAATACCGCTAGCTGAGCATCAAGTAGCTAAGTGTGATGGAGGATGCAAAGGGCCCTGAATCTGGTGCCAGAATCCTGGCTCTGCCCCTCACTACCTGGGCACACACAAGCAAGATAGATGCTCTGGGCATTGACGTTCTCATCCAACTCTAAGCACATGATCCTAAATATCAGAGGTAAGATTTGAATCCAGGTCCTCCGCATTCTAAATTGACCCCTCTTACTTCTAATTCTCTGCAGACTTTGAGAACATACTTGAACTTTGCCATAGCAAGTCAGCTTTGGTTTTCTTTTTAAGAGAAATTGTTTTTAATGAGTTAGAAATAGCATTAAATATTTACAAAAGATTTTAAAAGGCTAAAAGCAGACATCTCCCTTCAGAACTGACATTCGGAAAACAAAATGTTTTCTATGGATTGTGTTTGGGAGAGAATCATCCCCTTAGATGCTAGTGACCTTGGTCCTCTCTTGACCCTGGGTCATGGGTGGATCATCTGGCAAAATTTCAGAAGAGAGAGAAATTCTGACTTAAGACACTTGAGTGTTTCTTCCCAAGGAATGTTTCTTCCAAACTTTACGTCAAGGCGTCATAAAGAGATTGTTGCCTTTCTGAGAGCTGACTGACCCACAGTAGCTTGGTTAACTCTTCTGGCTGCTCAAAAAGCAAACAGTTCCTCCTCCTCCTCCTCCAATGGGGCCACTTGAGAAACTGGAAGTGGCCACTCTGTTCTGCATTATAGCCCCTGCTAACCCAGAAATCTCAGGTCGAAGGCTAGGAGGGGAAGGATTCCAGAGGCTCTCCACAGACAAATAAACAGCAAAGACTTACTTACAGGGGACAGACGTGTACAACCAATTCCTTAATCAACAGTTAAAGAAGCAAATTGGATTTGCCCTATCACAAAAAAATTAATTCCAGATTGCACTTATTGTCTTAAGTACAAGAGGGTTGTCTTATAGGTTGGGCTGGATAATTTCATTTTCAAAGTATCTCTAAAATTTGCCATCCCTTGGGATTTGTGGTTTTCTCCATCATTATATAACTGTAAACTTCTGGATGTTAGAGATTGGATAATTTCTTTCAGATGGATCTGGCCTCCAGAAGACTTGGATGCTGGAGATGAGAACCAATTAGTTGCCAGGAGTTACCGGTAAGACTTAGAAACAAGTTGGCCCTTGAGAAAAAGTAGCCCAAGTTTCCTCCAGTTGGTCATGTTTTTTTTTTTAATTTTCAGCATTTCTCTTCTTTAGCACTATCTAATCTACCTTTCCTATTTAAATTCCCAGTGAAGTCAAGGGAAAGCCAGAGATTCCTATTTAAACAGTATTTACTCTAGCTTGAGAGAGAAAGAGGGGGGGGGGGGAGAGAGAGAGAGAGAGAGAGAGAGAGAGAGAGAGAGAGAGAGAAGTTATTGGAAATTTGGTGGACCCCCCCCCCCTTCCGCCACTGCTCCAGATCTGCTGCCTTGTGAATCTTAAAATCTGGAGCTAATGGGGGCTATAATTCCCAACAATGTGACAAATTAAAATGGGTTTTTGAGACCGTGCAAAGCAAGGAAAGTCTTGTGCTATTTTAGGCTAGTGAAGACATGGCCCAAATAACGGAAGGTACAATGGCGTGCACGCTGCATTTTGGAGGCTCTCGCTCCTCGAGCTTCCCGTGCTGGGCTAGCCAAGTTGATTAACATTTCATATATGGCTTTATGTTATGATGGTCTTTATGTTTTAATCTATGCTTTTTGCGCTGTCGGGAAAAGGGGGGGAAAATATCACTAGCCTAGTAATCCAGTTATTCTTGCAAAACCCGAGATAAAATGAGAATGGTATTAAACAGATTTATCTTATAAAATGAGAGAAATCAATTTGCAGGGCAAATCTAGTGTCCCTGTTACAATAACATTAAAATACCTTGTTTATTCATGTTTGGGGCCATTCCTCTTTTCAGATTGGTCAATGAGGACCGGGCCCACAATGCATCTCTCTCTCTGAATATTGGACTTGCTGCTGGCCACAGAGGAGAGTATTTTTATTGTTAATCAATGCCAATCAATTCTGAGCCTTGATGCTGAATGGGGATCAATACCACTGGGCTGCAGATGAGATCTGATTTCAATTGGTGAGCAAGCCTGCAGAAGTTTTTAATCATAAGGTAAATCAAGACCTGGAACCCAAGTCAGATGAATTAATCCAGACCATCCAGGCCCTCTTTTGCCACTGGCCTCGCACAAGGAAATCTCTGTCATATTTCATTATCACTCTTAGGGCGAACTGGAGCCAGTGTTTGGGGAGCTTTTTCCTAGTGTAAGCTCAAGTGCTCCTCACACCCCACACTGAGTGCAGGCTGGAACTGCAGCCCCGTGAGGTCCACTGAGTATAGTTATATGTATGGCCCATGAATCTCATTTTATGCGATTAAGATCCATAAAAATTCAATAGCTTTTCTTCTGCAATTCACATTTTACCTGGTGAAATATCATAAGAATTTCATTATCTTTGCAGCTGTTGCCTGAGATCAAGCAAAGGTTATTATCCTCTTCGAAAACACTATAGAATATGTACGAAAATGTCAGGAGATCTGGGCGTTTAAAGCTTGATTTTTTAAAAGAAAAACACTGTCTGAAGTTTAGGATAAACTGCATCTGACATTTATGTGCCGTGATGCATTTCTTGGTAAACTAATTTTGCAAGGAAATTCTTGGACTCCAACTCTGTGACTAGATTGTAAAAGAAAAAGGGAAAAGGGCCATGGGGGAGGGGATAGAGAGAGAAGTCATCCAGAGGTGTGTGTGTGTGCCTGTGCGTGTGGGGGGGGTGGGGGGGTGGGCAAGAGAGACCCAAAGGCTGAGCTCCGCTGACATCAGTCTGTACAGGATTTCTTAACCTTTTCGATAACCATCGTTTAGCAGATGGCTCTAAGGACCCACACGGATTGCTCCGGCTTAATCCGGCGGCTCATCCCAGCCGGTTTGGAGCATCCGAAGAAAAATGGCCAGTGCAAAGAAGGTGATTGATCAGAAAGCCGGGTAAATCATGAGAATTCTGTACAGTCCTCTGGCCTCAACTGCTGTGTTTCCATCTATGATGATAAATTAGCATTAGATGGAACCTAATGAGTTTACTAAACATTTGGGATTTGTGCTAATAAACTGGCTGGCTGTGAACTAGCAGCGAGGATGAGCAATCCCCGAGCACCCTCTTATCTCTGTAACATGACAGTTAAACCACGCTCCCAATCTGTGATCAATTCATCATCCGAGCACCATTGTACATTCTTCACAAAAAGATAATTACTGCTTCCCTGGATCAGAACACTCATATTTCCTTGGAATTGCGGGTCTTGATAGCAGTCCTGTCACCACTTTCTTAGGACGCCGCTCTACAACTCTATTGGCGATCATTATTTTCGCCTAAACAAGCCTTTTTCCTCCACTTGATAACGAAACCAGCAAGGAGGCGAAGGGAACAGTAAAGGCACTGTTTCCTCCACGGAGCTCTTCGGCACTTGGTGGGGACTGCTGACAAATATTTTATTCAGGGCATTAGGAAAAACTTTCCACTCGTTAGAAGATAGCGCTACCCCCAGCCTTCCAAAAGGCTGCTTTCAGGCTCGGATGTGTTCCAAAACCCAGAAGGGGCAGAGTGGCAATGTGGAAGGCTCGCCAGCGAATAAATCAAAAGCACGATTAAAAAGGCCTTCTTCGTTTGAAAAAAAAAAATTCCTCGTTGTGGTTCCTCCCTCCCCCCACCTCTGCTGGTGTACACTTTGCACACGCCTTCCAGGGAAGGTATCTGCAGACTGGTCAACTTTGTGTGACCTCCAGCACACACAATAAATTACCAGCACACCGCAACTCTCCAACAATGTAAATTAGGGACTGCTCCGGCCTAATAAATGGGGACAAATGGGTTTTGGACTGGAGTGGGGTTCTGGATGCTGTAATTGCTCGGAATGGTTATAATGAGGTCTTGGGAAGCATGGGCAGTGGTTCCCTCGTAATGACAAATAGCCATGAGCCAATAAATATGGTCAAGACCACAAGGAGAGGGGGTCGCCACAAAATCATTTCTTCAGAGCGGAAAAGGAGGCCTGGCCTCTTCTAACAGATTCCTAAACAAGGTGTCCAAAGGGCTTCAGAAAGCCCAGGGAGATTCTGTGGGGTAGCAGATGTCCCCCTGTTTGGACAAGTTGGGTTTGCATTTGCAAGGTTTCCATGGACTTTTTTTATTTTAATCCTTGTTCGATGGGAAGACCTCCAGATGGCTCCCAGGCTCTGGCTCGAGGCAATGGAACGAGGACCCACATATCTGAGGGAGTGGCCCCCCAAAAGGGTTTGTTGTGAACCCCACAAAGAGTAGTCTATGGACAGCAGAGAATATGGTAGTTTATTAACTTGCATAACTCATTTATTTGTTCTGAGTAAGGATCTTTGGGGGAAAGTGTTGTTATATTTAGAAGCTGCCTGTCAAATTTAATAAATGAGACTTATTGGCCCCCTTTTTTTTCCTGAAAGCATTTTCCCAAATCCATCCCACCTTTCCCCTGGGCCATTTTCTAGCCAAGGACCAATGCACAGACTGTCCATCTTGGAGGTAACTGATGGCTTCTGTCCACTGTCCAGATCAGTGCCCAATGACCTCAAATTGTCGGGACTAGCACCATGTCCAATCCAATCCCCTACTTGTTTCCTAACCCAATCTTTCTTGTGTCAAAGGACAAATTGCTTCATTCAGAAAATGGAAATAGATGGCGAGCGCTCGCTTTGGCAGCCTTTCCAATAACCAAATATCAGAAAGGAATGACATAAGCGAGCCCACTCAGGGACCACAGCATCCAAGCATATTGATCTGATTTACAAACCTTTCCTAATGCGGAACAAATGCTGTGGGTGTGAATTCATACTTAACCATAAAAACGCTTGCATTACTCTGTCTCTTATTAAATCCCACATATAACTCTCAGCAGGTTTTATGTTGTGTTTTACTGTCAGCGATGGGGAAAGCTGGCCTAACATTTTGTTTGGCAATTAGGACAATTTGTAGTTTAATTTATTAAACTAAAAAAGCCAACAACTCTCCAGAACATGGAATTCATTTCATTTCCATACCCCAGTCCTCACCTCTGCTTTTCTAACAATTTCATCATCCTCTTTGGTGACCTCGGCAAAGTTAAATATTCCAAAACGCTAAACTTTCCAAGTGAAGCTGAAACTCAGGAAGTTACAGGCAGCCGTTTAAAGAAGCACCGAACAAAAAGTCAAACCATTCCCAGCTCTTTGTATAAGAGCTGCCTGGCTTAAAAAAAAAAATAAAAATAAAAAAAAATCTAACGAGGCCTATAAACACCAAACCACCTCAAGAACCCCACCCCCTTTCAAAAAAACAAACAAAACAGAAAACATTAACACCACAACATAAGGGTCGACCAGTGGTGAAAAGGGTGAGAATTTGCTATGGACACCAAAGACACTTTAAGAAACGGAACATAGGATGGTAGGGTTTCTAAAGACAGAAATCCAGAACGGGCCATCTGAATACCCTGCAGGAGAGCAGAGGGCAGCAATGAAGGGTGGAACTCCATACCCCAGACCCAACCCATGCCCTGAACTTCAGAGATCACCGGATTTAGAACAGGAAAGGTGCTTAAAGATCATGGAGGGCAATCTTTTTCATTTTACAGAGTGGGAAACTGAAACTCAGAAATGACATGTCTTGCCCATACTCACTGTCACACAGAGAATGACACTGAGCTGGGGGGGGACCCCAAACCCAGGAATCTTTCCCCCTCTCCTTGCTGCTTGTTCAGCTGATTCAAGGGCATTCATTTGGGGAGTTCTCCTGGTCTTCCCTCCTCATGAGTATTGGTCTGGTGGAGTTTGGAGAATGGTTCCAAATCACCAACCATTTTAATCGATCACTTGGAATTCACCAAGTAGATCACTTGAACCAGAGTCAGTCTGTACAAACTTGCAGAGGAAATACTCAGCAACTTAGGCTTGGTAAAGGGCATTCCTGACAACCCGCACAATACCAAGACCAATTCAATTTGACTGGTTGTTACACAAAATCAAGGCATCCCCATCATCTTTCCATTGCGCATTAATAACCGTGCTCAGGGGGCTGGTTATTACAGTTGGATTTGAGAGGGGCAAGGGGGCATCAAGCAGTCTCCAGAGCAGTCCCCAGCCCTATAGCCCAAGAGGAAGTGAATCCTCTGTGCGCACCCAGGAACGCATGTGCACACACACAAGCACACACACCAGCACCTGACCTCTGACCTCTGGAAAAAAGGAGCAGGCATTCCTTGTTTGGCTTCTATAGAATTCACCTATGTTCTCTGACAGAATTCGAGTCACCATGGCATGACCCCAAGCCACAAGCGGGTCTCAACATTCATTTTTAGTAATTCGCACTAACATCCAGATGTACTGGTGCTTTACGTCTTATGGTATTTTGGGGGGTGGGGGCGGTGTGGAAAGTTTTCCAAAGAAGCCCCTGGACCTTTGTATGATGCTAGTGTCTGAAGTGTGACTTTTAAAATTCAGCCTTACATACTAAAGGTGGGTACCAACCCCCCCCCCAATTTGGATTCTTCATGACAAGGCCAAATATTTTTAATGGGTTAAACAGTGCTAAAGTTTGCTGCTGTTGTTACTTTAATAGGTCCTTTGTACACAACCCCCTCCCACTGGTTTTAGCTATAAGAGAAAAAACAAAGAATCAGGGAAATAATATAAGCTGAGGGAAAATGGACTTGGGAGAGAAAGAAAAGGAGAGAAGAGATAGAGAGACAGAGACAGACAGAGAGGCCAGGAGGGGGAGGGGAGGCAAGAGAAGGGAGAAAAGAGGAGGAGGGGCAGCTGAGCTCGCTGGCTGTCTCAGCAAATGAACTGTTCTTTCTCACCAGATGTGTAAGCGTGTTTCGCCTTTCACTAGAGACAAGCCGGAGCCGACTCCTTCCGTTTGCTGGGCCTAGGCTCCATGTCTTACAACAACACAAATGTAAGCCCCTTCCTTTCCACACATGTTAAACTCATTTCCTAGTGAATTATTGGGAAAGGACACCACTCTCCTGACCGCTGTTTTCTGAGGATGCCCACTGCTCTCTGCAGACCCTCTTGGCACCAGGCAAACAGGCTCCCTTCTGGGCATTTCTGAGCTGAGAAACTTTGGATGAGAAAAACCCACTAAATTTTTGCATCCTCGTGGGCAAGGGGAACAGGATGGTCGAAACAACTCAAATCAACTTTTCCCCCTGTTTTTGTCCTTCATCACAAATTTTTAGGGCCAAGAAAGGGGAGATTTTAAGCATTAAACTGACTAATGTCACTGGAACATGATGGCGCCGTTCAAGACCAGCTCTGCCTCAAAATGACATACAGTTACCATTTTCTCAAGTTTCTAGTGAACGTCACTCGCCCCCACATCCTAAGGAGGTAATAAAAGTTCCCTCCCCCTTCCTCAGCAAAGGCTGTGAGCCCCAAAATGCCTGCCCTGGCTTTTTGGGGTGTTTAGATAAATCACAGTCATGCTTTTAGTTTCAAAGCATGACTCACACCAACATCATGGCTAATCCTATCGAGGCTGGACCCGACTATTCTGGAGAGATTTGCAGGAAGATAAATAAACAAGCTCCTCTCACTGCAGTGCGGCCACAGCACTCGTGAATGGCCCTCATTGCTTAGAGTGGAAGCCTGGGCCACTCTGCCAAGTCCAGGTTAAGCAAGCTCCTTCAGCTTTTCCCTTCCTGGAGGCCTGCTTGTCAATCACTTCCTGGCATCTGTGAGGGCAGTTTCCATTCCTGGAACCTGGGGTTTCCTTCTCCTCCAACATGTCTCCCACGGCCCCTAGGAGCCTGAATCCTGCTCAGTCCTTCCCTAGTTCCAAAAAGTCACATTCCTTCCCCCTCAACTCCCCTGGGCCCCCAGGGCTCCTGGCTGAAAGGGTTTCCTTAGCCGGTTTCTCCCTCTCTGCTCCTTGCCCTGATGGGCAAGCCCCTCCCCCTCCCCCCTAATTATCTTCTGCTGCTCAGATAGTCATTATTGGCTTCCTGGAAGCATGTGGACGGAGCAGAACTCCCAGTTTGGAAGGTTTTTCCATACACTAATCCAATTCATCAAAGGCACCCTAACGAAATTACGGGCCTTGGCAGTATCTTTGCTTTTCACCTGATAAGGCTGCAGCAGAAGCCCAGGATGGTTTGTATCAAAATCCCTCTCGGAGGATGGCTCCTGACAGCCTCACTGGAATCCCCTCCCCCCCAGCTTCCTTCCCTCCCCACAGGCCTGCTAAGTATTATGCCTTTGCACAATGGCACCAAAGACAGCGCTCCCTTCATGGGAACAGGAGAGAAGGCTGCTGAGAAACACACAGCAGCCTGGCAGAAATGCTCCCTGGCCTGGAACTGGCTTCAGAGATGCTGATTCCCAGGGACTCTGTGCTCCTCTGAGGCCCCCCCCACCCCACGCCATCACATACACACACACTCACATACATATACACACTCACACCTACACACACACTCACACACACACACACATACACACTCACATGCATACTCACATACTCATACATATACACATACACACACACATACTCACAAATATATACACACACTCACACATATACATACACACTCACATACACACACATACACACTCACACATATACACACTCACATATATCCGCACACATACTCACAAACATATACACACACACACACACTCACACCTACACACACCTACACACTCACATACATGCACACACTCACATGCATACTCACATACTCACACATATACACATACACATACTCACAAATATATACACTCTCACACATATACATACACACACATATACACACTCACATACACACACTCACATATATCCACACACATACTCACCAACATATACACACACTCACACACACTCACGCACACACTCACACCACTCTCCTGGCAGACTCCCACTCAGGGCCCATCCAAAGCCCCCTTCTGCCTCCACAGAAGCCCAAGGATGGGGCCTAGTGGTGTCTGCCTACCTCTATCTCTGCTCCCCACTAGCCCCAAACTAAAATGTTTAGGCCGTGTCATTAAGCCTGAGTCCTGTCCAGGTGGCTGCTTCTGCTGCCAAGGTTAGGATTCAGAGATGGCATACCGATCTCACCTGAGGAATGGGGTGGAGGAGGGGGCAGGACTTTGGTTGAAAAAACAAAAATAAAAATAAATGTACCAAGTAAGAATTCTTTCCTATTTCTCCCTTTGTAACTGAAAGGGTGGTACCATTCCCAATTGACCCGAAGCTCTAGCCTTTAGTCCATCTTTGGAAACTTAGCCCATTCCATGCTCTGGTGGGTCCAGAAAGTGGTCCACTTTCTGCCCCCTTCGGCCCCAACGGGTGGCTCGTCTGTCAATAAAACAAATTCCTCTCCAGTGGTACACTTGAGAGTTGGGCAGGTTTTATTTACCTGGCCAAAAGGCGATCCCTTGCAAGCCTCTCCATTCTGTGCAAAGGCAGGAGACCCTGGGAAGCAGGGCTCCATTTCTGGGTTGCCCTCCCCAAGCACAGAAGTCACAATTTATTAAAAGCTACTTTGAACCGTCTAGCACTTGCTGACGACTAATCAAAGCAGAGGCAGCAGCTGAGAGATGCAGGGGCCCATTCGGCAAGAATTATGTACACATCTTTAAGAAAACTGAGAAGGAAAAATTAACACTAAACGGCCCTGTTTTCCCTGCATTATGCAGATGAAATGACAAGCTGTCACCGAAGAAGTTAATAAACAGTCTCCGTTTTGCAGGTTATCCAAATGCTACTGAATGGAAAACCTTGGATCCTAAATGATGTGTAATTAAAATTATTTTAAAAATCCTCCTTGACAGGCCCGGGCTTAGCCAAAATGTAAATGGCATTAAAGAAGACAATGAATTTAATTTTATTTAATGTCCCTTTTTGCAGACCCTCATTTACATAGCGTTTTTAACAAAAGCGCTGACCTTATAAACGCTGGCATTTGTACAGTGTCTGCGGGGCTGGGTTTAATCACGCTCCCGCAAAGCCATAAGGGAAAAAGCTTGGAGTTCTCTGGTTGGCCATGGAGTTGGAATAAAAACATTGGGACTGGTCAAATGTTTATCCTTCTCGCTTCTGAAAACAACCTGACAAGGAGATGTAAAGGTCTAGGGAATAGCCCAGCGCTGTTTGTAAGGCTCGGTAATAATCATACATAATCGTTTGGAAATATAGCTAATAAAAAATATAATGAGTGTTCAGCAAAATCGGCATTAGGCCCAAATTACACGATATTAATACTTGAACAGGTGCAGGAAGGCGCTTTAAATGAGGTAAATGAATAAAATGTCCCAGAGCGCAACTGAGAACACTGACAAAAAGTCAATGACATGAATAATTCAGCGCCCAGGCCTGCCAGCAAAGGGCAGTTCTCTTTGACCTTTGTGACAGGAAGTGAAAGGCAACCCTGTGGACTCCCAAGAACTCCAATCAGTCTGGGCTCCCTCCCCCACCCCCAGTCCTTTGGAGGTGCCCACCAAAGAGTGGTGACGGTCCAGGCACAGTGGGGAGAGTGCCCGGCTCCGGCCTGCCCAACTGCCCCCCAGACAACATGGCCTCAAACACAATGGGGGGTTAAGTAAACACTCCTTTCCTACAAGCCTATGTCAATTGTGGATAAAATCTGAGGTCAGCTGAAAAGTATTTTAAGAGCCCACGGCGTTGAAATTTTGTAACAGCTGTTAAATATGACCAAACTTTTCTTCCTCCACCATCCCCCCCACCCCACTCCCAACTAGGACTCTTCCAAACTCTGTATGAAAGAAAGTGGGATAAACAGATGTCTGGCTTCCATGCAGGAAAGTAGGACACACTTGGAATGATAAGTCTCCTAAACTCTATAGAATAATGCCAGATTTATTGGGGAGGGGGCATTTACTACCCACAGAGATGCCAACTAGCAGTATTGCCTGTGATAGGACCATCTGGAAAAGCACTGCCGAGCATGCCATCAGGAATACATGACTGTGGCAAGCCATTCCGTGTGCTGTGTGCACAGGCTGAAGCTTCGAGTCTCTGCCTGCCTGCCTGCCCGCCTGCCCGCCTGCCCGCCTGCCTGCCTGCCTGCCTGCCTGCCTGCCATGGCTCCCAAGCCAGGGACTGAGTTGCCGCTGAATGTTTTGATAGTAATGTAATCTGGCCTTGCTGGCTTCCTCCACAATCATTCTTTTCAGTCTTCAACAGTTGGACCCCAAGCCTTCCCAGCACAGCAGCCAGACAAGGAAAGAGGAAGTCAAGACGATGGACCTTCACCAGAATTTGCCTTGGTTCTAGGCAAATAACTAGCAGCGGGGTGGCCCGGCAAGAGGACCTGTGCCCCCAGTGTGGTCCTCCGGCCTTCACAGCATCATCTTGTAATCACTTGCAGCCCTTGGAATGTATTGGCGAAACAGGAGAGATTTATCTAGTCATCCTTGGGCCGTGGAGAAAATGGGTGGGTGTCCCTAATGAAGACCATCTGCTTTTGTGTTTTCCCAGAAAACATGATTTTGCTATGAAAATGACCCTCCCATCCTCTGCACTAAGACCACAAAGAGGAGAGTGAAAGGCTTTCCTGAGCTTCTCTCTGGGTCAATCGAAATGACCAGAGATCCTCATTCAGGGCCATCTCCTGCTTAACCACACTTTGTTACTGTGTAATTTTCTGTTTTGTTTCTTTGTGTTTTTTTTTTAGCTTTTCCCACACTGGTTATAACATTATTTAAAATGTGCTGCAGAAGAATGATATTCAAAGCGTGATGAGAAGTTATATCTCTAGCATTGTTTAATGAGAGAAATAGTTTCAGCCAATGGAACATTTGTAATAAATTAAATGGATTTTCTAGTAGGAAGCATTTTAATTCCCCCCCCCTTTTTTGGTGTGTGGGGGGCGGGCAGGGGGTGTTCTAGGGCCTGCCATATGATTCAGTGAATGGAATGTTTTCAAAAGATAACTAAACCAAATTATGTAATGAATTGATGAGAGTCATTTACAATCTATAGAATGTGATTGCCCTAGAAAGAGGCTGGATCTTTCATTTCTGTTCTCCAAAGCCCAAAACAAAATAAAACCAAACTACCTCTGACTTAGATGAGGAATATTAGCTTGAACTCCAGCTAACATGGGCCCATTGATCTCAATTCAGTTTGAATTATTGGTGCATATCCTCAGAACAGATCGACTTTATCTGGTCAAAACCTCCTAGATGGATCTAAAGACCCAGAGGACTGACTGGGTGGCACATACAAGATAGCGCTTTCTCCTAAGCTGAATAAACCAGAGACGCTTTAGCTGAAGCAGGCCTGTGAATAGGAGCCACCAATCGGATGGGCTGTCCTATTCTATGATGCTCAAGAATGAACGTAGCCCAGGTTTGCGCCAGGAGCAATAGATTGTAGGCGGAACCATAAACTCTAAAAACCACCATCAGCCAGAACTCAAAATATTTTACATTTACAGAAGTCCCTCATGAAGGAGAGGAAGCCTTCCAAAAAAGTTTTGTTTTCCTCCCCTGATTTTTGCCACCATTTGTCCCAGTGAACACTAAATTCTTCAACTTTTCAAAAATGCATCTCAAACTGGAGATTGTAGCAACATCGAAAAATCACTTCTTAGGGATTTACAGCAGACAACCACATGCTAATAGTATTTTGTCACTGTAAGTGACAGCTCTCTTCAGAATGCTAAATATGCAAGTTCCATTTTCATTCCATAAAAACTATCCCTACCTTAAAATTCCTAATGTGGGAGGTGATTAAAATTCCTATAAAATTGTCATATCTTTAAATTTAGAAGCAGAGCAGATTTTTCACCAATAATTAAGCTCTCTAAAGCATTTATGCCAGGCATAAATGGAGTTTCAGTCTTCTTTATTCAAATAAACATGGTAAACCCATTAACCATTTTTTTTTATTTTCCCCCTTCTTCTGGTGCTTCTAGAATATCAAATGATAGCACGGTTCTCGTAGCTTATGGGAGTGCAGGACATTGAGCCTGTATATTTTAATTAATTCATTCTGATTGCAAATAAAAAGAATTCCATTCATTCACTGAAAAACAACTGGGGAGGACAGGTCTTTTCCACGATTAGCTTTTAAAAAATGTCTTGTGCCATAAAAATATATCATAAATAAAATGATAAAATGCATTAATATCAAATGTCAGTTCACACTGATGGTGTTCCTCAAATCCAAACTGATTTCCGATGGAACCCTGTGACCTGAAAGAGGGCTCAAATCATCTTCTCAACTTAATATTTCGTGGCATGCAAAAATTCCCTATTTTCAAAGCAAATAAACTTTTAAGTTTCTATGTGTCATATACATTTGAATCATCTTGAAAGATAAAATAGATCCATGAGTCTGTATTAAAAACATTAGGTGCTTATCCTCAAGGCATCATCTATTCAAAGGAGATTCCAATATTGTTAAACATTTTTAGCCACTAACAAAAAAAAAAAAAAGGAAAAAGAACAAGAAAGAAAAGAGATCCAGTAGCAAGGCAGCAATGGCTGGCTTTATGACTTCTAGAGCTAAAACACTAAAGACAAATATAATTATATTGATTCTCGTCGTTGGAGTTCTATAAAGTGGTGAACTTGTTCGCCATTTCCTGACACGATCCCAGAGTGATGGCAACAACTGGTCAGCCTTATTTGATTACTAATAAGAGAGATGTCCCTTCTGTCAGATACCGAACATTCTCCACTAAGCAAACAGCTATTTCAGCTAGTTAAACATTAGCATTGCTCTCCACTGGTGGGGCATATTTCTTTAGGCTTAACTCATGGACTTTTCCGGGTTTAATTTTTCAGGCGCTGGACAGCAAAGTTCATGATCAAAAGATAACTTTGTAATGAAAGCTGCTGAAATCCAACCCTTCTTCCAAACAGACTAAATCTCCCTTTCACCAAACTGGTGTCCTATGTACACCTCCCACAGACTAGAGGATGAGAGGACCGATTTCCAAAGCTCCAGCCAAGGCCCTACTAGCCTGGAAGCTGCCACCATCTTGTCAAGCACTCAGCCTACGCCCCAGGCCACCACCATGAGCACCACCACTGCCTGTAAGCTCTTTCTGTGACCCCTAATGCACAACGGCAACTGTCTGCAAGTAGCCAGTACCTGAAAAAATGCAATTTTGTCACTGGAATCCCGAAAATAGTATA
>CM053624.1:4011376-4040266 GCA_028646595.1 Phalanger gymnotis | reverse complement strand
ATATCTAAATGGTTCAAAATCGTTGGGTATACAGAATTCTCCAAGCGGAAAGCATCAAAAAATTTATTCAGGGCCCAGAGCAACAAACTAGCGAACCAACCTCCCCATTCCAGTATTGTGAACACAAGCCTCCAGGCCCAGTAGGCCCGCCTCACAAGAGTAGCCAGGAGGCCACAGAAAAATAAGATGGCATAAATCATATTCACTGGCCTCAACACCTCGCTCGAACTCTTGGGTCCACACAGGGGTAGGCTCTGCTTCGGATTTTTTTCCAGCTATAGTTTTCTCGCCTCTCCTCACAGCCAAGCCTCTAGCATTCTCAAGTCCCACCTCAACGACTAGAGACCAGAGTCCAGAGACCCACTGGTTCCCAAATTGGCCCCTTTTAAGTCCTTAATCTATGCCCACACAGGTTTCACTCCCGATAGGGCTTTGGGCCTGGGGCTTAGCATTTAACAGGTGAAAGTACTTTCACCGTAAACAAAAGCCAAACTCCTCAAGGGCACCCGTTAAACTAAGCCCATTTTGCCTTACTGGCACACTAGGTCAAAGGGCATGCATCATTTTATAGCCCTTTGGGCATAGTTCCAAATTGGTCTAAAGAACCGTTGAATCAGTTCACAATGCCACCAACAATGTATTAATGTTTCATTTTTTCCCACATCATCTCCAACATTTGTTATTTTCCTTTTCTGCTCTTCATTTTCCTTTTCTCTCCTCACTTATTCTTTAAGATTAGATTATTTAGTTTCCAATTTATTTTAATCTATCTTTACATGGCTTTTTATTACATGTAATTTTCATTTCATCATGTTTTGAAAAGGATGCATTTAATATTTCTGCCTTTCTGCACTGGATTGTGAGGTTTTTATGCTCTAGTACATGGTCAATTTTGTGTGGGTGCCATTACCACTGAGAAAAAAGGTATATTCCTTTCTATCCCCATTCAGTTTTCTCCAGATGTCTATCATATCTAATTTTTCTAAAATTCTATTCACCTCCTTAACTTCTTACTTGTTTATTTTGTGGTTAGATTTACCTAGTTCTGAGAGGGGGGCATTGAGGTCTCCCACTAGTATAGTTTTGCTGTCTACTTCTTCCTATAACTCACCTAACTTCTCTAAGAATTTGGATGCTATTTGGATACATCACTTGGCATATATATGCTTATTATTGATATTACTTCATTGTCTATGCTACCTTTCAGCAAGATGTAGTTTTCTTCTTTATCTCTTTTAATTAGGTCTATTTTTGCTTTTGCTTTGTCTGAGATCAGGATTTCTACCCCTGCTTTTTTTTTTTACTTCAGTCGAAGCAAAATATAATCTGCTACAGTATTTTACTTTTACTCTGTGTGTATCTCTCTGTTTCAAAGTATTTCTTGTAAACAATATATTGTAGGATTCGGGTTTTTAATCTATTCTGCTATCCACTTCTGTTTTATGGGAGCGTTTATCCCATTCACATTCACAGTATGATTATTAACTATATATTTCCCTCTATCCTATTTTCCTCCTGTTTATATTTTTTTTCTCACTTTTACCCTGTTCCTCCTCACTAGTCTTTTGCTTTTGACCACCACCTCCTTCAAACTGCCCTTCTTTCTATCATTTTTCCCCTTTCTTTCCCCTTCCCCTTCCTATTTCCCTATAGGATAAGATAAATTATGCTATTCCCTCTTTGAGCCAAATACAATGAGAGTTAAGGTTCAAACAAGGCTTACCCTCTCCCTTCTTTCCATCTGCTGTAATAGGTCTTTTGTGTCTCTTCATGTGATGTTATTTACCCTATTCTGCCTCTCCCTTTTCCTTTCTCTCACTACGATCCTTTTTTTACCCCCTAGTTTTTTATATCATCACATCAAAGTCAACTTATACCCATAACCTCTGTCTATGTATACCCCTTCTAATTGCCCTAATAGAGATACAGTTCTCAAGAATTAAAAGCATTATCTTCCTGTGTTGAGATGAAAACAGTTAAACCTTATTGAATAACATTTTTTTCTTTCTGTTTACTTTTTTATGCTTCTCTTGAGTCTAGTATTTGAAGATCGAATTTTATGCTCAGCTCTGGTCTTTTCATCAGGAAAGTTTGAAAGTCCTCTATTTCATTTAATGTACATCTTTTCCCCTGAAAGATTATGCTCAATTTTCCTGGGTAGTTGACTCTTGGTTTCCACAATATCCAGATTCTTGCCTTCCACAACATCACATTCCAAGCCTTCCAATGCTTTAATGTAGAAGCTAAGTCCCATGTAATTCTGACTGTGTAGTCCTTGATATTTGATTTGTTTCATTCTGATTGTGTGCAGAATTTTCTCCTTGACTTGGTGATTCTGGAATTTGGCTGCAACGTTCTTTGGATTTTTTATTTTGGGATCTCTTTCAGGAAGTTGTTGGATTCTTTCAATGACTATTTTACTGTCTGGTTCTAGGATATTGAGGCAGTTTTCCTTGATAATTTCTTGAAAGATGCTATCCAGGCTCTTTTTTGTTCATGGCTTTCAGGTAGTCCAATAATTCTTAAATTATCTTTCTTGAATCTCTTTTCCAGGTCATTTGTTTTTCTAATGAGGTATTTTACATTTTCTTCTATTTTTTTCATTCTTTTGATTTTGTTTGATTCTTAATGTCTCATAGAGTCATTAACTTCGACTTGCCCAAGTCTAATTTTTAAGGAATTATTTTTTCAGTAGGCTTTTTGCCTCCTTTTCCATTTGGCCAATTCTACTTTTTGAGGAGTTGTTTTCTTCAGTGGATTTTCCCCCATTTGGCCAATAGTATATTTAAAAGAATTGTTTTCTTCAGTCAATTTTTGTCCTTTCTTTTCCAAGCTGCTGATTCTCTCTTGCATAATTCTTATTTCTTTTCCCAATTTTTCCTCAACCTCTCTTATTTCATTTTTAAGATCCTTTTTGAGCTCTTCCAAGAAGGTTTTTTTAGGCTTGAGACCAATTCATACTCCCCTTTGAGGCTTTACCTATAGGCATTTTGACGTTGTTGTCTTCTTCTGAGTTTGTGTTTTGATCTTCCTTGTTGCCATAGTAACTTTCTACAGTCAGGAATCTTGTCTGTTTTTTGCTTATTTTCAGTCTATTTTGTGACTTTTAAAGTTGAACTGTACTCCTGGGGCACAGAAGACACTGTTCTAAGCTTCTTGTGTTGGGGGCCAGGGGCCTGGTCACTGGATTTCTGTGCTGGGGCCTCAGATACTGGCAGCTTGCCCCTTGCACTGGGGTGACCTGGCCTACCTACTCCTATTGTGGCCAGGGTTTGGGGGCTGGGAGTTTGCCTTCTGTACCGGGATTGGAGGCTTCGTTGTTAGCTGGCTGAGCCAAGACTGAGCAACCTTGGTTGCTGATCTGCGCTGTGGCCAAGAGTCTCCCACTGGCTTGCCTGGGCGCCATCTATACTGGGCTGTTCTCCCCTTTTGCCCAAGTGAGACAGTCCTTTCCTAAAGTCCTTCCAAATTATATTAAGCTGGAAAATTCATTCACTACATCTTTTTGTAGGTCTTGTCATTTCAGAATCTGTTCAGTGTCTTGATTTAACTTTGTTTCCAAGGAAAGTTTTCCTGATTTTTCTCCACCATCTTGGCTCTGCCTTGATGATGTCAAGGAGTTAGGAGATGAAGAGAAAAGGAAAAGGAGAACTTGTGACGGGTGGTTTCTATTTTCTCAGTAAAGCAAGGGGAGACATCCAACTGTGGGGGATGGGGGGCAATAGTTACTATAGGATGCTTTGGGAGAGGAGAAAAAGTGTGGATCCATTGCTATGGCAAGTGGCATAGACTGAAGGTGGGCACTACTGAATGACTAGTAAGAGCAACAGCATCCTAAAGTCCCAGACCTTCCCGAAAAAAAGTCTAAATATTTTTGTAGCTAAAATTGGGCAAGATTGGAGAAGAAGAGCCAGTGGATTTAGTGGGGAGAAAAGAGGCCCATAGGAAAAAATAAAGCTTGAAGAAGCAAAGGAAATGGAAAGGTCTAAGTTAGAGAGTTGGCCTAGGAGTGGGGTGTGTGCTGTGGAATGCCAAACCATATCCCAGATGCAGCAAATGTGGCTATTTTGATTGCTGGCAGGAAGTAGGGCAAATATGACCAGAGCTACCAGTTTTACCCAACTCCAGTTTTGCCCCCATTGGTTTGCCAGCTCCCGAGGAGCATTATGGAGCTTCAAAGCCATCCCTCTTGCCCCAGCTCTATCCAGTTTACTGCAACTTTGCTGTGTGGAATCTCTGACAACATGTAAAGGGAACCCAAGTGAATGAATACCAGACCATGACCAAAATAAGAAGTTATTGCTTCTTATAGAGGGATCCACAATAGCATCAAGAGAAAAAGCAAAGGTTGACTTTTCAGACGCCTGACAGCTTGTCTAGCTAAGTGTGTCCTAGAGGTGGTGGGCTGAGGTTTGCATCCCAAAAGAGCCATAGATGGTCGTTGGGGCTATCAGATTATAGAGCTGGCAGCCTCCTCTCCCAAGAGGAAGAGATCAGATTGCTGCTAAAGACAAGTCTTCAGACAAGAAGCCTGACTGCAGAGGACAAGCAGTGGAGAGCAGCAACAGCTCAAACAGTAGCATGATGGTATCACTCATTGGGGGGAATGGAAGGCTCTCTGTGTTGGAGGTGAGAGATGCCACCTTGTAGCTCAGGTTTCCTATTGTGTATCTCTCATTCCCTTTTTGTTTTCCCACCCTCAATGGAGGCATACTAATATGATATGATATGATAGGGATAGAGTACTACTCCCTATGTGTATGGAGATAATCTTCCTTGTCACTTATTGAGCCAAGCTGTTTAATTAAATGCCTTTTGCTTTGAGCTCATTTGTCTGCTGATTGGCCCATTAAAAGTAAAACTATTGATGGGGGCTTTTGAGCTATATGGATACTGAAGGCCAGAAAGTGTTATGAAGCTAAGGAAGTTTTCTTGGATTCTATGTGTGAAGGGACCTGGTGGGAGATGCCAAGTCCTGCCAATGAGTGGGATTACATCTTATTGGATGGCACCCAGACATACCCTTGAAGGCTAACTCTTACAGCGATTGACCACCTTGGCCCTGGCCTACCCCTAGTTTTGTAAAACATGCCTACTCTCCTCTCCTCTGAAGAGTCCATCTGATTCTTGGCCTTCTGAGCTAGGCTGCTGAATATATGCCAGGAGCTAGATAAAAGATGTCAAGAATTCAAGTGATATGTATAGAAGAAATAGGCGTGATCTTCGGCCTGTGGTTTTCAGTGCAGAAAGCCCTTGCTAGACTGGTCCCTGGAACTTCCTCATCTGTTTCTCTCCTTAAATGTCATCATGACAGATGAGATAAACTGGAGAGTATTTGCCAACTTCATCCTGAGAGGTGCAATCCATAAGCTATTGAGGACTCCCAGAAATTAGAGAAGTTGTATGCCATCTCCATTTGCCGTTAAAATAGTGTTTGTTTTATGTTAAGAGTGGTCTCTGGTTAGGAGTGGCCAAAAGATCAAGTGGGCAGAGACAGAAGTGGGGGGGGATGAGTTTTTTTAGTGGTTTCTATCCATTGTCCTTGAGGGCCACCCCTGAGGCCCCATCTCAACATGTTTCCCAGTTCCTTTGAAAATAATTATATTTTTTAGAATTTCTTCAGAGTTTCTTCTTTGGCCTGACAAGGATAACTTTCTACATATACCTTGACACTTCTCTCTGTTGATTTTGCTTGTGATAGAAGAAAACCTTGAATGATCACAGATTCTACACATCAGAGCTGGAAGGCCCATTAGTCCAACCTTCTTTGGAGGGGCAGGGGGACCTGCTTCATAATCCCCTAATCTCTGCTTGTCTACCTTCCCTTGCTGGGAACCAAAGGCTGAAATAAACAGAGTCCCAGAAAGGGCCCTCGGCTTTGGAATTTTGTCCCCCTGGTAAAGTCCTGGGTCCTTGTCCCTCCTTGGGGTATGTGATGGTACTTGATTCTGTCCCCTGGGAACCTTCTCCTTCATGGAAAAGTCAACTATTTTCCAGGTGAAGTGACACGCTTGAATTTCCCCATTTTGTTTTATTTCAAATGATGAAGTCAGATTTATGTTGAGGCATGATCTTATAGAGGAGAGAGTGCTGCCATCAGTGGGTTCAGATTCTGCTTCTGACTCATACTGGTTGTCTGACCTCTCGGTGGTGCCTAGAGGTTCTGCAGATGACAAGTAGAGAGAACAAAGGGCGCAATAGGTAGAAAGAGGTTCTTGGACAGGGGCACTGGGCTCTGGAGAAACATGGGCCCATTTTTAAAGCAAAGTAAAAACAGAGGCTGTTTAGTGTAATAGACAGAGAGTCCAGAAGAGCCGAGGTTCATTGGTCATGTGTCGCTGTGTCTGTTCAGACCTCAGGCAGATGAATCTACAAAGACACAAACCTGCCCTATTGGTAGGAGGAATTCCTTGCCAGGCATTACCCTAGAGCCTCCAAGTAAAATGAAAATAACAGATCATGTTGATAGAAATGTAAGGAATGAGCCTAGCTAGAGGAGTGGATAGACTTAAGAGTCAAGAAGACCTGAATTCAAATCCTGCCTTAGCTGCTTCTTAGCTGTGTGACCAAGGACCAGTCACTTAACATCTGCCAGCCTCAATTTCCTCATCTGTAAAATGAGCACAATAGCACCTAACTCCTAGAGATTTTTTTAGCACATTGAATGCCATATGAAAAGTGCTTTGCAAACCTTAATATTAGTTATTATTATCATTATCCCAATCTTACAAATGAAGAAACTGAGGCACAGAATGGTTAAATGACCTGCCCATGGAAGAAAAGTGTCACACCCAGGTGTTCTGCCTCCAAAGTCCAGTGTTCTTCAGCTATTCCCAGATGCTATACAAAATTTTGAATTTTAGAAACAGAATTATCTCCTTTATGTGCATATAGATGGGCAGAACTTTATAATTTGTAATGATGCATATAATTACTGTCCTCTCCATTTATTGCCATTAACATTCTGTGATTTATTCCATAAAGACTAGCATCGAGGCAAAAACCGCAATCTGGAGAATTGCTTTTAGCCTCTTTGTATTTCCCTCCTTATGTCATTGCGCAGCAATAGTGTTGGCAATGGTCCTCTCTCCCTCCAAATTATTAAAGTAGTACCCTGATTTCACTCCAAAACAAATCTCAGGCAAGAGATAACCAAAAGGCCCAATTGGTGATTAAGGCCCAAGAGGGAAATGCCAAAATCGAAGTGTGACTAAAGAGAGAAGGTATTCACTCCCTCCTCTGGCCTCCACCTTTGGAATGTGGGTACTGCTGGTCAGGATTAACCATAGCTTTTCTCCTCTTTCTGGGCAGTTCTGACTCCCTGGTCCCTGGGGAGGAGCTACAGATACAGAGACAGAGACAGAGACAGAGACAGAGACAGATACAGAAACAGAGAGATAGAGACAGAGGCAGAGAGAAATAGAGACAGAGAGAAAGAAGGAAGAGAAAGGAAGGAAGGAAAAGAAAGAAGGAAGGAAAAAAGAAAGAGAGAGGGAGAAAACCATGGAAAGTATGTTAGATTGGGAATCAGAGGACTTGGGTCTGAATCCTAGCTCTGCCACTTGCTAGTGTGTGGCCTTGGGCGGATCACTTCACTCCCCTGGGTCTTGGCTCATGTCAAAACAAGGACATTGTACTAGGTTTCCTTCAAGAACCTGGGATTAGCTGTGATGAAGAATTTGGGGGTGGTGCCAGAGGAGAACAATTAAGATGTAATACTTGGGATCTTATTCTTTTCCTGTACCGAATTCACTTCAAAAGAAATGCTAGGTGAGCAAATGTAGAGAACCCACCCCAAATGTTCACATGGACTATTTGTGCCCAACCTGTGGTAGAGCCTTCCCAGCTCGAGTTGGCCTGATCAGTCACAGTCAGACTTGACTCTAGTACAGTGATGTCATTTTGGTCCTCTTTGAGAATGAAGGACAACAACCAATACCAAATTCACTGATAAATCATGTCTCTGTTTGTTGAAATGAGGATATTGGTCAAATACAAAGATGACCTTCCTTCCATGGTGATTTCATGATTCAATGTATCCTCCCTTTCAAGGTGAAACACCTTAAGAAATGATCTCCATAACTAGTGCCTTTCTTGCCTGGAATTCCTCTAGTCATCTCACATAGCTCTTGAAAGTACCCAGATGTTTGCATATTGTCTCCCCATTAAATTGCAAGATTTTCAAGGAGGAAAAAAATGGTTTTTGCCTTTCTTTGTGTCCCTTGCACTTAGCAGAATGCCTAGCACAGTAGAGGCTTAACAAATGTGTGATGACTTGACTAAAAAGCTGCAAAACAAAACCAGGAGCCAGATATAGAGATGACCACTCACATTATGTATATTGGCTCCTCCTTTTGGAGGTGAAACTGTAGTGAAAACTTGTTTCAATCAAACCCACAAATACATGTACGCACACACACACACACACACACACACACACACACACACACACACCCCTCTCTATCTACTTCTCTCTCTCTCTCTCTCTCACTCTGTGTGTGTGTGTGCGTGTGTGTCTCTCTCTGTCTCTCTGTATTTCTCTGTCTCTCTCTGTATCTCTGTGTCTGTCTCTGTCTGTCTCTCTGTCTCTCTCTCTGTCACTGTCTCTGTCTCTCTGTCCCTGTCTCTCCCTCCCTCTTCCTCCCCACTCCCTCTCTGTCTCTGTCTCTCTGTCTCTGTTGCTCTCTCACCACTATGTGCAGAGTATGGTGTCAGGTACTGGAAATACAAAAAGAAATCGGAACCAATCCCTGCAGTCCATGTTATTCCTTGTACCCAAGTTCCATTTACCATCCAGGGCCTTTTCATTGGCTGTCTCCTCTTCCTGGCATGCTCTCCTTTCTCACCTTTGGATTATCCAACTCCCTCCCAGGCTTAGCTCAAATCCCATCCTCTATAAGAGGCCATGACTGATCCTTCCATTCTCAGCTGTGAGTTCTCCCCATACACCCCTTCCCTCACCCTGAAAAGGAATTACATTGTGTTTATTTGTATTTTCTTGACTGTGTACAAGTGGATTCCTTCCAAGAAACTAAGCTCCTTGAGGGCAGGGGCTACTTGGTTTTCATCCTAATGAGTAGCACAGTGCCTGGCTCAGTGTAAGAACTTGACAATTGCCTGATGACTTAAATTGAACCTAAGTAGTTTACTTCCCTTCTGTGGACAACAACACAAGAAAACAGAAAAGTAAATGCAATGTGCACACCATATATATGTGTGTATGCATGTATATGTAGACACAAACATACAGACATTTCAAGAGGCAGACCACACTACCAAGAGAGGGAGCAGCAGAGGCCTTGCTTGGGAAAGGGTGCCTAAAGAAAGCTAGAAATTCAAGGGAACAGCATCCAGAAGGGATGGAAGAGATCCAGCACGTGGCCATAGAGGTAAAAAGAGGAAATAGTATGTACAGGGTAATATCTAATAGGATCATTTGGGAGAGAGAGAGTCTGAAAGGAAGAAGTATGGAACAAGATGGGGAAGAGAGGCAGGAGGGGCCAGCCAGGAGAGGGCTGGAGATGTCCAGCTGAGCAAGGGTAGGCTTCATCAGAGAGGTACAGAAGGTGTTTGGGGAGCAGAGCGACATAGCAACAACTGGATTTTAGGGAGACAGACTTGGAAGCTGTGTGGAGGGACAGCTAGAGGGGAGAGGAAGGCCCATTGGAAGCCTGTGACCAGTCTTAAATAAATGACAATGCAGGCTGAATTGGAGCTGGGTTCAGACACTCTCAGGGCTTCTGAATGGGAGAAACATGTCCCAGGGGCCAGAGGAGCAGAGGATGTGGCAGCCCCATAAGCCAGAGCCAACAGGAGTAGACACACATTCTACCAAACCCAGTCCTGACCCAAGGAAGTTGTGTGCTTGCTGACAATTCCAAACTCTTTTTAAAAAAGGATATTCTCTCTCACACCCCACATCGCTAGTTTGCTTTTGCACATTCTCTGTATTTGAATGCTTTCCCAGGAAACCCCAGCCAGTCAAGCCCCAAATTCAGAGACAGGGGTATTCCTCACCCCACCCCACATCACTTGAATTGATTCAGGGCAGCATCTCCAGCTCGCAGTCCCCCAGAAAGAGCCTGGCTCAACCCTGCCGAGAAATATGCATTGTGTGGATCTCGGGGATTGGAGGCTGGGGCAGGAGATTTCCAGGAGGGGCCCAGAGGCTGGGCAGATGAGGGCCACTTGGCCCCAGGATTTCCTGTCCAGTTTAGGGAAGGCTTTCCTGGAGACATAACCCGCTGCTTAAACTTGCCAGGGCGCCCCGGGCTGGCTCTTAGGCGGAGCACTTCCTCAGAAGATAGGCGGAGGCCTCCTTTCCAGATCTTCATCCTGCTGCGGGCAGGGCGCTTGCCTCTTCCTCTCTCCTTCCTCCAACGACTGTCCACTAAGCAGGCGGCGAGTATGAGTAGCCCCCAGGCTCCCCTGATATGAACACGTGCGGTGGTCCTCAGCCTGAAGCAGATGGAGTCAGCGGCGGGCAGGGACAGGGCGCGATCTGAATGGCACGGTGTTGCTGGGCATGGCGGTGTTTGGCTTGGAAATCTGCTCTGCCAGCACCCTAGCCGGGACAGCAGAGTCCGGCCCAGGTGCATCACAGAGGTGCCGGGCCTCCAAAGAAGGAAGCAATTAAAACTCCTCCTTTCGGATTAACAGCCCCAAATTGATCGATCTGTCAGGAATGCGGCTGATTTATGAAAGGTGCTTATTTCCTGGGTGTGGGGAATTTTATGTTCTCTAGGTGAAACGGAGTTCACCCAGCTCCAGAGTAGATTGATGTTTTAATAAAAATAAATAAAGGAAAAAAGCTCGCCTGGTCTGCGGGGACATCAACTCTCAAACCACAGACTTAGACTAACAAATCAAAGCGCATTATCTTTACATTTCCTACCTGTCCCCCAGCTGGCCAGGAATCCCAGGCCTGAGATTCTGGCCAGGGTAAAGCTGACGGGCGGGGCTGCCAAGTTCGTATAGGCCACCCCTACCGGCGCAGGGGGAGTCCAGGAAAGCATGGGAGCCTGGGAGAGAGGCCGAAAAAGCCCGTGGCCTTCCACCCCCACCCCTTGGCCCCGCCAGGAGGGAAGAAGGGAGAACAAGGCTGTTAGGGCAGCGGACTAGGAGCAAAGGTGAGGAGGAGAGAGGTGAAAGAGAGGACGAGGAAGAGGAAAGAAGGGAAGGGAGAATGAGGAAGAGGGGAGATGGAGGAGGGGGAGAGGAGAGGGGGAAGGAGGATTAGGGGAAGGAAGAAAGGGGAAGAGGAAGGAAGAATGGGAGGGAAGAAAGAGGAGGAGGAGGAGGAGGAGGAGGAGGAGGAGGAGGAGGAGGAGGAGGAGGAGGAGGAGGAGGAGGAGATTCGTTGGCAGAGGCAGCAGCTTAGGCGGCCGCTCTGCGCCCTGCAGATGGCGCCCCGCGCCCACGCTAGACTCCAGCATCTTCTAGACTCTCAGGCTGGAGCCGCCTGAGAGGGCGGGAGCCGGGAGTTGGGAGCCGACCAGGGAGGGTGGGAGGCAGCGGAGCTGGCCATTCTCGTTTCTGCTGGAGGAAGGGCCCTATACACATCCACCTTAACTTCTGCAGCCCTTCCGGGGCCAGGCCGGATGGCCGGGGATCTGGACAAGGGGGGAGGGGGTCTGCAGCCTCCCCCCTCCCGCCCCCCGCCCCAGCCCCAGCCATCTACAGGCTCCAATCTGTATGTAAATGAGCTGCAGGGCCAGCCTCTACCGCTCTGTGGCCAGACTTGCGGGCCTGGGACCTGGAGGGAAAGTTTAGCCACAGCGGTCCCCATCAGTCAGCTAGGGTCTACTGGCAGGGGCCAAGGTGCGGTCGGCGTGCTCCCTAGCGCGCAGGCTGGCCTGGGCTCTTTGCGCCCGGGAGCTGCGACTAGCCTTCCCTTTGCCATGTAAATTTCAGCGGGACAAATTGCTTATTAATAGTCTAGGAGAGGAACCCGCTTCTTTCTTTCTTTCTTCTTTCCTTTCCCCGTTTTTATTTCTGCATGGCCCCCAGCTATGCCCTGGGCAGCTCAACCGCCCGGCTCCTCATTTCAATGTCCTAAAGAAAATGCAAATCAGCGGCGCGCGGCCTTTGTCACAAAGCGAAATTAGCGACGGCTCGGAAGGCTTCCAGTAGCGGAGGGTGCTGCGGTGGAGGGGGGCAGGGTTCCTAGCAGCTTGGGAGGGGATCCGTCCCTTCTGGGGACCCGCCAGGACTGGGCTAGGAAGAGAGTACGAGCCAGAGCCTTCGAGCCAGAGACCTCAGAGATAGAGAGTCCAAGCTTCACAGAGGTAGAGATTCAAGAGACAGAGAGTCTGCGGGGAGTACTCGAGCTCAGTTCAGGTAGTCCTCGAGAGCCCTGGGACCGCCATTCGGGGGAGCCCAATCGGGCTTCCCATAGCCTATGGGCAGGGGCCTTCTTCCACTCGTGGGACTTAGCTTCTGATGTTCCAGGGAGCGGGACAGAGGCTGAGTGAGAAAGGCGCTCGACCCCGGGAGGGAAGACAAGGGCCGGAGGCGGGCTTCCGCAGACTTGGGTGTTATTGTCCCGACACCCTTCCTCCTGGCACTGAAGGCAACTGGCCCGGGACTCAAGGTCGTGGCTTGTGTCAGCTGGACTGGGCCTCTTCTCTGGCCTCCGCTGCGGGCTAGGGACGGGAATGGTCCAACCTGGTGGGTATCGATTGCCTGGTGTGGCCCAAGTGGGACTAAAGCAGCTCGCCGCCAGTAAGGCGAGGAGTGACTTGAAACAGGGCTGGTTCACCTAATGGGCACTGTTGTAAGTCCGCTCTGGGTTGCCCAAAGTCTCCTGCCCCCCCTCCCCTCACCGAACTGCCTGTGCCTTACTCGTCTCCTCTGGTGCGTTCTCTCTCTAGCTGAATCTGGCCCAGGTTTTCTTCCCCGGAGCACCTTTGGGCTGACAACCCAGGGCACAGTCCCCAGCCCCACACCCACGTGCACTCCCAAGAGCAGGAGTTACTCCCTTCGGGTCCACCAAGGAATTAAGCCTTGCGCAAGCCTTCGGGAAAGGGTCAGAGCGAGCCTGGCTGCAATCTGCATTTGTTAACTGCAGCGTCATAAAAAGTGAGAAGTTTGGAGACACCTTTCTTGACGACACCTTTGGCGATACTTTGGGTTTTACATTTCATTTGCATTTTGTTCTTGGTGAACATTGAAGCCTTGAGTGGAGAATTGGATTTTATTAGGACATCTGGACTGACAATATCAAATCAGACACTGGCGTCCCAAAGCAGGAGAAAATTTCAGAGTTAATTAGAACGCAGTGTGTTTAATTAAAGCCAATTATAATATCTGAAATTATCGGATCGATCCTTGTTTGCACACTTGGGGTATGTTGGGGTGTTGATAGCTGCCCGCGGTGGGGGGAGGGGCTCCTCCGCGAAACTTTCCGAGCCACCCTTGGGGTGTCAGTGAGAGCCCGCAGTGCTACTCTGGCTGCTCACTCCCCAGAAGCCAGGAGTACAGGTCCGAACTTCTTCGGCCTAGAGCAGGTGTGAGATGCGCGCCTAAACTCGAACTTACTGGGATGGGAAGCTCTGGGAAGCATCTGAGGAGGGGGAAGGAGAAGCTCGCGCTTCTTTGTGAGAACCTTCTGGTACCCTTTGGCACCCTGGCATCACAGCCTTCTCTCTTCCTGGAAAGAAGAGCAGGCGTTCTTCCCTCCTGGCTCCTTTTGAGGGAACCCATGCCACCAGCTTGGCTTGGTCGGGTCTCATCCTCTTCCCCCAGCTCCCCACCTCTCACATACACTAGACCCGCCAACAGAAAAGCCACCTGGCTCTCACAAAGAATGCCACGCCAAAAAAAAAAATGAGAGGAAGGCAATAAAGACAAAATTTTGGAAAGGGGAGTATGATCACCCTTTCTTTCTCTGCCTCCGCCCCAATTTCTTAAGTGGCGTTTCATTCACTCGTATATCAAGTTCTTCTCCGGAGTTTGTTTGTAGGGGAAAACCTCGCTAATTTGTGGAGCGGGCTCCCAAAGCTGTCCGGTAGTCTCTGCGCGCCCTGCGGGGCAAAGAGTCGGTCTATGCCAGTGTCCGAACGTCCTCCCCCTTCCTATCTCCGCACCCCTCCCACCCCCGGGCATCGGTTTTGCTGAGGGGCCCCGAATGCGTCTCGGCTCAAAGTCTTGGGGATGCTCCTCCGTCAAAGTGACACTGGAGAACACCTTTGCTTGGGCAGCAGGGTCTCCTTTTGCGCCCTCCCTCTGTCCTTCACCTTGTCCCCAACCCCAATTCTCTCCAAAGCGCTGCCTAAATTGAAGGAATCAGCCTGAGCCGGGCTGGCCGACCCGCAGCCAAAGGGACAAAGAAAGATGCAGACACGAAGGCTTCCGGGCCTTGGGGCCGAGTCCTTTCCTAGGACTGACCTTAGGAGTCTAGCTAGCACATCGGGAGGCCAGGACCCGGAATTCTTGTTTTCTCGGTATCCAGAAGTCCGAGGTGCGCTACAAGTCCCTTCTGCGCCCCCCAGGAGGCGCTGTTCATCAAACTTCCCGGCCTTGCCTCTCAGCCAACAAGGGTTTAGGAAACCCGACTTGGGAATGAAGTTTAGTATTGGCCGGGTGAACCTCATCTTTTTATTACGATTATTACCGTTTTGAAAAGTCAATAGGGCTCGAGATTTTTGAACTTTCGCTCGCTCAGGCCAAGAACCCAGGCCACTGCCTCTTGCTCTCCAACGGGGGTCCAGGGGTACGTGGATGCTTGTGTGCCAGCCGGGGAGGTACCGGATCGCGTGCCCAGGACACGGGCACTCGTGGGGCCCGTGGGCCGCCTGCTCCCCTGGTTAGATATCGTCGGGCAGGGCGGGTCTTTGTTGGACTCCAGGGCTGGCTGGGGAAGCTGGCCACTAGCGTCGGACGAGAGACCTGTAAGATTTCCCAACCTTGCTGGGCCTTCTGAATGTGCCCGCTTGGCAGGGAGAGAGAGGCCAGGCTGCCCGTCTGGAGCTACCCGCGCTTTGCTTGTCTTTTGTCCTCAGCCCTGGCGAATCCGAAACGGAATCAAAACAAGAGTTTGGACAACAGCGGGCGAAACGTATGAATGGGAACTGGCTACTCCAGCTCCTGGTAAGAGAAAAACCGGCAGGAAAAGTTTGCCCAGGCTGCCTCTGTTAATTCACGCAAATTTGAAGGATTCTTGCTTTAAACTTCTTGGTTTATAAAAGCTAGAAGCAAAGCACCCGTTCCCATTTTCCTCCCTCCCGGCCTCTGTCCCAGTACCAGATCACCCCGGACAGCCACTGACTAGGTCTGAGACCCTTGGCCTCTAAAGTGGCCTCTTTGGGGGCTTGCGTCAGGGCTGCAACTTGTCGGCGTTGGAGTGTGGGGAGGGGGGGGCTCAGGCCCCATTCATACAGGTGCGAACCTGTTTAGGAAGCCCTCTGGGATGCTGGCTCCCTGTCCAGGACCGGCACCCCCGCCGGGCGTCCCTCAGAAAGGCCGAGGGAAGACTGAAGGGATGGATGGGCGCAAGCACGCTTCCCGCAGCCTCCCTGTGAGATGGGCTTCCATGGTTTCTCCTGTCCTCCCCTTCTTCTCCTCTCCCCTCCTCGAGGGCACGAGGTGCCTTCAGGCCCATCATACAGATCGAGGTTCCACTGCGGAGGCCGACTGGCCTAAGCTGGAGGCTGTGTGAAATCTGTCCCTCCCCCAACGGTTTCTCCGCACCCTGGCCAGCCAGTGTACTCGCACCTTGAAAGCTTCTCTTCCGCGGCGACCCGAGCTTTGCCAAGGAGGCTTTAACTGGGATTGACCTTGGGACGTGTTTCCAATTGCCTGCCACGCCAGGGAGACCTCACTCCGGGGCAGATTTCTAGGAGACGTGTCTTTTCAGTCCTTTGTCTATGCGGGTTCCTGAAAGCCCACTAGTTACCCTTAAGACCTGGGAAATCCCCTGAAAGGAGTCTCTCGGGCTCTCTGCACACGGTCTACCAGCTTGTTGGTTTGTTTGGGGAGAGTTGGCCCCGGCCAGGCAGCGTTCCCGAAGCTACGTTGTCCAGCCGCTCTCTGGGAAGGGGGAGGGAGGGAAGGGGGAGCCTGGCCTCATCACCTGCGGCACTGTCCCACCACACGCTGGACGCCCCCTGGAGTTCGTATGTCCACGGCACCCCATCGCCGCCTCAACTTGCTCCCACTGCTTCCCAGAGCAGAGCCTCTACACACAGTCTTGGCCCACAACCACAGAGGAGGCGAAATTGGGTGATTGAAAAAGCCAAGAAATATTCATATGTGTGCCTAGGAGAAATGGGAACGAGAAGGCAGGTGACTCGTCCAGAGAAAATTGTCGGAGTTGGAGGGTACCGGATAGAGAGAGAAAGGAAAGGGGAACCCCGGGTTAACAACAACAACAACAATCATAATATGGATGCTTCTAGGGCATGCCAGGTCATATTCAACTGAACTTGGGACATCAATGCAAAGAGCGGTTCCGGCGGTCAAAACAGAAATCTGGGGGCGGGGGCCACGACAGGATAGTGCAACTGAATTTTCTCGGTATGTTGAGATTTCCTCTCCAGCCTAACTGAGTCAAGGCTATGCCTTCCACCCTTGGAACCTACGGAAGAAAGGCCCAACAAATATTCTTATCTTGGGAGCCCCAAGGGCGGGAGGGCATCGCCTCAGACTCATGGGGTTCAGTGGGGTGCCAATGGGGGGAGGTAGGAAAGGGTCCTGTCTCTTTAAGGTCACTGTCTGCTCTGGTATGATGCTGAGGAGGACAGCTGGGCAATGACCATCTGACTGACTCCGGCTTGACATCTGGGAGCCCACTGGTGTGTGGCACGCGAATCGCTTGATGTCGCTATTTAAATGCAAATTTGAGGGGGCTCATTGAAGCCTCGCCCCGTAAATTCACACAAAAGGAACACTTCACACCCTCCAAGAAGGAGGCTTGCGACTTCGGGAGGTCTTGGCTGCTGCATGCAAATTGCATTCAAATCCACACACCTTCTGCATGACTAACTTTGCTAAGGTCAGGACTCAGGTCCTTCCACGCTTCCCAGAGCCAGCCCGAGACCTGCTCCCTCTCTGCCCCGCCCCCCAATCTCTCTCTCTTTCTCTCTCTCTCTCTATCTCTCTCTCTCTCTGTCGGTCTTTCTCCCCCCCCCCCCCCAGTCAATGTGCAGCAGCGGGTTTGACTTTTCTCCTCGATAAAAGGTATTCCTATGCAAAGAACACGTTTTCCTTACCATTCTATCTAAAGTTAAGAAATGAAACTGAAAAGAAACAAATTGTTGGAAGTCAGCTCACACTGAGCCGGCTCTGGATTGTTGTTCCACTTAAAAAAAGAAAAGTAAAAGGAGATTAAAATAAAAGAAAGAAAAAATAAAAATAGAAAGGAGAAAGGAATACAGAAAGGAAGTAAAAAAGAAAACAAGAGGAAGGACAAATAAGAAATGAGAGAGAGAGAAGCAAGGAAGGGAGAAAAGGAAGGAAAGGAAAGAAACGAGAGGGAGAGGACAAATAAGAAGAAAGAGGAGGGAAAAGAGAAAGAAAGAAAAAGGAAGGAAGGAAAAGAAACCAGAGAGGAAATAATAGTATAAGTAAGAAATAAGAGAAGGATGAGAGAAGGGAGAAGAAAAGGAGGGAAGGGAAGAAAGAAAGAAGCAAGGCAAGGTGGAAAGAAGGAGCGAAGAAAGGAAAGAAGGAAAAAGAAAAGGACATGGAGGAAAGAAGTGGCGCACTCTCCTGATTGTTGGCTTTCTTGCTCTGTGAGGGCACTCACTGTCTGTCATCTTCTCAATCGAAGCTAACTAATCAATTACGTGGCAAGTTGATTCTCCCTCTTCACAAATGCAGTTTAATCTTTTATTGCGGTGCCCCAGCTTCTCTCTCGAGCAGAAGCTTTCCACCTAGCTTACTTGCCTCCCTCCTTCTCTCTGTGCCTCCCTCCCTTTTTCCCTCCCTCCTTCTTTCCTTCTCTCCTTGCTACGAGCCAATGTGTCTGCTCTCGGAGGAACACAGAGAGGAACATCCAGTCTGCCTCCTCCTTCCCCCCGGGTAGAGTGCAGCGGGCTGGCGGGGCAGGCAGGGCCGAAGGCGCCGGGGTGGGCTGGGCTGGGGGCCCAGGACCCCCTTGATCCAGCCAAACTCTCTCTCGGAGTGGGAGGATGCAACTCTCAGCAGCAGCAGCACCCGCCGCCGCCTCCCAGTGACCAAAAAAAAAAATGTATACATATATCATATATGTCTATACATATAAAAATAAAGAAAAAAAGAAAAGAAAAGATAAAGTTGGTGAATGATAAAGACCCTATTTGCCACGCTTTGGGTGCAGGACCAGATGATGTCGAAAATGAGCTGAAATAGATTCAGCCTCCGAGCCTGGTGTGAGGAGCAGCTGACGCCCCCATTCCAGGCCAGATGGCTTCTGAGCACAGATTTGCATTCATTTCCCCTTAATATCGCCCCAAATAGGGGGGCAGCTGCCTTGGTTGTCCAAAAGGGTTCAAAGTCTCTTTCTTTCAGGGGCAGGATCGCTACCTTATGTGACGGGCTTAGAGAACTTTTTTTTCCTCTTTAGTCAACAGTATCAGATTTAGGAGGATTTGTTTTAAAACCTTCTAATTTGGTAATCAGATTTAAATCGCCTGGGCGCGTGTAATCTGAATTAAAGACGCTGGCGATGGCTTGGAGCTTTCTCCTTTCGTTAGCCTGGGCTGGGGGCGAGCTCAGGTCGGGGCGGGAGATTTTAGGAGAGGCACCACAAAGACAGCATTGTTGACTGCCTCCAACTTGGGCTTGGAGGGCAAAGAGGGGAAGAAGCCCAGGGCGGGCTGGGTCTGTGAGCATCCTCTTCCTCCTGGTCGCCTGGTAGTAAGCACAGACAAATGCCCGCCCCACCCCCCAACTCGCCCTGGACTGCGGTCCACACCGAATTTTCTCTCATTTGCCCCCCCCTCCTGTTTAAACACACACACACACACACACACACACACACACACACACACACTGCATTACGTGTCTCTTCTGCCCTCCTGTCCCCGAAAAGCTCTGGGCTTATTAGGAATCCAGGAATTTTCTTTTAATTTATCATGAATAGTTTCCATACACTTTGATTTAAGGTTATTAACATCCGATAGACAGCAGCATCTTTAATATGTGGCGATCGCTTCTAAAGACTAATCTCATTACCCTCAAATAGTCATAAAATATGATTTTATTATACTTACGTATTTAATTAGACGGCCAGCAATGTAATGGATTTGGAGATCGGGGAGACGCGCGGCTTTGATAATTCACTTATCTCGGGCAATTGTCATTAACCCCCAACACCAGCCAAATAGATTGCTTTCAAACACCTAGTTTCCCCCCTCGCCCTTCCAAGGGGGGATCCAGGGTCCCCTGATAACGGAAACAGGGCTTCGATTTTCACCGATTAATTAAAATATTAACGCCCGGACCCTGCCAGTTCCCACCCAGACGCGTAGAAAAAGGCAGGGCTAAGTAACCCAGGCGAGGCAGGAGGGTTGCTCGCTCAGTGCGGTTGCTTGTCCTGAAATCTGATGGGCTGGTGGAAGGCTTTGGGGGCTTGGTTCGGTGGTGTTTTGTTTGGGTTCTTTAGTTTGGGTTCATTTGGCTCGGTTTGGTTGTTGTTATTTTTTTGTTTTTGTTTTTGTTTTTTTGATCAAAAGAGGCCTGATTTGTCGCTGCAGGTAGGTGTCCGTCCAGGCAAGTCACCGTCCATCCCCTGGGTGTTCTCTGTGTAAAAGTAAACGTTCTCTCAGTATCTGTTTGTTTATAGCTCAGGAAAAGTAAGTCACCGCAGGAGGTGTCACTCAGAGGACCGGAGGCAGGGTCCGAGTCCCAGTGATTTGGGCCCGACCACCGGGCCCTCGTAGCCGCTGCCGCCAGCATCTCGAGCTGTCAGTCCCCCTTGCCTCCAGATCTCATGAAATGCCCCTGAAAAGGCGTGTGCTGGTCGCTATTCTAACCTGCTCCAGGAGAACAGCGAAGAGGCAAAGGGACCTTGGTCTGTAGGGGAGGCATCTGGTTTGATTTGAAAGAGCGCTGCTCTCTTGATGATTTTCCCACAAAACCTGAACACAGCAACTAACTTCAGAGCCTGTAAATGATTTCATAAACCCGGGCAGATTTTAATGTGGGTTTGGGCGTGAGATTTGAAGAGAATTATTTTATGTCATTCGCCTATCCAGCCGCAGACATATCTGTCTCCATCTAGATGTGCGGGTGTGACTAAGAGAGTGTGTGTGAGTGTGATTGAGTGTGTATGTGTGTGTGTGTGTGCGTGCGTGCGTGTGTGTATAAGTGAATTTCTGGCCAGCACTTGGAGTCTTGGGTACAAAAAGCTGTACTTTGCCAACTACTGCAGGGCATTACGGGAGATAGCTTTAGTGAGTAGTGGCCATCCGCCGAGTTTACCCACTTTGTTGTACCTGAACTCAGGTGATGCAGTGCCAGGAGCCCAGGCTGGAGCCGGGGCGCTGCAACCAGGGACTCCCCTCTCCTCTTTCCTATCCAGCACTTCCCCAGGCTTTACTAGAAAGAAATATCAGCTTTGTCCGGTCCTCCCTTCTTCGTGATTTCTATTTCTCCCCCACCCACCCCACCCAACCCCCCAACAAACATTATTCCATCCTCTCATTAAGGAGAATGGCCGCCCCCAGCAGCTTCACTATATAATCTTTTCATTTTGACTTTCAAAACAATTGACTAGGGAGCACCAGCACTTGGGGGAGTGGGGCGCCTCTGTGTGTCTTTTTACTCCATTCCTTACCACAACCTGGGGGCTGAAGGGCTGCTAGGGATGTGTGTGTGTGTGTGTGTGTGTGTGTGTGTGTGTATGCGCGCGCGCGCGTGCACGCGTGTGTGTGTGTGTGTGGGGTGTTTTGGTCCACCATGAGTGTCTGCACTGGCTGGAGGGGTTTCTTTTTAAGATTTATTCGGACCAATAATAACTTCATTGGCTGCTGATGTCTAAAAAAAATTCCCGTGTATTATAAGGGGGGAAAGTGGAGTGGAGCCCGTCCTCTCGGGTTGCAGCAGCAGCAGCAGCAGGCAGGCAGGGAGGGAGGCAGGAAGGGAGGGAGGAAGGCAGGCAGGCAGGAGTGAGAGATCTGAGGAGCTCTTGGGCAAGGGAGGCAGGCAGGGAGGGAGGGAGGGAAAGAGGAGGGAGGGAGGGGAAGCAGGGTGGGAGGGAGGGGAAGCAGGGTGGGAGGGAGGGAAGCAAGCAGGCAGGCTGGGAGGCGGGCAGGCGGGCTGGGTTGGGAGCTCTGGGCTCCCCATATATGGCGCTGTCCCCGCCCCGCCGACGTCAGGATCTGACAGCGCTGTTCCCGTGGGTCTAGAGTTTTGGCTCCCGGGAAAGGTTCCATTCCTAGGGGAGAGAGGGCTGAGTTTTGTGCGCTTCCATCCATTCTGCGAGACGCTCAAGGCCCCTCCAGCCACCTCTCCTGTGTCCAGGAGCACCTCGGCGGTAATCATTTTTTCGTTTATTTGTCTTCTGGAGCAGGCGAGCCGCGCCAGAAGTGGTCGATTCCGCAGTGTCCGGAAGCTTTTTGGACGCCGCTGGACGGGCATGACACCACACTGAGGGCTCCCACAAACAACAACAACCACAACAATATTTATTCTTTTGCAAGACGCACATTTCCGGCGCCGGCGCCGCCACTTTTTGCCCCTTTTCTTTTTTCCCTTTTTCTTCTTCGGTTTTTGAAAAACAATATTTAATAACAATAACAGCCGCCGCCGTAGTAGCAGCAGCCGTCCAGGTGGCCCGGCGGTGGTGGGGTGTGGGCACAGGCTGCCCAAGAGGCGCGCAGAGCGGGCAGCGTCTATGTGGGGCCGGCCCCGGACACACTGAAGAAGGGACCGAGGCTCGGAGCGGGCTCTTCTCCCGCCGATCGCACGGAGGGAAGGAGGCGGCCCCGGCACACATCCATTGCCTGCGCCCGGGAGCAAGAGCGCAGCGGGCAGGCGAGAGAACCAGCCCAGGAGAGGGAGACACCCGGAGTCTCCCGAAGCTGCCCTGCCCTGACTCTTACCCCTTCTGGCCAGGAGCTGCTGCCGCCCCCATTTGTGTTCATGTTTGGGATTCAGGAAAATATACCCAGAGGCGGGACGACCATGAAGGAAGAGCCGCTGGGCAGTGGAATGAACCCGGTGCGCTCTTGGATGCATACGGCTGGGGTGGTGGATGCGAACACGGCCGCCCAGAGGTACGCGTGCCCAGCGGCCGGCTGGGGTCCCGCTCTGTGCCTTCCCTGACTTGCCCTTCCTTCCGCGTCCCGTTCCTCGCCTTGCCTAACCTTCCCTTGCCTGGGCTCCTTTCCCTTGCCGTCCCTCTCCTCCGCGGCTCCCAGCGCCCAGAAAGCCCGTTTGTCCGAGCTGCAGCTCGCTTACCTCCCGCTTCTAGCCCAGCCACCTCGCAGCGCTTCTCCCCTGACACCCCAGGCCACCACACCGCTAAGGAGGCGGCCAAGGCCGAGGTCGAGGCAGCGGCGGCGGCAGCTGTGGCAGCAGCCGGGAGGAGAGCGAACCTGCTTTCAGACTCCTAGGAGCCTGGCCTCTGCCGTGCCCTTGCATCTAGCTCCCCGGCCCCTTCCCTCCCTAGCTCCCGTCGGTGCCTTTGCAGTCCCTGCTCCCCAGCCCTTCTCACCGAGACGTTGTCTTGTTTTCTCCCGCAGCGGTGTGGGGCTGGCTCGGGCACATTTCGAGAAACAGCCGCCTTCCAATCTCAGAAAATCCAATTTTTTCCACTTCGTCTTAGCTCTGTACGACAGGCAGGGGCAGCCGGTGGAGATCGAAAGGACAGCTTTTGTGGACTTTGTGGAGAAAGAGAAAGTAAGTTGGCTGCGGTTCCCCCGTCCGGGGGTGGGGGTGAGTGCCCAGTTCAAGCTGGCTGAAATTGATCAGAGATCATTTTCACTGAGCGAAGCCCTGGGAAGCCCTAACAGTACTCCAGAGGCGCCAGGACCACGTGTAGGCGGGCAGGCGAGCAGGCAGGCGGGCAGGCGGAGTGGCGTCTCCCTGCTTGCCGAGAAGAACAGTCTCTCGGCCCCTGCGAACCGAGCCGAGCCGGGCCACGCAGGGCCCGGCTCCATTTACTCAGGAGGCAAGGAGGAAGGGGAAGGAAGAAAGAAAAAAGGAAAGAAGGAAGCAAGGAAAGAAAGAAAGAAGGGAGGGAAGAAGGAAAGAAAGAAGGAAGGAAGGAGGAAGGAAGGGAGGAAGGAAAGAAGGAAGGAAAGAAGGAAGGAAGGAAGGAAGGAAAGAAGGAAGGAAAGAAGGAAGGAAGGAAGGAAGGAAGGAAGGAAGGAAGGAAGGAAGGAAGGAAGGAAGGAAGGAAGGAAGGAGCTTTGGAACCTTAGCAGAGTCCCGTTCATCTCTTTCCTTGAGCCCGAGCGAGCAAAAAGCCAACTGAGGTTTTGTACCAGGAAAAATGACATCACCAGTGTTTCCCAAAGTGGTTCAGCTAGGGAGAGATTCAGCCCTCGGTAAGCCGGGGGGCTTCGGTCCTGGAGGCGAGAGGCAGGCTAGGCAGCAGGAGGAAGCCGCCTTGCCGTCCTCTCAGAGGATTTCTTTCTCCTTATTTCCAGGAGCCGAACAACGAGAAAACCAACAATGGGATTCATTACAAACTTCAATTGTTGTACAGTAACGGTGAGTAAGTAGCCGGTACCTCTTCCCTTACCCGCCTGCACCCCCTCGCTGGTCCTCCCTCTTTCTCGGGCTGATTTGAAAGGGTATAAAGATTTGGAGATGAAAATTACATGGATGTAAACACGAAATCTTCTCATGGCATAGAAGGAAAACAAAACAGAAGCGATCGATAAGTCGATGGCACTTCACGTGATTAACCGGTTGGTCTTGAAGTAGAAAGTAAAAAGGGAGATCGATATCTGCCCCAGCACAACATCACTTTTAAGTGACTTTTTTCAATTTTGCAAATTAATGTTAATTATTGGCATGAAGGTGCTTCCATAAAACCAAGCATAACTTACTTCTGTGCATCAAGAGGAGGAAAACTCATGAGATATATCAGAAACAGGGAGAAGGCGACTTGGGAATTTTTAACTTCTTGCTGGTTTATTTTGCAAAAATCAAAGATCACGTTGGGGGACCGCCAGAGCGAGTAATCTGCCCCCAAAAGCTTTCCTGGCAGGGGAGCGTGCCCCGGACTCCCAATATGCCATGGTAAAAGTGTTGGAGGGTTTCATCAAATGAGGAATGAGGCTTAAACATCCTGGTCTGTTTCTGAAATTGTCCTAAATTTGGAAACAGCGTGGAGGCAGCGGGAAATTGACTAACTTCATCTATTACTCTCTTCCAGGGCTTTCCTTCTTGTCATTCTGATGAGAATTTCTCTCTCTTTTTCTCTCTCTTTTTTTTCCTTGCAGGAGTTAGAACAGAACAGGATTTGTATGTTCGTCTAATAGACTCAATGACCAAACAGGTGAGAAAGTTTCAGTTTTACATCGGTCTGAACTACCGTGCTTGTCTTTCCCCCTCCTTCCCGAGGCAAGGGCCACGTTTTATTTTCTTTTTTCGTTTCATTTCCTTGACGGACTAATTAGAGCAGCATATTAATTGGGATATTTGTAGAGAGCAGGGGCGGGGGATCGTTTCTGGGGTTCCTGGAGCAAGCTCTATGTATTTATTAAGTGGTCTGTTATTTGAGCCAAATTTTATCATAATGAATTTTGGTAATTAATATTGGACAGGAGAATGCTGCTCTGCTCCCTCCCCGTTCGTCTGTAATGCTCTCTCTATCATGAATTCCTTTCCCTGGATTTTTTTTTTCCATAACAAAGGCAACTCTCTTCCAAAGTCCTTCCAATCGGACTTGACTAGCTCCTCTTTCTTTCTTTCTTTTTTTCCTGCTCCTGTTCCAATGTGATGGTCTAGTAACAGGAGACGTTTGTTTGGATTTAAAAGTTAAATGTGCTGAGGTGAAAAGTCATCTTGTTCTCCTCTAGTCCATACTCACCTCTCAGCCCCCCATCTCCATAATTCAAACTCCCGGCTCCAGGGGTCACCCACAGTCGTCCATTTCTCTGAGACCGGCCTCCGTTTGTCATAGCTTGTAAATAACAGAATCACGAGCAGGTTCTTATTAAATTATTTAACCTGTCTTGGCCAACTTTTCGATACTCACTAGAGTTTATCTGTGGAACTCTCCTGGAACTGAATCCAGGGAAGCTTTGTTGCTTTTGTTTTTCTGGTTGTTCCACTTCTGGGGGAGGAGGCTTCCCCTCTCCCCATCCAGCTGCCTCTTTTTCTTTGAAAGTAACATATTTTTTTTCGGTTTTGTCCGCTAATGTTTCTAAGAAGCTTAGTCCAACGTGTAGCCGCAGACTTTCTTCCCCCTCGATTTAAAACGCCCTTCCAAGCTAGAATTCATGCTTAGAAGGAAGAGAAGAGCCTTCAGTCTGGGGGCTAACTTTAAGAATTCTAAGCTAGAGAGAGAAGACCTGTGTATTCTGCCCGTTCCGCCTTCTTTATTTCCTTTAAAACTAGTTCAGCCTTCCCTTAGCACCCAATCAGGTTAGCAGCGAATGCTTGCAGGGTTAAGTAAGGCAGCCCGGTCTTCCCGGAGAGTCTGGCAGTCTTGGCAGGCACTGCGCCCGGCTCAGACAAAGAGTAGAGGCGGGTCTTGCTTTCTGGGGGTGTTTGGAGGCTCCCTCCCCCTCCCAGTCCAGGGTGCTCCGGCGAGGCCACTGTGGGCTGCCCTCCTGGGGAGAGAAAGATCAGCTAAATGTTTTCGCAAATCACTTGCCTCCTCATTGAGAGCCTTCTTTCTGTCTGGCAGCTCCAAGTTTCCCGGCTGCTGCAGAAAGAAGCTCGGGCGAGCTTCCCTCGTTAAGGACACTTTTATTGTTCGTCCAGCCGAGCCCCCCCCCCCCCTCCCCCTTTCCTAACCTTTGCTGGATAAACAGCGCTGAAAATCAGGGCATTTAATCTCCCTTTACTGACGGGGGAAAAATCGCCCAGTAACTGATCAAAGAGTCAATGGCGCTGAACCGACAGTTCATGGATTTCTGTTTGTGCTACAAAATAAAAAATAAATCAAATATAAATACGGGGGTTCATCAGAGGGGAGGAACAAATGGCAGAAGGGATGCTGCAGCGCCCAGAGCCTGCTGCCGGCGGCCAGGCATCGGGCCGCCTGCCTGCTGGCAGCTAGGGAAGGGCGCAGAGCCTTTCTGGGGTGCCCCAGGTAATATCTGGGTACAAAGCTGCTTGGGGGTGACATGAGAGCCCAGGCCCGAGGTGTTCCTTGATGGCCCAGGACAGATATTCTCTGAATCCTCCTCACCTATTTTTGTCAAACCCTAAAGTGACCCCCAAGTGTCAGGAGTGACTGGGGAGGTTAGAAGTCATTTCCAGCTAATTTCCAGGGTGGTGGCTTTGGCAGATAAAGAAGGGAAGCAGGCAGGCAGGGAAAGCAGGCAGGCAGACTTCCCCCCTCTCCGCCCTCTTGGGGCATTTGCTGCAGGGAACTGACTAGCTACAGCCCTCTCGCCTTGCCTACTCCTGTCAGTTTCCCTCAGTTCTTAACCTTCCTCTTCCTCTGAGTCTCTGGCCCCTTCCTTCTACCCCGCGCCCGCGGTTTGGGTTTGGTTTGTCCTTTGAGAAGTTTTGCTACGGGGGCAGAGAAAGGCTGCAGCCGGCGCGGGGGTGGTGGGGGACGGGGCCCGGGCCGGGGCTGAAAGCAGCAGGCAGGCAAGCTGGCTGTCGGCCTCACAGCCGCAGCAGCTGCAAGAGAAGCGGTGCGGGGTGGGGGGAAGGCGCAGGCCGGCAGGCTGGGCTGCTGGCTAGGCAGCTTCCTAGGCAGGCAGCTTCAGGGCGGCCAGGGAGGCGGCTGTCTCCGGCCCCAGCGGCTAGGATGGGGCTCTCCAGAGAAGACCCAGGCTTTGAAGGAGGGGCTGGGGAGAAGGTAAGCGGCGAGTAGGGTGATCAGTCAGACAGACGGACAGATAGACGGGCGGAGAGGCTCTCAGGAGAGTTGGGGGGAGGGGAGCAACAGAGGGGTTGGAAACATAGGGAAGGCAGGCTAGCAGGGAGGGAGGCAGGCATCAGGCAGCCAGAGAGGCAACGGGCGGGGGGCTACCCAGGGAGGCCGGTCAGGCAGAGCGCGCCCCCAGTCTGGGTAGGAGACCGAGTGAAGGACGAGGCGCACCTCGAGTTTCCCACCATCTGTTAGAGTCCATGCTCAAAAGCTACTCAAGCGTGGGCCCAGACACTGCCGCCTTTTTACCCAAGAAAAATCATTGTTAGCAGTTTCAAAATAAACACCAGATTGGCCATTAGCACTTCCTCCCCAAATATCATCCGATAATAACCATATTGCGGCATGAGCCTCTGGGGTTCCTCGGGGTGTTTGAGGGCTTGGATGGTGGACTGGGCGGGTTTCTCCCCGAAAACGCCTCCTGAGGTAGGTACTCTCCCCAGATCCCCTACCTGGGTGCACCGTTCCGTACGCTCTGAGAGCGCCGCCGCTGGCGCGACTAGGGCCCAGCAGGCCCCAGTCCTTGGGTGCGACCAGCTCTCGGGATCCGAAGGGGCGCCGTGCGCCCAGTCTACGTGTCTTCCGTCTGTCGGTCTGTCTGTGGCAGTGGCTCAGAAAGGCTGGCCCAGGCCTCACGATGGCAGGGGAGTGGCTGGCCACTTTTACAGGCTGCCTGGTGGCTTTGGCGAAGGCAGGCAGGGATAAATAGCTCATGGCATGGCTGCCCAGGCAATGAAGATCCCGGGGGCAGGAAGCCTGCATAGCCTCAAAGCGGGAGGGGGGCGGGGGTTATGTGTGTACTGCGACTAGGAGAGATCTCCACCTCTGGATAATTTCAGCCAGTGTGAGCAAAGGTTCAGGGTCGCAATTCGAACTTGGGGAAGCCTGGGTCCTGCAAACGGATTTCTCAGCAGTGCCCTTAAACCAAAGCAAAGCAGAATATATTACTACAACAAAACCCAAACCGAAAACCTGCCCCGCCCCGGCCAGGCCTGAGCAGCTCCAGGGTGATGGCACTAATGTTTCCTTTGGTGCTGTTAAGTTAATCCAAACCCCAGGGGGTGTATAAAGTATACTACTAATGCCTCTAATTGGAATAACATGTTACCACAAAATTGTTTTTCTGTCTTAAGTATTTTCCCCTCTTTCTCGGAGGTGCCGTAGCAGCAGCATTTCTGCCTGAGCTCTTACAAAATCTAAATGGAAAAGCGACTTAGACAATGGCCACGCGATTCCATCCAAGTGGGAGGGGGCCCTGTCCAAGTGGGTCCCCGCAGGGAAAGGCTGCGGGCTGCGGGCTACAGTCTGGGAGGCAGAGGCTGCAGCGCCCAGGCGTGCATGAAGCATGCAGAGGGCGGGTCGGGCCAGGGCTGGCAAGGAAGCGAGGAACTGCAGCCTTACTAAGTCGATTTGCAAACATTTTTTTTGGAGTAAACTTTCTCTCCGATGCCGGTGGAAACGAGGCGACTGTTGGTTGCTCCACTCAAATTTCCAGCCCAGGAGACCAAAGAGAGGAAAAACGCTCCAATTAGGAGATCTTAATTTTCAATATCAACAAGGAAATTCCGGGTACTGCCATTCTTCTGGAGTCGTGGGGGGGGGGGCCGCTGGCTGGCCAAGGGACCGAAGGGCACCTGGCCTACCCCCAGCTCCTGCCTTCGGCCGGGTCGGGCTGACTTTGGGGCTTTTCTTCCTCTCCGTGTCAAAGAGGGAAAGAGAAGGGAGAACGAGAGAGGGACCAAACTGTTGTGTTGATAAATTGGCCTTTGACAGGTGACTAAAGTGTGAAATAGATAATTAAACATTGCGTTTTCTTACTTAAAATTTTAATGCTCTCCACGTGCCATGTGCACCTGCCACACAGGAGAAGAGGCCTCCGTCTTCTTCTTCTGCCTTCTTTC
>CM053624.1:3990429-4010876 GCA_028646595.1 Phalanger gymnotis | reverse complement strand
AAAAAAACTTTTCAATTTAACATAATCAAAATTATCTATTTTGCATTTTGTAACGCTACTTCTTGTTTAGCAATAAATTCTTCCCTTCTCCACAAATATGACAGATAACCTATTCTTTGCTCTCCCAGATTGCTTATAATATCAACCTTTATACCTAAATCATGAACCCATTTTGACTTTATTTTGGCATACAGTGTAAGATATTGGTCTATGCCAAGTTTATGCTATACTGTTTTCCAGTTTTCCCTGGAGTTTTTGTGAAATAGTAATTTCTTAACCCAGAGGCTGGATTCTTTAGGTTTATCAAAGGGTACATTTCTATAGTCATTGACTACTGCGTCTTGTGTACCTAACCTATTCCACTGATCCACCACTGTATTTCTTAGCCCGTACCAAGTAGTTTGGGTGACTTTGCTTTATAATATAGTTTAACATACGGGTATGACTACAGGAATTATTTTCTTCAGTGAACTTTTGTACCTTCTTTTCCATTTGGCCAATTATACTTTTTAAAGTTTTCTTCTCTTCATTGGATTTTTGTTCCTCTTTTGCCATTTGTCCTATTCTGTTTTTAAGGTGTTATTTACTTCAGTAATTTTTGTGCCTCCATTACCAAATTGTTAACTGTTTTTCCATGATGTTATTGAATCACTCTTATTTCTTTTCTCAATTTTTCCTCTACCTCTCTTATTTGATTTTTAAAATCTTCTTTGAGTTGTTGCATGGCCTGGGACCAATTCACATTTTTCTTTGAACTTTGAGTGTAGCAGTTTTTTATTTTTGTTTTCTTCTTCTGAGTTTGCATTATATGAGCTCTCCTGTCACCATAGTAACTTTCTATAATCAAGATCTTTTTTGTTATTGTTGTTTGTGTATTTTCCCAGCCTATTTTTTTAATGTCTTGCTTTATGTTAAAGTTGGACTCTGCACATGGTGTGGAGAGGACACAGGTTTTTTTGTGTGGCTGTTTACAGAGCTAGTTCTGTGGGTTGTAAGGTTTTATTCCTCTAAGGTGTTATGATCTAAGGAGGGATGTGTTTACTACTCTCTTGGCTTGTGCTCTGGTCTGAGAATGACCACAAGCATTCTTTCTTGCCCTGGAACAGTAACAAAAGTCCCTAATCCCCTGTGGCTGCAAAGTCTGATGTACTAGTGTTCTTTCTTGCCCTGGGACTGCAGCCTGGGGCTGGGAACTGAATCTGCATATGGTAATGCATTAGAGTCCTGCCCCTGGCAAAAGAACCCCTGTAATCTTCCAACCAGTTGTCTCACCCCCTTACTTTCTGTGGGCCGAAAGCTCCAGAGCCCCTGCTTCCACCTTTGATTCAGTCACCCCCAGGGCCTGCGGTTAGTTTTCTGGGGTGCAGCCTGGGCTGGCGTAGCCTTCGCTGGACTGCGCTCTACTCTCACTGTGGTGCGACAGACTTTTCCTGCTGATCTAAGTCATCTTGGACTGGAAAATCATTTCACCCTATCCTTTTGTGTGTTCTGCCACTCCAGAATTTGTTTTGAGGCATTATTTAAAGTTGTTGGAAGGGAATTTGGGAGAGTTCAGGCAAGTTTTTGCATTTTCCCCACCATCTTGGCTCTGCCATACCTTAGTGATCTCTTCAGTTACATTGTTGCAATCATTGTGAATGTGGTTCTCTCAGTTCACTATTTCACTTTGCATAATTTAATAGAAACCTCTTGTTTCTCTGAATCCTTCATATTTGTTATTTCTTTCCCTCCTCTCCTCCTGTAATCATGTTCATTGGCCCTTCTCCTCTGATCTTAAAGTTTGATATGCCTTTTGTGCTTTGGTACAAATGCAGAGATTTACTTCAAAGGCAGCCTGGTCCTTGGGAGCTGCAGAGATACAGTGAGAAGAGAAGCTGCTGTCCAATATTTAGGAAACAGAATTGCTTCTGAGCCAAGCCACCTTCGAGCTCTGCTCCTCTTCCACTTCTCCACATGTGGTCTGAGAAGGCAGTGAGCAAAAAGGCTGTGTCAGCCTTCTCAGCTGCTGAAGGTTCAATATTTTAGTGTGAAGTGCCAGGGACATGAGAGACCATTGCCTGGAGCATGGGCTTTGTGTGGGCAACTCAAATGCCCCAGATTCAAGACCTTTTGGGAATGAGGTTCCTGGGTGAGAGAGCATACAGAGGTGACCGTGGGTCCAAGCGGAAATGTGGCAGCAGCCCTCACCAGGGATTCAGCCAAGCCTTTCCTAGCAGATCCACAGCCCCACCAGGTGGGCAGAAGCGCAGTGAGCAGCCTTTGTGGGCCTGAGATGAAAACCAGGGCAGAAACAGCCTGGATCTAGCACTGGACCCAAAGCCGGTTAGCTGCAGGTGAAGTCTGTTCCCCTCTGAAGAAAACTGCACACCCATGAGATGTGAGGGGAGAGTGGAATTCACATGTAGTTGTTTCAGAGCAGTAGCAAAGAGGATTGTGGGGATCCTGGGGGCTTCTATGAGAAAACTGCACACCAAAAGGCCCATTATGGTGCCCTATGCCTACATCAGGGCACATGGTCAAGAGTGGGAAGGGACAGAGGGGAGATGCATATTGTGCAAGACCAAGGATTTGAACCTTGGTCCTGATCTCTGCAAAGGAGGCCTATTTATGACTCCAACAAAGGATTCTCCTTTATTTGAAAATATCTCATCTATGATATGCATTATATAAGAAATTCTAAGGAGAAAAACGCTTGCAGCACTCTAAATGATTGCGTGTTTACGGGATTGTATTGTGGCATTTGTTGTGGGTAGAGCCTGGATTGGAATCTAGGATTCCATTTACTTCATGGAGTCTCTCTTAATCACTTACTGTGGGCCAGGTACCAGGGACCCCTATTCCCAAAGACTTTATAGGCTATTGGGGGAAACAATACACATCCCACTATCTGGAGAGAATGAGAGTTACGACAGGAGGATAGAGTAGTGGGAGAATCAGGACAGGCTTCCTCTAGGAGGCAACACTGGGGTGAGTGGGGAAGGGAATGGGGGCATCCTAAGAGGGGGAGGTGAAAGCTGTGGGTGCTACTCTGAGAACTACTGCAGAGGACCTTCAAGACCCCAGCTCTGCATTTCTGACTCATGCCCTGGGCTACTGACGGGATCTCCAAATTGGATGTACTATGTCACCTGCCAAACGAAGCTCCTGGATGACCTGCCCAAGGTCCTATGTGACCCAGGCAGGGTCTTGACTCTTTTATCTCTGATTCTACTGCTCTATGACTATGGTCCTCAAATTTTTCACTCTCAGGATCTTCTTTTACTCTCAAAAATCATTGAGAATTCTCCCTCAAAGAGCTTTGATTTTTTAGGGGGGCAGGCAGGACAACTGGGGTTAAGTGACTTGCCTAAGGTCACATAGCTAATAAGTGTGTCAGGTGTCTGAGGTCACATTTGAACTCAGGTTCTTCTGACTCCAGGGCCGGTGCGCTACTCACTGCGCCACCTAGCTGCCCCAAGAGCTTCGATTTCTAATGCTTGCATCTATCTATATTTACCATATCAGAAATTAAACCATTTTAGTGTCATTACAAAAAGTTGTTTTAATCTCATGAGCTCCCCGCAGAGTTCTCAGGGAGCCTCAGCAGCCCTGGAGCACACTTTGAGAACGCTAGTCTAGGACATGATCCATGTAAAGGTCATTCTACTGGTCAGCCCTCATTAGGACGTGAGTCTTGAGGTGGTGCTTTGTTTCGCCTAGAGTGGCGAACAACTCCCGCTCTCTCATTTAGCATTCCAGGTATAGAGGTCAACCTCGGTGATGGCAGGAGGGCAGAAGCTGGAGTGTAATGCTCAGGGACCAGTGAGAGTCCCAGTTAGTGTGGACCATGAAGCCTGTGCAGCTGCCTGATAAGATAGGCTGGGGCTAGATCGTGAATGGCTTTTAACGAGCAACCGAGAAGTCTGCATTTTTATTCTGGAGGTGACAGGCAGGCTCTGAAGAGTCTGGAGAGGAAGAGTGCCTTGGTTAACCGTGCAACGGAGCAACATCGGTTTAGCAGCTGTGACACCGCTGCATGACCCTGAGCAGGTTACCGTCCCTCTATAAGCTTCGATTTTCTTATCTGTAGAATAGGGTAATAGGACAAGTGTTACTTAGCTGATGTTGTTGTGATGAAACTCCAAGGGATTATGGGAAGTGCTTCTCAGATGTTAAAGCACTTTAGGAATGGCAGTTATTGTTAATCTAATCCTTAGATGATCAGAAACAAAGAAGTATTTTCCACCATGAGAACTGATGGGAAGATTTCAAAAGATAATGGATGGAATGCAGCCCCCTAGTAAACCAGAAGCCAGGAATGAAAAGGAAGCTCTGTTCTGCTCAGGCTGGTGGCTATTGACAGGTCCTGGCACTTCTGTATGCTCTAGAGATGCCATCAGGTTGGCACAATGCTTAGGCTGCCCACCTAGAATGTTTCCCTTTCCTAATAGCAGAGGCTAGAGGATCCATGATGATGTTTCAGCCTTGTTTGCTCATCTCCCTTCTGTTAAAAAGGCTGGCGCCTGTAGTAGGAAGGCCAAATTTATAATCTCAAATACAATCATGTATATGTTTGAATGGTTTGAAATCGCAAGGTATGAGAGATTCTCTAAGTAGAAAGCAACAGAACATTTATTTAGGCCCCACAGCAGCAGATTCGCGAACAAGCCTCCCCATTCCGACATCTTAACCAAAAGACTCCAGGCCCAGTAGGCCCGCCTCACAAGAGTACCCAGGAGGCCACATGAAAACAAGATAGTATTTAGGCAAATCATATTTACTGGCCTCAAGTCCTTGCTTGCACTCTTGGGTCCACACGGGTCAGCTCTGCTTCTGCAGCTTCCTGCTTTGGCTTCAGCTTCAGCTGCAGTTGTCTCTTAGCTTACCTCTCCTCACAGCCGAGCTTCTGGCATTCTCAAGCCCCGCCTCAACGACCAGAGACCAATTGGTTCCTGAGTTGGCCCCTCTTAAGTCATCAATCTATACCCACACAGGTTTCACACCTGATAGGACTTTGGGCCTGGGGCTTAGCACTTAACAGCTGAAAGTACTTTCACTCAAGGTAAACAAAAGCCAAACTCCTCAAGGGCACCCCCCAAACTAAGTGCTAAGGAGCCCATTTTACCTTATCAACATAGTGCCCAGGCTACGGGACCACAGCAAGAATGGCAGTTCCTTGGGGCAAGAAGACTCTCAGACCTGTTTGGTGTGAGTGCAAGGTTCCATGCTTATCATTGTAGTAAGTGCATGCAACACTTGGCCTGGGGAGGTGCCAGAAGGTGGGGGTGGGGGTGGTTGGGCAGGGGTCAGAAGCCGAGTCAATCTCAGGAATAGCTGAAGAGATTGGGGAAGGGGCAGACATAGGTTCTGGCAATTCAGAAAGGAAAAACAGACAGAGGAAGTGATGGAAGAAGGACATGGGTGGGAGGATTTTCACTTCTCTACCTGGCTTCCCTTGAGCCCAGATGTCTTCCTAGAAGCAATGCTTAAGCAACCAGCCTTAGCTGGGTTCCACACAGTCCAGTCTATGGGAAAGCAGCCCTGTAAAGCAAATGGAGGAAGGAGGGAGGGAATAAGCAGTATCAACACTTCTTGTGTGCCAGGCTCCATGCTAAGTACTTTACAAATATTATGTCATTTGGTCCTCACAACAACCCAGGGAAGCAGTTGCTGTTATTACCCCTGTTTTACAGATGAGGAAATATAGGCTGATAGAAGTTAAGTGACTTACCCAGGGTCAGACAGCCAGTAAGTGTCTGAGTCCAGATTGAACTCAGGTCATCCTGTCTCCAGGCCCAATATATTGTCTATTGTGTGACCATCTGCCCACTGAGGATAGGATCAGAGGTCCCTGGAGGCAATAGAGAAGGAGGAAAAGGATTAGGAATATGCCCCTGGTCCTGATTCCTTCAACAGATTGGACATTGACCCTCTGGGAGGTTTGGTTGTGAGAGGAACAGTCTGGAGATGCCTATTCAGCCCTTTTAGCATGCTTGCGGGGAGGTCTGAATCTAAGCACAAGAATTCCATTCCTAGATCTCTTTGGTTTGGGGAGTTGTGTGGATTGGTATAGATATCCATCCCATGCAGTGGTTGTTATAATATATTGGATTAGTCCTTAAGCTTTTGGAGTTAGGAGGAAAGCAATGCATAGAAGCAAAGAAGGAAGAATCTCCCTGTGGGTTGGGTATTCAAACCACAGGAGTCTGACTGAATAAATGCATGTACACCTGGCTTCTCAACTAAGACATAGTGTTGTCATCAAAGAGAGCTCACCCTTTGACAGAGAGAGTCAGCTTCCTGAGGGCCAGTGAAAGCTTAGAATGAGCATCCTCTGATGTCAGAGAAACTGTATAGACACTGCAGTGAACATGAGACCCTCAGTCTTTGGCTCTCCTCGTGAAACTGGGTCAGAATTCAGCCAGCAGCACCCCTTATCACTAAGTGTTGGGGGGGCAGGGTTCTTCCAAGATAATCAAGTGTGGGTTTTAAGGTTTGCTTGAGAAGCATACAGAGCTTCTGGAAATTTTATGAATTTCCCTAGAATTTTGATTTCTGAAAACATTTTTGCAAATTTTTGAGAAAAAAACTGGGAAGTCCCTTCTGAACAGAACTTTTGCGTTTCATTGTATACTTAATTTATTCAAATGATCTAACTTGATATTAAAACTGAAGAGTTTGGTTATTAATTCCAATGCCTTGGGTTTAGCATTGAGACTTTTTGCATTTCTCTGTATGCCATGAGTCTGCACTCAGGTGTATGTTAAATTTTGACTTTAGGTGAGACCCAATTGAGTAGAATCCTCACAAAGCATGTTTTCAGTACAAGTGCCCAATAACTCTGGGGAGAGATTTCTTGAGGATGACTCATTGGAGCTGTGAATGGTGAGGGGATCCCCAGGGGAGTGACTTTTTAGACGTTTCAGAGAGGGTAACAGAGCCTAGACGGTTCCAATAGCAGCGACAAATTTCTGTATCCTTAGAGATGGGAGTTAGAGAAAACACTTGGATACTCATCATCCACAGTGCTCCCCCCAGTGGCTAAAAAGACATAAATGCCAATGTATAAATGGTAGTTAGGATTCTTGTCGGAAATCTGGATATATCAATATGGTGTAGCCACGTGTAGTCATGTGGGTGGTGAATGTCCAGCCCTGGCCAGTGCAGCTTATCTTCTCCACCTCTCCCTCCACCCTCCCCTTTACTTCCCTTTTAGTGACCCAGTGGTGTCCTCCCAGAGAATGGCACTGACCTATGGGAGCAGAAAGGCCCAGCAGAGCACAAAGGGGCCACTCCCTCATATCGTCTTCTTGAGAGGGTCCAAAGGAAAGCCCCTCCACATCAGTGCTGACAGCAGGGGCATGCTGGAACTCCTGCCTCTGTCTCTAACCCAGCACTGGTTGGGACATATGCCAGCTCCCCAGAGTGTGGTCATTCACCCTACAGCCCAGCTAATAATAAACACATGCAGAAATCCTCCTTACGCCAGTGCAGGTGCTTATGGGAGCCCTCTCCCAGCTCATGGGATCACAGGATATTAGGCCAAGAGAAGGGAAAGGATGTGTAGTCATAGAATGACAAGATCAGAAGAGTCACTTAGTGGAACCTCCTTATTGGCCCAGGGAGGCCAGGTGACCCATTGGCCCTATAATGCTCTGCCTCCCGCACTTGAAACCACTCAGAGATGCCCTCTCATTTAAAGAGTGTTTGTGCTGCCTTTGCTTGAGAGCTGCCTCCTAGTCCTGTCCTCCTCCTCATTAGCCCTTCCAACATCAGAGCCGGGAGAGGCTGTGGTGAGACCTTCGCTTGGCTTGTTCACTCTTGCTGGCAGTAAGTAGCAACGAGAGGGAAGATTCCACTGAGTCCAGCCAAGTGGGCTCTGGCTAAAGCAGGCGACCATTTCTTGTATTGTCTGGGCAGACCCAGTGGGACAAGCTGGACTGTCCTACAGAAGAGCAGTGGTGCAGGGGCAGGAGAAACACTTCCTCACAATCCAATCCCATTTAATCCAACTGATATCTCTTAAGAACCCACTTTGGGTAAGGCCTGGGCCAGGCACTGAGGCTACCTCACAGGCTTCCCTAGTCAAAGGCATGGGATATGAGGGAAGGACTTTCTAAATCTTTGAGGGGAAAAGGAAGGTCATGGGAGAGGCAAGGGGAGAGGGACCTAATCTTGGGGGGCTCTGTCGTGAGTCTTGTGCATCTTTTTTGTTGGTTGCACCCACGTGCGTCTCTGCAGGACTTTTTCGACCAGGCCACCCTGAAAGCTCACTCTGCACCTGACCTCGCCTTGGAAGTGCCCTTCGCCCCTGCAGCCCCTCCCTCAGACTGGCTGGTCCTTCCCACATTTAAGGAGCAGGTCCTGCCAGTCTTTGTTGTCATCATTGCTTTTCAAGATGTACTCTTGACTCATTCCCACAGATTTGCTCTCTCCTGCTGGGCACATTCGTGCTCTGTCCTGATCACCCCCGGCCTTTCCCCTCCTTTGTATGTGTTACCTTTTCCGTTAGAGAATAAGATTCTTGGGGCCAAGGACTGGTTTTGTTCTGCTTGTATTTCTATTCCTGGTGTTAACACAGTGCACGTCACATAGTAGATGCTTCATAAATGCTTGTGGTCTGACTAAATGATGAACCATCATCCTACGTGCTTGCTGGGAAATTGAAGGCTCTTTCTCTTTTGGTTGTACAGTCTTAAACATGAGTCAAATTCTGATATTCCCTGAGAAATCTTTGGGTGGGGCATAAACCCAACAGTGAGACTCCTAAGAGGCCCAAGGTTGAATTTTGCCTCTGGGCTATTCCTTGTATAGCGAGTCTACTGAGGACCAACCTTATCTCCACAGTCACTCACAATCTTCATGAGTGACGTTAAATAAACAATGAAGAGAAACCTTGGAAGAGGCCCTGAAAAAGAAGGACAGAAAGCTCGAGCCTTTAAGAAGTAAGATTTCTCTTTTTTCTTCTTTGTTGGTTTTGTTTCCTTTTGATTCATTATATGGGTTATAATTCTTCTTTACAACTTGAACATTGTATAAATAAGTTTAATGCCAAGGCATATGTAGAACCTATATCAGATTACATGCCATCTTGGGGGGAAGGGGGAGGAGAGGGAGGAAGAGAAAATTTGGGACTCAAAAACTTGTGGGACTGAGTGTTGTAAACTAAAAATAAAAAATAAATTTTAGAAAAAGAAAAAAAAGATTTCACTTGGGAATCACCATGAACGTATCAAGAAAACTTAGAGGACCAAGCATCCCCTCTGGTACATTCTCCAACTCCAGCCCCAAGGTGGGGAGAATCCAAAGACCATGGGGATGGCAGTGCCCTTGAACTCATTGGGTCCCATCCCACCATCTGATCCCCAAGGGGGAACAGGAAGGGCTCTTGTTGATCTGTAGCATTTAGCCAATTCGACAAGCATTTATTAATCACCTACCGTGTGCCAACCACTGTACTGAGTGCTGGTGCTAAGCAAAGGACTTTAGTATTACAAGGTCAAGCTCTAACCTAGCCCTTCTACAGGGTCATGGCCCTGTAGGAGAGGAGGAGGGAGGAAACCTCTCTAGTCCTGGAAAAAGTGATGGCAAATTCAGCCCAAGGGGGCACAAGGCACAAAAGGGATATTCTAAACAACTTTGTCATGACAAGAAATAATCCAACCAGAGTCAATTGAAGGGGAGGGAGAAGTATGTAAAAAAGAGACATTAGGAGTCATGAGGGACCATAGGGGTCATAAAGTCCAAGCAATGGCATTTCTGCTCCACAAGACAGGCTTTGGTGGAGTCACTCCCACACCAGGAATGGAGGGAAGCTGACGTCAGAATTACTAGTGCTTGCTGAGGGGAAGGCAAGAAATGGGCCCTGGGCCACTACCCCTCTAGCCAATCAGAACTCAAATATCCTCTTCCCTACTCCATGGCCACTAGAAATCTTGAGCCCCTGCCCCTTTCACCACTTTCTCCTCTGCTAAGAATGCAAGTATTAACTGTCCCACCTCTAAATTAACTGTCCCCACCCTCTAAATTCCTCCTACTTGGCCTGGACTCCACTCCCCTCACTCAATTATGGCTTGGTTTGCAGACTTTATCTACCCAGTGACATGAAAACAGTTGGTTTATTTGACTCAGTCAATCAATTAAATGAAAAAAACACATTAAATTGGTCATCTGTTTGCTTCAAGGACTTTGGTGACAATTTCAGGGTAATCTTATGTCTTTTAAAACTCAGATTTCTCTAAGCTTTGAAGATGTGGAAGCTGTCTTCTTTATTGGATGTCGCTTGGCAGGGAAGTTGTACGAGGTCATTCCTTATCACATAGAGGAGACTCAACCAGAAGTGACTAGCCTACACCCACATGAATGGAACGTTCTAGCTCAGACTCACACTGGGGTCTAGGTTTATTTTTGCAGATCTACAATCATAGGACTTAAAGACAGAGGAGATGATTGACACCCAGAAAGATGATGGACCTTGGCCAAGGAAAGTGAGTAGTGGAGCTAGGATTCGAACACAGACCTGCTCATTGTTCTTCCTTGATCACTGATGACACGAATAATTTTCCATGAAAATTTTAAGTATGTTTTATTTCTTTTGTTTTTACATCACTATAATTTCTGGACAATTTTCCTCCTGCCTAGAATCTAACCCTCTTTTATAACAAAGAAAAATTGTTAAGCAAAAACGCCCAGTATGGTTACTGCCTCTTATCATTGTGCTATGGTGCCCCCTACCACCACCACACACACACCCTGTGGAGTGGAGGTAGATGGCTTCACAATTTGTACTTTATGACCGTGACTGGGCTGGTTTTCCCTTACTCAGAGCTGGGTCTCCCATAAGTGGCCTTCACTCACCGTTGTGGTCAGTGGGTGAGTTGTCCTTCTGGTGGTTCTTGGTTCACTTTGCATCAGTTCATGGACATCTTTCCATGTTCCTCTGAGTTCCTTGGTATATTCACTGAGAGAGAGCTAGCCTGCTGGGTGGCTGGAAGCATTAGACACCCTATACCTGAGAACAACTTCACTGGCCCAACTCCATCTAGAGCAAGCTATGTGAGTTGGAAATGTTGGAGGCGGTAGAAGAGTCAGGGTTCCCAGTAGACCCTCTCCCCTGGAGGAGGAAGATCTGAGATTGATCAGAAGAGAGAGCAGGTCAGACCAGTCTGGGGACCTGGGGAGCAGGGTGGTGGAGCAGAAGCCTCCCGTGGCTCCCCACTACCAGGGTCAGGCCCTTGTGGCTTCTCTCCTGTTGGTGCTCCATTCCCATTGATGGGCACTTGGTCTGTACAGGTACTGGTGCCTCATCAGCCTTCCCCACCATCCCACTTTGAATCAGGGTGAATGGCCTTCTTTCTTTTTTAATCGGGTTCCTATCTTCCTGAGGAGTGATTGGGAAGTGCTGACATTATCCCGTTTATGGACGATCTCCTCCTTAGCACAATGCCCTATGGTACAATTTGTTTCTAGCTCTAAACTCAGAAAAAGAGGAAATTGATGAGCAGCTGTTTTCCTCAGCCATTTGAATATAAACATAAACCTGCCAGGATTACAACTCTCAGTCATCAGCTGTAATTAAAAATATCCTTGGGGGATGAGGCCCAGGCCCTCCTTTTCCTGGCTTCTTCCCAGCCTGAGGCCCCTTCCTCTCCTGGTACGGCTCGCTCAAATTCCTTTCACTGGACCACCAATGCCCCCATGCTCATTTATTGGGCCCCTTCCACCTCTGTCCCGTTCTGTATTCTACACTGCCACTAATTCCATCCAAACAGTTTTGCCCTGGCAGGATCTGGGGGATGGAAAGTCTCCTTGCCGTTCTGAGACGCCCTCAGCCCCATGCAGTAGAAGAGGAGAATTGTTACCCGTTTCCCTAGCGATCTTCTAACTGACTTTTATTGGCATCCACTTTCCTATAATTAAATCACAGCAGGCAAACAGGGAACCGATGGGTGCAGGTTGGAAGATGCTCGACGCAGGAGCTCCTCTGGAGAGTTGGCACTGCCTTCCTCTGTACCACAAAGAAAGAGGGATGACATGAGAGATGTTACAATTTATTATGATGGAAAATATACCTCTCCAAGGAATGATTAGTGGACTTTCAAGAACGATACCAATACATATATGCTTTACGAAAGGAGACCCGTGTTGTTTGTGCATGTGTGTGTGTGTTGGCCAGTTTAATTCTGATTGAGTCAATTAGAGAACCAAAGAGATTAGGGAGAGTCAGTGCCATCTGTGGTCCACCCTCTGCTTCCGAGGGACCAAAGCCTCAGGATGCTGTGGCTGAAGATAAAGCTTGTCCCGCAGTAATAAGGGCTTACTGATTCAATGGCTGGCAAGACAGGGCTTTGGGAAGCCTCCACCCATACGTTCTTGCTCTTTTGTGAGGGTGCTAGACTAGTGAACAGGCCACCAGGGTTCAAATGCTTGTTCTGACCCTTACTGTCTATGTCACCTTTGATGAATTGATTGACTTCCAGGGTCCTTAGAGGCTTCCTTAGCAAAATGAAGGGACTGGGCTATGATCATAGGGTTTAGAGCTAGCAGGGTACTAAGAGGTTATCGACTCTGACCTCTGCGTTTGGAGGAAATAGAAGTAGTAAGTCCATGATTGACCTGAGGGCCCCTGGCACCAGAGTCGGCTCTTTTCCTAGAGTGCTACAGAACCCCCTTCTGGCTCTAAATCTCATAAGATTTACAATCTGTGACTTAGTCTGTGTCCAGAGACTTGGTCAGCCATGCCATTGTCCTGCTCAAGAAGTTTCAAAGGCTCTCCCTTCTGTCTCAAGGATAAAATACGAATTCCTCCCTTTGTCAATGAAACACCATCTGGCCACATATTTCCCAGTCCTGCCCAGCAGCCAGACTGTCCATCTTGCCTTTTCCTGTGCATGACTCTCCATCTCTGCCTCCATGCTTTCCCCCATTCCGGGAATGTCCTCCCCCTTCATTTCTGCCTCATCAAGCTCATTCCAGGCTCAGCTCAAGAACCGCCTTCCCCAGGAAGCCTTTCACCATCCCTCCCATTGCTAGTGTTTCCCCCACCTTTATCTTGGTTTGATATCTATTCTGTATTTACCGCACAAGCTCCTAAGGCAGTGAAAACAGGTGAACCCAGTGGTACATAAAGAATGCTGCATACAAGACTCAATGTTGTTGTTCAGGTGTGACATGGAACTTGCAACCTCCTTATGTGAAATAGAAAGATCCAAGGAAACCCCGAGTATACTTTTTGTTGGGTGAACATGCTCTCAGTTGGCTTCCCATTCATCTCTTGGTCCTTGTCACAGTTCTGAACTTTGGAGATATCAATTTTTTTATTTTTGTAAAGTAAGTTAATGTGAGAAATACAATTTGAGTTACTTTCAACATTTTTGTAACTTCGAAATAAATACCTAATTTTGATTCATTATGGAGTCAACAATGATGTTTATTATGCAGTTAGCATGTAGTTTATTTTTGAGTTAGCGTGTTATTTCCCACCACCTCCCCCACCCACCATAGAAGGTAAACCCTTTGAGAGAAAGATTCGAACCCTAACCTCAGTGCCTAGCATAGAGATGGTACATGGGAGGAACTTTCTCAGTGCTGGTTGAACTGCATTGAATTGGATGGACCTGAATTGCACATGGGTGGAATCTACGCCCTGGGTTTCATTATTCCTGTGCTGAGAAGCTGCATCCTTCCCCCTTATGCTCACTGCTCCTGGGACATGCTCGTGTGAGCCAGACAAAGCTCCCCACCATCTTCCTGTGAAGATTATTCTTGAATGGAAAAGATTATTCAGCAGGAATCCCTGTCTTATCCTGCTCCTGACCAATGAACATCTCTGGCTTCCCCCTTCAGTTTCGCCATCAGTGACAGGAGATGCAGGTCTCCTTGACCTTCCCACCTCCTAGCCCTATTTCAGAGGCTGGAGGGAAGAAAGGATCCTCCAGTCAGGGGTCATTTGCCAGACACTCCCTACCACCTCCACCTCTCTCACTGTTTCAATTGTGCAAAAAGTATATGTTTAAGCCAGAGGCTGGTAAGGCTACCACGCAGGGATTCATGGCTATCTTCCCCTGGGAAGAAAGGCTTGAACATTCGACCAAGTGGCAGTGTAAATATAACTTCATCAGTCTTGCTGACATCTTTCCTGCATGCATTTAAAAGCATTTTCTTGCCTCGTGTAATCTCCTGTGTACCTGGATAAGGAGACAAAATAAAGGTTGATCCCACAGCCTAAATAAGGACTGTGTGTAGAGATGGATTGGTTTTGTCCAAAGTGTGAAAGAATTCTTATTGGCCATCTGGTTGTGCCAATTACAAGGAAATATTGATGGAGCCCCTACCATGCCCAGTCTGAGACCTTCTGTGCCCTGGCATCCAAAAGAGTCTGGGATCTAATTGTAGCTCTTGTTAAGATGCTCATAAGCTTTCAAGCTGGGAAGACAGACTTGCTGATACCCACGGAGCAAAGGAGGGAGCAGTGGAATCACAGACTCCAGCGTTGTGGGCTTCAGCCTCTGTGCAGAGAAGCGGAGCTCTCCAGGACGCTAGTTCATCCACCAGTCACCATAAAGGCATCTAAGCTTGTTTCTCTGCATGGATTGTTCACCAAAGAAGAAAACCAGTCCAGAAGAGTCACCCCAAAAAGGATTTCAGGATCCCAAGAGTCAGAGCTTGAGGAAACCTCTGAGACCGGAAGTGAAGGGATCTGCTCAAGGTCATACTGCCAGTCTGTTTGGGTGACAAGGCTGGACCAGCATCAGGCACAGTGCCTGGCATATAGTAAGTATGAAATAAATGCATGTCACCTACTTGATTGGTCTGTAAAGCAGCAAGAATAGAATTACACTCTGCCTGCCTAATCCGTTTACACTGACTTGTTCACATTTGCTCAACAAATTTTAACTGATCATTTAGAATATGCTAGATATCGTGGGCAGACACCAACAAAGACGAGGTTCTTGCCTGTCAGGAAGGTTAGAGTTGAAGAATTAAAATATAGACCCCATGGAAGCACAGAGCAAAGGGAGGGAGAGAGAGGCCGAGAGAAAGAGAATTCAAGGTTTGAGAGCTTCGGTCCCAAGCAACTCGCTGAAATGAGCCAGGATTAGGATGCAGGCTTACAGAGACAAAGCCCTACCAGGCCAACAGCCTGATTCATGATATGAATGACTGAAGCTATGACGGTGTTCAGTGTGGAAGGTGGTTTAAAATGATACGGGCCTTCATCTGCAACGTTCTCACCCAGAGACAAAGGTTGATCCCGTTTATGGAACAAGAAAGGACAGAAATCCAAATGACACCCCAATCCTCAAAAAAAATTCTTTTTTTCCCTAATTACATGTAAAAACAATTTTTAACATTCATCTTTTCTAAAGTTGTGAGTTCCAAATTCTCTCCCTCCTTCCCTTCCTCCCTTGTCCCCTCCCTGAGACAGTAAGCCATCTGATATAGGTTATACATGCAAACTCATGTAAAACATAGTGGCCTTAGTTTAGAAAGGCCAAGGTCATCCACTGCATCCGGGGCCATCACCAGTCATCTTGACCTTTGTCCTGATACTGGACTTTGATGACTCTGGAGAAGAGAGTATGGCTGACAACTTTGCGTAACTCTGCCTCACTTAAATCCCATTCATGACAAGTCAAGATATCACCTTTGTGATGTCACTGGTCCTCTTTGAAAATGAAGGTGAACAACAAAATATTAGTCATTTTGTGGAAGAAAACTCAAATCAAAACAAGACAAAATAAAAAAAAAGAAAGAAAACAAAAATAGTCTGCTCCAGTCTGCATTCAGACTCCATCAGTCCTACTGTTGGAGGCAGATAGTACTCTTCGTCATGAGCTCTTCAGCGTTGTCTTGGAGCATTGTATTGCTGAGAATGACTAAGGCATTCACAATTGTTCATTGTACAACATTGCTGTTACTGTGTACAACGTTCTCCTGGTTCTACTCGCTTCACTCTGCATCAGTATGTGAAAGTCTTTCTAGGTTTTTCTGAGAGCATCCTGCTCATCATTCCTTACGGCACAAGAGTATTCCATCACGATCATATACCACAGCTTGTTCAGCCATTCCCCAGTTGATGGACATCCCCTCAATTTCCATTTTTTTGCCACCACAAAAAGAGCTGCTATAATTTTTTTTTTACAAATAGCTCCTCTTCCTTTGTATTTGATCTCTTTGTGATACAGGGGGCCTTCTCCCATCATCCTGACCTATATCTTGCCACTGGACCCAGATGGCTCTGGAGGAGAAAGCCCTCCCTCATTTAAATTCAATTCATGTACAAGTCATGGCCTGATGTCACGGTCCAATTTGAGAACAAAGGAAAAACAACTTCTTCTGGATACAGACCCAGCAGTGGTATTGCTGGGTCCAAGGGTATACATGGTTTTATAGCCCTTTGGGCAGAGTTCTCAGTTGCTTTCTAGAATCTGGATTTTATCTTAAAGTATGACTTCATTTAAAATGAACAGAACTGATGTGAGTGATGGTGTCTCCAGTGAAAGCCACAGCCCCCGGTGCCTGGAAGAAGTCTTGTCCCTCGCTGCCTGTTAGCCTCTTCCTCAGGATAGGCCTGCCCAGGAACGACATTACCTGCATGGACAGAAGGGGCATTATCTGAGTAGCACTGAAGTTACCTAGAAAACACTGACATTGCTCAGAAAGTAGTGACGTTTTTGGAAGTCACATATGGAGGGGGAACAGAAGGAACCTCCCAACCAGCTGGGGAAAGAATTGTAAAAGTAATTCTTTTGGTCAAAAATTGCACAAGCTATTTAAACAAAAGTGAAGAAGCAATCCAGCAAGTAATAGAGTGAAGAAAACCACAAACTCCAGAAAAGCTGAAATACGCCCAGCATCATCATGACACCTCGTTTGTTCTCTGCATACCTGAGCTCCTTCCTCTTCCTCTAAGAATGACACCTGCCCTTTTGTCCCAATCCGGCATGGATCCCCCAGGGCCAGACCCCAGACCACAGGGCTAAAGCAAGCCCTTCATAGAGTCACTTTTCCCAGACCCAGATTTAGGCCTAGAGGAGACTTTGGAGATGCTCTTGTCCACTTGCCTCCTCCATCTGCCTCATTTTACTAGTATGAACCAGAGACTTGCCCAAGGTCACAGGCCTAGTAAGGGGCAGAGCCAGGATTTAAACCCAGGTCTCCAAACTCCGACTGCTGCCCTCTGTCCCTCACAGGGCAGCTATCATCCACCAAGCCACAGGAGGCCTTTCAGTGATCTCGTCTGTAGTTTAAGAGGCGATGCAGGAGAGTGGGCTGAGCCTCAGCTTTGTTAGGAGGACCTGGCTTCTGGTCACACCCGTCACCTTCCCTGGCCACGTAAGTCTTTGAGTCTATCTGAGCTTCGGTTCCTCATCTGTGAGCTGTGAGTTAGAAGAACGCTCCTCTAACACTCGTTATTCAGTCACCGTCAGTTGTGCCCGACTCTTTGTGATGCCATTCGGGGTTGTCTTGGCAGAGATCCTGGAGTGGTTTGCCATGTCTTTCTCCAGCTCATTTTACAGATGAGGAAACTGAGGCAAACAGGTTAAGTGACTTGTCCAGGGTCACATGGCCCATAAGTGTCTGAGGCTGGACTTGAACTCAGGAAAATGAGTCTTCCTGTCTCCAGGCTCAGCACTCTGTCTTCTCTGTTTCCCTAAGGAAATAACTACATGGTGGTTAGTGTTGTTATGTTTACCTTGTTCTTCTCTTGTTTGATAGAAGTCAGATGGGAACCATCTGAGGCTGGGTCACCGCTCTTATTCTTGTGTGTGCAATGCTTTGGGGCTTATAATATGGAGGATATGTATAATTTAATATCATATTGCTTGCCTTCTCAAGGGGTGGGGGAGGGGTGGGAGGGAAAGAGAACTCAAATTTCTTTTAAAAATGAATGCTTAAAATTTTAAAGAAGTAATTGGGAAACATTTAACAAAATAAATAAAAATACATTTAAAAAATGATTTACTGCCCATTGGGCAAATGGAGAACACGGTTTCTTGTCATTGAATAAAAGCATCGGGACATTCAGGTCCTCTTTCGCAGGCTTCCTGGGAGCATCTTTGGGATGGCTCCGGGGTGACCAGGATAGCAGGGATGATGGGAAGCATATGCTATTTCCATGTGGTTTTAATTTCTTCTCCTAGGTCTCTCTATTTTGAAATCTTACCATCTTCATGATCATCACCTTCCTTCTCTTCGTTCCCATCCCTGCCATGACATAAAGCTTTTCACAAATGCCCAAGAGGATGGTGCTCCCATGCCAATCCAGTCCACATTTATTAACCCCCCCAGGATTCCTAAGACATTGTTACTGAGCCCCGTTTCTTTGTTCAGTTGGCTGTCTTAGGCAGACCCTGTGCAGCAGATCAGAGCTTTGCTTGACTTGGCCATTCTTTTCACAAAATAAAAAGAGCCCTGGCTGCTCTAAGTCTGGCATTTTCAGCCAAGTATTAGGACTTGGTGGGAATAATTTGATTAGAGATGGAGGGATAGATTGATAGATGGGTAAAGTGAGATGGGACCTAAGAAGTCACTGAGTCCAATTTCCTCATAAGGAAACTGAGGCCCCGATTGGTATGTGTTTGTGGGCCCATACGTTTTTCAGGTATTGTCTCTGAGGACCCTTCCAGCTCAGATTCCATGGCCAACTCCATGGCATGAGGAGGCATCACAGCAGGACAGACATGGCTTCCTCATTACATTCATAGGACAGGGGAGAGAAAGGAGTCTGATGGAAAGAAGTAGATATTCAGGGTGTAGGTAGAAATGAAAGGACAGGAGGCAGGGACAGTTGGGCAGCCTAACCCTAGGCCCCATGTAGAGGGCAAGGAGGAGGCATGCCCTCTGGGAGAGGGGCACGGCCACCACAGGTCCTAGTGGAAGATGAGAAATAGCATGATAATGGTCCTTCCTAGGGAAGAAGTCTTGTCTCTGCCTTGTCAGTACCTTGGGCCAAAGCACCTCGAGCCCAGGCTAATTATATTCTGGGGAGAAGCCAATGAGTAAAAGCATCTTTAGACCAAAATGTATATATTTTCTAAATTAAATGAAATTAGAATGGCACTGGCCAGTGAGGATTCAGTTCTTAGATTAGGCCCAATAGGCCTTACCTGATGCCAGCCCATGTGGAAGTTTCCAGAAATGTTTGGCAGAGACTTTTAACTCTCGATTCCTGAGCAGCCTGAAGTATCCTCTGACTGTTTCCTGTTGGTGGACTATGCGATGACTCCCCCCACCCCAAAAAAAAGCTGTTCAATTGGGTGCTGAGCTGGAAATAGCTCCAACACAAGGTTTGGGTTCAAGCAAACCATCTCTTGATTTCTTCCCTGGGGGCAAGCAAGGCAGGATCCGCTATGGGCTTTAAGCATTGGGGAAGATCTCTGGCTACTCAACTGCTGGTGACCTTGGACATCTGCTGCTCTCTTAGTTTTGTTCTTTCCTGACGGTGAGTAACCTAGTATTTGGAACTGGAATTGAGCAAATGAGCTCCTAAAGGTTGGAAGGGCCACCAGAGGTCAGGTAAGTAGAGGTGGTGACAATCTCTGGTGGCCCTAGAAGCTGAGGCTGGTGAGGAGACTGCAAGGCTGCTGCAAGGAGTCAGCCCAACTGAGCAAGGTAGACCTCATCCCCCAAGGATGTCACACACTAAAGCAAGCTTAAAGTGGACTCCTGAAATAGAGAGAAGGTCATGAAGCAATCTCCGGGTCAGGGTTGGTGAGGGAGGGTAAGGTTCTGTGCCAGCTGCTTTACACTTGAGCCTACTCTCCCCAGGAAGAAACAAAGAGTAAAGAGTCAGGCACCTAGCTCAGGGCTTCAGCCCTTGGGCCTTCTCAGGAAGAACCCCTCAGTAAAAAGAAATTGATGTTAAGCTATACTTGAGGGAACCAGCTGGCTAAGGGATCATGAGGGATCGCATTAGAACCTCCAGCTCCTTAGGGTTACATGAGGCCCTGATTAAGAATTAGTAGCCATGCCCTTGAGGCCTGGCCCAAGCCCCACAGCCTGGACTAGATGACTCAAACCAATCCATGCTAAAATGGAATCCAGATACCTCCTTTATTAGTGGTGTATGATGAAAAATACTCATTTGAGTCTGTACCAAACTGCAGAGTGGGGGGCTCCTCCCTGCTCTGCCGCTTGTCCCCCATGGGCCACCGAGAGAGCTAGACTAAATGGTCCCTAAGGTCTTGTCCAGCTCCAAGCCTGTGAGCCGGTGGTCCCCGAGTTCATCAGCCTGCAGCCGGGCCTCCCCATTGGGTGGGATTCTTGAACAGGACCTTCCATAACCCCAATAAAGCGTAAGCACCTTGAGGACAGGGTGTGCTTTGGTTTTTGCCTTTTGATCTCTAGCGTGCTGCACGCTACCTGACACTCCATGAAATGCGGTTGTATGGAGGATCTGCCTAATAACAAATAGCAGCTTCCGCTTGTGTTTGCCAAGCTATATATACATATATACATCACCT
>CM053624.1:3941659-3980670 GCA_028646595.1 Phalanger gymnotis | reverse complement strand
AATTCTGAGACTGAATTTGGGTGCGTTTTCGCTGCCTGGCCATATTCCCAGCCAACTTACTTGACCCTTGAGTTTTTCACCTGGGTATGACTTCTTGTAGAGTTAAGAGAACTATGTTCGAAGCTTGGGGGGATGTACCAGCTCTGCCACACCAGCACTCCTCCTTCCCCAAGAACCCCCAACCAGGACTGGACTTAGATCTTCAGCAGGCTCTTCACTCCTGCTCTGATTCGCCATTTAATTCCTCCCACCAGGTGGGCCTGGGGCTGGAAGCAACTGCATCTGTAGTTCTGTAGCTGCCCCACCTCCACTGCCCCAGGGGCGGTAGCCAAACCATAAAACTCCCTGTCCCCAGCAGCTTTTCCCACTAACCTTCTCTGTTGTCTTTGCTGTTTGTGGGTTGAGAAGTCTGATAACTGCTTCAGCTCACTGATTCAGGGCACTAGGGCGTGCTCCGCCCGGCTCCTGATCTGGTTGGTCCGCGCTGCCCACTCTGGGCTCTGCTCTGCTCTGAGCTGCTCCCAGCTCCATGCAGGATAGACCTTACCCAAAGACCATCCAGGCTGTCCTGAGCTGGAGCCCTGCTTCCTTCTGCTATTTTGTGTGTCCTGCAGCTCTAGAATTGGTTCAGAGCCATTTTTAATAGGTTTTTGGAGGGACTTGGAGGGGAGCTCACACCTGTCCCTGCTTTCCAGCTACCATCTTGGCTCTGCCCCCCAGTCCCTCATTTTAACATGTGCATCCAGCTGCTGCCTTCCACCTGGGGCCAGCTCATGTCACCTTTCAATGGAATGGCTAAGAGTACCAGATTGCCACCGCAGGCAATGAAACATGTGAGTTGCCAGATGTGTGGATTATCTAACTCTCCCTTGGACAATGGGCTCTTCCTGAAGGGTTTTGCAGACAAGATGCTAGAACCTTTGCTTCCCAGTTCCCCTTTGAAAAACACCTTCGATAGACAGGAGAAAATGTGTATTATTTGTGGTAGTTTGGCTTTGTTGAATTCTATGTTTTTTCCTTTCATGACTATCCTCACAAATGTGTTATTAGCTTAACAGTAATGTCAACAAATAAAAAAGTAAGAAGTAAAATCTTCCATAGACCTTGAAAACTGCTTACATTTTTTTAAAAGAAATGAAATCAGCTTTAACAAAATAATCAGAACTTAGCTCTGGCTTCTGTTTCTGTTCTTTTCCATTCGTGAATTTATAAAGCCTCGATGTGAGGTGGGTTTTTTTTTGTTTTGTTTTGTTTAGCTTTTTTAATCTAGATTAGGTAAATCATCCTTGGTTTTCCTGATTTTGCTTTCTTCACTTTGCACAACTTTTGGTTAAGATTCTTGTCTTGTTCATAACCTTAATATTCATCGTTTCCCTAGTGTAATAACATCCATGACATCAGTGCCTTTGGATTTCTTCAGTCACCGCAAAATGGTAGGACACAGAATTTGTAAGGTTCTGCTTTTACAAATAAGCCACACATAAGTGCTTCAATAGTTGTATTCCTTGTACACACTGCACATGAAACCTGTCTCAGTTCTATCTGTGAGAGAAAATGCCATTTGGCACAACAGAGAGCCAGCCTCCAAGTCAGCATGAGCTGAGCTCAAATCTTTCCTTGGCTAAATCCAGGCTGCATGACCCTGGGCAAGTGGCTTGCCTTCTCACTGCTCCCAGGCCACTCTCCAAAACTCAAGTTACAGAGGTGTTGATCTGCACTGGAAGATGTCATTTCCTCACCTGGGAGTTCCCTGTCCTAGCAAAATCGCAAGTCTGCTTTCTGACCCTATCCCTATGTTTACCAGAAATAGTTTTACCCACTCAGCTTATTTTGATTTTATTTTGAACACATTTTCTGTGGTGTAGTTTGTTTTTAAATTTTACTTCATCAAGCCTTTCAGTTCTGTAGCTGAAATTTTTTTCCACCCAATGCATCGATATCATTCCATTCTCATCTAGTTGTCCAATGTTTATGGTTATTGTCCATTGGAAACAGATGGTAGTGTGAGTGGTCGCCTTTTTATCTCTATGTTGCCATCCAATATTTCCAATGGTTTTTCTTGAATCAATGATTCCTTTCTCTCTCCACTGTTGTGCGGTCTGTGCTTTATCACACACTTACCTTTTCTACACTCAGTTTCTATTTCTAGTCTCTGTTATTTTGTGCTATTAGTCTACCTGTCCATTTTGATCCCCTACCAAATGGTCTGTATGCCTTTAACTATATGTCATAACTGGAGGACCTAGTCCTGGGAGAGGGGTGGTATCACAGTTCCCTGATGTATCCATGTCCATTTGTTAATGTACAGACATTTTGTAACCATTTTACTTAAGTCCCTGAAATCTCCCCATGCTCTCTTCTCTACTGTCGCCTTAAGTGACACATTAATTTGGGAGGAAACAACATTTGTACTATATTAGCTCCACTTAACCATGTGCAAGCACTATTATTACAGTTGTTCAAGGCTTTTGTTATCTCTTCCAAGATCATCTTAAAGTTGTCACAATAGCCACGTTGTGTGAGTCTAGAAGCCCAAAGAGTTAATGCATTTGCTTGTTATTTTAAATATTGTTTTTCTTTGCATCAGTCAATAGTCATTAAGTGTCTAAATATGCCAGGGACTTTGTCAGGGAATACAAAAGCAAAAAGAAAGACCTCAATGAGATTAAATTCTATCTATGGACACAACCTACACAGTAGGCAGAACAGTCCATACTAAATCTGCTCAAAATGTGTACAAGGTAATTTTGGAAGAGGGATAAGGAAAGACTTCCTATAGAAGATGTCACTTGAGCTAACATTTAAAGGAAGCTAAGGAGTCTATAGGTGTGTTGATAAGGCAAAATGGGATCCTTAGCACTTCAGGAGTTTGACTTTTGTTTACTTTGAGTGAAAGTACTTTCAGCTGTTAAGTGCTAAGCCCCAGGCCCAAAGCTCTATCAGGTGTGAAACCTGTGTGGGTGTAGATTAATGACTTAAGAGGGACCAACTCAGGCACCAGTGGTCTCTGGTGGTTGAGGTGGGGCTTGAGAATGCCAGAGTCTGGGCTGCGAGGAGAGAGGAGCTAAGAGACAACTACAGCTGAAGCTGAAAAATGCTGAAGCAGAAGCTGCAGAAGCAGAGCTGACCTGTGTGTAGACCCAGGAGTGCGAGCAAGTACCTGAGGCCAGTAAATATGAGGCCAGTAAATATGAATTGGTTAAATACCATCTTGTTTTTATGTGGCCTCCTGGTTACTCTTGTGAGGCGGGCCTACTGGGCCTGGGGTTTTTTGGTCAAGATGTCGGAATGGGGAGGCTGGTTCGTGGATCTGCTGCTGTGGAGCCTAAATAAATGTTTTGTTGCTTTCTACTTAGAGAATCCCTCATACCTTGAGAATTCGAACCATTCAAACATATACATGATTATATTTGAGATTATAAATTTGGCCTTCCTACTACAATAGGGCAGAGATAAGGAGGGAGAACATTCCGGGAAGGCTCCAAGGAGACAGCTAGTCAGTGCAGAGGTCTTTGGTAGAGCTATGGAAAACGTAGGTGATTTGATGTTCTTGCTAAAGGCAGGTCATCCCATTTGTATTGTTTTGTTAGGTCTCTTTGGATTTTTAGACATAAGGTTGTAATAACTGGCTAAAAGCATTAGATCCCATGGACTTTGGGGGAGGTATTGCCCATGTTCCCCTTCCCCAAACATCTGTTAACAGCTCTATAAAAAGAAAGGACATTTAGAGGCTTTAATGTCTACATCCTTCCACCATATTGTTGACAGGACAATCCAGTTATCTCCACCAATTATCTTCACTCAAATCTTTCTACCAAAAGCTGTTAAGGGGCAGTAACATTTCAAGTCTGTTAAGGGACAGTATTCCTTTTTTCTGTAAGTATTGTCATCAGCAGTAGTAGCCTGGAGCACTTGGTAGGCTAGAATCCACTTCATAAACATACGCACCCCCCCCTCCAACCTCCTATCTCTCAAAAGAAAGCTATTTAATAAGGATCATCAAGCACCTGGATAATCACTGACTATCTGGGAAAATGCCTACCCTTCCAAAATAAAGACACAACTGTGTAAAAGATTACCAACACTCAGTGGAACTAAAACTTTAAAGATGATGATAAAGAGATGTTTCTGAAAGATGAATGACAATGGATACCTTTCTTGGACCAAATGAGCCTACCTTTAGCTGAAGCCATGCAGACAGCCCAACTCTTAGCCCAGAGGAAAAATAAAAGAAGGGGATTATGGGTCAGTTTTCTGCCAACCAGAAGAATGTCCTATGCATGCCAGCCCTCAAAGCAATGCTCTCCTCCAAAAAAACATAAACAAGAAATTAAAGGAATTCATGTTGGCAATGAAGAGCCTCAAATACTTCTTGTAGGTTGTTAGGAGCCCGATTGCTTAGGTGGCCATGACATTATTGTCATTAATAGGTGACACTCAGTTATCTTCTAGCTGCTTGAAATGGTGTATTTGTGGGGAGAGGGCTATGCGATTCTTCCCCTTGTCCACTTGAGTTCCCACCAAATGAATAGCATTGATGAGTCATGTTAATGGGGCTGAGGAGGAGGCAGCTTTCTGTCATCAGTAAGACAGGTCTCCCTGAATAGAGAGTGGATTCTCTTCTTCAAAAAGGGGGAACATACTTCCTTTGCTCTTCAGACAAGCCTGGAGGAGGCCTGCACCCAAGCATGTTATTGAACCTGACCTGAAGTAGTAGGAAGCTGACTCTTGAGGACATATGTCCTCAGAAACTGTGTTCACTCCCTGACAAATGGAAGTAGAGGCTCCCAGGGGAACAATTCTGGAAATGTTTACTATGGAGAAGCAAGACAATGAAAGCCAAAAGGTTCTATTCTCCTGTCCACCAAGTAGAAAAAAGAGTGAGTCAAGGGGACTCTTCTAGCCTCATCAAACCAGGTCACCAGGTAGGACCTAGGCCTGTGTCAGATAGAAATGGTAATAGGAGACAGACAGACTGACTCCAGATCCGGTTTTATTGGGAATGCAGCTAATGTTTCTTCATTGCATATAACAGTTCTTGATTTCAAATGCTTTTTAAAAAAGTATTTACAGACAAATCATCCAACATATGATAAAATGTTTGTTAACATGTAGCAAGAGAACATCCCTTGTCCCTTTAGATTACAAGCACGTGTCCAGCAGAAGTCACCAGTTCCACCCTTTCCCTGACCCCTTTTGGAGAACTTTGAGAAGCAGGGTAATTTGCTGACCCAACTCAGCTGCCCCCAACGAAACTTGGAGACAGAGAAATGGAAGGAGGGAAGGAGAGTCACTCTGGGTTCCAAAAGATTCAGTGGGAAATGCTGAGGTGAACAGAAGGCACAGTGCCCTGATAGTCAAGGTGGGAGGTGGCTTACAGCTATAGACTCACCATGAGTCAATCCTGAATGAACAACAGATTCATTTAAGTGATCTACAAAGAGGCATCCCTCAGCCTCCTGGAAATGCACTTCATTGGAAGAATGAGACTCTGAGATGAAGGTAGGAAACAACACATTTTCAAAAGACCAAGGATGCTGGCCTGCATGTATGTACATGTCAATGTATGTGTGTATGTATATATGTACATATATACATATATACACGCATATTCATATAGATAGGCAGATAATAGATATAAATTATATATGTATATGCATATAGATACGGTACTATGTGTTTGTGTGAACCTCTGTCAGCTGGGGCTTAAGAGTAATCTTTCCACAGCCCACTCACTGATCCCCAGGAGAAGAAGAAATAGCATCTTCTGCTGGAGGAAGATGAACAGGTCGGAGAAGTGATGCAGAGCTTAACAACAGTAGAGACAAGAGGCCTGGAAACACCTTCCAGGAGTAGAAACAGTAACAGCCAAGAGGGAAAGGCCTACAGATGGAACTGCCATCAGAGAAAGAATGTCTAGCAGCTGAATAATGAGACGTGAAGAGAAGATGTAAAAACCGGTGGCCAACCAGAGAAAGGAGACCCTTGACTCTCTGTGAGTTTAGATCTGAGTTCTTTCAGTGTTCATTATCATATGGGTCAGGTTGTTCTATGCTATGAAGCTTTGTGAGCCTGGATGCTTGTAGAGCAACATGGTGGCCACCCTTGAGGGAGTATTAGATATCAAAGTTCTCAGACCTCATCTAAATGAGGGTATGAGTTGTAGAAGTAAAAAGTCACCAGGATGTGCCCGGGCCTTTCAGGTAAAGATGGGTTCTCTGACATATGGGTTACAAATATAACATAAAGATGCTACATTTCAGCAAAGGCCTTTGCTGGATCAATTGATGTAATTTTAGTTTTTGTTATTTTTCTTGTTAACATGATTTATTATATTGATTCTTTCCTAAAATTAAACTATCATGATATTCCTGGTATTCCTACTTGGTTATAATGAATAAAATATTTTAATATATTGCTGCATCCTATTTGCCAATATTTTAATTTTTGTGTATCTGTTGTAGACACAGACTACACCTACAGCCACAGCTAACAGAGACATACAGCCAACAGAAAATTCTACTCTATCATCTATTGATTTTTTAAAAGCATTCTCTGCTCCTTTCCTTGTTCATCAGGAAGAAGCTGTCCTCTCTCTTTTCTAGGAAACTTAATCTCTTATTTGGCATCTTCCACCTCCCTGTTTCTGCATTCTCCAGGACTGTTCTCCCAGAGACACCTCCCTTCTCTCCCACTTCACTTTCTCCCTCACCACCAGCTCATTTCCACTGACTTAAACACATTCTCAGGTCTCCTCTGTCCTAAAAAGGGGCCTTTCCCTTCCAAACAGCCCAGTCCCTTCCCACCTCTCTCCTCTCCTTCCTTCATTGGGAAAGTCCTTGAAATGGTTTTGTGCATCCACTATGTTTACTTCCTAATGCCTTCATACCGCCAACCTGGTTTGTGTGCCAGCAGGCCCCGAAATTGTTTTCTCAAATGTCATCAATAGCATCGCATTGCTTACTTTAAGGCCTTTTTCTAAGTTATCTCTCCCCTTTCCTTGGACTATCTTCTCTCCCCCTATTCCTCTCCGACCCTTCACAATGCTTGACCCCGTGACTTTGCCTGTCCTGCTAGAAGCTTCTTTCTCCCTTGGCCTTGGAGGCGCCATGATTTCCAGACTCTTCTGACTCTCTTGTCTCCTCATCCACCAGCTCCTCATCCTTGACGTGGCTCATAGAATTACAATTGAGCTTTCAAGGGGACCTCAGCAAGCATCCAGTCCAATCCTCATGACAATGTGCCCCAAGGCAGCCACCCAGCCTTTGCTTAGAGTCCCTTTCAAGGCAGCTCAGGCTGCATCTGGACAGTGCTGATCATCAGGACAGTTCTCCTCAAAAGGCTCAGTTTGTCTCTTACCCTTTGTACCCATTGCTCCTGGCTGAGAGTTGGGATTGTTTCATTCTTCCTGTTGGCATTTCTAGCACCTAGCACAGTGCATGGCACATAGTAGGCACTTAATAAATGCTTATTGGTGGATTGGTTGATTGGATCTGTCCTTTGGAGTCAAGAACAATGAGTCTCATCTCTCTTCCGCTTGACTTTTCAAGTACTTGAAGAAAACCATCATGTGCCTTCGAATCTTTCTCTCCAGGCTAAAGATTCCTAGTTCCTTTGAATGATAGTTCCAGGACACAAACTGAGCCTTGTACCATTCTGGTTGCCATCCTCTGGGTGCACTTTAGCTTATTGGTGTTCTTCCTAAACTAGGGTATGCCCAGAACTGAACCCAGCACCCCAGAAATGAGCTGACCAGGGCAGAGGGTAATGGGATTATCTCCAACTTGTTCCTGAGGGCTCCACCTTTCTTAACAGAGCCCAAAGGCGTGCTAGCTTTTGTGACCACCATGTCACACTGTTGGCCCACATTGAGCTCCTAGACTATCTTATACACCTTTCTCTTGCTGCCAGAAAAAAAACCCAACTTTCTTATGTGCAGGCATTATGATTCTTTTGCCCTCCAATCTTGAATGACTGCTGAGTAAAATTCTGACTTCATTTCCCAGCATTCAAGGCCCTCCACAATCTGGTGCCTCTCCACCATTATAGCCTTGCCCTCTATTATAGCTCACTACATAGTACTTTTCTCTCCTAGCTCCATCCCACCCTCATCCCTGGGGAAAAGCCCACCTCAAACACTTAGCTCCCTTTTTCTCTTTATTCATCTTGACCCATGGAGTGTCTTCCCTCCATCCCCTTCCCATGACCACCTAGCCTTTAGAGTCACTAGCTGTCCTTTAGACCCCAGTGGAAAGGATGCCTCTTCCATGAAGCCTTTCCTGATCTTGCTGGTAACAATCCCTTTCCCCCTTGGATAACACACATTGCCTTGTTTGTACTTCTGTAATGCGTTTATTATGATATATCGTGTAATAAAATTGTCTGGGTTTATGCTTTATCCTCCTATTAGACTGTGAGCTCCACAAGGAGCTTATATCAAGTTTGTCTGTGTGTCTTCTATAAAGTTTGTATCTCCTCTGTGAAGAGTAGGCACTAAGGTATTTCTTGATTGAAAGAATGATTGAATAATTGAATGAATGAGTGAGAGAGAGAGAGAATTTGACTCAGGAGATCAATCTGCAGCTTTGCAGACTCTTCTCACACAAAGCATCTTCCGCACATACATTAAAATTACACAAGGCTCTAGGGAAGAATCAACTACAGAGATAACTTGGCTCAACAATCTACAGAGTGCAGTCATCAGCGGTAGCCAACAGGGACCCCAATGCACACCTAAGTTGTTCACCAGTGGCATGGAAAGTATTCAGTGAGGAGCTCTAAGAAAAGAAGGCTTCCTTGTCACCTTGGAGGTTCTCTGAAATCTGTTATCCTCTGACTAGTGCCATTGCACTAGGCATATCAGACTCTGGAACACTACAAAGGCTCTCGGTGAACTAGATAGAGGCAGGTCTAGCCATGCATACGAGAGGGGAAGTAGATAAAAATGCCCATTGCCAGTTGGTCCATTGGTACATCTATATTTGGACAGGCACTGCCAAAAGACAGTGAATGTTAATAATCAGGGTTGATAGCATTTGGAAACTGCAGCCTTTCCATCATCCCAGACCGCTCAGTTGGTCAAGAAGCCAATTCCTTTAATTCAGTGGTATCCTTAGAGTGCAATCAAGCTATGAGTCATTGAATGTCCCGATTTGAGAAGGATAAGAAGTTAAAGGACAATAGGAAGAAATATGGCAGACAAAAGTGGTCTGTGACAAAATGACAAAGATTCCCATCTGAGGACTACCTCAGAGACATCCTCAAGTACTCATCTAGCCAGAAGATGATGGCCAATCCTCTAGCGAGAATGAGCTACATTCTCGTCCTCAAGATAGGACAAAAGCTGGAGGAAGATTGGCGTATTGGGTGGATGCTCTATGGAGCATTGATGGAAAGACATATGGAAGGAAGGACCCAACTGTACCTTAGGGGTATGTCTCAGTTTTCTTGGTTCATGTATCTTGACCCTGAAAGCCTATGGGAATCCTGCTACTCCAGGACCCCAAGGTGGGCTCTCTCCTGGCAAGCACACAGTTTGTAGGAAATTTTACTCAGTGGAAGAAAATGAAAGAGAACCCTCCCCCAACAAGCAGCCTGCCCCTAAAGCTCTGAATACATCTTGATCTCCTCTGGCCCCCACACAGTGTGCATGGCATCTGGGATCTCCCACTGATCTCAGCCGCTTTCTGTGGCTTCCTGACTGCTCATAACCTTGTGGTAGGGGAGAGATGTCCCACAGGGGCTCTGGGCAGCTTTCCGCTGTGACCTCTGAGTCACTCTGAGGGTTCCATTTGTGGGGCTTCCCATGGCTCTCCTGACACTGCCCTCTGTCACCCACCCTTCTTCAGCCTCCCACTGGTTCCAGCAGGTGTCAGCCTGGAGCACTCTCTACTAAAGTTTTGGAGACAGAGATGTCCAGGGACAGCTTCTAGAGGTCCCAGCTGTGGATCTCCCTTCTTCAGTCATTTAAATGTCTCTTAACCAGGCCTGATTTTAAAATGTGTATGTATGTATATGTATGCATGTATACGTATATGTAATATATATGTATGTACATCATATATACGCATATGTATAAAATCTTCATCAAATTAAATGTTCTATGTCATAGGACTTACCTTAGTCTAGTGGGAGACACAGTTCTCTCTATTGCGTATCCCAGATCTGGTGCTTAAGTACCAGAACAGAGGCTTTCTCCTGCTGCAGCCATTCCCCATCTCTCTACTCCCATAAGCCTCTGAGGAGGAAGAAAGGAAATGAGCATTTATTAAGTGCCTACTGTGTGCTAAGTGCTTTACAAATATCCCATTTGAGCTTCACAACAACCCCAGGTGCCCTTATTATTCCTGTTTTACAGTTGAGGAAACCAAGAGAGAGGCTGAGTAACTTTCCTGGAGCCAGAAAGCCAGTAAGTGTTTGAGGTTGGATTTGAAGTCAGGTCCTCCTAAGTTCGGGTCTGGTGCTTGATCCACTATGCTACCAGCTGCCTTCTAAGTAAATAGCAGTTAGTGAAGCCTAGGCAGGGACCTATTGCGGTCCAATCTATGAGCTTCAGAGTGAACTAGTTTAAGGTTCTGTGGAAAGAAAGAAAGAAAGAAAGAAAGAAAGAAAGAAAGAAAGAAAGAAAGAAAGAAAGAAAGAAAGAAAGAAAGAAAGAAAGAAAGAAAGAAAGAAAGAAAGAAAGAAAAAGAAAGAAAGGAAGGAAGGAAGGAAGGAAGGAAGGAAGGAAGGAAGGAAGGAAGGAAGGAAGGAAGGAAGGAAGATGGGAGGAAAGAAGGAAGGAAAGAGGGAAAGAAAGAGAAAGAAAGAAATCTAGCCAGCAAACCCCAAGTTAATGGGGCAGCTTCTGGCCATCGAATTTCCCTTCCTTTGGAGAGGAGAAGGAGGAGAAGGAGAGAGAGAGGGAGAAGATGAGCTGAGTTACCCAACTAGCTGGGTCCCCCTTTCAGGCAGCTCAGTCTACTCACAGGTTGTGTTTGTCCTTTGTTCTTGAAGAGGACCATGACATCAGGGAAATGATGACATGACTTGCAGTTGACTTTGATTTGAATGAGGAAGGGCCGTGCAAGATCACCAACCTAATTTTCTCCTCCAGAGCCATCTGGATCCAGTGACCAGATATTCAGATACGGCTGTATATTCAGATATACAGATATGGCTGTATTTTGGGCCCTCCTGGTTTAGAGTGAATGTCAATGGTAACTTTCGCTTTGTAACAGCAACCCTGAGGGGTCTTCCCCTCCCAGTTTGATTTGTTTTCCTTTTTTTCTTTTTTCTTTCTTTTTTCCTCCTTTGTATAATTAAAGGGGCCATCCTTTAACTCACTTCTTAAATTTAGAGGCCTATTCACTGAATGGGTGTTACCTCGCTCTAAGTGAGTACATGGAAAGGCCTTAGCCTAAAAGGGCCAGACCCTTTGCATTCTGGGTCATCTCCAGTCATCCTGATCAATATCTGGTCACTGGACCCAGGTGGCTCTGGAAGAGAAAGTGAGGCTGGTGACCTTGCACAGCCCTCCTTCACTCAAATCAAAATTAACTGCAAGTCATGTCATCATTTCCCTGATGTCATGGTCCTCTTTGAAAATGAAGGACAAACACCAGTAAATAGCAACCTGCCTAGGAGCAGAGTTCCTCTTCAAACTTGAAATTCAGATATGGTGACTGCAAATCTTTATGCTTTCTACCCTTTTGATATACAGGATGGTGTCCATTGCCTAAGGGAACACGTGTTCAATGCTGACAAAGCCCCCCCTACCCACAGGCTCCCCAATGGGTTGAACCCCACTTGAATGCCACAAGGGACTGATCAGTGTTGTTTAAAGAGACTGATTCAAAGAGACTCTGCATACTTCTAGACGTTGTTTTTCTAATATAGGCTTGGCCTGCAAGATCTGGGAAAGAATTATATACTTAATCCAGTGGAGGCTTTAATTATGTTTCAGGAAGTCATCGCTTATTTGGGGCATTCACATGTTAACTGATGGTGCTAGCAGGTCAGATCCCTGAGGTACCACTTTTCCCCCCTATATGTTTTAGCTTCCTCTGCTTTGGGTTCTTAAATAATCCATCTACAATTGCGTAGGTGGCAATCACAGAGCCCGGAATGCTTCGCTTGGTGATTGCCACTTTAATTACGATTGTCCTTTTGGAGGAGCTGATTGCATCCTGGACATCATCCTATTAAAGAATGCCAAAAATCATTCATGTTTAAAACTTATTCTCATTAATAAGATGACTAGAAGATACGGACATCATGGGCTTTATTCTACCAAGCACTTCGTTATCCTAACAGTACAGAAAATGCCAACTGTCTTAAAGCACCTGGTGAAATTATCCAATGCCACCAAGGAGATCCACTCTTCCCATCCAACCCATCAGCACTTGAGACCTCAGGACAGCATCACCAAGACAGCTAAATGGAGGAGGGAAAGAGGAAACAGTGCACATTCATATAGAGTTTTAAGGACTGCAAAGCCCTTTACAAATATGACCTCATCTGATCTTTACAAAGACCCTGGGAGTTGGGGCCTATTATTAGCCCTGTTTTACAGATGAAGAAGCTAAGGAAGAGATGGTTGACTTTTCCCAAGGTGACACAGCTAATAAGGCAGGATCTGAACTCATATCTTCCTGATTCTCAATCCAGCATTATGGTCATGTACCATCTAGCAGCCTGGTCACTCACTACACCTGAAGGCATACTACATAGGATTATATATCCTGGAGCCAACTCCAGTGAAACCAGACATCCATCAGTGTGTCAAGCTAAATCGGCATCGATGTGCTATGAACCTACACTTTCCTTTTTTCTTGGCCGGGACTGAGGATAAAACTGCTCTCTTCATAAAAAGAGCAGGGTAAAATGACACATCTCCCTGTGCTTAGGAGCAGTGTGGGTGACACAGGAAATATTCATTCTTTAACACTAGGAACAAATTCCCTGAATCTCTCTGGTTTGGTACCTCTTTATGGGGGCTGCTTGTTAACAGCAAGTCATAGAGCTGGCCAGGGAGGAGTCAGAGAGCTCATGGGTCACATTCTGCCTCTGGCACTGAATTGTTCCAGAGAACTGATTCACTTCTCTGCCTTGCTTTCTATCTGTGAAATGGGATGCTCTGAGACTGAAAAGAGATGATGTGAAGCACCTTGCCGATCCCAAAAGCTTCCTGTCAATGTCCATTATTATGCAATTTCTCCTTCCAAGATGAGGGCTCTAGTTCCTGTTTTATTACTTTAGACAGCTTACATTTTAGTAGATACTGATCAATGTATTGTAAGTTCTAAAACTTAGTAGCAAAATACTGCCCATTTCAAAAGAATCGTTTGATTTTTACCTCTCATTAGCACAGAAAACTCCCAGTGTGTAAAGTTCTCTCCAAGTGCAGGTCAGCAGTCTGTCTGTAACTCTCAGTCTTAGGGAGCTGCCCAGGGCCATGGGCAGCTACCACACTCCCCAGCCTTCCCCCTACCCCTTCACATTGCTGAATCAGAAGCTGGTCTTCTATCTGATAGTTTCTCCACTTTAATTTTCCTCTTTTGAGACAGGATCCTGCTCATTTCTAAGCCTGGTACTTTGAGTTTTCTCTCTTTTTCATTAAATTCTTGGTTATTGATTTTATTGACATTTTCAAATAACCCATAGAATGTAAATATCTTGAGGCAGGGACTTTGATTTTCAAACCCTCGTGTATCTTCCTACCTAGCAGAATGCCTTGGACTCAGCAGGAATTGAGTCAGTCTTTATTCTGTGTTAATAATTCTACTGGACTCTTAACAACTCTCCTTTTCTGCCTCCCTTCAGTGAACGCTTTTCTCATTTATTTCGCTTCATCATCAACTCATCATTTCCCTTTTCCTCTCTTGTTAATACAGGCATCTGGGGCAGTAAGTTTGCCTGGGTCCTGCTTTGGCCAGATCCTATAGATTTTAACTGTCACATCTTTGAAACGAGGTTACTATTTTTATGATTCCTTATTGCACCTAAGAAATATTTGGCAAATTACATTCAAAATTTTACTCGTACCTATACTTTTCCTCACCTTATGATTATTTACTTCTAGTTTTGAGTTGTAATCCATAAACACCACGTATAAGATTTCTCCCTTCCTAAATTTGCCTACAACTTTGCCGTGACCAAAAAAAAGATGAACTTTTGTGAATGCATACTTTGGTTTTAAAAAAGTTAAAAAGGAGTTACTTATTTTTCCATTATTTTGTCTATACGCTAGTTTGTTTAGTAATATATTCAAGCCTACCACTTTTCTTTTGTTTAGCTTATATTCCAATAATGGGATATTGAAATTTGCTACTAATACTAGTCTTCACTTTCTTCTTAGAAGATCATAAATATTTACTTCATAAATTCAACTCTTGTATGACTAGATACACAATTACACTTCAGAACTCTGATGAATCTTTGACTTCAAACATAAAGATGCCCCTTCAACACTGCATGTAGAGTAGAGTAGATAGAGTCATACCAAACCCAGGGCAAAAGGGGCATTTTCCTAGGGTGCTAATATGTGGGGCTAGGTGGGCTTCTTCCCTGGCAGGTGCACTTTTGGGGGGAGGTTGTGCTTCCTCACCATGACAGCTGTTATCCTTATAATTAGCCCTGTAGTCCTTTGCGTAGGTAATCATCAATAGGGGAAAGGCCAAACCCATTGTGGTACATGAACATAATGGGGTTTTACTGCAGTATAAGAAACGATAAATGTGATGAATATAGAAAAGCATGGGAAGACATGAACTGATGCAAAGAAAAATAAGAACCAGGAAAACAATCACAATAAATGCAGCAATGTAAATGGGAAGAACACCAAAATAGCCAAGATGGAACACTGCAAAATCATAATGACCAAGCCTGGGCCCAATGAAAAGATAGTGGGGGGAACCTCCCCCCTCCCCTTCTTGGCGGAGACAGGGGCTGTGGGTGTGGGAGACTGCATATAATGTTTGGCTTTGTCAATATGCTGGTTGGGTTTACTGAACCCTTTGTGTCCCAAGGAAGTCAATGTCAGAAAGAAAAGGCCAGAATATGACAAGATATTCCCAGCAGCACTTTCGTGGTACCAAAAAGCTGGAAACAAAATATGTGTCCACTGATGAAAGGGCGAAGGAACAAATTGTGGTGTGTGATTGTAATGCAATATTATCCCCATAAAAATGTGGCCGTCATGAGGAATTCAGAGAAACCTGAGGAAACTTGTAGCACTGATGCAGAGGACAGAGAGCAGGACCAAGAGAACAATACGCCCAGTGACTACATTCCTATAAATGACCCAGTATTATTAATAATATAAATTGCTTACACTAATAAGCAATGAACTCTTAGTGAGTTGTAATTCTTCAGATGGAGCAATTTCCATCCTGGAGATCGATAGGGAAATACACGTCCCTGTTTCAGCAGAGGGTGGGGACCATGGGGGCAGAGTGATATATAGGCTTCAGACTTGTTGTTTAACTATTTTCCTTTTCTCAAGAAAGGGTCTGATAATGGAAGGAGGGTAGAGTTTGAAGGGAAAATACTGTAGCATAAATGCAAAAATGGCAAAATTTTAAAATAATAATAATCTGGCAAGAATACCAACACACTCTCTAAAATTCTTTTCAATCTAATTTACTTAGGCTACATTTTAAAATTTGCTTCTGTTGCCTTCTTTCCCAGGGATTTAGAATGGTGATGTTTTCTTATCAAGGCGATGACATCTCCCTTAAGGTGTATTAATATGTGACTAATTTGTTTATCAGGTACATCTACTTATGAAACAAACTGTAACAAAATCCCCTGGGGTGTGATGGAGCAGAGCAGAGAAGGAACAGTCTACCTAAGAAGCAGAACTTCTTTCGCATCCAAAATCCAACAGAGCATGACATAGCATCTGAGGCAATGTGGCCCGGTGGTTAGCCTACTAGACTTGTGATCAGTTGTAAGGATTAAAATAGGCCCTATTATGATGTGACAAAATACTGAAAACTAAAGCTCAACCAATTAGGTAGTGGGTTTGGGCTGATGAGACAGAACCTATTGATACAAATTAATTACTCCTGTGTCTGACTCTCAAAACGACAGTCCCTATTAAAATCAGCTCAAATTGAGGCTGTGATGGGCAATGCAGGAGGCACCCCTGGCTTTTTCTCCTTGGATTCATAATTACATCCAAGCCGCAAAGTGGAGCTTGGGTCCAGTCTGCTCTGAGGTTCCAAAGGGCTGTTTAATGGTGAGGAGCCCTGGGGCCGGTCAGCAGCAACACCCAGGAGTATCACTCTTCCTTTGACCAAAGACTGGACCTACAATACAGAAAATGTGGTGTGAGAGTGACAACCTGCCTGCCAAGTGCCCAACCACGGCTAAAGATTCTGTTCATAATGTATTAAACATCTGCTCTAAACAGAGCTGTCAAATGCAAACCCCAGTGTCTGAATTATCAATGAATGAAAGCGGCATTCAGAGCATCTTGCCCATTCTCCAACCTCATTATAAAGCTCTAGGCTCAATCGCAGTACTCCACGTGGGTGGTATATTTGGGGCCAGAAATGCTGCCACCCTCTGTGCCTGTATAGGCTCAGAATCTTGATGTGTCAGGAGCAGAGCTGATCCAGAGATGTGAGCCTCTGGAATCATCCCAAACTAAGAATATACCAATCACATTGGCCTGATCTATAAGCATCCCAAGAAAACCTCTAGCTGGACCTTGCAACTTCAGCATGAGCAGCAGTGTAAATCTGGACCATTGCTGAGAATGTCTGAGGATAGCGAAGGTGGCTGGGGGCACCAAACAGGTAGTCAGGCCTCTGCAGGGTCAGTGCTATGGCCTGGACACTGCAGAGAGAAACCAAGCCATCTCCACCGAGGCTAGGGAGCAGAGGAGGCATGCCCTGCTTTCCCTGTTCGAGACAGGGACAGAACCTGCGATGTCATTGCTGGCCCAAAGGAGGACCCTCTCTGCCAATGCAGGTTGGCATTGATCGGCAACTTTTTGTCTTAGAGTTTCCAAGAGCAGAGAGAGCCAGGATCAGGGTCCCACAGCTTCCTCTAGATAGCGATTGAAATGTTAGGACATGATACAATGAAGATGGCTGTCATAGCCAGTGGGTTGGATGAGATGGCCACTCAAAATTTGGTAATTCTGTGGCTCGTGGAGGGTGAGCCTATCACTGTATGCTCATCTGCTGCAACACTATGTGCCATGCATTGTGCTGAATAATGAGCACAAAAACCGTCCCTGCCCTCAGGTAGTGCACATTCTAATGGAAAACAGAGGGTGTGAATAACCAACCCAAAGCTTCCTTTCCTTGTAGGTCCCATCCCCAAGCTTCCAGTAACTACAATGAAGCCACAAGCTGGCCGATTCCTCCAATGTGCATTTGCACGGGCTGCCTGCCATGCCCGTAATGCTCCACCCCCTCATCTCTGCCTCTCAGTATCCCTGACTTCCAGACATCTCAGAGCCCTTCTTCTGCAGGAGGTCTGTCCTGGTTCTCCCCAATGGCCACTACTTCTAGAGCCTTCCCTTATCTTTATCTACTCTCTACATATCTTCTATGTCTTTCCTTGCATGCTATCTCCCTCATTAAACTGTGAGCTCCCTGAGAGCAGGGGCAGGGATTTTGCCTGTCTCCATATCTCCAGCCCTTAGCCCAGTGCCTGGCACATAGTAAGCATTTAGTAAATGCTTGTTGACTGACTGGCTGGCAGTTTTTTTTTTCAAAAAAGAAAAGTCTGGAAAATTCCAAATGAATTTTCACCCAATCAGGTGATCACAGACTTTCTGGGAATGACGGCAGCTAGGTCAGCTGGCACAGTGCTGGGGACAGTGGACAGCTGGCAAACACTTGCTGATTGACCAAAGGGCTGGTCGGTCAGATGAGTGAGCACTGCTGGTGAGGCCCCATTCTCAACATAATCTTTCACTGGAGCCTAGGAGAACCCAAGAGCACGATGAGAAGGAGGGAGTATTCCTGGCAGTGCCAGCAAGGGCCAAGTGACCCTGGTATCAGTGAAGAATGAGTAATGGCATGCCATAGACTTCTCCATGGTCCTCAGTTGAATTATACAATAGACTCTAGGGAACAGACCAACTCCAGAGTTGCCATCTTGGCCTATTCACCCCTGAAATATATGTACTCATTTTTCTAAGCCCTAAGAATAATGACAGTGATAAGAACTAGCATTTACATAGTGCTTTAAAGGCTTTCAGAGTGCTTTACAAACATGATCTCCTTTGATCTTCACAACAATCCTGGGAGGTGGGCACTATTATCATTATTCTCATTTTTGCAGATGAGGCTGAGGGAGGTTAAGTCACAGGAATGTCTAAAGGTGGATTTGAAACGGGTCTTCCTGACACCAGCTCTAGCACTCTATCTGTTGGACTACTGAGGTACCCCTACCACATCTGGGTCATCATTGACAGGCACTAAGTCTCTGTTTTAAGAGAGTAAGCAAAATAATGTTGCTTGACCAATCTGGCACCTCTTAGAGGGTTACTTGCAAAATGCTGCTGCAGTTACTGATTATAGTGACAATGACGGCAACAACAATGATGATGATGGTGGTGGTGGTGGTGGTGGTGATGGTGGTGATGGTGGTGTTGATGATTATGTTGGTGGTGGTGGTGGTGGTGGCGATTGTGGTGGTGGTAGTGATGATGATGATGGTGGTGGTGGTGGTGGTGGTGGTGGTGATGATGGTGGTGGTAGTGGTGGTGGTGATGATGGTGATGATGATGGTGGTGGTGGTGGTGGTGGTGATGATGGTGATGATGGTGGTGGTGGTGGTGGTGGCGATTGTGGTGGTGGTAGTGATGATGATGATGGTGGTGGTAGCGGTGGTGGTGGTGATGATGGTGGTGGTAGTGGTGGTGGTGGTGATGATGGTGATGATGATGGTGGTGGTGGTGGTGGTGGCGATTGTGGTGGTGGTAGTGATGGAAATGATTAAGAACTGATATGAATGAGATATGAGTGAGAATTTTTCTGAGACAAACCAGGAGACACTTCAGAGACCTGGAAAGCTGAGTTGTCACTGGCAGCCAGCATCTCCTTCTCCTCAGCTATCCAAGATCAATAGAGAGAACACTTCCCATACCTCTCTGAGAGGGGATTTGGGTGTTTACTTGAGCTCTTGGCCACGTAAGGACCATGGAGTCAAATCGCACAAGCACTGGAGGACCATAGTTCAGCGGTATTGTAGAGGGCATGCTTTCCTACATGTGGGTTTGGTGAAGAGGCCACTGAGGCTCCTTCCAACTCAGAGGTTCTGAGATTCTGTTGCCTTCCATTACTCTTCACCAGAGGAGGACAGTTTAAAACCATCTCAGGGACCCTGTCTGCAATGATGCTATATTTCACCTGGATTTTAATTACTTCGTCTTAATTTCCCTCACTGTAATATTGATTGCTTGGCTCACATAATGATATCTCAAAGATGGCACAAGGATATTTTCACTTTGGGAGATTTTTCTCCTATGGAGGGGGAGAAGGATTGAGGAGAGTTTGGCCTTGAGAAAGATCCAGGATCCTTCCATGACTTATTCTTGGCTCGTCCTATTTGAAGCTAAAAACTGGTTGGAGCCAATTCAATACCAACGTGTAGACATGAGCCAGCAACTTGAAAGCTGTCCCAAGTCCAGCACCCAGGTTAGGTATGAAAGCCTCCAGTCAATGATGTTGGCTTTCCGCTATTTCTAAACTTGGCTCCAACTTCTCATTCTCCTCAATCTGAAATTCTGTCCTTCACTTGAAGCCTTGGGGGAGCAAGAGTAGCTGACATACTTACACCATTTTATAATTCCCAAAGCAATCTACATATGTTAATTAGTGTGAACTTCACCCCAACCTTGTAAGGTTAGTATGACAGGTATTGTTATCCCATTTTATGGATGAGGAAACTGTGGCTCAGGGATCCTGAGTGACTTGTCCATGGACACACAGCTAGAAAGTATCAGAGGCGGGATTTGACTCCAAGGCTAATCTTCCATCCAGCCTACCAAGACACTGTCAGTGATTGCTTAAAAATCATGGAGCATGGGAAAGATGCTAAAGGACTGGAGAAAGGCAAAGGTTATTCTAATTTCCAAAAAGAGAAGAGACTGAGGCCCTGATAATTATAAGCCAGTGAATATGACTTAAATTCCTGGCAAAATTCTAAAGGGAAAGTTAATGGCAACCCAGAAAAGGAGGCAGCAGTTATAAAGATACAGCTTGGTTTTCCCTGTGCCCCCTCTTCTCCTCTATTGCACTCCCTATTGCACTCTCCAGAGAACATTTTCCCAAGTGCAAATGTTCTGGTATCTGCTTTAAAATACTATTATTGTAAGACCCAAGTAATCAATATTGTGATTATAGTGATTAAAATTAATTAGGTATCCGGGTGAAATTCTAGCCTGCCCCCAAGGAAGGGGTGACTACAGGGCATTCTAGGGGTGCTAATGAACAGTGATAACTTGGTCAAACAGCCCTGGGCTGGTTGAAGCCCGGGAGGGAAATGGAAGAATTGTAGCCTGGCACTGGGTGACTGTGGAGTTTGGGGACACTGTCTAAGCAATGCTTCATGAGCATGTCTGGGGAGGAAGAGCTTTTCTCCACCCAAGTGTTTTTGTCTGTTCTGCCTGGTTCATTCATTGCCTCTTTCATTGTTCTCCCAGTTCTGGATTCTGTACCATGTCTGGGCAGCCTCTCACCCTGGAACTTTCTTCAGCTCCTCCTCTCACTGGATATTCAGCAATCCTTTCTTCATGTTATCTTCACCCATTGGAATACAAATTCCTTAAGGGAAAGAGTTTCTTTTTTATGCTCTTAACCATATCCCCTGTGCTTGACACTGTGCCTGGCACATGGTAAGCGCTTAATAAATGAATATTGACTGACTGACTAGTTGGTTCCCCTCTTGGTCAGGTTACAGAGAGGGTGCCTGTTGGGTACAGAAGAAGATGCATGTGGAGACCAAAACCTATAATTTAACTGGAAGTTTTAGAGTATATGGGGTGCTCAGGGAGGATTAGAGCCCTTTTCAGGGCTCGTCATCCACCTTTGGTCTCCAGCTTTTACCCAGCTCTCTCCTGTGGTTCCAAGAAACTGTAGCACATGTAGCTAACATGCTCCAGTAAAATCATCTCAGCACATGGATTAAAGTAAGTTGAGGGTAAACTAAGGGGTCTCAAACCTGTGGATGAGTTAGGGGGATGTCCCAGGCATGGGAAGACTTCCCTGGCAGAATGGGCAGATGAGAACCATTTGTTCCAATGGCCATCTGGAGCACAGAGAGCTTGGTCAGACATTGGAGATGCCAAGGTTGCCCAGTGCATCCTGGGCCATCACCAGTCATCTTGATTTTTGTCTTGCCTCAGACTTTAATGGCTCTGGAAGAGAGAGGGAGGCTGATGACTTTGTGCGGCTCTGCCTCACTTAAGTCCAATTCACACACAAGTCAAGACATCACCCTTATGATATCATTGGTCCTCTTCAAAAATGAAGGACCAATAACAACAACAGCTGTAAGTGTAATGGTGCATGCTGCTTTCAAAAAATGAGCCTTGCGTGGCTGGCTGAAACTTGGAAAACTCCCTCCCTCTTTGGGACAAGCAGTTAGAATTCACTTTGAGTGGAGTTGAGAGACAGTGATTCCATCATTGTCAGGAGACAGATGTCACCTGGAAAGAAGAAAAAAGCCTTTGACCAAAATAGAAAAGGGAAGCCCTCTAGCCCTTGGCAGAATGGAGATGACAAGTGGGCCAGAAGAACAGATGACAATGGAAAAGTGTTTGGGTCTTTGTCGGCAAAGCAGAGAGTGCCTCCCAGGCACCAGGATGAACACAAGACTCACCCGGGGGCAGTGTCATCTGGAGAAATGGAGCTTGGTTCAGCGTGACCAAGCCAAGGCTACTCTGCAGAAAATTGTCTTCCCTGAGTATGGCCTTGGTCTGCTCTCCTGGGTGGACAAAGAAATCAGGGACACAAGGCTGTCATGGGAGGGATGCTAGCCATGGGTTCTGGATCAATTTCCAGCTGCACATCACTGATTCTATTATTTAAAAAAAATGTTGAATGGGATTTCTTTTGTGAAAATGCTTTCTTTGATGGCAGTTCCAGGGCTTAATGGTAAGGAAAGCATTTATTCTTCACTTCCTTTAAAGCCAGCCATGAGGATGGATGTCTAAGAAAACTACCTTGGAAGGCTAGAAGGGCTCCACTTTAATGTAAAGGAAATGAAGATTTACCATGAGAAGCTGGGTGTTTTTAGTTTTGAAATGGAGCTTGAAATAGCAGGTGAGTTCCCTAAGTTTGTGGGGTGCAGCTTACGTCTCTGGAGCAGAGTTAAACAAAGAGCAAAAGACCAGCCTCTTTCCCCTTTCTACGGCCTTGAAAGGATCATTGAAATTCCTAACTCCAGAAACCATTGAGTCCAGCCCCCCATCTTATAGATGAGGGACCTGATGCTCTAAGAATTCAAATTACTGGCCAAGTCCACACCATTTTTTCAGTGCCTCATATAACCACACTGAACTAAATTTGCGCACCTTTTAAAATACGGGCTAATTATCTCGGATTAGATCTTATCCAAAGCGTCGGTCAAAAAAAAGTAAAAGAAAGGAACGTTATGTAACTTTAGATTTACTAAGAACAAATTTTTGAACTGTAATTGGTTAGAGGAGTTAATTAGAGAGGAATTAAGTAAGGAAATGATCATCTGAAAGCAGGAGTGTGCTGGAGGCTGCTTGTACAGGCTCCTGAAATCTAACAATTCACCTTTCAACATGAGCATTTGCACAATGGAAATCTGCAAATGCTACAAGTCAGACCTTGATGTATCGTTTTGTTGACTGTTTAGATTTAAGAAAGTGATGACGAAAATGTGCCTAATACAGGTTAAAATTAAGATTGTGTCTGCATTTTCGGAGAGCTGGCTGTTAAAGCATTTCTCAGCACACCTCTGAAAGCCACACAAAGTAGCTTTACAGCCTGCCTTTACGACTTTTGAAATGCAAAAGCTAAGAAAGGGATCCTGTAGACCAGAAAAGGAGAAACAACTCAGAATAATAGGATGGTTTTATTTTTTTCAGTTTGCCTCTGTGATTTCGTTGGTTTAGGGAACAGTCCCAGGAGCTGCCTAAGACATTATGGAATTGGCCAAGGGTCACACAGCCCTGATGTATGTGTTTGAGGCAGGTCTGGAACTCTGGGCTCTCCTGACTCAAGAATCGGCTCTCCATCCATGACACCAAGAGCTCATTGGGGGGAAATGAAGAAAGACCAAAGTGAATGTCAGGAGAATATCGCTGATTAAGATACAATTGAAGGAATGGCCTGGATGCCCAGGGCTGGAAGGGATTTTAGAGATCATCTGATCCACTCTCCAACTGCATCAGCTTCTGAAAGGAAGGAATGATACGCCGAGCATTGGGCAAAGTCAGAATTTCGTTGTTAGTCTAAGGAGGAAGCGCTGGAGGAGCTGCTGTTTCCATAGTTCATTAAACTTTAATCATAATACAATAATAGTAGCAGAGGTCAACACTGCTATGGAGCTTTAGTTTGTTTAGTTTAAGGTTTCCAGTGAATTATACGATCTCCTCAAGCCCCTCAATAACCCTGTGCTAAATACTCCAAGTATCATGTTTTTTATGGATTAAGACATTCAGGATCAGAGAGGTCAGTCACGGTAAGCGGTAGAGGAGGGCTTTGAACTTGGATTTTCCCCTCCCCAAGAGCAGCATTCTTACAAGCTCGTGACCCAGTCAGGGCAAGTGTGTTCTTCTCCACCAGGTGGCAGGAAGGGCCACCACCACTGGAAGCTCCCCTTTGTCCCAGTTCCTCTGCTGTCCCTGGTCCTCCCACAGTCCAGTAGGAGTTGCCAGGCATCCTTAATACAGCACGTTGAGGTTTGCAAAGAGCTTTACAAGTATCTCATTTTACCTTCACAACAGTTCTAGGAAGTGGGAGCTATTATCATACCCATTATACAGATAAGGAAACTAAGGCAGATAGGTTAAGTGACTTGCCAGAGTCAAACAGCCAGCAAGTGTCTGAGGCTGAATCGGAATTCGGTTTTCTGGATGCCAGGTATGCTGCAACATCCAGCTGCCACCAGTGAGGGGCACTCTTGTATTTGCCCCCTTCTCTCCTCTGACACCGGTTGAAGCCCTCATCACTTCACACCTGGACCATCACATAGCTTTCTGGTAGGTCTCCCTGCCTCAGATATCTCGCCACTCCAGTCCATCTTCCATTCACCTATCAGAGTGAGCTTTTCAAAGCACAGGTCTGACATTATCAGCCTCTTCCTGCTTTTAACAGAGTCTTATGGCTCCAAGGGCAGCCGGGTGGCACACTGGATAAGCACCAGGCCTAGAGTCAAGAAGACCCGAGTTCAAATCTGGCCTCAGACACTTACTGGCTGTGTGACCCTGGGCAAGCGACTTAACCTCATTTGTCTCAGTTTCCTCATCTGTAAAATGAGCTGGAGAAGAAAAAAGCAAAGTACTCTAGTATCTCTGTCAAGAAAACCCCAAATAGGGTCACAGAGAGTCACACTTAACTGAAAACAACTGAACAACAATGAATGGGATCCCTATTAACTCCAAGACTAAACATAAAATTCTCTGTTTGGCTTTTAAAGCCCTTTTCAAGCTGGTCTTTTCACACTTTCCCAGTCTTCTCACATCTGTCTCCCCTCCCTGTAGTCTATAAGCCAGTGTTTCTGGCCTCTTTGCTGTTCTTCACATAAGACGGAGGCCCCATCATCTGACTCTTAATTTTCATTATCCCTCATGCCTAGAGCCCTTCCCCTCATCGCCCCCTCCCAGCTTCCTTGGCTTCCTTGAAGTCCCAGCTAAAATCTCAATTTCTTCAAGAAGCCTTTTTTTAGACCCCCTTAATGTGAATGCCTTCCCTGAGATTACCTCCAATTTACTATATGTATATAGTAAATTGGATATATATATGCTATATTACTCTATATGCTATATCATTATATGTATACTATATTACTATATATAAATACTATTTTACTATATTATATATAAAATATATAGTACATATACATACATATATATATATATATAAACACACACACACACATCTTGTTTCTATGTAGTGGTTTGCTTATGGTCTCCTGCATTAGACTATGAGTTACTAATTAAACTAATGAGTTCATTAAAAGCAAGGCCTCTTTTTGCCTTTCTTTGTACCCTCAGCTCTTAGTAAAGTGCCTAAAACACAGTAAGAGCTTAATCAACACTTGTTGACTGACCGGCTGACCCTAGCTTCCCACCTTCCCCCTTGCCTGGGCTGCTTCCAGGGTTTGAATGAGGCGGAGGTCAGCAACACCATCTTTCTGTTGAGCTGGAAGACCACCAGGCCTTAGCATCCTACCTGCCTTTAGGCCTTATGTTCCCTTCCCCCCCACCTTCCTTGCCTCTCCCTCCCCCACCACACTCATTGTCTTCTTAATTTTCTGGGACTTTCCATCTGCGTTGACGCTGACTTTCCTTTTGGGCGCTGTCTCTCTCTATCGGAGTATGAGCCCCTTGAGCCCGGGGACTGCCTCCCTATTCTATTTGCATACCTGGTACTTAGGATTGTGGTTGGTGCATAATAAGTATTTAATCAAAATTTTTCATTTATTCATAAAAAAACAGAGACTCTGACATGTGAACTGCCCCAATCCAAGTCCAGCCTGCAGGTAAATCCCACTGCGGGAGCTCAGGGAAAGACCACCAAGCATCTGTTAGGCCCATTCTCCAGCAGAAGGTGCCATGTTAATAATCCAAGTAGAATGCTATCGGATGTCCATCAAATATTGGAAAAAGGATCGTTGATGCTACCAGATCTTCAATGGGAAGCCCATCTACTATCCCCTCGAATGGGGAAGATTAACACACTTATCATATTGGGGTGAGGTGTCTTTTATGTGTCAGCCCACAGGGCCACAGCTTGACTGAATGAGGGAAGGAGGATTTTGAAAGAGGGCCACCATTGTAGTGAGACCCTGGATGGAGAGGGAAGTGACATAGGGCTGGATAATGGAGCATTGCATTACATAATGGAAATAGGAAAGAGACATGTTCCCCTTGTTGGCACACTGATACAGAGCTCCAGTCACCTCCACCCCAGGTAAAGCTTTACCTTTTATACAGAATTCTTCATTCAATGGAGATACAAATGTTATCTATGGAATTCCTCTGGGGCTTACCATAATTCTAAATCTGGTTCCCCTGTAATTCATAGGAAGTCTTTGGCTGGTAGATGTGCTGGGAAGCCCCAGGCCCAAACCCCTGTTAGGTGTAAAACCTTTGTGGGTGTGGATTGGCACTAAGGTGGGACCCAAGGTGGGGCTAACTCCAGGGAGGGCCTAGTTTATGTGTCTGGGACAGCAGAGGCTTTTAGACCGTGTGGGCCTGGGGCTTAGGACTCAGTAAGACTCAATGAAATACACTGAATTACTCAGAGCAAACCAAAGCCAAACTCTCCAAGGGCACTTGTTGAACTGAGTGCTAAGGAGCCCGTTTTGCTTCCCAACACACGAGGTTGAGAACCGTCACCGGGGTCACCTGGGTGCCACAGTTTAGAAAGAACATTGATGAGCTGGAGGGCAGCCACGAAGGTGACGGGCCTTGGAGCCACATCAGGATCAATTAAGGAAATTGAGTGAAGGAGAAAAGGAGGCTGGGGGACACACGGCTGTCGCTGTCTTCAAACAATGTCAGGGCCATCACATGGGAGCGCGGTGAGCTTTGTTCTGATGGGCCCCAACGACCCCAACGGGCCCCAGTGAGTAGAACGTATGGGGAAATAAATCTAGGATTGAAAGAAAAACTCCCTAGTGGGCTGAGTTACCCCAAAGTGAAATGGACTTTCATGGCCATGGGGGGCAGAGCTGGGGACAGACAGTGGGTACTTTTTTAGTGGAGACTTTCGATCAAAGACTGGCTGACTGCCCACTGAGTGGATTGCAGGGTAAGGATCCTTGGAGAGAGCTGGGTAAGATGCCTCCAGGAGGAGTTATGGAGCTCAGTCTTCTTCATCATTTCTATAGCATCTCCCTCATAGAAACATTCCCCTGCAATGGGCAGGACGGTTCTCTTAAGAAACCTGTGGGTTTGCTCTGTTCCTTACAATATGATGACAGGATCATTCTCTCCTTCCTAATTCATGCCCCAGGAAACCACCCTGAAAAGGCCCACCTCAACCGCATTGGCACTTGGCAGCTGAGGCTGTCATCGGGACAGTGGCACAAGGTGCCGGGGACTCTTTTTTGCATATATATGCACGTTCATGGGATGAAGGTTCAAGTGTGTCATTTACTTCTTTGTCCTGAGCAAAATCGGCCTAAAATTTGATGTGGAGTTTGTGCAATTCAAAGGAAAGCTCCCAGGTGAGCTCGTTGGGCAGCTCTTGAGGGAAGTGTCTTTTTCATTTCAGAGGATGGAAACAGCCACCTGGCCTGCTCTTGGTGCAGTAAAACACCACTGCCTGAGAACTGACATTGAAACGTTCCAACCGGGGAAGGGGAGGAGGGTGGATTTAAGACCCTCTCACCAGCAATCAGGCTCATCTTCCGGGGTTCTAGATCATCCAAATTTCCTCCCCTTTACTGTGGTCTGCAAAGTGCTTTGCGTATATTGTTGCAATTTATTTTCATAACGACCCTGGGAGCTAGATGCTATTATTCTCCCCATTTTACACATACGAAAACTGAAGCAGAGACTAAGGGTCACACAGCTGGTAAGTGTCTAAGGCCAGAATTGCCACGGATCTTGCAGACTTTAAGCTCAGCGCTCCATCGGCTCAGCCACCCAGCCGCCTCTAATCACTGGTTGCATCTAATTTTTAGTCCGGCAAAGAAACCTCCAAGTGAGTGTTCTCTCACAGTGATGAGGTCAAAGTTGGAAACGTCCACATGAACTGAGCATCTTTTTCATGTGTTGATGATATTCATTGACCTTTATATTGACCTTATCATTAATTGCTGGAGTATTAGTAAGTTATAAGTTACTGGGATTTTGTTATGCCTGGAATACGTTCGCAGAGCTGTAACTTAGAAAGCCCTTTAAATTTTCTAAAGAGTGAACTGCCTACCATGGAGGCTTTCAGAGGGGCCTTTGGAGCATGCTCAGACCACCTAACATGGAGGCATCCTGTATTCTCTACCACATGGCTGACAGCATCCTCCTTTGATTGGCTGTGTAAAAAGAATGGCTTTGTCTTTAAAACTGGCCAGACTGAGACAGTCTCTCTTCTGTCTCTGTCTCTATGTCTCTGTCTCTCTTTCCTTCTCTCTCTCTCTCTCTCTCTCTCTCTCTCTCTCTCTCTCTCTCTCTTTCTCTCTCCCTCCCTCCCTCCCTCATACTCTTTCCTACTTCATCCAGAGGTTGAAGACCCCAGGACCCCCGTAGCATGGATGCCATGAACTGAACCAGTGAGTGGAGAAGGATTCCTTTGCTTGCTCTGAGCAATGGGTGTATTTGTTTCTCTTCTGTATCATTTCTCCATTTCAGGTGATCCGTACGAGCCCTGGGAACTGGAGCCCTGGCACCCTGGGAGGCAGAACTGCAGGCCTGATGGTGCAGCCAGCCAGCCAGCCTACCAGGGAAGCTGGGAGAAGCCAGGATACCTGGGACTGGAACTTGAAGGGGGGTTTTGGACTTAGGACTAGGACCATGCTCCATAGGAAGAGAGCAAGCAACCTCCTTAGGTTGAGGTCGTGCAAAGGGGAAAGATGATTAATCCCCCAAATTGGGGGAGTAAGTTTATATATTTCTGGTTCTGTCTTTTGAAGGGAATATTTCTGGGTAAAGGCTAATTCAGCTGCTAGAGGTTAAATGCAGCTGGTATGCAAGGGACTATCTCTGTACTGAGGCACAGCCCTCCAGAGAATCCTAGTGGTGGAGCCTTTGAGCAGCGAGGGCCAGGGTGGTGGGTGCTACACACTTGGGTCTCATTTGAGCCTCTATTTGCATGGGACACTATAGATATCCCTGCCTGCATTTAACGAGTAAGAAGCTGCAGATGAGGAATCCAAAGAGCTTGGCCACAATCCCAGAGTTAAAGTGAGATTTGAATATGAGTCAGCCTGACCAGCGCCTCTCACCAATGAGGCTGAAGCCTCCATCTCTGACTGGACACTTCCAGTGCTACTCTCACTGTCTCCCCTAAAGCCTTCCTTTTGTCCCTCTGGCCTTTTAGATGGTTGGTGAATGGATAACCCTCAACTTGCTGTCCTCCTTTGCCATCCACATCCAAGCAGCTGTGCAGGTTTGAGCCCTGGACGGAGTGAGGGAGACTCGCGTTTGAAGCTCACCTTAGACACTCACTCACTGGCCAAGACATTTCACCTCTCTCAGTCTCAGTTCCCCCATCTGTACAGTGGGGACAATAATAACACCGACCTTACAGGGTTGCTGTGACAGTCAAATGAGCAAAAAGTAAAGTGTTTTACGGACCTTAAAGCTGTACATAAATGATGGTGAAGATGATGATGACACCTTTCTGATTCTATCCAGTTTTAAGTGTTCCCCTTCACAAAAGTATACTTTGCATATTTAGTGTATTATTTATCTATTTACTTATCTGTCTATATGTTTGACTTTTTCTTGTTTATGTTTTGTGTCTCCCGTAGAATGGAAGCTCCTTGTGGGCAAGGACTATTCCTTCTTTGTCTTCCCATTCCCAGCACCTGGCATGGTGTCTGGCACCTGATTCCTGCTTGATAAATACCAGAATTGCATCACCTTGCCTGGCCTCCCACCCCAGGACTCTATGCGCCTCCTCTTGCTTATAACCTCCATGGAGTCTGATGTCCACCATTGAGGTTCTGCTTTCCTGCATGTCGTATGTTGTATGTGCTGTAAAAATGGCTCCTCTCAGCCTTTGAATGCCTCTGAATCTCTCCCCACTAGAACTTCTAATGTGTTTGCTGCTACAACACGTTCTCTGTGCATTAATTTCCAGTACAACAGTAAGACGCATATGCAGAGAACACTTTCCCCCGCTTTCTCTGAAATGCAATTAGAAATGATTATGTTTGTAAGGCTATTGGGATTCCAAGTTCTTCCAATTACCAAGGAGTTTTCCCTAATTTGAAATTTATCCCCCTTGTGGGCCCCAGAGAATCTTTACAAACTATCCCAGTGTTTAACTGAGAATTAGAACCCCGGAAATGTCTCAGAGCAGCGAGATGCCAAGCAGGGATTTGAGGTGTAATATTAAGGCAATAAAAACATTTCAGGCCATATCAAAATAAATAAAAGGGAGAAAAGAGCCAATATCAAACAGCTTGCTAAACAGGCTGCTATTGTAGCTACCCAGGGAGAAGAGAGTGTCTCTGATGACATCACGAAGGGATTGGGTGGAAGTGGATGAAAAGGCATGGAAGGCATTTAGTGCCCCAAGTCAGGTTCCTAGGCTTCAGGCATTTCTCCTGCTTTATTTGTTATCACATTCAGAATGTTCCCACCAAATCTTCAATGGAAAGCCTTCCATTATTGTCCATATTCCATGGCTCACTGACCTTCCAACAGTCAGATTGTTGAAGCAGACATCTATTTATCTGAAAAACCACCACGTGGTGAGAACTGGGAAGAGAGGCATTGGATGTGGGCCTGCTTTGTCAAGCTTCTGGCTGGGACTGGACTGGACCACACAGAGCTCGTTACCTTTGCTCATTCCTGGGATGAACGGAGAGAGGAGAGTAAACTTTAAAAAGTTTAACTGCTGCTTTTAGTTTGTCTACCATGGTCATTTACTGATGGCCACTTTCATCTGTTGCAGTAAAATAAAGACAACAAGCAAAATGCCTGCAGATGACAGCACAGGGAATGCGCTGAACCCTCTGGCCCCCAGCTCCTGCCAAGAGGAGAGAGGCTTACCTCACTTAATCAGTCTGGCTCCCTTTTTTGTATTATTTTCATTGATACTATTGAAGTCATTTTGTAAATTGTTTTCTTGGTTCTGCTTGCTTCATTCCTCATCTATTCATCCAAATCTTTCCATTTCCTCTGAAATTATCATAGTCAGTATTTCTTGGGCTGTAATCATTTCCCATTACATTTACATACATTAATGACCATTTTGGGCCCTTTGCTTAACAGCAAGTACTCTCTCTTTTTTGGGAGGTGGGCTTAGCTACCATAACAAACACTGTTCTGAATGGTATCTATGAAATTTTCCTGTCTTTGGCTTCTTTGGTGTATATGATTACTCATTTTTTTTAATGCCACTTATAAGCAGAAATACATTTTTAAAATTACCAAACAATAAGAAAATGTTATAAAAGAAATCTCAAGCAGGTCAAAATATATTTGAAGAGAATATAAGTATCAAAGCAGGTAGTTTGATTATCAAAAAACTCAGCAGGTAAAACAGAAACAGAACCAGGTCCAACCGAATACATCCATGCCAAAGGAGCCTAAAGTTTTGTCTGCCTCTTCAGCCTTCCCAGCAGCCTACGCTGACTGCCAGTTTGGGACCCCAAGAACATAGGGCTTATGAGCTTGGGAAAACCCTAAAAATTCCCTCCCTGGAGGTCTTCTCAGTCTCTCTTTCAAGTATAGGGAAGGGCTTAGACTGATTCTGGAGTCATTTTGCTAGTTCTATTAGGAGGCTGAGTGGTTTCCTGGATCTAAGGCATTACACCAAAAATGAGTCCACTTTCAGGAGATTCTTACAGGGCATTTTGTTTTAGACACTTTAACACATAAAGAGAAAACATCATTTTAGCTAAAGGAAAACAGGGCCTTTTCAGCTCTACTCCCACCCCTCTGGTCTTGCTAAGTGATGTTCCGAGGTAGTCAATGTGGATAAATATAGCTGTCATAGGGCATGATGGGAATTAAAGGTATGTGTACGCTCAAACTCAAACAGTAGGTGGGCACAGGAAATTTGTTGCTAAGATGAAAGCAAAGCAATTTAAAAGACAAATTTGACTTAAGGGCTTCTTGCTAAGCTGGCTGGGTGCTACTATAGGTTTGACTCATAAAGAGACTAAAATATCTTTCAGTCTATGGGCTGTCTCCCAAAAGACTTATGATGATTACCAAGAATAATCTGTCTATCAAGTGTAAGTCAACAGAGTGCCATCAGGTGATAGTAACGGTTCTTTAGAGAACCAGTGAATAGCAATGCATTTGAAGAAAATAGGCCAGCAGATGACCTCAGCAGCTTGTAGCTCAATAGAGAAAGTAGCCCCATGGCTGGAGTTAGCAACGCTGAGGGACAACAGGAAACAGCAGCTTCTGAAGCAGGGAAGTGTTCAAGCCGGGATGCAGCCTGAGGTGTGTGAAGGGTACAGGCTGTGTGTCTGCCCTATGCAAGTTTCCTCTCTCACTGGTGGCAAGAGAATCTGTAAGGAAATGTGTCCATTATGTCTATGGTTTGAGGTGTGGTATGGATCTTCATCACTATTCACAATGATATTCCATTCAATTAAAATACTTTGTTTTAAATTTATGTGTACATTGGTTTCTTCTCATTAAAAAAAAGACATATCAGTGGGGACTTGTGAACTGTGACTCGAAGAGATGTTAACCTGAGAGATGTTAAACTGAGAGATTGCTGCTGCTGCTGCTGCTGTTTGTCCTTCATTCTCACAGAGAGCCATGACATCAGGGAGGTGATGCCACGACATGCAAGTGAATTGGATTTAAGTGAGAGAGGGCTGTGCAAAGCCACCAGCCTCACTTTCTCCTCTGGAGCCATCATCCAAGAGACGCTGTTTTGTTCAGTGCTATTTCCATACCTTCTATAAAAAATAACTGGTAGTTGATGTTAGACTCCAAGTGTGGTGGCTCCATTGTGTTTGATTTGAAAAGAATTTATTCTTTTCCGTCTTTTCCACATCTTTTCCATCTTTTGTTTTTGTATTATACTCATTCTAGTTTTGTTTTTAAATGCCCTCAAGACAAATAACAAGCATGTTATCCACACCCTGATAGAGAGATGATGGACTTACAGTGCAGAACGAAAAATGTATTTTCAGACACAGTCAATGTAAGAATTTATTTTGTTTGATTATGAGTATTTGCTACAAGGGTTTTGTCTTTTTTTTTCTTTTTTAACTTGGAGGATGGGCTAGCAATAAGGTTGTCCAAAAAAGAAAGTGGTGACTCTGGTCACAGCTCCAGGAAAAAAAAAAAGTGCTTGTGGTCACTCACAGACCAGTGCACAGGCCAGGAGAGTAGTAAGCCTACCTCTTCTTAGATCACGCCACCTTGGAAGAACTGAGAGTATTCTCGGGCCCAAAAGGAATTCCTAGAAGAGCTCAAAATGGATTTTAAAAATCAATTACAAAGGTAAAGGAAAAATTGGAAAAAGAAACTAGAGTGATAGAAGAAAATCATGAAAAAAGGAGTCAATAGCTTAGTAAAACAGGCACAAAAAAATACTGAAGAACATAACACCTTAAAAAACAGAATAGTCCAAATGGCAAAAGAAGCACAAAGAGCTACTGAAGAGACAAACTCCTTACAAAGTAGAATTGCATGATTACAGACACACGATATCTGTGAGGACTTTGACAGACTCAGCTCTTCTGAACAGTGCAAGGTTCTAAGACAGCTCCAGAAGACTCATGATGGAAAGTGCCATCCACATCCAGAGAAAGAATTGTGGAGTCTGAATGCAGATCGAAGTAGACTATTTGCTCTCTCTTTTTTTTTCCTTTTTTGGTTTTGTTTCTTCTTTCTCATGGTTCATTCCATTGATTATAATTCTTCTTTACAATTTAACTATTGTGCAAATAAGTTTAATGTGAAGGTATATGTAGACCCTATATTGGATTACATGCCATCTTATGTGGGCAGGGGGAAGGAGAAGGAGGGGGAAAAAATTTAGAGCTCAAAAACTTGTGGAACTGAGTGTGGTAAACTAAAAATAAAAAATAAATTTGAAAAAAGAGCTACCCAGAAAAAAAAATAAAAAGCAGAATTGGCCAAATGGAAAAAGATGAAAAAAAATCACTGAAGAACTCTGTAAAAAGCAGAATTGGCCAAATGAATAAAGACATACAAAATTCACTGAAGAAAAGAATTCCTTAAGAAGGAGAATTGGCCAAATTGAAAAAGAGGTACAAAAGCTCACTGAAGAAAATGATTCCTTAAAAACTATAATTGAGCAAGTTGAAGCTAATGACTGCATGAAACATTAAGAAACAAAAAAGCAAAATCAAAAGAATGAAAAAAATTAGGAGAAAATGTGAATATCTCATTACAAAAACAACTGACCTGGAAAATAGATCTAGGAGAGATAATTCAAGAATTATTGGACTACCTGAAAGCCATGATCTAAAAAAAGAGCCTAGACATCACCTTTCAAGAAATTATCAAGGAAAACTTTTCTGCTGGTCTAGAAACAGAGGGTAAAATAGTCACTGAAAGAATTTACCCATCACCTCCTGGAAGTGACTCCAAAATCAAAACTCCCAGGAATATTGCAGTCAAATTCCAGAGCTCCCAGGTCAAGGAGAAAATATTACAAACAGCCAGAAAGAAACAATTCAAATATCATGGAGCCACATGAGGTCCTCAATAATTTTTAAGAGTGTAGAAGGGGCCCTGAGGCCAAGGAGTTTGGGAATGATTGTCAAATGATACAAGCAACTTGCAAAGAAAGGCATCAAGAGAACAGGTATAAAATCATAGAAAAGTAGTTTATTCCAGTTCTTGTGGAGTACATGGAACCTACCACCTGGATGATGTCCAGATCATTGCTGCATCCTTTCCCCGGAGGATCTCAAGAGCCCCAATTTTGAGTTTTGAATAGAAGCTTGCTTTGCTTTTTTGAACTAGACCTGGGATCTGTCTGCTGGACATTCAGTTCAAGATGTCTGAAAGGCAATGGAGATTCAAGATTAGAGGTCAAAAGAAAAAAGGGACGCAGGATAGGTAGATCTAAGAATCAGCAATGTAGAGATGGTTACTAAATCCATGGAAGCTGATGAGATCCTCAAGTGAAATAGTCTGGAGGGAGAAGAGGGCCTAGGACAGAACCTGAAGGAAACCCATGGTTAGTTCCTTCAGTTGCAAATGGAGGGGGTAGACAAGAGCAATGGTCCCCAAAGTGGAGTGTGTATACCCCAAGGAGTCCTCAAAATGGTCCTACAAGGTGTAGAAAGAAAACACGAGAATTTCTTTTTGTTTACCTTTATCTAAAAATAATAAAGAAATTAAACATTACATTTAATGCTCTGACTAACATTGTACCCCTTACTGGTCCATATGCCAGACAATCACAGGTTATATACAGAATGCTGTGTATCTTGTGACAAAACTGTGAGTACACGGATGTTATAGTGTTGTCATTGACTCCTCATATTCAGTCATTCCCTTTCAGTGTACATATGCCCAGTGAAGTGGCTTTGTGGATTTTATTTAGCTTTAACTAAACTATGTCTCATAAAATGGACAAGTGAAACTGCTTCAGAGAAACAGCTGAAAGTCCTGGATATTTTTTCAGTTTTGCTGGGTAGGTGATTCTTGATTGCAATCCTACCTCCTTTGCTTTCCCAGAAAATCATATTCCAAGCTCTTGGATCCTTTAATGAAGAACCTGCTAAATCTGCTTCTGCATTTATTCTGTTGTGATATGTTGGTCAGGACTGCTCATGTCCAAGAAGGGGATAGAACCACTAATGATGTTTCATGCCGTCTGTAATGATTTCTTTCTAAAAAGGGAGTGAGTCAGTCAATTATCGAGCACTTACTAGGTTCCAGGCACTGTTAAGTGCTGGAAGTACAAATATAAGCAGAAAGAAAGCCTCTGTCCTCGAGAGGCTTACAGTCCAATGGAAGATGCTATCTGCATCCAGAGGAAGCACTGATAAATGGAAGTATGTATAGAATAATTTTACATGCATACATATATATATATATATATACCCATTTGTGTCTAATGGTGGCCATGGGAAAGGAGAACAAAAGGGGGAAAAATTTACATTAGAATTTTGTTGTATATCTGAAAGAAAGTACAAATTGTGCATAGTGGATATGCATTTTCATGTACAATCATCTTTTTATTGTACCATGTTATGGAAATGCTTGTTTTGTTCCATAAATGTGTATTAATGTAATAAAAAAAAAAGACAACCCATAAAAGGGAGCTGTGGGGGCACAAGTTCCTAGTTTGGATTCATGGTAGAGGAAGTCTTGTGGAGAGGAGTCAGCAGTGAGGGGTAAGGGCATGCCAATTATATACCAACTGAGGAACTCTTAATTCATCCCAGTTCTGCCAAGAAGCCCATGTCAGATAGAACACACACACACATACACTTATGCACTCACACAGAGTGACCACTCTCCTGGTTAAATGCCTGCTTTTTGTGGGGGGCCTCACCATACCAGGTCTTCCTACCCCACAGCAATACGTAGGTGTGAGAGACAGTAGACACACACAAGGCCTTCTAACCTTGCTTCCCATGCCCTGCATTGTGTTGTTGTGTTTGTCCTTCATTTTCAAAGGGGACCATAACATCAGGGAAATGACAACATGACAACTTGCAGTTGACTTTGATTTGAGTGAGGGATGGCTGTGCAAGGTCACCAGCCTCACTTTCTCCTCCACAGCCATCTGGGTCCAGATATTCACCAGGATGACTGGAGATGGCCCAGGATTCAATGGGAGACCCTGGCCCTTTTAGGCTAAGGCCTTTTCATGTAATCACTTAGAGTGAGGTAACGCCCATTCAGTGAATAGACCTCTTTAAGAAGTTAGTTAAAGGATGGCCCTTTTAATTAGAAAGAAAAAGATTAAAAAAAAATCAAACTGGGAGGGGAAGGCCCTCAGGGTTGCTGTTCCAAAGTAAAACAGTTACCATTGACATTCATTCTAAGCCAGGAGGGCCCAAAATACCGCCAAAGAGTGGAGCTTGGACTGTGGTCCAATCTATGAGCTTCAGAGTGAACTGGGTTCAAGGTTTTGTGAAAGAAAGAAAGAAAGAAAGAAAGAAAGAAAGAAAGAAAGAAAGAAAGAAAGAAAGAAAGAAAGAAAGAAAGAAAGAAAGAGGAGGGGAGGGAGGGAGGGAGGGAGGGAGGAAGGAAGGAAGGAAGGAAGGAAGGAAGGAAGGAAGGAAGGAAGGAAGGAAGGAAGGAAGGAAGGAAGGAAGAAATCTAGCCAGTAAACCCCAAGTTAAGTGGGCAGCTTCTGGGCATCAAAATTTACCTTCCTTTGGAGAGGAGAAGGAGGGGGAGAGGAAGAGGAAAAGGGAGAGGGAGAAGGAGAAAGAGAGGGAGAGAGGGAGAGAGAGAGGGAGAAGGAGAGGGAGAGGGAGAGGGATTAGATGAGCTGAGTTACCCAACTAGCTGAGTCCCCTTTCAGGCAATTTAGTCGACTCACAGGTTGTGTTTGTCCTTCGTTTTCCAAGAGGACCACGACATCAGGGAAATGATGACATGAACAGCAAAGATAGCCACAGGCTCTCTCTCTGAGCTCTCCTTCACTTTTTCCACTACCAGTGAGCACCCAAGATCCTAAGGCACCCATGAAGGGGGGAGAGAGGAGAATGATGATCCTCCAAAGCCAGCCCCCCTCAGGTCTCTGTGCTGCTCTGGGTGACATTCCCTGGGAGGTATGTCCCCTGGGAAAACTAGAAAAACACAAATCGGGAAGCTCAGTCACACCCTGGATAGTTCAGGGTGGCTATTGGCATGTCACCAAAGGGAAACTGAGGATAGACTTGGGGGGAGTGTGTGTATATGTGTGTGTGTGTGTGTGCACGTGTGCGTGTATGTGTGTGTTGTTTTTTTCTCTGCAGAGGGAGGATCGTGTTTTCTCTGCTACATAGACTCCCAAGGTGGGAGGGGCTGCTCAGTATGAATAAAAGTTGAAAAAGTTGGGGGCCTCTGTCCCCAAGATGGTGCAAGAGCCAATTTATCTCATCCAGAGCTACTCTTCTGAATGCTCCCCGGCTAGAGCTCCTACTGGCCTTGGAGTGGGCTAAAGCATGTCAAAGCAAAGCTCAGTAAGTTGACACACATTTATTAAGCACTTACTATGTGCCAGGCTCTGTACTAAGTGCTGGGGCTACAAAGAAAGGCAAAGGCAGGACTCTGCTCTAAAGGTTGCCACAGTCTAAAGGGGGAGACAACATTAGGCTAACAACTGTGTACAGGCAGCATATCGGATTGATTGGGGAGACTCTCCAAGGGAAGGCTCAAGCATTAAGGGGCTCTGGAAAGGTTTCTTTAAAAGGTGGAAAGTTAGCTGAGATTTGAAGAAAATCAGGGAAGTTGGGAACCAGACATGTGGAGGGACAGCAATCTGGGCATGAAGGACAGGCAGGGAAAATGCACAGAGACTGAAGATAAGCTGTCCCGTGTGAGGAACAGCCAGGAGGCCAGTGTGGAAGGGAGTAAGATGGGAGAAGACTGGAGAGGTAAGCAGGGCCTAGGTTATGAAGGGCTTTAAAAGCCAAACAGAGGATTTTGTCTCTGATCCTGGCGGTAATAGGGAGCCACTAGAGTTTATTGAATGGGGGTGGGGGGTGGGGGGACAACCAGCAGGCTGCTACCATGGTCTAGGAGTGAGCTGATGAAGGCCTGAGCCAGGATGTCAGCAGTGTCAGAGGAGAGAAGAGGGAAGCACACCAGAGCTGTTACAAAGGGAGACTTGACAAGGCTACAGCAACAAAAATGGAAAAATATGATAAAATAAAACCCTGGGCTGTGTAATTATAATGACCAAGCTTGGCCCTGGGGAATACATGAGAACGTGCACCTCCCTCTCTATATAGGGGCAGGGAGAGACAAGGGGCAAGATGCTGCATTTATTATCAGGGATGACTGATGAGTGGGCTGGCTTTTCTGCTTTTTCTTCTTCCTTTTAAATCTTTGTTATAAGAAAGACTCACTGGGTTAGGAAGGGGCTATAATTGGAAATGAGTATGATGTAAATGCAAAAGCCATCAATTAACAAATTACTTTTTAAAGAAATAAAAAGCCCTCTTTAGGAGGAACAGAGATAGAGTCTGTTCTAGCAGCAGAAATACAGGGCAGAAGATGGCAGCTGGGAAGCAGTGACTGG
>CM053624.1:3893607-3941159 GCA_028646595.1 Phalanger gymnotis | reverse complement strand
AGGGGAGGGCAGAGTGGGGAACAGGGCAACCAGAGTGTACGCCATCTTGGAGGGGGGGGAAGAAGTGGGGAGAAAATTTGTAATTCAAATGCCTGTGAAAATCAATGCTGAAAACCAAACATGTTAAAAATAAATTAAAAGAAAAAGAAAAAAAAAAGGGCATACAGCTCTGACTTCAGTGAGCTGGCCTTCATTTGCCAGCCTTGTTTCACTCAAGACAGCTATTTAGATGCAATACCTGCTCAGTTCTCTTGCTGTGAGAGCTGTTTGTCCTTCAGGTCTACTGGATTTTGTGTTGTCTACAAGTGATTTATTATTTAATGTTCTCTAGAATTGAGAAAATGTTGGTAATCCAGATTAAATTTTAAAGTGTGCATTGTGTAAATTTTTTGGAGAGCCAGTTGTTAAATACTTACTAGCACAATGTCCATGTGGTCTGTTGACTTCTTTCTCTGTATTCAGGGTGTTCTGGGCAACTTTCCCCTCTGGAATCCAGAAGCTTGAACTGCCTCTCAAGAGGGTCCTTCTTGAGGTAAGTCCCAAGGCTGGTGGAACATAATAAATCTCCTTTGTCTGCTAGATGGTGAGACTCACTTCTTCCTCCCTTACACTAAAGCTGGGGCTCAGGAGCACAGCCCCCAGTATTCTCCCTTACCCTGAGTGACCAAGCATGTGTCTACTTGTGCCATGGGTTTCTATAGGTTTTCTCTCACCACCCTCTCTGCTGTCCTCCCAGAGCTCCTGTCAGGCTCTAAACACCTTGGATTTAGAGTCATAGGAGTGGGTTCAAAGCTTAGCTCGGCAAATTAAGTTTTTTGATCTCGGCCAAGCTCTCTGAGCCCTGGTTTACTTCCCTAGAAACCTGAGGATTGGACTAGATCCAATCTAGCAAACATTATTTAGCACCTACTACATGCCAGGCACAATGCTAATTAATAAAAGACAGTCCCTGCCCTCAAGGAAGGAGCTTACAATCTAAAGGAGGAGACAACATGCAAATGAAGGCAGGAAGGGGGTGGGGGAACCCACGGGAACCCAGTGTGGAGGTGTCTTGCTCCTTGGAGTTGAAATCAGGCAGGGCAGCAGACACAAAGTAGAGTGAGCTGAGAGTCTAGTTTCTGCCCTCTGTAAAGGAAGGCACTGGGAAGAGTTTGGTCTTCCACACTCCAGCCTAAAATCAGAGGGGAGAGGAGGCCAAAGCAGGCAGTATCAGCTAAGACTTGGGTTAGCAGCCTGGTGGAGAGAAGAGGAAAGATGAGAAGCGAGGAGCTTCTCCTGGGAGGGGCATCTTGTTAAAACCAGGCAGATCAGCAGATGCAAAGTGAACTAGGTCACTCTTGGGATACTTTCCAGCTCTGAATCAGAGGTCAAGATCCATTGAGTGTTTTCCACTGGTTAAATATTTCAATAATTCTGTACTTAGAGGTCATTTGGGAAAAATGTTTGGATGCATAATTAATTATTAGTAATAGAAGTGGATTGAGTGCCAGGTCTAGAGTCAAGAAGTCTTCCTGAGTTCAAGTCTGGCCTCAGACATTTACTACCTGTGTGACTCTGGGCAAGTCGCTTAACCCTGTCTGCCTCAGTCTCCTCATCTGTAAATGAGCTAGAGAAGGAAACGGAAAATGACTCCAGCAATCTTGCCAAAAAATCCCCAAATGGGGTCAAGAAGAGTAGGACATGACTGATAAATGACTGAGCAACAATAGAAGTTCACATTTATATAATAGTTTTAAGTTTTACAAGGCGCTTTAATGCACATTGTTTAATTGGAGTCTAATTATTCAGGGGAAAAACAGTGGAGCGTAGATACAGAACCAGCCTCAGACTTAGAAAGGTCTAGGCTCAAGTCCACCTTCTGACACATCTTGACTTTGTGACCCAAGCCAAGTTACTTAAACTCCCAGGGGCCTGAGCAACTCTTTAAGACTATTAACAGCAGAGTAATTTTTGATCTGCATTGATGGAGGCGTTTTATCACCATGAGCTCTCCCAATGAAATGACAGGTCTGGTCCAAAAAAACCACCAAAAAACAAATAAACAATTCTGAAGAATGGACACACACTATGATTAACCCCACTTTACAGATGAGGACACTGAGGCTCAGACACGTTAAGTGATTTGCTCAGGATCACACATTGCCTCAGGCTGTGCAGTCTCTGGGTCTTCCTGGCTGGTTTTCTATCTACCACACCACAAATGTCACAGATCCATGCTGCAAGCCAACAATGCTTCTAAATGCAGCCTGAACCAGATTCAAATGTAGTTTGTATCTGATCCTGATGTGTTGATGTATAAATTTGAAAAAAAAAAAAGAAATCTATGAGCACATGTGGTTTTCTAAGTCACTGTGCAGCCCTCTAGGATCTTGATGTGTGGTTTTACAGCCCTCATTTGTATTGGCATTGGACCCAACTGTTCAATACCAGCTGCCTCTTAAAAAGGAATTTAATGAGAAACAGGTCAAATCAGAAGCAGTTTGACATATGGACAGATTGACATCAGGCTGACCTGTGACCCTGGGCAAGTTACTTAAAATCTCACTGCCTAGATGCCTAAGATTATAACGTGTATAACATCTGCCCATCTATACTGGCAAAAGCAAGTTCCTTGCACCGATGAAAACACAGGTTTGGACTAAACAAAAAGCATCCAACAGACTGCCATTTCCTCCCTACTTCCCTCAACCCTAGGCACAAATCTTGGAGAATTGTCTTCTTGTTCCCCAATCCATCCTCTTAGAAGAAAATGCTCCTTCAATGAAAGTCTCTGAGACAGTCTCCCATTATGGGCACTTGCTGACAGTTCTGCCCTGAAGATGGATGACAAGATCTGAAGGAAGAGGAATCAGAATCTGTTTGAAAACTTGGTCTCAGATTTTTTTTCATGAAATTCCTAATTTTATAGTGATGCTGCCTGTGTGATAAAGAAAAAAAAAATCCTCCTGTTGTTTGAGAAGGCCTACACAGCTCTGGGAAATGCAGATGGTCTGGCACTCGCATGAAGGCTAACAAGAACAGGACATAGTAAAGATTTCAAGGATGTGATGCAGATGGCCATAATGGGGCTTCCACTTCTTAACAAAATTCAAGGTAACCAACTTCACTTGCTTTATACTGGCTTCATCCCCTGTAAGGACGTGGAAGTTACTTCCTGTCTAGAAGCTACTCGTAGACTAATAAATAAGATGAGAAATTAGCCACAATAAAAATAGGACTGCTGGTAGATTGATGTGATCATGCTCTGTCCACTATGTAAAAGGAAAGAATGCTTGCCTGTAAACGAAAGCCCCTCTGGCTTTTCCCTTTGCCCCAAGATCACGTCCTCTGTTCTCCCGTGACCCTTTGGTTCCCCAAGCCACAGAGGGAGGCAAAATTTGCAACGTGTGGATACCACTTAAAGACTCAATCGTATACATGTATTGTGTTATTGGAATAATATTAGATCAACACGCAGCCAAGTGCAGTGTCACAACAAGCAGATGTGCAATTATGAGGACAAAAATACCCCAAGGAAATCACCGCAAGTCTTATTAATATCCAGCCCTGCTGAAGACAACTGTCAGACAATTGGTCAACAAGCTACCTTGTATCAGCTCGATACGGACTAACCCATTATGATCTTTATGAAGTGTCCTTTTGGGGGGTCTAGATCCTCAAATACGAGTTGGAAGACCCTTTCCTTTTATTAGTTGCTAAGCTCTTTATACTTTTACCATATTGCGGCAGGTTAGAAGTCTAAGCTTTATTGTCTTATGTTATTGAAAATCCAGATTTCTGCAGCCTTCTCCCTCAGGTCAAGATTTGTCTGCGAATACATTCTCATTTTTCCTTGTACAAAGGCTGTCTGGAGAGAGGCAGAAAAAGATTATGACTGTAATATACTTAAATCCAATTTATTTGCCTGACCAGAAACTTCCACACTCCACAATTGCTTCCTACCAAAGATTTTGTATTTAATTCTTCTATAACAGTAAGAAGCAAGAGTTAGTCTAGTTAGCCAACAGGTGACATATATATACATATATACATACACATTTACATATATGTACATATATATATACATACGCACATATATACATACTCATATATGTTTGTAGCTATGTATAAAATTATCTGAAAGAAAAAGAGACTTTGCCAGAAACATCCCATTTGGAGCTATTTCTCAGGATTGTACATGTATAACCTACATCAGCTTGCTTGCTGTCTTGGAGAGGGGTGAGGGAAGGGATGGAGGGAGAAAAATTTGGAACTCAAAATTTTACAAAAACGAATGTTGAAAACTATCTTTACATGTGATTGGAAAAAAATAAAATACTATTAAGGAGCTATTTCTTAACCATTAACTTTTTTCTCCCATTTCTAAATGACTAATTTGTTGTTTAGAAATAAGTGTTCAAGTCCCAGGCTAAATGTGAGTACTTGTATATCATTGGAGAATATAAAATTGTTCAGCAGTTGTTTTGAGCCAGCTCCCTTGATTTTGGTGTGATTCTATCTGACAGTGTCTTTGCCGTGGCCCCCATCAGCAATGAGGAGCTTGGGGGCTGGCTCCCTCTGAGGCTTCAGCTAAGGACTTTATTAGTCTGCATTAATATTTCCCTCCTGGCTTTAACTCAGTATACAAGATTTGAGCCTAGGAGAGATATGATTCGAGAGGGAGAAGAATTATTTTCTTAATTAGTGCTTACTCTTTTTCAGTAAGTCTAACGTAGATAGAAATCCAATAGTCCAGACTGGATTCTTCACCTTTTGGAAGGCAATGCCCATTACGACTGAAGTGCATACATATCCACCCTTGGTATTAGAGAACAGCTGTTGAAAGACTCTTCCATCCTCTTGATAAAGAGGTGGGGGGCTGTAGGTGGAGAGTGGTGCATGTGTCATGCTTCAGTCAGTCACTTCAATAATTTATTTTCTTTGTTATAGAACTGGATTCTTTGGAGTGAGGTGGGCTGGAAGCAATATCAGGAATAATCATGATGCCAAAAAAAAACCCAATAATTTCTTTTTTAGGAAGCTAGGCTGTTTTTGGAAAACTGCTTCTTTATATCCTTTGACCACTTACTATTGAGAAATGGCTTGTGGTCTTATGTATTTGTGTCAATTCCTTATATGTCCTTGATATCAAATTTTAATCCAAATGTTTGATGCAAAAAAAATTCCCCACAAGAGTTTCTTTTCTTGTTCTATCTGCTTTGATTTTGTTCATGCAAAAACTAAAAAAAAATTAATATAACAAAAATTTCCTATTTTGTCTCATGATCAATTGTATCCCTTATTTGGTCAAGAATTCTACTACAGCAATTTGGAACTATGCCCCAAGGGCTATAAAAATGTGCATACTCTCGAACCTAGCAATACCACTACTAGGTCTGCATATCAAAGAGGTATAAAGGAAATAATAAATAAAAAGACCCACACGTGCAAAAATATTTATAGCAGCTCTTTTTGTAGCGGTAAAAAATTTGAAATTGAGGGGATACCCACCAACTGGGGAATGACTGAACAAGTTGTGGTATATGATTGTGATGGGATACTATCATGCTTTAAGAAATGACAAGCAGGATGATTTCAGAAAAACCTGGAAAAACTTACATGAACTGATGCAAAGTGAAGTGAGCAGAACCAGGAGAAGACTGTACACAGTAATAGCAACACTGTATGATGATCAACTGTGAATGACTTAGTTATTCTTAGCAATACAATAATCCAAGGCAATTCTGAGGGACTTATGACAAAAGTTGCTATCCCTCTCCAGAGAAAGAACTGATGTGATCAGAATGTAGATTGAAGCAGACTATTTTTCCACTTTATTTTTGTGGGGGATTTTGTCTGTGTTTTCTTTCACATTACTAATATGGAAATATGTTTTGCACAATTGTGACTCTTTATATTGAGATTCCATATACATTTGGAACTATTGTGGTATGTGGCATAAGATGCTAATCTCAATCTAACATATGCCAAACTACTTTCCAGTTTTCCCACAATTCTCATAAAAAAGGAAATTGAATTAATTTATGTTCATGTACTTATCAAACACTGGACTATAATTTTTGATTACTCCTGAATCTTGCTTGTCTCATCTGTTCTACTAACTTGCTTTCTATTTTTTAATGAATATCGAATAGTTCTGGTGATTGACAGTTTGAATTATTATGGTATGAAGCCTGATAATATGATGCTTCCTTCATTCCTACTTTTCCCCCATTATATCTCTTGAAATTCTATAACTTTTGTTCCTCCAAATGAATTTTTAAAAATTATTCTCTCTATCCCTATCACGTAAATGCCTTTGCTAACTTATTGGTATAGGAACAAGTCTGCCTAATAATTTAGGTAGTTTCACCATTTTTCTTATATTGGCTCAGCCCAACCAAGAGCACTCAGTATCTTTCCAATTATTTGTCTTTATTTCTGCAAAATGAATTTTTAGTTATGTTTGCATAAGTCTTGGGTGTGTTCACCATTAACATTCACCTGTTTCATCAATGTCATGGTAATTTTGAATGGAATTTATCTTATTATTATCCCTTTCTGGGTTGTGTATAGAAATACTGATTTTATCATAGATTTGTTTTATATTCAGCTACTTTACTGAAGCAACTAATTGTCTCAATTCCTTGAAAATTCTCCAAAGTGCTCATGAGAAGGAAGCCCAACTCTGAGTAAATGGAAAACCAATAACAAATATTCTTGGAAAAGAGAACGAAGCACACTTTCAGTGTTATGGTGTAATGTTGGACAAGGTTCTGGTCAGAGTCAGAGTTGAAGGTCAGAGTGCAGTCAGAGAGTGTTGGCTGAATTGTTTTACTTTGTTATGAAGGAGGATTCTGTTCTGGAGGGAATGGAAGGGCAATTTTCGGAAATTTTTGTTTTTGTTCAGTCTTTTCCATCATGTCTGGCTCTTTGTGACCCCATTTGAGATTTCTCTGGACAAAGATACTAGAGTGGTTTGCTATTTCCTTCTCCAGCTAATTTTACAGATGAAGGAACTGAGGCAAATAGGGTTAAAAGTGACTTGCCCAGGATCACACAGCTTTTACGTGTCTAAGGCCACATTTGAATTCAGGTCTTCCTGACTCTGAGCCCAGCACTCTATCCATTGTCCCACCTCCCACCCCAATAGCTGCCCACTTTTAGAAATTACTGTGATAACTAAAGGTATGATAAAACTTGGGTTTTTTTACTACCAAAAAAAGTCATCCTCAAGTAATCATTAAGGACCTACTGTGTGCCAAGCACTGTGTTAAGTTCTGGGAATAAAAGGCAGACCACAGTCCTCCTCTCAAAGAGCTCACAATCTAAAGGGGGAGACGACCTGCAAACCACCATAAACAAAAATGACCCCCACAAGATAAAGTGGAGATGGCCAGCCAAGGGAAGGCACCAGCATCAAGGGGGATCCAGAAAGGTTTCTTGGAGGAAGTAGGTTTTAGCTAGGACTGAAAGGAAGCCCAAGAAGCCAGGAGCAGAGATTTCCCCTGGCTGCATTCCTTTGTACTGGATTCCGCTAGATGATCCTGGGCAAGTCACTTAACTCTGTTTGCCTCAGTTTCCTCATCTGTAAAATCAGCTGGAGAAGGAAATGGCAAACCACTCTATCTTTGCCAAGAAAACCCCAAATGGGGCCATGAAGAGTCAGACATGACAGAAACAACCGAACAAAACCAAAATCCTACTTTCTACAGGAAGTTTCCCCAGCCCCTCTTTATTCCAGTGACTTCCTCCCGCTAATGATTCCCTATTTATCTTGTATATAACTTGTTTTGCATATATTTGTTTGCATGTACTCTCCCTCATTAGACTGCAATCTCCTTGAGGGCAGGGTCTGTCTTTTGCCTCTTTTTGTATCCCCAGCACTTAGCACAGTATCTGGCACATGGTAGGTGCTTAATAAATGTTTGTTGAATTGAATTGAAAAATTGAAGTCACTACACTTGCCTGGGCCTCAGTTTCCTCATCTGCAAAATGAGGAGGCAGGAGGGGGAGGGACTAGATGACCTTCAAGGACCCTCCTAGGTCTTGAGACATATATGGTTCCATGACTTCTCCTCTCATTGAATGGCTGGATAATGCATGTATGTTTGTGAGGCACTTTACCTATGTCGTTTCATTTGATTCCTATAACAACCCTGAGATGCGGGTGCTATTATTATCCCCATTTTACAGGTGAGGAAAATGAGGCAGGCAGAGATTCAGTGACTTGCCCAGAACCACACAGCTACAGTGTCTGAAATTTGAACTCAGGTCTTTCGGCCAATGAATGCAGTACCTTCTCCATTGCGCCACCTGGCTGCTCTTTATACAACTTGCCCAAGGTCAGACATAGAACAAGGCCAAGGATGTGAGAGATGGAAGGACTTCAGAGGCCAGCCCACATCTAAGTTTTGCAGGTGAGGAGACTGAGGCCCAGAGAGGTGAGGTGCCCTGCCCAGAGTCACACAGATGGCAGAACTTCTCATTGCTGCCATTTCTGTAGTTGGAAGACGGGGCATCTTAACTCAGTATTTCATGTAGAGGTAAACCCTAGATGCTTGAATGAGTCCTCAGGAAATAGAAACATAGGCAAGAACTCTGGGTGTCTGGCCTTCCCCAAAGAAGGTGTTGTTGAGACTGGACACGCTTATGACCTGGCACCACTGACACGTGTGTGAGAGCATTGATGAAATGCTCAGACTACATAGATTGGACTACTCATGAAAATGGAAAGCTGAAGTTGGACTCATCCCATGGTCTTATCTCAGTGCTGCCATGGACGAGGCGTCAGATCTGGAACCAGAGATTTCATCTCTCTGGGACTCAATTTCCTCATTTGTAAAATGCAGTAGTTGAATTTAAGAGCATGAAGTATGATTCCAAAGGACTGAGCTGAATTGTGTTTGAGCAGGCTGCCTGCCTCTGGGTGGAGAGGACATGAGGTCAAGTGGCAGAATAAGACGTACATATTTAGTCACAGAAAACATGGAAATTTGTTTTGCTAGACTCTGCATATTTGTCACAAGGGCTTAGCTTGTCTTTTTTTTTTTTCCAGTGAGGGGGAGAGTGGAAAAGTGACAGAGTAATAGGATTGGAGCAGAAGAAAGAAAAAATGAAGGAAGGAAGGAAGGAAGGAAGGAAAGAAGGAAGGAAGGAAGGAAGGAAGGAAGGGAGGGAGGGAGGGAGGGAAGGAAGGGAGGGAGAGAAGGAGGGAGAAAAAGGGTCATTGAAGCACCTTTTGTAAAAATACAAAGACAAGAAGAGAAAGAAGGCCAGAAGGAAGCCTAGACAGGTAGAGCAGCATAATTAGTTTTTAAGCAAGCTTTACGCATTAAAAGACATGATTTGAAAGACAAGTGCCTGGAACAGATGTGGCTCAGTCATGTCATGAGAGAGGGCTACTGAGTGCACAGGACAAGATGCTCCATCATCATCCATGAGACATTGTGATACCCAGCAGAAGTGCCCACATGTTGGGCAGATGCCTTGGGAAGGTTTCATAGAAGGAAGTCTTACAGAAGGCTTTATGAGATGGATGGAGCATGGATGATGGGGGGCAACCTGTCCCACCGGAGGGAGTGCCCACATCAGTGAGATGGCAGACCCAAAGAGCTGTCAAAGAAAACAGCCAAAATCTCCACTCTGGCTTCTCCATTTGGGGGGGCACTAATTTTTTTCTTTCAGTTGTGCTGCTTTCTTTGGGAACCTGTTGTCCTTAATTTCTTAGTGTTACATGCTGAAGAGCAGACCAATTTTCCTCTCAATCCACCCCAATCCTAGCCTGAGACCTTGAAATGGGGTATCACCCACAATGTAGAGAATTCAATGGTATGAGATGAGCCACAGGACTTGAGTCCATGTCTCAGCTATGTGACTTACTACCTGCATGACCCTGATAAGGCATCTGCCCTCTGCCATTCAGTTTCCTGCTCAGTAAAATGGGAGTAAAGAGATTCGATCAGATCATGTCTATAGTCCCTTCCAGCCCTCTGTCCTATAAGCCTATAATTTAGCAGGCCATACTTTCAGTCCTCACCCAGCTACAGCTATTCTTCATGGCCAAATAATCAATACTACATTTGAAACCAAATTAGAGAAAGGAGTTAGGGAACCCAGAAGCAGAGCCCCCAGAATCTACAGCTAGCATAGGCGTATAATTCAATCACAAAGATCTGTCGCATGAATGTCTACAATTAAAATACTCAAATGAGTTTGTGATCTCATCCACTGGCACATTCCCTCCAGTGATGCAGACTGCAACCTGTCCTGGGCGACTTTTGTCCACTTCCTCCATAATCTCATGACCTCCCCATCCCTAGCAAAGAAGGCCTTCCTGGCTTTCTTCTAACATCACTGGGATGCTAATGGAGCACATGGGCAGTCCTGTCCATCAAGTATCCGTCGCTCTGACCCCATGAGGCTTCAGCTTTTTTTCTCCCAGACCTTCCTTAGAAGATCTCATCTATGCTGTTCCTCCTTCATAACTCTGAGCTCGGGATGTATCACAGTCTACTTGTGGCCATGTATAACTATATTGGATATCTCGCCCCACATGCACACATAAATCAAGGAAGGTAAAAAGAAATAGGAGAATTAAACCAGAATACATACAGACAGTGCTCAGACTGAGCAAACTCATGAAAGGCCAAAGAGAGAAAAGATTAATAATAATAACAATAAATCTACAAACCTCTTCTTCATCATTTCATTCAAACTCCAAGTCTTCTCCATGAGGAAAGCCACATTGGTCTTATGTCCCCATTTTGCAGATTTGGAAATGAGAGATAGTTCTACCTACTTTATCCCATGTCTCCCTCCCTTTTAAAAGAAATACCTTTGTGCCTCAAAGATGTATTATAATTTACTTCCTCATCCTCCCTGCCCCCAGTAATAGTTGGCTATTGGTTCCCTACCCACCATACAACCTTGTTCTTTCCTGTACTCCTCCCTATCTCCCTGTGTGTGAATGCACCCCTCCTTCCTCCATTGACTCACTCCCTTGCCTCTACTGTCTTCTCAATCTGGAAGATCTCTCTGCCTCAGTGGCCCATTTCTCCCATTAGTACATTGCTTCCAGACCCTCCGGTTTGAGTCAGGGTCTAGAACAATCACCCTTCATCCTCTCCAGGCCATGCTTCTGACTCTCTGCTGCCTTCTCTCTCACCAATCCTCCCCACCCCCCACCAGTGGTCAGTTTCCTGATATGTATTGTCTTCCCTCAATAGAACGGAAGCTCTTTGAGGGCAAGGTCTGCTTTTCTCGTTGCTTGTATTTGTATCCCCAGTGCTTGGCACAGTGCCTGGCACACAGTAAGTGCTTCTTATCTCCACTTAACTTATTGGTCCTTCTAGGTATTTTCCCAAAGTAGGATTTGCCTCCCTTGTCCACTGGGCCTGATCAGGACCAACATCTGATGGTAGCAAATAGCTCCTCTTCTAATCAAAAGACAAAAGAGTTCAATGGCAAGGCAATTTTTAAACACAAATGACAGAGATTTGAGATTCACCTTCACCAGAGTCCAGCCATTCTAGAAAGGCCTATACTTGTCAAGGTCAATGGACCAAACACCGTTTTGTGGGACTTTTAACTCTCTCTCCTTCAACCTCTATGTCCTACCATTAACCTAGGCCACAGAGCAAGGAGGTAAACTGGCTCCAGGATTTGCCAGAGCACAGATGCACCAGCCTCCCTGGCATGGTAGGGCTGGGTTTCAATGCCTGCCAGAAGTGCAAAAACATCATGGCTCTTTTCTTTCAAGACATCTAGCTTAGTAACACCAGGTATTCTGATGTGAGCGAAGCGACAGTGATACATGATTTGTTTTACAATTCATAGACACCTGCACCATGAGGTTGACTGCATCTCTAGTTCTTCCTCCATGAAAGTGAGTGAGAATTCACCCAATTCAGCTTCTTTCAGATTTGGAGGGAGGAAGCTTGGATGTTATCCACTTGAAGCCTACTTCTTTGAGAGAAACACACAGGACCCTAAATAGCAACTTCCTGGTCACCATTGATGATGGCCTGAATAGTCTTTGAGCAATAAATGATTTGTCTGTGGATGTCTGACGTGCCTTTGGGCTTCAAAAAGTGCCCCAAGAGCCAGTACTTAGCATGCAGGAGAGTCCAGCATCACGCATCACCCTAATGGATGGTGATAATGTCAGTGAGGAGTTCCCATCCACATCCCAAAGCCATGCTGACAGCTTGTCCTTCAGATTTGGGAAAGTGAGAATGCCAATTCCACAGAATTCATCTCTGATCCCTATTCTCCACTAATCTGATCAAACACTCCTTCCCCCATTCTGAGGCAGGCTGATAAAGCAGTTTGATACAAATAAGTTGTATATTAGATTGTGGAAAGCACATTTCCCTAGTAAATCCAATTTCACCAAAGATTGTTTCTGCCACAATATTAGTCACTTGGTAATGTTACAGAAAATGTACTTAGCTTGTTTGGGCTGGAGGAGATAGAGAGCTCCTTCATCACAAGATGTGGTATAATGAGGCCAGGTGGTCTGGATGATGGAGGGAAGAAGCCTACCACACACTCATCTTTCTGGTCCCTGGAATCTTTGCCATGACATCCTGGGAGGTCAAGGATGACAAGGAACCCCTTCCCTTGAGCAGCTGACCTGTCTGCAGGCAGCTTCCTGTCTCACTGTCAGCTTCCCAATTTGGGCCTGCATCTAAATGCGGACACCAGAAGGTTCGTAAATCTGTATGCCCAAGTAGAGGCTCTCCAACAGCAATTCATTTTAATTATGTGGGACATAAAAAGACCACCTACAGATGAGACAATACAGCTGTAAGGCTCTCAAGGTTACTGTGGGGAATACTTCATAACTGCAGTATGTTTTCCCCAAGGATTTATACTACCATTTGATTTAATTTTTAATTTTTACATTTTAATCAAAAATAGATCAAATGGTATGGCTGTCTCCTGGGGAACATACTTCAGACACGAAGCAGTCCGTGTTCTTTTTAAATATGGAAAGCTGCCATTTCGGTATAACTCGCAAGTGACACCCTGTGTTGCCACAAATGCCACATGGGGTTTCTAGGACAGTATTGTTTTAATAGTCACACAATAATCACACCCAGAGAGCTCCCACACACACACATCTGCACATGTAGTCTTGTCAAGTCCTAGAAATGGAATGTAGCGTGGAAAATGAGAGACAGACAGAGAAAGAGACAGACAGACAGACAGAGACTGAGGGACTGGGACAGAGGGAGGGAATGAGGGAGGAGAGAAGGAGAGAGAGAGAGGGAGAGGGAGAGAGAGGAAGGGAGGGAGGGAGAGAGAGAGAGAGAGAGAGAGAGAGAGAGAGAGAGAGAGAGAGAGAGAGAGAAGGAAAAGAGAAGGAGGAGGGAGACGGGAGGGAGAGAGAGAACATAACCTATTGCTGGCCTTGGTGCTACATATGTAACACATGTAGATGTATCTCACATACAGTGCCCAAGAGCTCGTGATCTTTTTCGAACTAATTGACTGCCAAAGATGGATTTTATTCTCTTTGTTCTATAGTCACACCCACAAGCTTATGGAGGAATTCAACACCTCCTTGCGTAAAGGGGTCATTTCCATCGAAGGGTGATGGGACAATCAATCGGGAAACAACTTTCTCCCCTGTGCTGCTCCGTCCTCCAACAGTGAAGTATTGTTTTTAAGAGGCCTATTTTTAAAAACACAAATAACCATTTAAAAATTGTACCCAAATTAAAAAGAAAATAAAGACACCTCTTTGGTTCCAGCTACACACTGTAAAGCTCCAGCTGGACCAGCCCATCCTTCCGGACAGCTGTCCAGCTATCAGACATGGCTCTGTGACAACTCCTCACACCAGGACCACTGATCTGGATTTTACCGGTGGGTACGTGTGTGTGTGTATGTGGGGGGTGTTGTTGAGCAGTGATAATCTTGGGGTATTAAACATCTATGAAATGCCACTACTCACAAGAGCCTAGGGCAGGTGCTGGAAATACAAAGACAAAACGTAAACTAGTCTTTGTCCTTGAAGAGCTTACATTCTACAGGATAGACACAAGTAGCCAACCCTACCTCACCTTCAAGGTGCCACCATCATCCCATTCACCTGAAGCACAGGCTACATGGGCTCTCACAATGTTAGCTCCAAGAGACCTTGCACATCCAGTCAATAGCTACCTCCATCAAACCCCTTGCAGGGCTGAATGGAGAGGCACAGAAGTAGGTCTTTGCTTTCCTCTTCTTCTCACCTCTGTTGGAGCTGTTTTCTTATCCTAGCAGCATGCCAGCCTTCTGCATAAAGTTTGTGAAATCCTTGGTAAAACACGACAGAATTGGCGGGGGGGGTTCTCCATTTCTCTGCAGTGCTTCTTAAACCGTGGGTCAAGATGCCATTTGGGGTCACAAAAAAATTGGCAACAGTAAAAGGTTTCTGAGCTCACAATGACCAAAAAGGAATTAAAAATCAAATGCATAATGAATTGAAGGTGTTTCTGGTGGCGCCTGCCCACATCAAATCGCAGCAGTCATTGTAGTCTTGGTTCTGAACACAAAGCATGCACACTTTGCACTGTACATGCCTTCAGGCGAGCAAGGGCAGAGATGCTGTGAAAAGAGGTGAGTGGGAAAAGCTGAAGAGCACCAGATCACTTTGATTTTCTACGTGGGACAAGAAATAAAGGGGAGAGTGATGGTGTAAGGCAATCCCCATTGCCCAGGCTCTAGGGCAGAAAGAAAGCAACTGATTTCTTCAGTCTGAAGCCAAGTCCACCACAGCCAGCTTTGAGGCTGGACGTCCACCACAGACACCAGCCAAGGAGAGAGATCGTCATGGAAGATAATCACGGCTCAGAATCAGGCGTGTTTTTCCCATTAGCATCTCACTCTCCTGGGAGTTGAAGCTTTGGAACATTTCTGTAGCAACAAAGTAAGAAAACCCTGATGTCCTCAGAGCCAACACTTCTGATACTTTAGAGTTCCCAAGGTGTTTCATATACATTACCTAATTTGGTCTTCATAACAACCTTCTAAGAGGGAGCCTAAAGGCATTATCATCCCATATTAAAGAGAACGAATCTGAGGTTCCACTCCAAGATGACTTAACCAGAGTCATACAGCCATTAAGTTTTTTGGGGGGGAGGATTTGAACTCAGGTCTTCTTGGGACAGAGGATTTGAACAGCTCTTTCTAGGACAGCTGAATGGCGGAGTGGATAGAATGCCAGACCTAGACCTCAGACACTTATTAGCTATGTGACCCTGTATGACTGGGCAAGTCACTTAACCCTGTTTGCCTCAGTTTCCTCATCTATAAAATGAGCTAGAGAACAAAATGGCAGACCACTCCAGGATCTCTGTCCAGAAAATCCTAAACTGGGTCATGGGGAGTCAGGCCTGACCAAACAACAAAAAATCCTCAGATCTTTTTTTCAGACGATTGTCTAAATATGTCTTCACCAGCTTGTACTTCTGAAATTGATTTTTTGAACCCAAGGATCAGACTGCATCTTGATTCAGCCCAATGGTCCAGCCCAGTGACATCAAACTCAAATAGAAAACTTAACTGTACTGAAAACTCCCTGGAGACTGCACAATGACTTAGAAAACCATGTGTTAACATTATCTATACTCTATTTTTATTTATTTTGTTAAATATTCCCTACGTCATTTAATCTGCTTCTGGCAGCAATCAGGCATTCAGTGCCAGGCAGCATGTCTAACACCCTGCTATGGCCTGTTAAGATCTTTGGCATCCTGATGCCATCACCTATGTTTGTATCATCCACACATTTAATGAGGCAGCATCTTTATTCAAGTTACCAAAAAGCACAGCTTCATATACCTGCCATGGGGTCCCTCCCTTGAAGACTTCCTCTTAACTATTAACCATTAACCTGAACCATCTACAGCTCTCTGAGTCTAGACATTCCATTAGTTCTGAATCCCACTGTATTATATTATCGTTTGTATCTCTGGCACTTTCCAGAGTGCCTGGCACATAAAGCTTAATAAATGTTTATTAATTAATAGATCATCTAGTTCATATTTCTGTCATCTCCATAAGTATGAGATATGTTATCAGTTGCTTTGCTAAGATGTTGGTAAAGTATATCCACAGCCTTCTCCTTATTTACCAGTTTAGTAACCCTGTGAAAAGAAGGAAAAAAAGGTTAGTCTGGCACGACTTCTTCTTAAAGACTGCCTTGCCAGTCACTGCTTTCCTTTCTGGAGGTCCACTAACTCCCTTTAATAATACTTTCTAGAATTTCCCCAAGAATTCAAGTCAAGCTCACTGGCCTAAAGTTTATGTCTCTGTTTCTTTTTTTTTTAATCATGACATTTGCCCTTTTCCAACCTTGGGTCCCTCTCCCAGGTTGGACAACTCCTGATAGGGGCTTGGTAATTAATTCTGCTAGTTCTTCCAGCGTCAAAGGATATCAATGCATTTGAGTCAGCTGACTGGAATCCATTCATCAATCAATCAACAAGCATTTATTAAGTGCTTACTATATACTAGGCACTAGTCCCTGCTCACAAGAAGCTTCTATGCTAATGGAAGGAAGGAAACAAGCATTTCTTAAGTGCCTGCTGTGTGCCAATATCATCTAGCATGGATCTCACGACCACCCGGAGGAGGAGGCAACATGATCACCCCGCTCCTCTTTCCGCTGATTGTTACACAGTTCTTCGCCACTATCATCCCCCACTTTATTTCCTCTCTCAATGGGCAAGCCTATCCCACATCCCCTTTACCTAGCTCCTTCTTTTGAATAAGGTAGATCCATCCACGGCCATCCTCCGATCATAAAGTTTAAGTTTGCCTGCCTACCTCAGGATCTCAAGTTCCTCTTACTTGTCACCTAAACTTTGGGAGTTTGTAGGCAAACATTTCAGATCAGGGCCCCTTCCTTTACCATCGGCTCCTTTCCATGTTTGTCTTCTAGGGACTTCTGGGACATCTCCACTACTCATCTTCTTCCTTCATTACAGCTGCCTCTGTGTATCCGGCCTTTTCCTCCCTCTCCTCCTCTCTCATTTTTCCTTTCAAAGAGATCTAGCATCGGCTCAGAGATCAGAAGATCTGGCCGCGAATCCTGGCTCTGCCTGGCTGCGTGCTTCTCACCAAGGAGCTTTCATTTATTGTGCCTCAGTTCCCTCATTTGTAAAATGGGAATGCGAATAATAACCATACTACCTCACAGAGCGATTGCGAGGACCAGGTGAGCAAAGGTCTGGATGGGAAGATTCTCAGTGAGTCAGAGAGCGCTGCTGACGCACGAGCTGTCCAGGAATCCCTCATCTCTCCAATGTAGGAGCTCTCTCCGGTCAATCAACAAGCATTTATAGGGCACCTACTATGTGCCAGGCATTGTGCTAAGCACTGGGAATACAAAGAAAAAAAGTTCCTGTCCTCAAGGAACTTATACTCTAATGGGGAAACCAACCTATATAAATGAGAAATATACAAAAGAATGAGAAATACAAGAGAAGCCGAGTAGGTGGCAGATAATTCTAGAGGGGTAGACACTGCAAATGGCGTGGTGGACCAGGAAAAGCCTCCTGCAGGTGGCGACAGATGTCAATCTACTCAAATGTTCTCATCCTGTTCAACTCCTGACCATGTCCTTCAAAAAGCTCTACGGAACACGCGTCCAGGGGCCTTCAGCCCTTCCACTGGGTCTTTCTTACTTTTCCTGTGTCCCAGGTCAACATCTGGGCTATTCTTCTGTTATCCCTCATGAAGCCATCGCTGCTCCTTTCTTAATCATATGTAGAGGGCACGTCCATTTTCCCACAATACTTGGGACCAAGAGAGCCTCATGTACCGGGGGAAATTCTCTGGACTACATGTCCTAAGAGGTTCTAAATGAGCATGTAGCTTGGGGTGTCACCAACTAAAGCCTTTGGTTGAATGATGAGGCTTCCTACTAGGGAAAGTTTAAGAGAGTCACAAAAACAGGATGAGTGAGAGCAGCAAGAGGTGAGCTCACATCTGCAGACAGAAGCAAGTTGAAGATTAGAACTGATAAGAAAGCTTTCTAACCCGTCCTAAAGGGGTCGAGCTCAAGAAGCAAACCATAGCCCATCCCACACCTCAGCTGGTGAGTACAAAAGGAACGTGCCTTCCTATTATGCTATAGATTGAAGGGGAGTGAACCTATAACTTTCCTAGAGGAAGAGGAGACTTCTATTTATGTATGGATGCCAAGTGATTCACTTTGTTGTTTATCTTCCTTCAAGTTAATTAAGTGCTTTCTCCAATAAGACTTTTATGTCTCTGGCATGCCTAGTGTGGCAATAGTGCTACACTGGATGGGGCTCAAGCAAAGGGTCTGAATAACTGCTTTCACCCAAACAGCATGTTGAACGGAGGTGTGAATGAGGTGGTTGTTGCACATACATAGCTTTGATACCTTTTATACCACTTTGCCCACCATCCTCCCTCATAGGTGACATGCTTCTGATTGCTTACAGCCACCATGTGTCTTCCAACTGGTCTATGGGTCACCAGCAGTCTTTTGTGATTGTGCCATTCTATGATTCATATCAATGAGAGAATATTGGTGTTAAAGTGATAAACTTTGACCTCAGAGAGTGGCTCAGAATCACTGAAAGGTCTGTGCAATTACCCAAATGCAGTTCAGCCTGCTAGCTGTCATTCCTCCTGACTCTGCAGCTTCTCATCAGTGTGACTTGGCCAAGGAAATCTCCTGTCTTGGACCTCTGGCTTTGATCTCAATGAAAGCAAGAGCTTCCTGAGGCCCTTCCCAGCTTTGTGTCCAGGATACCAACATCTCTAGTGCATCTTTTGTTTTTATACTTGTAAAGCACTTAGCATGGGGCTTGGGTACCAAATGCATGATTGTTTCAATCCCTCGTCCCTCCACCTTTGAGAATCTCAGGGGTGGATGCCTCCATCGGGCATGGACTATGTAAATCCATTGAGTACAATTTAGTGCTGGCCAAGCAGAAGCCCTGCTTGGTCTATTTTATCACAGCGTTTACTCCATAATAAGGAGCTAGAGTTAATCCATTAGTAAACATACTAATTTGGGAGATTAAAAGATATAATGGTCACTACAAATGGTCAAAGTCTAATATCCAAAAATGATAAAATCCACAGAAGGACACGAGCTTTCCATTTCTATAGCACTTCAAGGTTTAGAAAGTTCTTTGCTCATAGGTAAAGTTATCAAACCAGTTTTACAGATGAGAAAACTGAGTCGAGGTTAAGTGACTTGCCCAAGGTCACACTACTGATAAGTATCTGAGGTTGGATTTGAATTCAGATCTTCCTGGCCCCAGGAACAGCCCTCAATCCACTGCAATATCACCTAGCTACTTCACCTAAAGGTGAAAAGACTTGTCCGAGGTCATACAGCTAGAAAGAATCAGTCAAGACTAGAACACAGGGCTTCTGACTCTGAAGCCAGTACCCTCTCTAATGTGTTAGGTTCAGCATTGCATCTTTGTATTTTCTCATGAAACTCTTCAAGCAGCAACCTGGACCTGGAATTTCACTGCTGGATGTGGAGTCATGAAGGCATGACATGGCTTTTGATACCACCTATGACACTAAAAAGCTGTGTAGCAGTGGACAAGGTGCTTAACCACTCAAGCCTCAGTTTCCTCATCTGCAAAATGGAGACAATAAGACTTGTAGTCCATACTTCACGGGATTGCTATAAGCCTCAAATGAGATCATGTATACAAAGCATTTTGCACTACTTAAAAGGCTGTCATAAGTCTCTCCCCGCTCTCAGTCATCCTCCATTCCACTGGCAAAATGATCTCCATAAAGCCCAGATAGATCACATCACTCTTGTAGTAGGCAAACTCCAGCGGCTCCCTATCACCTCTAGGATCAAATATAAAGTCGACCCTGGCATTTAAAGCCCTTCCTCACCTGTCCCTCTTACCCTTCCAGGCTTTTTATACTTTCCATGCTTCCTCTCCCCCATGTACACTTTGACCCGGTGACACAGGACTCCTTGCTCTTCCTTGTACAAGACCCTCTATCTGTCAGCTGAGGGCATCTTCCCTGGCTGTGCCTCATGCATGCTTCGAAAGGCTGAAGTGGCTGCTGCCTATGCAGCCTCAAGGTCTACAAAGTCCTTTACAAACACTGGCTTGCTGGATCCTCATGACTACCTTGGTGCGCAGGCGCTATTACAATCATCTCCACTTTATAGATAATATACATTAAGTGATATAGAGATAATAAACATCTTAGAGCATGCCAGCCACTGGGCTAAGTGCTTTACAATCATTATGACATTTGATGCTCACAAAAACCCTGAGGTAGGTGCTATCATCCCCATTTTACAAATGCAGAAACTGAGGCAAATAGAGGGTAAGTGGCTTGCCCAGGGTCGCACAACAGGTAACATCTCAGGTCACATTTGAACTCAAGTCTTCCTGACTTCCACTCTGGTGCTCTAGACACTCCACCACCTAGGGTAGGGACTCAACACCTGTTTCAATCGGTATAAGAAAATCCCAAGTGAGGAAACCACCTTCACCAATGTAAATCAGCAATCTCTGGAACTGCACTGTCCCGAGCATTGAAAGGTTAATTGATTTCTCAGTGTGTATCCAAGGCAAGACTTGCAGGTCTTTTTGGATCAGAGGCTGGGTCTCCAAACACAGTACCATCTTTCTCAAGGAAATCCACATGGAAATCCAGACTAAATGAGGGAGAATCCAAGAGGAATCAGGACAACTTAGTTTCCCTACCTACAATTTGTTCATTGTGAATGCTGACTATACACTCTTCTTGTGTAACATTGCTGCCCCCAAAGCTTCCACGGTTCCTTGTAACCTCTAGGATCAAGTCAAAATCATCTGTTTTACATTCAAAGCTCTTCACAGTCTGGTTCAAACCTTTCTTCCCGGATTGGTTTTCCATGAATCTCCTCCATGCTCCCTGCAGCCTCGCCAATCACACTGCTTGCTGTGCCCCTGAAGAATATTCTGGCTCCTGACAGCTTCCCTGGAAGCTTATACTTTATTCAAAAGGATCAAGAGGGAAAGGTTTGCAGGGTTACCGCAGGGGGAACATTGATGTAGGAGGCCCATAAAAGACATTTCCACAATCAACTTGATGAGCATACAAGCTGGCCCGCCTTCATTCACAACCTTGAAAGCACTGCCCTCTAGAAACCGGCCATGCCCACTGGCACCTTGTCTGAGGATAAAAGCTTTTTTTCTGATTCAGTCTCAGAAGGATCATGGAGAAAGGGGGAAATACCACAAGAGGGCAGAAGGGCAAATGCTGGCCTGATCTTCACAAAAGGGGAGCAATGTCTCCAAACTCCAGGTCACTGAACACAACTGGCTCAACAGGGCTGAAGAACGGAATGGAAGGAATAGTTTTTGAAGATGGGAAAAGCAAATGCTGATTATAAAGAGCCCAACAGAGCATCAGCAAGCACAGGTAGTGCCAGCCTCTTTAGCTCTCATTCAAATAGGCACATCAGACAGATACTGAAGACAGGGTTTACCCAGATTTTAACAGCACACTCTTAAAGTTTTTAGGAATTTTAACAACCCATTCTAAATTTTTGCATATTGTTCTTGTGGAAAAGATGAGTAGGATGGCCCAAATCGGTAGTGTCACTTTCAAAAAGATCCAATTTCTGCCTGCATACAGAAAACCACAAATTGACATCATTTATATTGTATTGTATTTTCATTTAAATTGCTAAACATTTCCCCTTACATTTTCATCTGGTTTAGGCAGTACAGAGGGGTTTTAGGAGTTTTGTAGGAATGTGGCCTCAGGCAGTGAGTTTGACACTTCTGGCCCACATGACAGTATAGATTCAGAACCAAATGGCCAGACCCAAAGACTAGTCACTCATGATTGGTGCAGTGGAAAGAATACTGAATTTAGAGTCACAGGAGCTGGGTTCATAGCCAATTTTGCTGTTTACTCACTGTGTAACCTTGAATAAATCACTTAATCTTTTGGGACTTCAGTTTCAAAATGGAAGCAGGGAACCTAGTTGGACCAAGTGAAACCTAATCCTTTCTTCTCTAAGTTTATGATCCGATAGTGCCAACTTGGAATCAGTTTTACATGTTAAGCCACTTGACAGGGCCAAGGCTTCTGATGGCAAGGACTTTCTTTTCTGGGTCTTCAGTAGCTGCAGCCACCTCAAGAGCCACTGCCAGGCTGCTGAAGGCCTATTCCCAAGACTTTTGATTACAACACCCTGGGGATCTCCATCAGAGTCTGAGGGGAGATGATGGTCAAAGTGGTGGTTGTTTGACCTGTCTGGTACATGCTGCCTTCCCCCATTTCTCCCTCGGGTGCCCCACTGCCCTGGCCAGATGGACCTTCCTGCCCTGTGGGTGGCAACTGGTGGGGATGGATGGGGATGATTAGCCTGGATAAGCCTTAGCAAGACTCTTCCAGCTTTTGAAGAGCTCTCATGGGGAAGAAAGATTAGCTTTTTGTTTTTTTTCTGATGAGCCCCAGAGGCCAGAACAGGGACGGACCATTTACGTGGGAATTTCAGAGAATTTCTTGGCTTGATTGAGGAAGAATTTCCTAACAATTAAGTTAGCCCAAATGGAAATGAGTTGCCTTGTGGAGTAGTAGCTTCCTTTTGACTGGAGGGAGGGCTTCAGGTAAAGATAAGATGACCACCTGTTGGGTACAGGTTGGAGAAGGTTTCTGAGGACCCCATGAAATTTGGTGATTCTGATGAAATGACCCAGTTAATTCAGGACAGTTTTACTTTGTGTGTATGTATATGTGTATGTATGCACATACAAACTACAACATGTAAAGACCTAACTAGCTGCTTAGAAAAATGATGACACAGAACTCTATGAGTTTAGGGAATAACATCACTGGCTCCAAGACAAAATACTTACCCTGGCCTGGGCTTTCTCTCACACTGTGTGTGTTGAATCCTTCTTGTGAACTAGGAGTTTTGAGGTCAAGACAGGATGTCTGAGCAGGTAAAGCTGTGGGAACAGAATCAAGTTTGGTGGGCATTGGGTTTGGAGCTGGAAGATTTAGGACTCATTTAGTCCAAGTCCATCTTTTGCAGATGAAGACACCAAGACTCAGAGAGACTTTCCCAGGGTCATACTAATAAAAAGGGACAGAACCACATCCAGAAACCAGGTCTTCTCAATCCATAGCTCTCATCATTGTGCTTTGAAGAGGTCTGAATTCCACTCTTTCCTGTGTTACTAGCTACATAACCAAGCACATGTCTCGTATGGGCTTATTTCTTCATCTGGGAAGTCACAGACTAGCGAATATCTGCAGTTTGTGTGACCTCTGGACTTGGCTTCCTGGTGCCTAAGGTTCCTTTTTAACTTTATGATCTTCTGACCCCAATTTTTAAAAAGATGACCTTTGAGTCACCATTTACCTTTCAACTTTATGTCATCAGGTCATACTGATTCATTCTAAACGTTTGTGAATTAGCTAGTGTGTGTCATCTGAGCATTTCGCAATTCCTCACTTTTTCGGCTCAGAAATGGAAATAAACACTGGAGTCTGTAGTGCAAGTGTAGCCCACCTACCATCAATGACTGGTGCTATAAAAAGTGACTCGAGGTGAAATACACTTATGCCCCCCACCCCGGCAATGAGCGTCACAAAGCCAATAGACACCTGGTTACACATGGATAATTAGTGGAATATTACACCAGTTTCTTGAGAAGACAGGAGTTTGGTTATAATGCATCACCAACACTATTATGAAACAATGTTGACTGAGGCAACATCACATGGGCTCTGTGGTATGAAATTGTCTGTGGTGGGTTCTTCTCCTCTGCCTGTCTCCCACCTGATAGCTGACAGATTATAGTGAAATGACAATGAAACCTTTGGTTTTGTTTGGTTCTTTCATGGGTGGTAGGGATAGGCAGCATATCAGAATGGCCTTGAAAACCATGTTCCTCCACTCTCTGAGTGAGAGACTGATCTCCCTGAGGAGGGCAAGGGATGGCCTCCTATTATGTGGACCTCAGCCCATCTATATCCACTCATCTTCTGTGCCTCTTCCCATGGCCTTCCCATAGAGGATCTACTGAGGGCTTTCCTCATATCCCTTTGACATGGGAAGGATCCTACTGTAGCATGGGGGCTGTCCCAAAGTTAATCACCCCTTCCTCCCCACACAGGGTCTGCTCAGCTTTTTTGGTCCTACATGTATCACCAAAAGCATTAATAAAATATTTTTTTAAATCCCCCAAACCCAAATCCATCCAGCGACCTTAGGACTGTGGCAGCAGAAATGTAAGCCTTTTTTTGATGACTGTAACACACTTTGTAATGTTAGAGAATCCTGACCACAAACAGTGGCAAACTTGCTTCCAATTGGTTTGATTTCCCGATATGAAATGGTCACCAGTGATGACTCAGGGGTTGGGCTCACCAAGAGGGCACTGAAGAGACACAGAAAACATGGCCCTATGTGAATTCCATTCTGAGAGCATGGTGAATACAAGTTATTCCATCCCAGTTTTGACTGAAACATTCAGGGATTTGGAGCTGGTTTAATCGCCTCACACTCAGGCAGCCTGAGCAGTCATCTGACTGAAGCAGCTCACAGAGCATTCTAAACTCAACAGAGTTCTTCCCCAACCAGTCCCTAAAGTGGGAGCATTTAAAATGGGAGAATTGAAACCCTGACACAAGGTGGTATTTCCTTTTGACTGTAAACATGGTCTTACGCCTTCAGCCAAATAAAGAATTACAAAGATGGAGCGATTCTTTCCATTTGGTAAAATTCAGTTTTATACTGGAGAATAGAATTTCCCATTTATAATATGAAAATAATATTGTCTATTATTAAAAATGGACACAAGTGGTCTTGAATATACACAAGTCAGTGCTCTTGACAAAATAATCTAACAGGAGCTAAGCAGGCTTACTCCAGGGCATGGACTATAAGCCATCCTATTCCTAAGAAATTCCTCCTTGTGGAGGAGTTGTTGTCATCCTGACAACCTTTTCTTGAAAAAAAAAAAAGAAATTTATCGTGATTTAATGACTCCACACTGTTCCACAAAAAGCCATACTTCAAGAGTGAGGGATAACAATGTGAAGGTTATTCTGAAGTGGCGCTGATCTTCTGGGCCCCAGAACAGAGAGCTGTGGGACCATCTGAATGAGAGAGCAAACAGCTTCCCAGGAAATAACATCCAGGCTGTTCTTTGAACAGGTGGGCCCTTAAATCCATCTGCAAGATATTTACATGCATCATCACGTGGAGGGTTCAAGACCAAGAGTGGGTGCGGCCTTCTTTGCCAGCTTGCATCTTCTAACAGTTCATGGTATGGTTAAAATGCCCCTAAAATGATAAAATAAAATTTAAAAAAAGGAAAACAACCATGCATCATGAAAAATGATTTCATGTGGAAAATACTTCAATGACAGGCTAAAGCTAAGCTTGTGTGGAAAAATGAACGATTCTGCATTGTAAGGATTTCTTCCTAAACCTCCATTTGTCATAATTTAATTTGAAAGGTTACATCATTACTCAGTAGAACAGAGTGGAATGTTGATTAGACAGACACACCTGCCCCAAATACAGAGAAGCCACTGTTCTCCAAATAACAAATCAAGAATTTGTAACGATATAGGTAGAAGCCACCTGGAGAACAGAAATCCTAGCCCCTGGTCATTCCTGCACGGCTGGGGCCAATGGTGCCTCACGGCTGCACAGATCCAGTGTTGCCAAGGGTTAGGAAGAGAGCCACGGCCCAAGACAACACGATATTCTATCTCACTTTCTCACCACAACCCTCTACAGAAGGAAATGTGAGGATTACTCCCATTTTACAGATGAGGAAAGCGAGGTTCTGGGCAGTGACTCAGTCAGGGTCACACAGCTAATCCACGTGTGCAGCAAGAACCAAACCTGGTTCAGCGTCTTACTTGCCTCCTGCCTCCTCACAATATGGAAGTCACCAATAAGAGTGAGACCAGAAGGGGTGAAAAGACCATAGACACAAAGGGGTCCTCACTGCATGGAAAATGGACTAGTATTTAAAATCAAGTCTGAGGAAATGCAGAATTCCTTCTTCACCTGCCTGAGTCATGAGACAGTCACTGAGACCAGACTTCCAAACACCGCTAGTTGCATCTCGGTCTCCTCTGTGAAATGGACATGATGACATCTGCTTTGCCAACCTCCCCCAATGGCTGTGAGGAGCAAATGCCAGAATGGCCCTAAAAGCAAGGTGAACACCAACAAGCCCTTTGGAAGTGCGAGCAACAGGTACGATCTTCTTTCTGGAGGCTCAAGTCCTTGGCAGCTGCGGCATGCAACGTACAAAGCTTCTTCCTCTTCCTCTACCACAAGGACATTATTCATAGGGAGAAAAAGAACTATTTGTTCAAAAAAGATTCACGGCAGTATTACATCTAGCAGCAAAACCCTGGGCACCGGTGTGGGCCTACTTGGTACACTGAGGCAGGAACTGCACAGAATGTTATTGTCAGCTAAGAGAAGCCAAGTATGAAGACTACAGACTACAAAGAAAAGAGGAGACAATGAAGGGAAGCCCAGAAAGCAAACTCACCCCAACTACAACCTTCATAACTAACACTGGTCATACCAACAACATTCTTTTTCTTATTATTTTTAAAATTGTGAACTTAACAGTTACCCACAAACAAGCCAATCTGCAAGAAGAGAGGACTGGTTAAGGAACAAGCTCAGTTTTGCACGAAGCAGCCACATCATCTATTGAATGGCACACACATACACTCACACACAAGCTGGACTGGAGCCACCATCCTTCTAGACTTTGACTCTTCATTCTCTCTCAACTCCCACATCCAATTAGTTTTCAATCACTGCTGATTGCAGACCTCCACGGAATCTCTCCCGGTCCAAATGGGCTTCCTCCCCAACGCTGCCCCTTCCAGTAGGTGGTGAGCTCCTCCACGGCAGGGCCCTCCAATTTGCCTTTGTTGGTATGCCCAGAGTTTAGCGCAATGGCTAGCACATAGTAGGTTGCCTTGACTACTTGCATGTCCTATATGAGAGCTCAGACGATGGGATGTGGGAGGAAACCTCTCATTAGTGCCTTATTAATCAGTTTTAAACTGTAAGTACTAGAAGATTAAGGTTTTTATTCTTGTTGGCATATCTGAATGTTTTTGTCATAACTACCAAGATGGAGACAACTGCTGCCCATCGGGCCTTTCCTGACTTCCTCCGCCAGTTACCAGGACCTCTGTGCCCCCTACATTAGCTTGTACTCATTAGGTGGGTGCCAGATGGACTTATATGCATACACGTTGTCTCTCCCTATAGAATGGAAGCTCCTGGGGGCAGGGACTATTTCTTTTTTCTTTCCATATCCCCAATACCTATCACAGTGTCTGACACAGAGGAAGCATTTAATAAAGGCTAGCTGATTGTTTTTGTTTCTTTTTTTGAGACTGGAAATGGAATTCCTTGATCATGCTTCTTTTCAAGCTGAAAGATGAGTCACTAGAAAGGGCTGGGCCACAGTGTTGTAAAAAACATTCCTCCTTCAGGATTTCTGTATAGCACTGAATTCACAGGTTCCCATTTCAATCACCACCTCAGATCTGGCACCTCAGCACCATCCTTGACTTCTTCTACTTTCTTAATCCCCACAGCCAATCAATCTTCAAGGATCACTCACACATCTTCCATAAAATCTCATGTTGATTCCCTACTGGCTACTTTGCTGTTCCCCATATGTGACCTCTTTTACGTTCCATCTGAGCACAGTCTGTCCTCCATACCTGGAATCCACTCCCTCCTCCCCAAGCCCAACTCAGATTCCTTGTTGCCAGCACCTCGCTGGCTCTCCCCAACTCGTCTGCATTTATTCAACAATGTATGTTGTGTCTCCTGCTAGAATCCTTGAAGACTGAGCCTATTTTTTTTCTTTGTCTTGAGAAAAACGGACTACAAAAGTGCCTTGAACATAGTAGGTCTTACACTCATTCAACTCTTGCTCCCTCGATGAGCTCAAGCTTTCAGAAATTCCTGTTTCCAAAAATGGTGCCTCTTTATCTCTCTGCTCCCCAAAGATTATGCCCAATCAATGTCCATCTCCTGGCATGATTATTTCCAGAGGGCATCCCCTCTGGGGTCATCTACAACAGAGCCAGCTCCAGCCTGGGGAGCAAGGTGTTTGCTGCAGGCTCACTTCCTTCATGTTTGCTGAAAGGCTCCCACATTAATACAGAGAGATGATGACTGCTTTGGTTTCGCTTTCTGTACTAGGTCTTTACCTTTCATTGTACTGATTGTACTTCGCGCTAACAGACATCGCTGATGCCATCGGGTATCTGCTTCCCCCATCACAGCTGGGCCCACCTAATAACAGATCACCATGGTCATGAAGCAGAAGTGCCTTTCTCTGCAAAGACGCCCAGGAAAAGCTGACTATCGTAGGACCATCATGAGGATGCCATACTCTGTAGAGATACAGATGAGAAGACATGGAGCAGGAGGAAACCTTGGGGCAAATTTATCCCAATCCTCATCTCATAGAGGGGGAAACTGAGGCAGAGGGTGGGGAAGAGGTGTGTCCACAGTCACACAGCAAATGGGGGCAGAGCCCATGGTTCTCTCATTCCAGTCCGAGCTCTGTTGATCGCACACTAGCTTTCGTGTCTCCTAAAATGCCCTAAATTTTCATTTTAAGTCCATTATTCCTTCTCCCCAGAACATATAATTTTTAGTCCCTTGTGATTTTTCTGGGAAGTAAAAGTTGGGCTTTCTGCTTTGAGTCTTCTGCAGGCCCCCAATCTCCTAGACTTTCACCCTCTGGCTGTGAATTAAGTGCTTTCAAACTTCAAAAGATTCATACCTCAAGTATAACCATTCCCCACACTGATCTAGAGTTCAGTGCCATCCTCCCTATTCCCCCTCCCCCATTCCTTTTCACCTAGGCTTTAGAAAACGGCTTCATGAGTTGCTGTGGCCTGGCACATAATAGGCATTTAACAAATGCTTGTTGACTATGATCCTAAAATTCATCACCTGCTGGTCAAGTGCCTGGGTGCCCAGTCTCTCGATCACTGAGCTAGATTGGTCCTATGAGGAGACCCATCCAAGATGGCCAGGCAGTGGGAAGATTCATCACCACCAAGGGCCATTATCTGTGCTCTGCCCCCTCCCACCTCACCAGAGTAGCCATCAGGCCCCTGTGTCACAGTGCATGAGAAAGCTGTGGTCACCAATCCTATTTCGAGGAGATGGAGGAGCAGCAAGCCTTACGAGGGGCACAGTCTCTCAGCCCTGCATACCTATCCTGCCATCTGACCTCCTAATGAACCTAAGAACCCATGGGCTTCTGCATAGACTCTGTAGCTGAGTCTTCTGAGCTTCCTTCCTTGTATCGTCTCTCCCAATCAGTGTGAGAGCCTGAGAGTAGGGCCTGACATAAGCTGAGCGCTGGATAAATCCTCCATACATTTTCTTCTTCTTTCCTTTTTTCCCTTTCTCTCTCAGCAGTGTAGTGGTACAGTAGATAAGAGTATGGAAGATCCCAGTTCAAATCCTGCCTCTGACATTCATTGGCCGGGTGATCCTGGGCAAGCTCAGTTTTACTACACATAAACAACTACATGTAAAACAACCCAGGGTTGATGTGAGGATCAGATATGACAGCACATGGAAAGTGCATCAGAAACCACAGGGCCCCACATAAAGGCTGCTGGTGTTACTCGACAGGAATGAAGACAGCCCAAGGTTTTCTGGCTTTTTGCTTCATTTTGACAAAGGCTACTCTTCATCTGTCCTTTATTCTAATGCCATTAAAAAAAAAACAGTTACTATTAACTCCCTGGGGCATTCTTTGATTCCACCCCCACCCCAGAAACCCCCACAGGCTCCTTACACACACACACACACACACACACAGTAGGATTCCTTGTAGAACAGAAAGGGAGATGGTATAACGCAAGGCCATCACAGAGGCCATGTCCCCTGTAACGTCATCATGCACGATAGAGACCTGATTTTATTGGTGGTGTTATCATTCAGTCATTTCAATCCTGCCTGACTCTTCATGACCCCACTTGGGATTTTCTTGTTTTTTCTTTACCCTTTCCTTCTTCAGCTCATTTTATAGATGAAGAACTGAGGCAAACAGGGTGAAATGATGTGCCCAGGGACACATGGCTAGTGTCTGAGGCTGGATTTGAACTCAAGCCTTCTGGACTCCAGTGTTCTGGCCACCATATGACTGAGCAGCCTTTTGTACATAAAACATACTCTTTTAGGGTCACCCATTGAGCAGAGGGGACACTTCTGGCTGGATCCCCATACAGACCAGGCACTTCCCCTGGCTGACCTTCAGTCTCATCTGTAAGATGGAGATAACTGCTCACGTGTTCCCACCACGCTGTGCAGCTGAGCGAGGTACACGTGTAACTTCTCTGGTAAATCTGACCATATCATGGACACATCTGAGCTTTCTGGATAAACCCGAAGGCCACCCCTTCCTTTGGGAAGATTCTAGCAACACTTTTCTAACCTCCGATAATGGCCAACAGTGTGGCCTGGGACACCTCTCCCCCTCCCCTTGCTCCCCACTAACACTACCTCCCCAAAGCAGTCCCTGCCAAAAATGGGCTGTCTTCTTGGCCTGGGGCTTTCTCCCTCCAAATCCTCTTCTCTTTCTAAAATCTTTGTTGATTTTGGAGACTTTTTGTCAGTCTCATTAAGCCTCACTAACTGGCATCAGCCAGAGCTCCCCCCAGATAAAGGAGAGGAGGGATCTCTTTGTTACCATTGGCTTCTCACTGACCCCAAGGCCAGGAGTCAGGTCTGCTTTGATACCAATTGCTCAGAAGCCTGAGGTTTTACTTGCTTTTGGCTATTTTGGTTTACTAGATCCACTGGGGAGCCTTCCCAAGGAGATGCGGGATGTTTGTGGGAAGAAAGGCAAGCCTACTGGCTAAGGCAGTAACCCAGATGGGTCGACTTTGCCCATGGGCTGCCCACAACTCATTTGGCCTCATCCAGGCCAGGAGACCAGCTAGATGTATGTATGGAGGGGGTGAGAGTGCAGGGGGTGGAGGATGTTTGCAAGAGTTTCTCTGCAAAATGGTCTGCACAAGAGATAATGCTCCTGCAGAGTGACTCGAATCTCTGGCCATGCCCAGCACTGCCATTGGGAGCATGAAGTTCAGAATGGCCCTGAGGTTTGAGGGCAGGGTGGGAGGGACGGAAGGGAGGCAGATTTGTTTTCCAACAAGAAATTCAATCCCTCTGAATTTTAAAAGAAAATAAGCAACACTGATTATCATTGTTCTTCATGATGGTTAACATGTTTGCAGTGTTTCACATATAGTTTGCTCACCATAACCTTATGATTTAGGGGACATTACTATCTCCTTTGTATTAAAGAGGAGAGGAGGCTGACAAGAGAGATAATGTGTCCAAGATCCCCGAGGTAATCCTCGGCTAAGGAGGGCCTGATTCCAAGCCTGCCACTCCTTCCACAGGCCCCCAAGCTTATCTTTTCCAGAGCCTCAACAGAAACTAGCTATGGCCTTAGAAAAAGAAGATATAAAATGATCTCTCCTGTCCAAATGCCAAAAGGCATGGCTTTCCAGAGACACCTCTGCCTACATAAATTGTGCTGAAAATAGCTACAAATATAAAGAAAATTCATACAATGTCCTCCCCCTACCAACACGCATCAGTTTCTTAAATGGAAAAGCAAATGGGAAATTGACCACCACAAAAAATGTCACCTTTACATAGTGAGGCAGGTTTCAAGCTCCTAGGGCCACTCCCTAGCTCTGAATAATGAAGAAGATTGTAGAGTTGGTAAAGGGGGGTGAGGGTGGGGGGCACTGACCCCGTGTCAGCAATGGCCTTGGAGGAGCCCAGGGGACTCCCAAAGGCTCCCAGTTGTAGAGAAAAGTGGATATGCCCTGGTCAGGGAACTTCAAGATGCTTGTGGAAGTTCCCGATAATAATAAAATCACAAGCCTGGTCCCAAGTAGACATACTGTGTGTATATATACATGAATACTTAATATACAGACATGTACGTGTACATTTTACACACATATATGTACACATATAAACATATATATACAGACACACACGGCCATTTTGACGTTGACAATAAAGGCATTGCACAAATGGGCCAAGGAGCCCCCGCTCTGATTCTGAGGCATGAGGGCAGGGCAGGAAGAGAGATAAGCTTGGAGTCAAGAGTTCCAGGGCTGTATTCCCTCTAAAACAGCAGCAACCGCCTGAGTGCGCATCCACTACATAAGCTCCTTAAACGTTCAGGAAAACAACTCGAACCCCTTGCCTGACCAGGTCACTGCACAGAAGGGGTTTGGAAATCCTCAAAGCTCAGGACAAGTGAACTCTTCAGATTATTCCAGGCACTCTTGAATTTGAATTGCTCTGACCAAGCAGAAGCAATATGCTTCTTCCTGGCCAGTCCTGGCGTTTAGCTGACCTCTTTGGGGAGGGGGAGAGGAGAAAGGAGAGGAGTTTGGAGAGACAGAAGCAAAGAATCATTGTGGCTCCTCTGAATATACATGTCCCTCTATATATGCCTGTGCATGGGTGTGTACCTACATGTGTGTGCATATATGTAGATGCATCCATATTTATATACATGTCTATATTTTATAGGCAGTTATAGATTTATATGTTACACAACTATAATCTTACGGAAGAAGCTCAGGTCCTTTCCTCTGGGACACTGTCCCCCAAGCCTCATGTTTTCAGCCAGTTCTCAGGGCAGCTGGGAAAGGGGTATTTTCTCTCCAAAAATGGCTGGCTACTTTCCCAACTGTGCTTTCCAAGAGACCTTCAAGATGCTTTTGTGACTTGTCTTTCTGAGCCATAGCCAGACACCCTGGAGTTGGCACCCGGCTCCAGAAAGGCTCAATCAATCTTCCTCCTTTTATTTACGTTCCTCATTCCTAGGAAACGTAATTGTGGTTTTTATTAACTTTGCTTTATGGATCTAATATTTAGGAACAAGCCTATCTCTGACGTCACAGCAAGGAAGTGAAGGCACTTACGGACTTGCCAGCGAGGCATCGTGAGCAAGGCTGGGTGGGACGCTTTCCATTGTGGGCAGAAATCTATTTAACAAATCACACAGGGGATGAATCAGAAGCATAATTATTGATGCTTTTTATTAAAATATTTAAATGGATTTAACATTACCTTGGGGATAACAGGCACCTACCACCGAGCTCTGTCTGCCTTGGAGATTCCCAGGCCGGCTCTCTTGTGCAATGAATCCCTTGGACTCCAAGATGCAGTCTGTAATCCAGCATGCCTGGGCCAGTTCATCTCGCCTCCGGTCAGCATCTTCCCCAGGACCAGCTTCGATGCTCCTACGTGTCCGTTTCTGAAACAGACGAGCAAACCAGCTCATAAACTGGGAGCCTTTCTAACTTAATTTGCTTCCTGAAAACTCCAACAACCCCAGACCCCTGTGGAGCCAGAAAACTTGGCAATGCATGGGAGGAGCTTGATTTAAACTTTATCTTTTTCAGAAACATCAACTATCAATTATACTTAATGTCATTATTTCCAGCACTGCCAGGATATTTCGTTTTATAGGACCAAAGTCGGCGCTTCCAAGAACCTTCTCCGCAGCTCTGACACAAACCCCTGTCATTAGATTATTGATATTGAAAATGGGCCAAAGGCACTTGTTTTGTTCAAGATGTCCCATGAGCAGCTCCCAACATTTTACTTAAATGTCAGCCTGGAAAGGATTGGACAATGAGCAAACATGAAGAATCCCCCTCCTTTGCTTCATGCAAGTCAGAGAGCAAGTGAATTGTATTAGTCCACAAAATTACTCACATGGTATGCACTGTTAACCTTTGGGAAAGCTAGCATTCTGATTTTCTTTTCAGAAATCAATTAAAAAGATAAATGAGAAGAATTCTCTAACATTGGCGGGGGACGGGGGCGGCGCGCTAAGGAGAGAACCATTAACCCACGAATATCCCGCTAGCATTGTCTGCAGTCCTCACAGGTAATCGTGATTATTGTTGTTAATAATCATAACAACAATAATAGTTGACATATAGTGCTTTATGGAAAGCAAAGTGCAGGCAGCAGGCAGCATCCCATGCAGGAGGATCCTAGAATCTTAGATTTGCAAAAGATCACGAAGACTAAGGGATGGGGGACAACCCCCTGAACTGAAGACTCTCTGATGACATGTTACCTGACCCCCAGGGCAGAATCATGGATTTAAAGCTCCACCTGCCTCTCTGCCCCTCAAGCTTTTGCAGAAGTGATTGGGGTGGGAGTCTAGGGGTATGGAATATTGCCTATGCTGTCAGAAACAGCTAGTGTGCTAGTTTCTCTGAGCTTTTTTCTCCTCTCTTTAAATCTTTGTTACAAGAGAGGTCTTGCTGGGTAGGGACATAGGGGAGGAGGAAGACAGATAGGAAGATAGATAGATAGACAGACAAGATAAAATGTGGAAATGAAGGTGATGCAAAAAATATATCAATAAAAATAAGATGCTGAAAAAGCTTTCACACTGAAAGGGACCTGTGTAACACCAACTGTGCCAATCACCTCTCAACATGCCTCAGTTTCCATATATGTCAATTGAGGAGGGTGAGTAAATGATCTCTGAGGTCCTCTCCAGCTGGAAATCCCCATAAGCTTCTCTTCATCTTATTTTCTCCAAATATTATATTCCCACTCAAATGACATTTTTGAAACATGTGATTGCACTGTGTAGGTGCTACGCCAGGCAGTGAAGGTCAAAGGTGAAACAAGGAGGGGGTGGGATGAGGCCTGAACAGGCCCCCCAATAACTAGGCTACATGGTCACACAGATACATATCAACATGGGTATGAATGTAGGTTTAGGTGTAGATTCTAGGCAGGAGAAGGCCAAAAGGGGGTTGAGAGACACAGGAATGGAGATCTCACCCATAGCTGAGGGTAGAAGAAGTAAAGAAAAGTGATTATGTAGGACCTGGCAGCTGAACTAGGTTTTAAAGACTTCATTGGAAGAGATGGGAGGAATTGCAGGGGGTAAAGGTCAGTTTCAGACACAAGAGACAACCAGGATTAAGGCTGAGAGGTGAGAAAGGCCAGGATGAGATCTTGAAAGGATGAGCAGTCCAGGATAGGTTGATGGCTCCACAAATGTCAGTTAAACCACAGGATCCTAACTTTGGAGTGATAAGAGATCTTGGGGTCATCCAGTCCAGCCACTTATTTTTCTGATGAGAAAGCCAAGGCCCAAAGGCATTAAGTGACTTCCTCCAAGTCATACCCAATCAGGAGCAGCAGAATTGGGGTCTGAGCCTGGGTTCCCAACTCCAGAGTCAGTGCTCACTCCAGTACACACTGCTTATATCTCTGGTTATGATGATACAGTCTCAGACAATGTGTATCTGTGTGTTCACAGCAAGAAGAAAAACCAGAGAGGAGGCAGCCCTACTGCTTGGGAAACAAGTATAATTGCAATGGAATAGAAAGAAAATGGAAGCAAAATTGGAGGGTTAGAGTTCTGATTGCTATCAAGGAGAATGAACTTCAGGTAGGAAAGTGTCACTCCAATTTGGCTAAGAAGGAAATGAAAGCCATGACAGGTGGGGACCCACTGATGCCTTGTCTGAGATCAGGTGCCTGCTTCTAAGTCTCCTAGTCCAGAGCTCTGGCAGAGCTTGCAAATATACTTGTTGCACTGTTCTTGGTAATCTGTGAGGGAATCTGGAAAACTGAGTGAGTCAGAGCCTGGAGCCCGACTAGCAAATATGCCAGTTTCTGAAGGGAAGAAACTGTGGATCATGAAAGCTAGAGGATGGAGGGCTTGATGGCCATCCTGGACAAACTGCACAAAGATGTAATTAAGAGAATGGTTCTTGATCACTCAGGTGAGTACAAGGAGCCAGCATGGGCTTATCATTATTAGTGCCAAGTTAACTTCATTTTCTTTCCTGATAGTCACATGGTGCCTTGATTTCAGCAATAAGTGAAAGAATCACAAGGAAGTGTGGGCTGGATAATAGGAGCTATATCTGTAATTGGCTCTGTGACTGTACTCAATATGTGCTAATTAATGAATCAACATCAATGTCCCAGGAGGGAAGTTTCTAGTGGCATACAAGAGGAATCTGTCCTTGGTCCTGATGTACTCAACATTTTTATTAATAACTTAGATGAAGACATAAAAGGCAAGCTTATCAAATTTGTCAATGATACAAAGCTGAGAGAGGTAGCTAATGTGTTGCATAACAGAATCAGGAGCCAAAAAGACTCTGACAGACTGGAATGATGGGGCAAATTGAATGAGATGGGACTGAACAGGCTTAAACAAAGAAATCTATGCTTAGATTTCAAAAACAAACATTATTTCATGTGAAAAAGACTTGGGAGTTTCAGCTGACAGTAAGCTCACTATGAATCAGCAGTATGAGTAGCTACTAAAAATCTAAAGCAATCTAACTAAGCTTGTGGTAAAGGTATAGAGCATAGAAATAGGATTCTACAGGCTCAGTCGCTCCTGAGACCTTATGGTGAGTTGTCAGCACCACGTTTTCTGTGGATAGCTCCAAATTGGAATGTGCCCAGAGAAGGGATACCCAGATGGTCAGAGAACACAAAAAGACATCAGAAGAAGAAAAGCTGAAGGACCTGGGAATGCTTTAACCTGGAGAAGAGACCTGCTTGGAGGGGAAGGGGACGGGCATGACTTAAGTCTTCCGATTATCTGAAGAGCTGACAGCAGAAAGAGAGGTGAGGTGGGAACAAGAAGTGTGAGGTACATGGAGATGAAGAACTTTCTAGCAAATCGGGTCCTCCAAAGAGCAGAATAGACAGCCTAGTGAGATCCCGAAAGTCTTCATGCTGGGAAGCAACCATTCCAGCTGAAGTTGAGTGACAAGATTTCAGGAGGTTTTAGAGGATTCCTGACCAGATTTCCACTGTCGCTAGCCCAGGTTGCTTCGCAGGCTCCAGAACTCTGCAGGGGCAAGGGGGATGGATTTTGTCATAGCCTCTGAATTGGTCTTCAAACCTCTATCCTCTCCACCCTCCAAAAAGTTCCCCTAAAATAATTTTATAACAGCTCTCACCAATTCACACGTCTTTACTCGATAGCCTTCGGTGATGTTTTAGGGACAAAATCCTACTACCTCAGGGTTCCTTGGCCAAGCATCTTAAGCCTTCACAAGCCAGCTCTACCTCTTCTTCTAGCCCAGTCTGCCCTTCATGCATTCAACATTCTAGCCCAGAGGTGTCAAACATCCACCACAAGACCCCCCAGAGTGGCCAGAATCAAACTAAAATGCTAAAGAAAAGAAATAAAAATAAAATAAAGCATAATGTTCATGTGAATATGGTTTAGTAGCCCCATTTCTATTTGTGTTTGCCACCTCTGCTCTAGTCCAACAGCACATTTCCCCCACCCCATCCCATCTCTTGCTTCTATGGTTCCATGCAGCCACTCAGTAACTCTCTGACTACAAGAATGCCAAGAATCCTACTCTATCTTTAGGGCTCAGCACTTCAGCCTCCTCTTCAAGTCCTGCCCATACCAGGCACCCATCCCCCCTCACTTCCATCCCAAAGAAGCCCTCATTTCCTTCAGGAGGCAGTTCCAGCCCTGCTTTCCACAAACCTTCACTTGGGTGCTACTTTTGTAACTGTTACATTGCATTTATTCTTTTTATATTTATAGATCTATAAACATATACACACACTTACATATATGTGCAGGTATATATACATATCCCCACCCCAGCTGAAGAGGTTTTCTTCTACTTCAAATCATCCTAGAAAATTTTGCCCATTTTCCCTTTGGTCTCCATCACACTTTAATTCATATCACACTTGTCTACATAAGTGTGACATCCCCCAATAGAATGGCATCATTCCGCAGCCAGGGATTATTTCAAGTTGTGTTTTTGTAGCTCTGGTACTTTGCACATAGTAGGTGTATGTATTTGATGAGTGAATTTAATAAGCACCTAGTGCTTACTAGGTGCCAGGCATGATGCTAATACTTTTACAATTATTTTCCCATTTGATCCTCACAACAACCTGTGAGATAAGTGCTATTTTATGCCCATTTTACAGATGAGGAAACTGAGGCAATCAGCAGTAAAGTGACCTGCCCAGGGTCATGGAGCAGGTAAGTATCTGAGGTCACATTTGAGCTCAAGTCTTCTTGACTCCAAGCCCTGTGCCCCTCCATGCCCAGTGTGGCTGTGCAATAAGTGAGTCTCTAATTCCATGCTCACAGTGACAGGAGCCACGACTTGGGCTGGCTTAACATTAATGGATCCTGCATAAACATTTAACTCAGGGGCTGCCTGTGGTAAATGATTATTGAGTCCCAATCACTTCTACCAGGGATCCGCCAGCCTTCATAACAGCAGACGAAGATTTACCACCAAACGAGGAGACGCTCGCAGTCTATAAACCAAATGAAAATCCTGTGTCTACACAAAGATCCCATTACTTCAAAATAATTGAAGAAGATCAATGAGACAGCGATCTCGCCGAAGAACAGCTCAAATAAGGAGCAGAACCGAGGAACAGCAGACACGTGATAAGACAGCGACACTAAGACATAAGATATGAACCACGGCGCCCGAACGATGGTAACCAAAAGAAAACAAGATGCCCAGAGAATGGCCCGGGAAGGCAAGCCACCCTCCAGTGGGAAACCGCGTCAGCACTTGTCAGGTGATAGCTCTTTTTTATTGACAGTGATCCTACATGAACGAGCTTAATGAACAAAATACAGCCAAGGGAGGGAGAATTTGAAAAATGGCTTAATACTTTATTGGAAATTCCATTCAAAGCACTGGTTTACATTCTAATGAGAGAGTAAACACTAAAATTCCACTTGGGAGTCTTGTCACCAAGAGCAAATCCTAGTGAACTGATGTGAGAGCATGCACTCTGGCATTCAGGTCAGAGCGCTAAGTCCTGATGAGGGCCCCACCACCAATAGGAAAGGCCTGACAAGCCAAATACCTTCTCTGTGTCTCCTAAGTGGGTGGAGAGACTCCAAAATGAGAAGGGCGTCAGACTGACAAGGAAGCCATGGTATAAATACTCATTATTTTCCACCAAAGTAAAGAAATGGAGCATTCTGATCAATTAAGCCTTCTAGAAAATGGGGAGTTAATGATTCTAAATTGGACCAGCAACTCTCTAAGATTTAAACACCAAATGTATTTCATTACAAATACAGGGAAATAGCTGCCTCTATCTGAATTTGCAGACACCTCTAGACTTTTCACGGCCCCAGACGTAGTATAACAAACATAATTTTGTATTGTTATCGTATGAAATCCTCTTCCATTGCCTTCCTGAAGTCTGAAGAGGCCAGAGGTTCCTAAAGGTGATGTTAGCTGCGCATAAGCTCCAATGGGTCCTTCAAAGCTGAGAAAACTCCAAGTATGGCACAGAGATTCACCGCAAGCAGGAGCCTAGCTAAATTCAAAGAGGCTCATCACCAGAAGACTGGCCCCAGGAGAGCAATCCACGATAGAAGAAAATACAAAATGGTTCTCAGGTCCCTCTGACACAAGAATGAAGGGATGGAGGGAAATGGACCAGAGGGTGCTTTGAGTTATGGGGTTTGGGGGGTGTAATATCAATTAAGTTGGGCCTTTTTTACTGTTTTAGAATGATAAATTAATTATCTTTGATTGAACCTTACTAGGAGCAAAGCCCCGGGCCCAAACCCCTATCTGCTAGGTGCTAAACCTATGTGGGCGTGAAGCCCTTAGGGTCCTATGGGGAGTTGCTAAGACCAGAGCCAATAGTAGGAGCCTAAGTTCTAGTTGCTCAGATGACATCTGATGATGGCTAAAGAGTGTATAAAAAGAGGGAACAGAGCTATTTGTTGGGGCTCTCACTCTTGGAGGAGTGTTGATGTGGAGACTCTGAGCAGCTGTAGTTAAGAGCCCTCCAGCTTGTGAACCCAGATGATGATGCCTTCTTGGTAACTATGAATTGTATTTGGTCTGTTTATAATGTATGTTTGTAATCTGTTTGTGGTTGCTCTGAAGTTCAAGGTGCTGCTGGCTTTTTCCCCTGAACTAAGTGAATGATATTTTTATGTTGGATTGAAGTAAGATTGTTAATCCCTTAATGTTACTTTCCTTAGTAAAGCAGATGAAAAGAACCTGTGCTGGCAGCTCTTGTTGCTGGGCTTGTGTTGGTCTTACACCCCCACAGCAGCTGCTAGCCGAATTGCTGAAACGGGCTGGGGGGGGCCCCCCTGCGGTGGCGTGCATGGGTGGCAGAGTGGACCCCAGAGACATTTACAGGAGGCCATGGACAAGAACAGTCATCGTGTCCACAATGAAAAAGTTACAGCTGTTGTCAAATGCTTTGCTAAAAAGTTTTGTAAATTATATGTACAGCACTTTCCCCACCCACTTGCACAGTAATCCTGTCAAAAAAGGAAGATTAGTCTGCAATGACCTATACCTAATGAAGCATACTGCCTCTTTACAATCACTGCTTCCCTTTCCAAATTCTCACAAACCAACCCTTTGAAAATGTATTTTAAAGAATGACCCCTTGGGAAGAGATGAGAAAAAAAAACTGCACCCTCCCTTCTCCCCCCTTGGCAGAGGTAGAAAACTATGGGTATGGACCACTGGGCATACTGTTAGACTCAGTATACTGAATGATCTTACTGTGCCAAATGGACCCCTCTGTGGACCTCAAAAATGCAGCCAAAGTGACTCATTGATATAGGTGCTTCTGCAGACGAGGCTTTCTACTTCCATCACAAGACAATTTATCTACAAGATAATTAAGTTTAAGCAACATTAGATCTCACAGCTCAGCACATAACCCATTCTTTGCTTTCCTTCCCCACCTCTCCCTTTCCTTTCTTCCTTCTCCTTGCTCCCCATCCTTTCCTTTCTTCGTTTCCCACCTCTCTTCCCCTTTCCTCTCCCTCCCTCCCTTCCTTCCCTCCTTTCTTCCCAGTACCTGGGCTACAAGTCCTGGTGAAAATGCCAGACTGAAGTTTACAATAAACTCCGATCACAGTTGAAGCAGTTTTCATCAATGTCATTCCAGATAGAATCTCAAAAACCCTGGTCCCTTGAAGGAGGGGAAAGTGCCTGCCACTTTCCTGGGTAGACGGACAGCTGTCAGCCTCTGTTAATGAGGCGACAGGAGGAAAGAAGCCAGCACAGTTCAAACAGGTCAGAAGGGCTGACCAACATTCTCAAAGTTCAGTGGTTTCAGGCAGCAGCTGGCTGTGAAGAGCTGCTGAAATAGCAGGGATGCTATGGAGCACTGGAGCTTAATTTTAGACACAATCCTATAGCTGAAAAATTCCAACTCTGTCTGAGCTAGAAAGGACGAGTAATGAAAGCTGGAATACTTACTTCCCTCATTGTCAGGATTCAAGCTCTCGGCATTATCCCAAAAGGAAACCGGCCTGAAAGACCTTGAGAGTCTGGCCTCAGACAGGGTGGGATGCAGGCCCAGTCACTGAACCTCCCAGAAACTCACTTTGCACATCTATAAAGTGCAGATGTTAATCTTTGCACTACCTTCCAAAGGTTATTGGGAGGGGGGAGGGAGGGGCAAGGAGAAGTGCTCTGCAAACTTTAGGGAGTTAGAGAAAGGTGGGTTATTCAAGAGTTGTTCTGAAACAGATATACGGTCAAAGGACATCAAGGGGTAGTTTCCAAAGGAAGAATCCAAGCTGTCATGTGTAAAAGAAAGCTGAGTCACTAAAGATTAGAGAAATGCACATTTAAAGCAGCTCTGATGTTCTTCTTTATACCCATGGGATTGACAAAGATGACCAAACTGGAACATCACAATTGGTGGAGAAAAGGCACAGACAGTTGCATACTTGGGGGGCACCCAAATTCACACTGGCTCCAGATATTCTGGAAAGTAACTTGGAACTTTGCCCCCACATTTACTAAACTGCATATCCTTCAACCCAGCTATACCACTCCTAGGCCTATACCCCAAAAAGGTCGGTGAAAGAGGAAAAGGACCTTATGTACAGAAACTTTTAGGGCAGCCCTTTTTGTGGTAGCAAAGAATTCAAAACGAAGCAGAGAGGGTGTCCCTCTATTGAAAAGGGGCTGGACAAACTGTAATAAATGATGAGTCTCTGAGTAATCTGGGAAGGCTTATGTGAACTGATGAAAAGTACAATGAGCAGAATCATTTATACGAGAACAACACTGTAAAGAAAAATAATGTTAGAAAGCTCGAGGACTCTGACCAAGACAGTTCCAGAGGACTGATGATGAAGGAGAAGACTGATTCGAGATACAGAAGAAAACATACATTTTCGGACACAACTCTGTGGGAAGGTGTTTTCTTGGCTATCTCCCTTTGGTTTAGAAGCTTTCTTTTTCTTTTTCTTTTCTAGCAGAAGGTGCATGGGTGGAAATGTAAAGGGGAATAGGGAAAGGGAAGCAAAACCAAAAAAAAAGAAAGAAAGTTGGTTTATTGAGGCATCTTTTTGAGAAATTCAGGGAAGACAACTGAAGGAGGGTCCAAAAGAAGCCCAGCAGAAATGAGTGAATAAAGCAGTTTATCAGGTACTCACTGGGTACAAAGCATGTGCCAAGGGCTAGGAATACAATAAAAAAGTCAGACAGTGTTTGCCCTCCAAGAGCTCCCATTCTAATGGGAGGGGGGGAGCACACAGGGAAAGTTTCAGTTGCAAGCCCAATGGAAAGGTCCCCTGGACCTTAGGCAGAAGGAGGCAGGCAGACGATGATGTTTCTACTTTCATGTCACTGAACCACTGGACTTTGAACCCAACCACTTGGGTGGCGACCACTTTCTTTCCTAACCTTCAGGAGCTATGGCTGAAGGACCTACAGGAGCAATCAGTCCCCAGGATGATGGCTGATGGTCCTGGGCTGGAAGCACATGGCTATTCCCAAGGCCCTTGGGTTCAGATCCTAGGCTATCTCCACCAAAGAATCTTTGAAAGCTGGAGGTTAAACTTACTATAGACTTACAAGGAAACAAGCCATATATAACAGAGACCCACAGCTTCGTGGTACAATCCTTTTTTTTTTCCTGTTCTAGTTGTTTTTTGTCCTTTGTTTTCAAAGAGGACCAATGACAGCATGGGATGATGTCTTGACTTGAGTGTGAACTGTATTTAAGTCAGGCACAGTTGCGTAAGATCATCAGCCTTTCTCTCTTCCAGTGTCATTGAAATCCAATGGCAGGACAAAAGTCAAGATTACTGGTGATGACCCAGCATGCGGTGGATGACCCTGGCATCTTCAATGTCCAACCAAGCTCTACGTGCTCCACAGCACCTGCTTCAGCCACCTTTATGGTCACTGGAATGAACTGTTTTTATCTGCCCATTCCACTGAGGGAAGTCTTCACATGCTTGGGATCGACATCTCCCTAACTCACTGTATGCCTGAGGCTTGTTGGTTATCCTCAACCTGGTTTAACTTATCTGCCAAGATGGTTTACCCAGGGTGTGGCTGCTGTGCAGCCTGCCACAGCTTCTTGGAGCCACAGAAGAGAGTTAAGTAAAAGGTGGAAGCCAAAGGTGGATGAGGCAAGCCCTCACAACAGAGGTGCTAGTTCAAAATGAAAAACAGAAAAAAAAAATGAGATGCCTTAAAAGAAATGCAAGTTTATTATGAGTCATCATAGGTCTATTTTGCCTATATGAAATGGTCCCAAGAAAACAGAGCCTTAGGGAAGATGATGCTATAAGGATACAATGTTGGATAAATGGATGGTCAGTAGAATGTGATCTTGAACTTTCCCAGCTGACCAAGGCCATTTGGTTACAATATATTAACAACTGTATTTCTAAATTGTGTAGGCTATTAATGACCCCAAATTTCTCCCAGAACAGAGAACCATCTCTGAAACTAATGACACGTAGAACCAATGTAGCCACCAATTTCACTCCATCACTCTCTGGTTAGAAGTAGCAAGTGAGGCATAAAACTGGGGACCTACATTTGCTGAAGGTGATCCCCACTGTCCTGGAGGATGCCCCTTGTACAGTCCAAATGGACGAGGGATTCCAAGAGGAGCTGAGATCTTCCAGCTGCTCCTGTTGGCAGGGGACACTGTGCTGGAGACATCCATCTCAGAACTGAGTAGAGCCTCCCAACGAGCCCTATGGCCCCTCCAAAGAGACTGACACAACAATGTCCATGGGCCTAGAGAAAAGACTTGGCATTGCGGGAAAACTCCTGGGGAAGATGTGATGCCAATGCTGCCCAGGCTGAGAAGGAGTACTGGATGGGGATGTACTGCCAGAAGGAGATGCTGAAGTCCATGGAATCATAAACTCATTAAGGTGCTAAAAATATTCCCAGTGGATGCAGTTAGGACACCTTGTGTGGAAAGTTCCTGGGCACTGGTTCTGGGAGACAGAGAATGAGGAGCAAGAAAAAGGAGCTCACTTGTGAGGCATCCAAGGTTGAGGAAAGATAGATCATGCACTTGACTCAGGTTAGCAGTCCCCTCTGAGCCTCAGTTTCTTCATCTATAAAATGGTGATGATCCTCACACTAGATATCTACAACCAGATCTCATCATCACACTCCCTTGCTCAAAGTTCCCAGTTGCTCCCAGCCGCCTTCCATACCTCTTCGCCTGGTGTTCAGCAGCTCCCCAACATGTGGTACCCCCGACCCAGTACAGACCCCATCCCTCACACCTGTGTCTTGCAATTGCCTGGGGGCAGGTCTGCCAGCCTCAAGCCTCTTCAGGCACACAGTAGGTACTATATAAACGCTTATCCCGCACCCCCCCCCCAACCCAGACAAGATTCTCCGCCTCTTCATGGATTTTTACTGGCTGTCCCTCATGCTTGGAATTCTTTTCCTCCTCATCTCTCTCTGGGGCTTCCCCAGATTCCTTCAGGTCCCCCAGTAGCATTTCCAGGTTGCCCCTCAGTGCCAGAGGCTGCCCTCTGGGACGATCTCATTTTATCCTTTTTGTACCCGGTTTGTATGTGGTTGTTTTCAGGCTACAGGGAGCAGCTTGGAAGCAGGGGCTGCCTTTGGTGTTTCTGTAGGTGGTTAATAAATCCTTGTTACTCTGTTGACCTTAGTCTTACTTAAATGCTGTGCCCTCCTTCAGTACCATTCACCCATCTTTCCAGCCTGATCGTACACTCCTTGCCCCGTCCCCCCTCCATTTTGGATGGTCCTGCCGCTGCACCAGCACATACCTAGACATGTCCCATGCTGTTCTACAAGTGCCTAGGCTCCCATCAGTCCATGTCTCTGATCCTTCTACTTCTCTGGCCAAGTTAATGATAAAAATATGAAAAGCAAAGGACCAAGTGCAGATGTGTGGGGCACACCAGCACTAGGGGCTTTACACACTGACTTCAAACCAGCCCATTCATTGAATGGCCCAGCCATTCAACCAGCTCTGAAACTCTAAATGCCCCATAACATAACATAAACAGCTTTCAATCCTATGAGATTAGCAAGAAAAGCACTGTTGAATTTTTTCCTCAAACCTAAGAAAACCCCATGGAGTGCAAGGGAACAGGAGCACTGGCCTGAGCCCTGATCCCAGCTCCGGCACTGCCCATCCCCCTCTTGCGACTCTGAGCTCCTGACTTCACTGTGGTCTTCTGCTGCGGATGCAGGGGGTCAGATCACATGACTTCTCCTGTCCCTTCCAGCTATAAATCTACTTAAGACGGTCATTTCTATATCCACAGCATCTGTTGGACGGGTTTCCTTCTCTCCACTCCCATGGCCACCATCTGAGGGGAGGCCCTCAGCACCTCTCACCTGGACTATCTATTGTAACAGTTGCCTAATTAGGCTTCCTTCCTCTCCCCAATCTGATCCCTTCTCCAGATCGCAGCCAAAGGAATTTTCTTTTGGGGAGACCCTGACCATGTCTCTCTCTGTATCTCTCTCTCTCTCTCTCACACACACACACACACACTATAAACTCCAGTGGCTCCTATCACTCCAAGACTAAATACAAACTCTTTTGTTTGGCATTTAAAGCCCCTCATGACCTGGCCCCTTCCTACCTTTCCAGTCTTCTTACATATTATTCCCCTCTATGAACTCAATGGTCCAGCCATACTGACCTACTTCTTGTTCCTCACACTTGACATTCCATCTCCCATCCCCACACTTTTGCATTGGCAGTGCCCCATACTGGAATGTCCTCCCTCCTCACAACTGCCTCTTTGAATCCCGGTCATCCTCCTAGATTCCGCTGAAGTACCACCTTCTACAAGAGGTCTTTCCCGGTCCCGCTAGGTGCAGTGCCTTTCCTTCTAAAGTGCTAGGTCATGTTTAGTGCAAATGATCCATCCCCTAAAATGGTATTCAAATTTGTGTTATTCCAAGTTATAGTTATGCAAAACATGATAATCATTCCAGCCCACCGGAACTATGCCGAGCAAAGTTAAATGAGACCACCTCAGATATTTCATTATCTGTACTAATCAAGATTCAGTTATACCCTCCATCTTCTCTGTATACGTCTTGTGTGTTGACTCTCAGAATGTGTAAAATAGTATAACATAATGGTTGAATATGCCCTAGGATGCTTTTTTAAAAGAACAGGATAATTAGAATAGAGCCTAGAGAACAAGTACTGGCTCTCCTTCTCTGTACCATCCCTCCCTCTACCCTTACCCCCAGTACTTAGTCCAGTGCCTGGCACATACTACAAGTATGCCAAAGCAGAAATTCTGTCCAAAACTCTTCCTTCTCCTATTAGATAACAAGCCACATGAGGGCAGGCATTGTCTGATTTAATGCCCAATGCTTTGTTGACTCAGAATACAATCGGCGATGTTTTAGAACAATACAATTCTGATACTTTCCTGCAGTATGACTCAATCTAGTTTAAGAAACTTGTAACAGAAAATAATTTATTTATTTATTTATTTTTGCTATTTCATAGCAACAAAGATCTGGACACCAACGGCAACATCATTGAACACCACTTGGTCAGGGGACGCCGGTGGGGCTACCAGAGCCCCTGTCTGTCTCTGCGGACACAGCCTAAGTTGCACATGTCCAAGGGTATCCACAGCGAGTCAAGGCCACAAGTGGCCCAGCCCTTAGGCAGCGCATCCTCTGAGCCCGGTGCTGGGCTAAGTGCTGTCCAGCCCTCCTGCTGCTCGAGCTCGCCTCACTGAAGGCTGGCAGTATCGGCCGAATCCTACTTTTGGTTATTCCCACCCCCCTCCCCCAGCTGTGAAATGCATTTACGGAGCCTTTAGCTATCCCGGGCACAGTGCACAGGCAGATTCAGAGAAAAGCAAGGAAGTCAGGGCCAGCCTCCGGCCAGAAGAAGCCAAGGCCCGGAGGGAGGGAAGCTGGCTGGACTAGGAAGGCTCACTGGCTTCTTTCCTCTTTCCCGAAGGCGGTGCCCCGCAAACACAGTCAAAGCCCCGGCACTGCCACCCCGAGCAGCCGAGTCCAGCCTCAGAAGGAGGCCCTCCGCCTCTTCGAGGTTCACCTTGGGTGCAGCTTTACTGGCACATGCCGGATCTAGCCCCAAATTCTGAGATTCCCCGAGGGTAGGAGTTAGAAGGCACCCTGCACTGCCCGTACGGGCTCCTTCGGCCCTCGGTTATACAGAGAAT